>CM056554.1:1932500-2532500 GCA_029721515.1 Synanceia verrucosa
AAAAAAAAAAAAAAAGCAAAGCTCATTATTATTAGTAGTATTAGTAGTAGTATTAATATTTGATTGAGATGCCAAATTCCAGTTATTTCCTGTCCTTCATGAACAGAAAAATATGTTTTAGTGTTTTTTTGTTATTCTGGATTCATTTCTGACTTCTTAGTGAATTCCAGTGTTCTGGATCAAATTTGGGTCTAAAAAGGTGAATTCAGTTTAAATTCCTCATTTCCTGGTCAAAATGGTGAAGAGTAGTGAACTCAGTGAGGAAGAAAGAGTCTGAATTAAAGCTCTGAAATGATGCTGGAGGCTCTTTGAGACAAACAGGAGAGCTGGTCTGATAAATACTTATGTTAACAACCATAATTAAAAAATGTTGCAATATGCCGTAAATATCGCTGGATGAAGAGTTCCCCTTCAGATTTCAGTGTAATGGCTGAATAAATATCCCAAAGAATAACTTGCCAGACATGATACAAATTCATGTTAATAGTAATAAAGGTTGCCTCTTAAATCCAGTGGAACTCATTAGCACCAGACTGTTTATTTGTGATTCATCCAGCACTCAGTGACTGACATAATAACTAATCAATGATCACAGAAGTTGCATCTTGAAGTCACGATCAGTAGTTTTGTTGCTAATTGTTGTCTTCAGGATGCAATGTGGTGATCTCCAGTAGAAAGGCAGAAAGGTTGGAGGCTGCAGCAGAAGAGATGAGGCAAAAGATCCCTGCCTCCAGCCCGACACGTGTCACTCCTCTACCGTGTAACATCCGAAACCAAGATGAGGTGGGTCTGCACACTACACACACCTTCAGCCTCTGGACCTGCGTCATGCTGATGTTTTCAGAGCTTGATCACCTGTTTTAATCCCCCATGCTGCAGGTGAAGGACCTTGTGTCGTCAGTGCTGAAACAATACGGAAGAATAGACTTCCTGGTGAACAATGGAGGAGGTCAGTTCAGCAGCCCAGCAGAACACATGTCGTCCAAAGGCTGGAAAGCTGTGATAGACACCAACCTGACTGGAACCTTCCACTGCTGCCAGGAGGGTAAGCTGTAGACCGCTAACACTTTTAGTTTGGTATGTTCATTTATGCTCTCAGTGTGACTCTGTTGCTATTCTGTGCACTCAGTGTACACAGCATGGATGAAACAGCATGGAGGTGTGATCATCAACATCATTGCTGACATGTGGAAAGGCTTCCCAGGCATGGCGTAAGCAGCACCACACACCAAGTTGACATGTCTTTCACAACTCACAACACTTTTTGTTGTAACACCATATCCCCTCTCTCTGGCAGCCACACAGGAGCAGCGAGGGCAGCAGTGGACAACCTAACAAAGAGTCTGGCCATCGAGTGGGCAGCCTCAGGAGTCCGAGTCAACGCTGTTGCACCTGTAGGGACAGGTCATGAGTTAAAGGCTCACTTTGGAATTTAATAGTGTCTGATTATGAACCGATTAGAGAAAAGTTTTTCTTCCCTTTTCCTTGGTCTGGTCTGTTTGTTGTTGTGTGTCTTGCTCAGAGAATCCTCGCTCTGACATCAGCTTAATATTTAGCCAAGACATGTTTTTAAAATAACATGAAGTTGCTGCAGTCCAACTCTGACAACACCATCACTTCAACTCTCACTCACAAACAAACAATTGATTGATTTTTATTAGTGTCTTTTCTGTAAGGTTGCCAATACTAATGATCTGATTCTGTCATGGCAAAAACAATCATTTTAAGATGACCGTAAACTGGCGGTGCCAGGTTGCTCCAAGTGATTATGTTTAGTGGCTGCTGGCTACATCTCTCTCTCCTTCAGTAGTAGACCAACCAAAACATTTTTTAATTTGTAAATTAAATAAATTACTGTTTAATGCAGAATTCTTATCTGAGGTCTTTTAATAAATTTCAAATCTGTGCATCTGTCTGGTTGCAGGGCACTATCTTTTCCAAAACTGCGATGGAGAACTATAAGGAGTTTGGACCAACTCTTTTCAAGATGTCTGTCCCATTTAACCCTGCAAAGAGGCTGGGGGTACCAGAAGAGGTCTGTACCACGTAGTGACACCCAGCACCTCTACAGAACATATGTACAACAATTTCAAAATACTGGTTGTTTATGGGATTTTAAGTGCTTAACAAAATGTATTAGTAGTGTGCTCATGGGCTCTTTAAATAGAAAACACTTGGTAAAGGTGAACAATAAATATAGAGTACATGCTGCATGTCCGAAGTGTTTTTTTGTGTTGTTTTTATGCTGTTATTTATGTTTTTCTATGTTCAGATTTCATCAGCAGTGTGTTTCCTGCTCTCCCCTGCTGCCTCCTTTATCTCTGGAGCCACCCTCAGGGTTGATGCAGGACAGAGTCTTTACCACTCCATGTGGGAGATACCCAGTATGCACATCTTGCTTCAGCATCTACACACAGTCTTTGGTACATATTCTATCTAGCATTCCAGAAGTATATAGTATGCTAAATTATTGTGTTTTGTGTGTCTCCAGACCACCGTGCATGGCCTGAGGCTCCAGAGGGGGAGAATCTGGATGCTCTGAAGGATCTGCTCAATTCGCAAAGCAAACTTTAATTCAGTTTCATGGCTTAATGTGAGCCCAATACATATGTATGTGTATGGGCACCACATACACTGTCAAAGAAACAAGACACCCTAGCAGCCAGGTCATTAGATGATTTGATTTCTTGCTGCTAAACCTGTACATAGTATTTGCTGTAATTTACTGCAACATAAATGCCTAATTAGTTTCTTGGAATGTGTGTATATATATATACGTATATATATATATATATATATATATATATATATATATATATACATGTGTATATATATATATATATATATATATATATATATATATATATATATATATATATATATATATATATATATATATATATATATATATATATATATATATATATATATATATATATATATATATATATATATATATATATATATATATATATATATATATATATATATATATATATATATATATATATATATATATATATATACAGGTATATATATATACACCTGTATATATATATATATATATATACATACATACATATATATATATATATATATGTATGTATATATATATATATATATACATACAGGTGTATATATATATATACCTGTATGTATGTATGTATATATATATATATATATATATATATATATATATATATATATAGTAACTTTTTGGTAATAATTATATAATAATATAATGTAAATTCTTGATTGTTCTTCTTTGACCTTGAAATTTAAAATGTTTAGCTGTATAAATTTTAATCATTAAATGTGTGTCTGTGCCGTAGCCTATTTAAATAGTCTACCAGCAGGTTAATGGCTAAATAAATAAAAAAAATAGTAGCATTGCACCCATTGCAGTGATCCTGAACAGTACTGAATATGCGGAGTAATTATACAAATCAAAATATTTTTTATTAAATTTTTCAATGAGCTATTTTTGCTATGCTGATACATTTAATATAAAAAAATCATATATTTTGCAGAAAGGGCGCTACCTTTTAGAAACGCTTTGCTATTTTGTCCCGAATGATGTGCCGTAATGCAGCCGTAAAGTAACATCAACTGTCGCAAACCTTCAGTCCAGCAGCAGAGGTCACAACAAACCGCTCAGGTAAAGTGTTCTTTCTAAGTTAAACATATTTAAGATGCAGCCTGTGTTATTTTTTCACCGTGGCTGACTGCACTGTCTACCACATGAAAATGTAAATAATGCGTCTTATAACACGTACTCGTATTTTTAGCGAGGTTACATAGCTAGCTAACATGATGCTAGCTGGGGAAACTGCGTCTACACTCGCTTCACAGCTCACTGTCTACATTTCGAGTTAATCAGCATTTCGATCCATGGTGTACGAAGGTATTCTTTAATTTAGATCAACTAAGTAGTAAGTGACAGTGAGTGAATGAAAATAACCAGCCACTGATAATGTGAGGCATGTCGAAAATGTTCAGCAGCGCTTAATGTCAGTTTGTATTTGCTCATGTAAAAAACAAAAGTGGCTTCATATAAACAAGAATAGAACATTGTGACAGGATTTGACTGACAGGTAGTTTAGTTTCTTGGTAAAACTACAGCTTATACAAAGGCGAGTGAAATAAGGACATTTATTAGACACTACATGTCTGTATAGTGGCTGTAATTTGGTATGTTTTTAAGCACTTTGATTGATTTGGCTTTAGACGAGTCTTAGATATTAGGACCAAGTTGTGAAACGTGCGCGCTGTCAGACCTGTAATACTTAGATAGAAGACCATATAAGAATGTGTGTTGAGTCAATGTAACATGGACTGACTGATGTATAGACACCAGCTGTGAAAGATAAAACATACTATATTTTTGAATGCATATTATCCACGACCCGTTACAATAAAACAGGTGTTAATCAATTTCCAAATTACATGTGCATTTCCAGACGTAAACGGAAATGGAAAGACGTTAACACGTTTCATTTATTTGTAATTTATTTTTAACTTTGGGTGAAATTTGTGTGTATTTCAGTGACTCATGAATGCATAATTCTTAATAACATGAGAGGCTCAGGATGAGGTGTCTACAAGTAAGCTGGGGTAATTACAGGGGTTGGACAATGAAACTGAAACGCCTGGTTTTAGACCACAACAATTCATTAGTATGGTGTAGGGCCTCCTTTTGTGGCCCATACAGCATCAGATTGTCTTGGGAATGACAGATACAAGTCCTGCACAGTGGCCAGAGGGATTTTGAGCATGATGCTGGTGGAGGAAAACATTTCCTGACTCGCTCCTCCAAAACACCCCAAAGTGGCTCAGTAATACAGTCATGGAAAAAATTATTAGACCACCCTTGTTTTCTTCAATTTCTTGTTCATTCTAATATCTGCTACCACTAAACGTATAATACAATGAACACAACAAAAAATGCAGCTGGTCACATAATACTTTATGTCCTATTTGACATTCTTAAGCTTAATTGATTCCCAGGGTATATAAGAGGCCATTTCATGTCACAAGCAGCACTGCACATGCAAAGGCCTAGAGTGGTTTCCTGCTTACATTCAAGCCGTAGCACAACTCAGAAGTTGTCAGCTCTCACATAATGCCTAAAACAAAAGAATTATGTGAAGCAACAAAGGCAGCCATCTTGGCACTGCTGGAAATTGGCATGAGTGAGAGACAGGTAGCGAAAAAACTGAAGATCTCCAAGACAGCCGTTCATTCCAACAAAAAAAAACAAGCTGAACATGGCACTACCAAATTGCTACCTGGCCGTGGCAGGAAACGTCTTTCTACCCCACGAGATGACCGTGCACTCATCCGTTCCTGTGTCAGGAATCGTCGTCAGACCTCCAGGGACCTTAAAAATGAGTGGGCACTGTCGAGAAATGTGACTTGCTCGGCAAGGACAGTTCGAAACCGACTTGTTGAAGCTGGTTTGAAGTCACACAGAGCACGCAAGAAGCCCTTCATCAATGAAAGGCAGAGGAAGGCCCGGTTACTCTTTGCTCGAGACCACAAGGATTGGACTGTTGATGATTGGGCTAAGGTTCTCTTCAGTGATGAATCCAATTTTGAATTGATGCCCACTCCAGCCAACTTACTGGTTAGGAGGAAGCCTGGAGAAGCTTACAACCCAGACTGTCTTGCCCCTACAGTAAAACATGGGTGTGGATCAGTCATGATCTGGGGTTGTTTCAGTCTGAGTGGAACAGGGCAAATGCAATTGTGTGAAGGCCGAATGAACCAGGTCAAGTACAGGACTACCCTTGAAAACAGTCTTCTTCCATCAGCTGGAAAACTCTTTCCTGCCTCGAACGACTGGATTTTCCAACAAGACAATGCCCCTTGCCACACGGCAAGGTCAGTTAAAGCCTGGATGGAGAACCACAACATTCGCACCATGCCTTGGCCTGCTCAATCACCAGATCTTAATCCAATTGAAAACCTGTGGAAAATCATCAAACTCAAAATGGAGAACCACAAGCCCAAAAACAAAGAAAATTTGTTTGAATTTGTCCAACAGGAATGGGCTGCTGTGACAGCAGAACAATGTCAGAAGCTGGTGGAGAGCATGCCAAGACGCATGGCTGCAGTCATCAAAAACAATGGTTATGCAATCAAGTATTAACTCTTGTGTGTATCATGTGTTTAAAGCAAACAGAAAAGAAAACATGGAATGCTTAAAAGTAGTGTTTTTGGCAGTACAATGCCATAGCTATTGATGTAAGAATTTAAGTAATTTTGGTTATTATCAAGAAAACCATGGAAAATGAATAATCCTTAGTTCTTAAATTAAACTCTCATGAGCTATTTTTGTTGTTATCATTATAATTGTCCAAACAAATGTACCTTTAGTTGAGCCAGGCATTAAAATTAACAAGAAATTGAAGAAAACAAGGGTGGTCTAATAATTTTTTCCATGACTGTATGTAGATCTTGTGACTGTGCAGGCCATGGGAGATGTTCAACTTCACTTTCATGTTCATCAAACCACTCTGTCACCAGTCTTGCTGTGTGTTTTGGTGCATTATCATCCTGATACACGGCACCGCCTTCAGGATACAATATTTGAACCACTGGGTGCACATGGTCCTCCAGAATGGTTCGGTAGTCCTTGGCAGTGACGTGTCCATCTAGCACAAGTACTGGGCCGAGGGAATGCCATGATATTCCAGCCCAAACCATCACTGATCCACCCCCATGCTTCACTCAAGGCATGCAACAGTCTGGGTGGTGCGCTTCTTTGGGGCTTCGCCACACCAAAACTCTCCCGAATGTGTGAAAGACAGTAAAGGTGGACTCATCAGAGAACAATACATGTTTCACATTGTCCACAGCCCAAGATTTTCACTGCTGGCACCATTGAAACCGACGTTTGGCATTGGCACGAGTGACCAAAGGTCTGGCTATAGCAGCCTGGCCATGGATATTGACCCTGTGGAGCTCCAGACAGACAGTTTTGGTGGAAACAGGAGAGTTGAGGTGCACATTTAATTCTGCAGTGAGTTGGGCAGCTGTGGTATTATGTTTTTTGGATACATCCCTTTCAGACAGCTTCCTCTTGCGTCCACAGTTACTCCTGTTGGACGTGGTTCGTCCTTCTTGGTGGTATGCTGACATTACCGTGGATACCGTGGCTTTTGATACATCACAAAGACTTGCTGTCTTGGTCACAGATGCGCCAGCAAGATGTGCACCAACAATTTGTCCTCTTTTGAACTCTGATATGTCACCCATAATGTTGTGTGCATTGCAGTATTTTCAGCAAAACTGTGCTATTACTCTGCTAATTGAACCTTCACACTCTGCTCTTACTGGTGCAATGTGCAATCAATGAAGTTTTAAATTTAGTCATGAAACCTCCAACACTAAATTGGCCAGTGTTTCAGTTTCATTGTCTAACCCCTGTATATACCCTCATGTATCTGTATCTGTTCTCAGCATGGGAGGTGACCACGGCCATAACAAGCTGTCCATGCCAAACTGGCAGCAGTGGAAGACGACTGGAACACCACTGGAGTTCACACAACAGAGGCTGGCAAGGCGAGGCCTCAAGGATCCATGGGCACGGTGAGCATTTCTATGAGCTGTAGCTGATATTTAAGTCTTCTTATTCCTGATTGTGCTCCTATCTTATCTGTCAATGCCACTCTCGTTCTGCAGCAACGAGGCTTGGAGATACTCAGGCGGATTCGCTCGTGCTGTGACTCTGTCTGATGTGCTGCTGAGAGGATTCAAGTGGGGCTTTGCTGCTTTCACTGTTGCTCTGGCTGTGGAGTACACCCTGTTCCCACCAAAGAAGGGTGGACACTAACAATATGCATTGTACACATTGTCCCTTAGGCCATAATGGAATCCAATAATATTCAGTATTTTCTGTTAATTAAATGTTTTGAATCACCCTATGGTTTCCCTTATTCTTTATAAACCATCACATCTTCAAACCATAACCTTAATTTAGCTTTGCCTCAATGTTTTAATCTTTAACACACAGTTCTGTTGAGATTAAGGCGTAAATGTATCATCAGGTCAGTCCTGCTTCCTTTTCCTGCTCAGTTTTTGGAGGCATAATTTCAAGCATTTCGCTGTCAGTATTACAAAAAACAGCACAACAGAAGCCAGAAGGGCGATGATGTCCAGACAGTAGTACTGGAGCCAGCTGAGGTCGTGGACAGCAGGTCTGAGATGTTTTGCCCCTTTGTGTCGCATCACAAATTCAGTCCAGTACACCGACAGGTCGAGTGGGTTAACTGGCCGGTCTTTATGGAGAGCTGAAAGCCTCTGCATGTTCTCTTTATGCCTGGATAGAAACAGAATTGGTGATGAAGTAGATGGAAAACATTCCAAATCTTCTATATTTTACTCATCAACAGAATGAAGATTTAAGGAGCTGCTTTTTCAGTGAGATGCATGACCCCTCACCTGGTGTCATTGATGATGGCATTCAGTCCTTGAAGAAGGTTTTCTGTAGTGAGGGAAAGAATATCCAACACGACTCCGGCTCCCCTGCTCGCCAACCTCTGTGCATTGTCAGGCTGGTCTCCTGAAATTGGTATCATCACCATGGGAATGGCGTGACACAGTCCCTCAAAGAGACCATGTGAGCCAGCATGAGTGATGAAAGCCCGAGCCCCAGGATGTGCTGATAAGCAAAGTATACAAAGATGTCACATGTTACGGTATGTGATGCTTCTTCGGCTAGTTTGGAGTCATTTTCAGTCAAGTTTTAGGATGTGTTGCAGTGGATTGACACACCTAGCAGGTCATTCTGAGGCACCCATTTCATCAGCTTCACGTTTTCTGGGACTTTGTCATTGATCTGCCCAGTGTACCTCCATACTACCTAACAAAAGAAGCCAAGTGCCATTTATGGCTTTTAGATTTTTAAAATAATTTGAAATGGATTTTCATAATGAGTTGATCCAGTACCTTCTGTGGGATCTGTCTAAAGGCCTCTAGGAAGACGGTGGTCGTTTCTTCTGGCATATCTGACATCACGGTACCCAGAGTGAACACGATGAACCCATGTTCTCCTGACAACCACGACTCCAAATCCTGCAACACAACAAACACTCACAATCATTAGAGTGTATAGCACGCATCTCTCTTTCTTGATTTATCTCTCTCTATCTCCTATTATGCTGATTTCCAGATTAACACTTATACTTAATGCATACTTATTTATTTTGTGTTTCTGTTCGAACAAAGACACTGAGGTGAACATGAAGACTCCATGAACTGCTCGTGTGTTACTTGATCTGTATATCCATGTGGCTATTTGTTACTGTGTGTATAGCTGTGGCTCATCAAATAGCCCTAAATCTAGGAAAAATATGTCACCATGTTACAGAAAAAGGCAGGACTTCAAGTGAAGCATTTCAGGCAGTTCAGGAGTGTTTCTGTGCTGGTGACTAACTCCCTTTTGCTGTGAACTTTGAGCTTTGTAACTAAACTATTCAGCGCCATAAAGGAAAAAGAAAAAGCTCAAAGGCATAATCGGTCCTCTTTAACAGAAGTGAGATTACGTAAGGGAAAAGTAAAAGACAATTCAGTTACATTGATTTGATTTAATTTGGAATGAAAAACACTCAGACTTCACCTCAGGCAGAGGATGCCTCACGTTACAGTTGATTCCACCAACTGGCACAACATTAGGCATCAAGGGCCGTGGAAACTCCAGTACGAAGTCCATCCTGTTTAAACACAGCATCAGAGTATGTATATGAAGATGTTTTCTCTCAGGGGGATCTAGTTGCGTGAATCAACAATCATTATATCTTATTTATTCATATATGTGCAGGTATTTCCACACAGGACAACCTAGGTTGATGTGTATTCTTCTCCAAAATATCAACATATAACCTTTGCACATGTTACCTCAGCAGCCAGATAGCCGAATGCGACAGCACTTCAGCTACACCCACCTCCTCCCCCAGGAACTGATAGGCTATATGGTCAAATTGCCAGTACAGCAGTCGGCATAACAACGGCTCTAGTAAAGCCACCTGTAGGTCAGAGACAAATATCAAAAGAAATGAGGAATATGGTATACACAGACTCTTTGTTTTGCCTAATAAGTTACTGTAACTGCTCACCAAAGTGTTGAAAACTCTCTCCTTGAAGCTCATTTTGTCTGTGTATCCGGTGAAGAAGCGAGGCACATATGAGGGCGGTGAAGGGCAGCCTGTAGACTTCATATCCAACGAACAAGGAAGTCCCCTCAGTATATTTATTGTGGGGATACCTGAAAATTATTTCACGCATGACTGGTGAGGAAACGGTGCAAACGCACAAGATCACAGATGATCCAAGAGTGATAGAAACTCACCAAATTTGTGAGCTATCAGTGAGCCTGTAGGCACCATGGGGTCTGTCAGGACGGCGTCAAAGTTCTGCAGAGTGAGAAGTAGGAGAGAGAGGTTAAATATTGCATTAAAAAGATAATATGATAAACTTAATAAGACACATTAACAAAAGTAATAGATGATTTTTAAATAGGGGTATAACAAAAAAAAGAGTTAGCTTCTTCCTCCATTAATCATCTCATCACCCCTGTGAGTTTTAAGAACAGTTTGAACCTCTGGACTTCAAACATAATTGGATGTAGATTAGTTAAATGAGCTCTGCATCGACCAGCTACAGCAGAAAATGATATTCTTACACATCCATATTAGCAATACAATAACATCCCAAATGAATGTTTCAGCAACAGGGGCCCACAGAACCAGTACGTTTACTTTTGACTTCTTAAAAACATTTCCACAGTACTTTCGCATAAAAAGGATATGAATATACTTCGGTAGTTCAAGAGTAGAAAACAAACAAATGCCTCATGAAGGACAGTGCTGCAAGGTTTTTGTACTGAAAGATCCAGCCTCTGTGTTTTCACTCACCTGCTGTGCCAGATGTGAGATTAGACTGGTATTGAATAGCAGGCTCTCCGCTGTGGTGTGGATCAAAGCTGTAATTCTTTGGATTTGTGAGAATCGTTTCATCATCCTCTCCGTGAAAGACTGTGTAGATTTCAAGAGGTCCTTGTTTGCGGACAGGATCCGGTCAATGTGAGTCTTGTCATAAGGAACAGGATAGGTCACGGTGTCGTAGTGTTTCCCTGGACCCATCCGGATGTTGACATCTGGAATCACCACAGTGACCCGGTGACCACGGCGGCCCATTTCTTGGGCGATGGCCTTTATGCCCACCCAGTGACTCCCATCCATGGGTATCACCAGCAAGTTGCCCGAGAATCCGGAAGAAGCAGTGTCATGTGGAGGAATGGCATCAGTGGCTTCAGGCTCTTCAGTCTTCACCCTCTTCTCTGTCCTGGAGTTTTCTGCCACAGATCCAGTTGACTGCATTTCCACACTCAGCAGCAGCAACACAGAGAGTGCTGCTTTCCACATTGTTCTCTTCTCCTCTGTGTTTGCAGCTCACCGAATCCAAGGCAAACAGGTGAAGTATTACGTTTCCTCTGTGCTTTGAATGCTTGTGTGAACTGTTCCCTCCCTTCTGGATCCTCTGTCACGGTTGTTGAAATTCCTCTGTGAAATAGCAGTGTTCAAAGTCCTTACCTGAACAAGAGCAGCAATCACGGCCCTCAACGGCTGATTGCAGGACTTATACTGATTTAATCACAGTGTAATTTAATTTACTGCTGCGTGTACATAAAGAAAAGCGCACAATCACAACACATACTGCACCTCTGGCGCACTGGGGAAAAGTTCAGTGGAGAAAATGACAGGAAGTGTTTGGCACGAAAGGGCGCCCACACATAGGCAGTCTGAATAAATGGTCACGTAGCTTCAGGCCAATTATATGATGAAATGCCACAAAGCTGAAACACAATGACTAGACAGTAAAGTTGTTCTTTATAATAATAAAATATAATATGCAATAAAGTATATCACGTAGGCCGCTGTGCTTTTTATGTGACATGATACAAAGACTTTGATGAAGTGCAAATCAATTATACATGTTAGAGCATGAAAAGACAGTGGATGGAGGGTGTGGATCAGCAACCAGCCGTTGTTTTCTGGTAATTTAACCCTCCTATTACCTTCAAAATTACGATCATCATTTGTCCTTAGAGTCAATTTGACTCCAGCATTTAAAACTTCCAGAAAAGGATCATAATAAACATTGTCATCCAAGTTTATGTATCAGAATTACAAGTTTACTTTATGTTTGTTTGTTGAGTTGACCTCCCTTCCCCCTTATACATCCAGAACACCTGTTACGAAACTATGGACAAATATACAGATCTCAGTCTTCCTCCCTCTGCTGTACAGCTCAGCTCAGCATCATTTAAATTACTTTAATTCTTAGTTTTATCATCATTTGTTTTGCAATATTTTGACAGAAAGGACAGAACGTTATACCTTTATTTCATTTTATTAATCATATAATTTATAAATAAATTTATAAATTTATTTTTCTTAACTGACTTTGTTTTTTATATTTACACTGAGAAGCAAAAAAGAGAAATATAAATATAATAAATAGAAATAAATCATGTGTACAATATCTCAATTCTCTGTCGAACAGTGCAACGAAATTTCACACCTGAATGACAATGATGTCTGTCTAAGTCTAAGAAAAATAAATATTTTTGAAACTTTAAAAATAAATCAAATTTCTAAAATATTTTTTTTAATATTGTCATTTTTTATATATTATATTTCAAGTAGATTTTTGAACGCATGACTAACTTGTCGCGGGGTATATGTTCAGTGTGGTGTTGCTGCTTTCAGCCCAGAACTTCTAATAACTTCTCCAGTTTCACACAAACCGACTACATGTGGGTGGTGCTGAGGCGCCATCTTGTTTAAGTCAAATTACTTCCGCCCATCCCCTGCCCTACTTCCGCCCTTCTTCCGCCGCGCGCATCTTCAAGTTTTCAACAGCAGCACAGAGCACCAGGCAGCTCCGCGAGCTCTCCAGCTAGTATGTCATAAAGTAAGCGCCTCGCAGTTTTGTCGTTTTTGTAGATGCCAGTAAAAACAGACATGAAGGAGTCAGGGCGCGTAAAATGTGAGCAATCTGAGAAACCGTAAGTTTTAAAGTCATAACTTAGCTTCGGTGCTAACCACGTCAGTGTTTATGCCGTCCTGTCGTAGCATTCAGTGTTGTTTATGGGGTTTTCAGTCCGGCTAGCTTAGCCTCAATGCTAAAACAAGCTGTGGGCCGGTAGTGTTTTTAAGGAT
This sequence comes from Synanceia verrucosa, assembly GCA_029721515.1. Lineage (NCBI taxonomy): Eukaryota > Metazoa > Chordata > Actinopteri > Perciformes > Synanceiidae > Synanceia > Synanceia verrucosa. The sequence goes on from CM056554.1 coordinate 1,945,727, forward strand.
TACGGACATTTTCAAGTCAGCACGTCAAACTCAGGGAAAGTAGTGGTTGCTCACAAAGAGAGGGAGAGGAACAATGGGGTCAGTGATGTGGGATATCATTATTTGGGGATGTTGAGATAAAACAGGAACAAGGTCAAACTGGCTCTAACATGGCATCTTAAAATGTTCTTATAGTGTTTTCATATTGCTTCTTTTTGCACTATTCAACCCTGTATGTTTACATTTGCTGCTTTGTATTGCAACTGTTGCACAAGAGTTTCCTTTAGGATGAATAGTTTTATCTTGTGTTTTCCTTCCACTGTTTTTAAAAATGTTTTCATTGTTTGTCTTTGTTGGCCTGCGACTGACAGTGTGTATGAGGCAGATGGCTTGTTGTCCTTCATTCATTCTTCATCCATAAGAGTAGAATATTCGAGGTAAGGCCACATCTCAGCATGTGACGTCGGTTAAGTTGTGAAATGAGATGAGGATCTTAGTGAAAACATACCAATGTATTGCTTTCTGTCACAGATCATTTGAGTACTGTCTGAAGTTTAAAGGCCCCATGATTACCAGGAGCTCCTCCAGATCACCAAAGGGCTCCAAGAGCAGCCCAGCTGAAGAAGTTATTGTGCGCAGATGGAGGGGTAAGAGACCGAGGACGTGGCTGAGGAAGACTGAAGAAGGCGACAGCGTCGTCAGTACAGACAAGAGAAAGGGCAGAGACATGATTGACATCATCAACAGCTCACATGATGCAAAACACGTCGCAGAGGGCGAAGAAGGGAAGTTTGCAGAGGTGACCGATGGAGGAGTGGATGACTCGGATGAAGACTGTCGCTCTGTTAGCAGCAGCATCGCTTCTGGTCCTTCCTTCCTGCACATGGCCTCCCCCAAGAAACCCACTCTCTCACAGGGCTTGTGCTCAGCCTGTAAGGCTCGCTACCAGAAGGCGAAGAAGATGAAAGCACCAATCAAAAATAAACTATTAGACAATGGTGAGTGCGCTCGTTCCTTTTTTCAACAACATGGAATGAAAACCTGAAAGTCTGCGTGGAGAAAATTGGCTTGGTCGCCTCCTCAAATTCCAATAATTCAGCAGGTCAGTCTTTATTCAGAGCACAGCTGACAAGTTTGACCTGGTTTGTTCTTCAGATCCCAAATCCCTGACATGTGACCAGTGGGTCCTGACCAAGAAGTGGAGACCGAGGAGGCTGCCTAATGCAACAGGGTGAGACTACCAGTGTGTGTTTGTCTTTAAGATGAGCATGTCTTTAATTAAAATCTGGGCAATTAAGGTCTTAAATTGTTTTAAACTTCCCGTAAATTTACTGCAGGTATTAAATTTTCAGATGGTGCATTTAATGCCAATAGGAAAACACAGCATTCAGAGATTTACTGCAATTTTTCACTTCTTTGTTCTTGAAAGCTGTGAAATTAAAGTTGTAGAAAAAGGTTAAATGTTATGCCTTCAATTTATGTCATTGTTGCAATTGTTCAAAGGCTGAAAAAAAGCATAAAATAATTTCAGAGATTAATCAGTTATCAGTGTTTTTTCCCTGCTAAATATTGGCATCAGCCTCAAAAGCTCCATATTGGTCAGACCCTACAATAAATTGACTATTTTCTACCAAAGAAATTGTTATGATATTTTTGGGTCTTAAATTATATTTGTTGAGGTCTTAAAAAGTATTAAATTAGACTTTTAAAATGGTGCAAGAACCCTGTTAATTAGACTAATCTAATCTGACAATCTAAGGCCAAAACTGGTCATCAAATAAGTTAAAGCATCTGACCCCAGCTACCAAGCACATTCATGTTCATTCAGCTCATATATTCTGTTTTATCAGGAAACTAATGAGCCAAGTACAAGTGGTTAAGAGAAGACTTGAGGTCAAGAATGGTGCATCTGTGGAAGAATCATCATCCTGCTCGAGGCCTCACACTTTCCTTCACAGGTAAATACATCTGTACATGTAGCACGTTTCCTATGGTGGAAAAGCAGCTCAATGAGCCTGTTAACTTAAAAGAAAATGACTCGAATGTGCTGCATTTTTGTGTCAGGAACCTCAGGCGGCGAGTGAAGAAGACCAGGAGGAAGAGGTCAAGAGGTGGTTTTCAGGGTCCCCGTGTTGCAAAGCAGCAGCGTCTCCATAGCAACGATCACAGCCAGCTCATCAGTACCGGCAGTCGCAGCAGCAGCAGTCCTGGTTTTGAGGGTAGTAGCAATGAATTAGACTCAAATCTGACGATTGAGATTCCCTCCATAAATGAACTAGACTCCACGAAGCCCAGAGAGCAGAAAGCACCACACAAGATGGGTGGATTCAAAGGTTTGCTCGCCCAGCTGCGTGGCAACAGCAGCATGATCGTCAGGGAAACGAGGTGAATGACTTTTTTTTTTTTTTTAAAGCAGCTAGAGTGCTCCAGTCTGCCGTTCTGTTCTGAGAAGCAGTCTGGAAATACTTGTTACCTAGTTTATTGCTGCAGTCCTGAGTTACACGTTATTTGTCTTTCCTGGAATTTCCAAATAGCATTTTTTAAAATCTTCATTCAACAGAATGACTGTGAATCTGTTTTTTTTTAAACATTAATGCTTTTTTTTTGCCATATCCCTATGATAGACAGACTTAACATTTCCATCACCAGTACACCTACACAACAAGATTACTGCAGAATTTAATACACAAAAAATGAAATTCTGAGTTCGTTGGCATAACTTTCTTTCAGCTTATAATAGTCAGCAATATTGTTTTTTAACTGGAAATACAAATATTATACATTTAGTATGGGTTTGGAACATTTGACTTTCTGTATGAATAATATATTAAACTAATATTTCCTGGTAGCAAGTTGTGGATAGGAGCCATGTTTTGCAAACAGTATGAGTCTGGAGTCCGTTGGAGCCTCTAAAAGCCCACAAGGTGGCGCCGTGTAGTGAAGGAATCAGCACTCTGGTTACAGTTTATCGGCCCTGTGTAATGAAGACTTGTAAGATGAGTTGACGACAGCCGTAATTAATCACATTGATAGAAGTTTAATGTTAGGCTGAGAGCTCAGGGTCTGCCTCAGAACAAGCTGCATAACTCCAGATTTCTGTGCAGCCACTTGATCCAAGAAGCAGTTTACCAAGTTCAGCTTTATCGTTTTGATGAGGACAAACCAGGAACACATAAGTGTTTTTACACAGCAGTGTTATTTTCAAGATGTTAATGCTGATAGCAGTGAATGTGGAGAAAAGGAGTGAGAGATAAGGGACTGGGTGTTGGGTCTTGACAGGTTTTTCTTTTCTTTGAGCTGTTGCTGTTTACTTGTGGGATTAATGTCCTGAGAGAGGATGGGGATTTCAAGTCCAGCCAGGAAAAGTGTCTGCCGAGCGACTCGGGCAGCATCACATGAATGGATGTGTGACATGATGCTTTCTTGTAATCCATTGATTAATTGATTATTTGTGATTGAATTTCAGCATGAAACTGCAGCTGTTAAAATGTGTCTGCTTACATATTCATCTCACAATTTGTTTATTTCTCGCTTTAACCTTTCCAGTTTCCACTTCACCATCTTAAAAAAAAACAACATGTAAGCTGTGTGCTGTTAATTTTATATATAATAATATAAAATATAAAGCTGATTTGAAATGAGTATTTTCTGATTTTTTTCCTTGTTTTTTCATCTTATTTTTATTTTTTCATAGGGGGAAAACTTTTTTAAAACGATTTTATCTATTTTTTGTCTCTTCTGTTTCATTCATTATTTCATATATGTTTTAATTGTTGTAGGAAAAAAGGTATTTTATTATTTCATATTTTTTAATTTTTATTTATCTAGTGAAGCTCTGAGTTGTGCTGCATACACTACAGGAGGAAGGAAATCAATTGTGAGATGAAATGACTGATTAAATAACAAAATCAAAAATTTATTTCAGTCATTTAATGATAGAAAATAGATGTTTTTGATTATTTTTTTTAAAATACATTTTAAAATATTAATTTATAAAACTTTTAAATCAGCAATTAATTAATTTAGAAAACACTGGAAAATGTCCCGTTCATAATGGGTGACGCTGACACATTTTCATATTTATTATGCTCTCATAAAAGTGGCCCACAAAAAATATAAATACCACAAAAACACACTTGGGTTTCGGTCATGGTGAAAGAGCTGATAATCATGTCACATCTCTGCATGTTCATGCACACACTGAGTCACACTCGAGTCCTGCTGCTTGTCCTGATTTAACAGAGCATCGAGTCCCACACCAACATTACACACTCTGTCTTTCCTATTGCCAGTAAATCCTGATTATCACAAACCAGAGGTCTCAGGGCCAAAACAATCACACAACGCCGCTCAGCATCCTGTGTTAGAACCACCTGACACCTTGAAAACAGGAAAAACATTTCGACGAGGACACAGATGTGTTGGTGTGTTTAGGGGAGGAGCATGACAGCTACTATATATCCCCTGCGGATAGAAATCTCTACTTCACTCCGCTGAGAGAGGAGAGCCTCCAACATGTCGTACTATGAGGTAAGGTTGCCAGTCAGACGTGGGAGCTTTTATGTGAAGCCTCTTCTCAGTTGTTGCTTTTCTATTTGCTTCCTGCCCTTAATCATCATCATCATTGTCTCTCCAGCATATCGTCTTCGACTATGACTTCAACGACACGGGCTCTGGCTCTGGTTCTGGTGACCTGGGTGGAGATCTGGAGGAGCCCTGTGACGTGGAGCATGTGATGACTGCTGACTTCCAGCAGGTCTTCTTGCCAGTGGTCTACGCCCTCATCTTCACCCTGGGCATCACCGGGAATGGCCTGGTCGTCATAGTGCTGGGCTGCCAGCGCAGGTGAGCGGAAATCTGGTGAAACTCGATCTTTGTGTCTGTGACGAGACCTGATGAGGAATAACGGTTTCCTCTCCTGCGTCTGTCTGCAGGTCAAAGTGCAGCCTCACGGACCGCTATCGCCTCCATCTCTCGGCTGCTGACCTCCTCTTTGTTCTGGCACTGCCCTTCTGGGCCGTGGACGCGGCCCTGGCCGACTGGCGCTTCGGGGCGGCCACCTGCGTCGGAGTGCACGTCATCTACACTGTCAACTTGTACGGCAGCGTGCTCATCCTGGCGTTCATCAGCCTGGACCGCTACCTGGCAGTGGTCCGAGCCACGGACACCAACACCGGAGGGCTGAGGCAGCTGCTGGCGCACAGACTGGTTTATGTGGGTGAGTGTTGAAAGGCTGCTTTCTGTTGATGCTCTCCTTCTTTTTCTTCATGTTTCTCACCTAACTTTTCATGTTCCTCCCCCTGCAGGTGCCTGGTTGCCTGCTGGCCTCCTGGCAGTGCCTGACCTGGTGTTTGCTCGGACTCAGGAAGGAGGCGAGGGGGCCACCCTGTGCCAGCGATTCTACCCAGAGGACAGCGCTCCTCTCTGGGTTGCAGTCTTCCATCTCCAGCTGGTCCTGGTGGGTCTGGTGATCCCTGGTCTGGTCCTGCTGGTGTGTTACTGCGTCATAGTCACCAGGCTGACCCGAGGCCCACTTGGGGGCCAGAGGCAGAAGCGGCGAGCGGTGAGGACCACCATCGCATTGGTCCTCTGCTTCTTCATGTGCTGGCTGCCCTACGGGGTGGGCATCTCCGTGGACGCCCTGCTGCGCCTGGAGGTCCTGCCCAGGGGCTGCAGCCTAGAGGCCGTGCTGGGCGTGTGGCTGTCGGTGGCTGAGCCCATGGCGTTTGCACACTGCTGCCTGAACCCGCTGCTGTACGCCTTCCTAGGGGCCGGCTTCAAGAGTTCAGCCCGCAGAGCCCTCACTCTGAGTCGGGCCTCCAGTTTGAAGATTTTACCACGAAGACGCCCAGGGGCTTCCACGACCACCGAGTCCGAGTCCTCCAGTTTACATTCCAGCTAGTGTTTGCTCATGCAGTATATATATATATATATATATATATGTATATATATGTGTGTGTGTGTGTGTGTGTGTATATACTGTAATATATATATATATGTGTGTGTGTGTGTGTGTTTAAGGACGTTTACACAAAGTGTGTGAGAAAGTAAGAAGCAGTCTGCTGGCCCACGACTCGTCTTCTCCCCCACTGTAAATACTGTTATTAGGTTTGTTTTCAGTGCTGCTTGTTGTGTGCTCTTGTAATAAAATATACAATATAATACACCCCTGTTTGTGAAAATGTCATCTCTTGTGAAACGTGTTTCTTGCTTCCTGAGTGAAACTGTGAATTCCTGGCTTGACCTTAAACCATTCAACCACAGCGAATGGCAGATCGATATGAGACAGAGTCCAGCAAACGAGCTAGCAGGTGAAGATATCTGAGCGAAAAGGAAGAGCTGGGTCTAAATCATATTTATTTAGCAAACCCTGATTGTTGTTTTTAAATGCTACCATTTTTACTTTGTGTTTGTTGCACTTTTGAGGCAGAGTTGGCGCCTTAGAGATAACATTTCACAACGATAACGAAGAAAGTGTTGAAATTAGTTGGCATTGTGTGTAACCTAATCTTTATTATCATCAGCTTGTCTCCGTTTGTGTTCATTCACGATCACTCAGCCGTCTGAACCCACTGATCCGGAGCCCTTTTGAAAGACGAAACCGTGCTTCTCTAAAACGTGAAGCGTGATAACCAGGTGTGTCTGAGTCACATGTGTGCATGTGTTTGTGTCACTGTCTTCTGTGTTGATGATATAAACAGTTTGCTTCTTCTACGTGAGAGAGGAGGGAGCATGAATGGGTCAGATAGAGCGACACAAAGTGCTTCCCACAAACCTACTTCCACTTGGAAGTGAGAGAAACAGAAGCTGGAAGTTTACTGTGTCCTGTTTCCTGGAGCAGAGAGGAGGAGGAGGAGGATGAAGAGCTGTGAGAGGGACGAAAGGGAAGAATACAGCAAGCTAGTGTCACACTGGAGGCTTGACTCTGCAACTGCATCCCATCATGTGTCTTTAATTCTGTACAGAAAAGATCATTATTTCATCCACAGTGACTGAAGACAGAAAATCACCTTTTCATGTATTTTGCCCTCTCTCTCTCTCTCTCTCTCTCTCTCTCTCTCATACAATACACAAACACACAAAGACACACTTCTATTCATAGTGCATTCAAAACAGGAAAGACTTCCTGCGGCTCATTTTAGGAAAAACAAGCAGCTAAAACAATCAAAAGGCCGAACAGAATAAATCAGTTTAACAACATGCAGGACATGGAGAAGGACCAGGTATTAAAGTGGCCTAAACATACTTCAGATGTAGTAAAGTGTTCGAAGTCGGGATGTTATTGGCTCTTTTGAACGGTACAAATACAATAATATGGTGACCCAGTTTAGCCAACCCTCGGTCTTGTCCTTTGCTGATTGAAGCACCAAAAAAATAATAAAAATTGTTTTGCCACGCTGTCGTGGATTGTGCATAGTAATAAGTTAGATGAGTTTTTGTCGAGCACGCATCAGGTCAAAATTTCAGTTTGTAAAAAACTTACATGAAATTCCAGTTAGCCTTAGCATGCACAGTAGACACATAAGCCTCACAGGGCTGCTAGCATAATTTGGTTAGCCACATATTGCCTAAGAGTTTAATATGCAGAGTAACTTCTCTGTCTTAAATATGATTTTATTATGAAAAAAAGACTAGAAAATCTGGATGTTGCAACTTTCACTTTCAGCTAATCATACACTGATCAGACATAACATCCTGACCACTGACAGCTGAAGTGAATCACACTGATCATCTCTTCATCAAATGAACATTTAGTCCTCAGAGTTGATGTTAGAAGCAGGAAAAATGTTCCAGCGTCAGGATCTTTCAGGAGTTTAACATCAAGAAGCAAACAGTGATGTCTAGAGGACTGGACCAGAGCATCTCCAGAATGCAGCTCTGATGGTCTGTTCCTGGTCTGCAGTGGTCAGGATCTATCAAAAGTGGTCCAAAGAAGGAGACAGGGTCATGAGAGGACAGGGATCACTGATGCAGGTCTGGTCCTGGTGGTCTGATCCAACAGAGCAGAGAAGTTAATGCTGCTGAAGATAGAAAGGAGTCAGACAGCACAGAGTAAACCTTCAGGGGTCAGAGGTCACCATGATAATATCAGGCAGGTGGTCATAATGTAGCCCAGGAGCATGTTTGTGCACAGATCATAGATACCACCATTAAATAGTGTTGATTTTCTTCACGCTCAACAATGAGGTTAAAGGACCAATGTGGAGGATTTAGTAGCATCTATTGTCTGCGGTCTTTATATATTTGTGTGTGTGTGTGTGTGTGTGTGATGCGTCACTACGTCTGTACTGTACCTGCCTTGCTGTCAGTGTTGGCTTGGATGTGAGCGCCCCTGAAATGACTTAAAGCCATTTCCAGTCCAGTCCAGAGTGCGAGAGTGCACCGTCAAAACAATGAAAATGTGTCACAATGCATACAAAGGAATACACCATACACCAGGAAACAACTCTTTTTAAACCATCTCTCCCTTCTTCTTGTTCATATCCTGCTGTCTGTTCCCATCGCCATCAAGCTTTTCACGTCTGTGGACAGACTAGTGGCTGTATGTGATGTGTGCATAAGAAGTGAACAGTAAGGAAACACGTTTTCCTGCACAATGAATTACTTCCTTTGCTATCCACAATGAACACAGAGCAATGAATCAAAGACAAAAAAAAGATACAAATGGATAAATAAAAGCAGCTTAAAGTGCATTTTTCTTTCTATTATAAAAGTACAGGCTGTTCGAATGAATGAGCAGTTCTGAGCAGAGTGTATGTACTCATATATGCATTGAAGCTTTTGCTTGGAAAATCTGGCGCTGCTTTTTTACTCTGTGTTTTTACAAATAATTTTCATCTCACAAATAACAAAGAAACAATAAATTAAATTATCTAATAACTGTGTCTAATGAACGCTTTACTTACAATTAAAAACTGATTTTTTTTCTTCCTTTTTCTTCCTTTTATTTTGTACTAAAATACTAAAACGATTCTATTCTATATATGTGCAAAAAGAAGTAGTCCATGATTATTATTATCCAATATGTCAGGTGTTTAGGAGTCTGATGGAAAGAGAGTATAATTACTGTAATTAATACTTATTCTAACTATAATTAATAAATATTGTTACTACTAGTGGCAGCAGCAGTAATAATCTCAGTGCAAATGTACAAACCTTCCTCACCAATGTTTATGGCACTGGTGTGTGTGTGTGTGTGTGTGTGTTTGCCTACAGATGGTCAGACGAGCTTAGCTTCCTGCTGTTGAACAATCGTGGGAAAACCAGAGGTCAAGACAAAAGGAGAAATAAAGAGGCAGAGGAAGACTGGGTTGCGTCCAAATGGCCTGCGATGACTTCCTGCTTTGTTCCTGGTGGATTCATACAATGTGACAGGTGAAACCAATCGCCTGCTGTTTGTATTGACCTCAACAGGTGGAGGCGTGAGAATGACGTGCGAGCAGAAATAGACATTAATGGAATAATGGAGGAGAAATCAGATGGTCACAGATGGTCTGGATGACCCCTCCAAATACTAATTATATGAGCAGATATGAGGACATTTCTGAGGTTTTATCTGTGCGTTTGTTCACACATATAACTCCTCTTATGAAGCATCCACTATAATGACTGATTTCACAACATGACAAAGCTGTAGTCTTATGATATATGAACAAATATAGAAACACTTACACTGCTTTATGAATGAACACGAACACCAAAGACATGTTACAAACTATTTTGAAATGTGTTTAAATCACATGAAGAAAGCTTAATGTTCATTCTTAATCTGGGAAATAACAGTTTAACAAATAACTCTTAAAGGAACATTACAGGGGATCTATTTTCAGAAATGAATATAATATTTATAGCTGTTCTTTAATTAGTGTATGACCACCTGAAACTAAGAACGGTCAACAAATCCCACACACTATACCTTTAGCTCGTCCAACAATACCAGGGATGTGCAATATTAATACTCATGTTGCAATAACACTTCTGATGGGAGGGTGCTGCAACTCTCCTCCCTACTCAATGTAATCTAAACGTGTGATAAGCATTATGTCTTAATGCACTTTATCACTATACTTTTATCTTTTTATGTATCACACCATTGGGTGCATTCAGTTGATCATAATTTGCACCTTGTAGTCCTCATATATCTATTACAGTATATATTTTGGTACTTTATTTTTTATTGTATTTTTTTTTATCTTCCTAAAACCTGCATATCGTACCTTTTCTGATTAACAAATTCTCTATATTTCACAAATGCCTTTTTTTCCCATTTGGTTACAGCTACTGTGGTGTGTTGCTTCTTTTTTCTTTTCTCTTTTTGCCCTTATTAACAGACAGCCCCCTCCAGTGGTCATTGTAAGTCACTGCATGACACACTCAGAGGTTCAAGATTCAGTAAAGTCCATGTAAAATAGTTGAATATAAAATAGTTTCAGAAAACCATCAGACATTTAGGATTGCAGCTGTCTTTGGACCTAGCACACCCTCTGTCAAACCAGTTTATATTAACTCTAAAAGTGATTCAGTAAAATTAGAAATGAAATTTGAATTTAAGATAGGGACACGTCTGTATCGTGCCCACAGCTGGAAGAAGTACTCCTGGCTGATTAAAAGTAACGACACTATAATGTTACAGGAAAATGTCCTGCATTCAAATAAAAGTACAAAGGTATGTGCATCAGAATATACTGAAAGTATCAACCTAAAAAGTACTCACATTTCATGATAATCTATATTGTATGTTATTATTCTTATTATTTATTATTATTACATACATTTTAACTATCCATGCATTAATGTGTTCATCACCTCAATGCTGCAGGTGGTAAAAGTGGAGATAATGAATACCCCAATTTACAAAAAAATGCAAGCATTATTCAATTAGTTGATTAATGTGGATCTGTGAGTAAAGTCATGAAAATAAACATAGTGGAGTACAGAGTACACTCACTCCGCTATAATGCTCTATATTGCCATATTAGACACACAGTCTAAGCTATGTTAAGTTGATCTGCTGTTAGTTTATGAATCTCTTATTTTATGATGTTTTGACCTTGAGTTCTGCTGTCTGTCCCTTTTGTCTTTTATGTTGTGTAAACACATCTGGACCCTTAGAGAGCAGAACAATAATGGAGCATGGAGGTACAAATGGAGGTATAAAGAGTAAGTACAACGCGTGAGAAAATGTACTGATGGTTACGATCAAGTCCATTTTACAGCTAATTTATAAAATACATAAATTAATAGACAAATGGGAGACAAACGAACTGTTTTTATTTTAATTTTTCTCTTTTTTTCGCCATTTTTTCCTCTGAACTTTGTTGACATGAAACAGGAAGTGAGCCGCCGCATGAAACAGCGTCAGAACTACGTCATTTGACGCTTTCATATCCGATTGGCTGTCAGACGGGGAGCATTGAACGGCGACATTGATTGGACGACAGAGGCGCGCCAAAGATCACGTGTCTGTCTTTTCGCGCGAAACAGTGTCTCGGTTGTCGGGGCTGCAGCGTGCAGAGTGTGTGTGTCCTGAGAGGAGCGGCGCGGCTCGGTGTGTGTCTTTCTGCTCGCTGTTTGACAGAAATCTGTTGTTACTACACTTTGACGGTGTTTCGGGATGGATGTTGCCACAGCAACCGCCGAGAATGCCGGGGAGATGGTGAAGGACGAGTTGGCTGAAAAATGCCAGAAGTTGTTCCAGGCTTTCCTGGAGGAGTGAGTCGCTTCGTTGTTTTGTTGTCGACCAAAAACGACTCGAGTTAATCACACGATGCAGCTTTTTTTCAATGGATGTTCTTTGTGTTTATCTGCGGATGTGGTTCACGTGTTTGGTGTAATTGTTTGTAACCGTGTGCAGGTTCCAGACCGGGGATGGGGAGGTGAAGTATGTCCGCGAGGCCGAGGAGCTGATCAGGCCTGAGAGGAACACCCTGCTGGTGAGCTTCACAGACCTGGAGGGATTCAACCAGGAGCTGGCGACCACCATCCAGGAGGAGTACTACAGGTGAGCTGCTGGCCAGACTCTCACAGGGGATGCGACAATTAATCGATCAGTTCTGTCAACTACTTTGCCATTTTTTATGATGATTCTCAAGGAAAAAGTCCCAAAAAAGCACTTAACATGATCCTCCCCCCAAATGGGGTCAATAAAGATGATCAGTATAGATGAGAGACAGACAGATGTGCAGTAGATGTTGTGTCACTGATGACGTCATCAGGGAAACGCTGCTCATTTCATAGACCTAGAAAAAGAATCACTCACTGTAATTTGGTCTGTCCAGTAAACCTGCTGTGGATTAACACTGAACGCTGGTGTTTCCAGAGTTTACCCCTTCCTTTGTCGGGCCGTCCGCAACTTTGCTCGGGATCATGGGAACGTTCCACTCAACAAGGAGTTCTACGTGGCCCTGGAGGATCTGCCCACCAGACACAAGTAAGAAGATGATGTGAGACCACATCAGGTGCTCTGTGTGTGTTTTCTAATGTGATAACATAGCATCAGTGATGGAAGAAGCATTCAGATCCTTGGAAACATTACATATAAGTCAGTATATGTACCTTAAGTATGAAAAGTAGAAGTACTCATAGTGCAGTACTTTGTTCTCTGTCAGTATTTTATATTATTTCTGGTGTTCTGCATTTTGCTGCTCTCTGTGTTCATCGTTGTCTTTTATATACTGTGGACTGGTTTAATTCATAGCATCAGGGTTCCTGTGGTTCCTTAAATTAAAATGAAGGTCTTAAATTTTCTTAAATTTACTGTAAATTTGCATGTTATTTTGTTCACAAAGTTCACTTCTTGGTTCTTGAAAATTGTGAAATTAAATTGTAGAAAAATGTTAAGTGTCATGCCTTCAATCTATATCATCGTTGCAAGTGTTAAAGGGATGAAAAAAAATAGTATTTTTTTTTTCCCCCTGCTAAATATCGATATCAGCATCGGCCTCAAAAACTCCATATTGGTCTGACCCTACAATAAATTGACTATTTTTTTGCCCAAGAAATTGTTATGACATTTTTAGGTCTTAAATTATATTTCTTGAGGTCTTAACAAGTATTAAATTGAACGTAACATCATCACTGTCTATGAGATCATTATGTGTCCAGTGAGTTTACCTGATCTCTGAAATACAACAGATTCAGCTTTGTGGTGCTCATTTCCCAGATCATCCAAGAGTGCTCCTTCTGTTTAATCTGACAGATTAATGTGCTGGTGAAAAGTACATAGTTACTTCAGACATGTAGGTAGTAGAAGTACCTCAAATGTGTACTGACAGTACTTGAGTAAATGTACTTTGTTACATTTCACCACTGTGTATTATTCTGTGAATTAACATACTGTGGTGGAAAATATGTTTCCTTCAAATTGAGCATGTTGACTTTTCCTCCACATTAATACTTTGTTTTTTTTTGTTGTTGTTGCCAAATGAAGAAAATTAGCTCATCAGTCTTTATTCTGCACGTAAATCTTATTAAATTGATGTTGATGAAAGCCAGACTAACGTATCAAACCTTTCCTCGTGTGTGATGGAGGATCCGTGAACTGTCGTCCATGCGTATCGGCACCCTGGTGAGGATCAGCGGGCAGGTGGTGAGGACGCACCCAGTCCACCCTGAACTGGTGAGACATCCTGCACTAAAATAATTAACGGTGCTCCGTGCTTCGAAACCAAAAATTCCCATCTGTGAAGTGAAATACTGCCAAGCTGAGCGTCATCTTAAAATGACTTTACAGGTGAGCGGCACCTTCCTGTGCATGGACTGCCAGGCGCTGATCAAAGATGTCCCCCAGCAGTTCAAGTACTCCCCGCCAACGATCTGCAGAAACCCCGTCTGCAACAACCGCAGCCGCTTCCACCTCGACACGCACAAATCCAAGTTCATCGACTTCCAGAAGGTAAGTGGAGGCCTGTGTGGATTTGCACTGATGCCGCTCACAGGTGTCTGACTGAGTCTCTCTGTGTGCTCAGGTGCGTATCCAGGAGACGCAGGCGGAGCTGCCTCGCGGTTCAATCCCACGCTCCCTGGAGATCGTCCTGAGGGCCGAGGCCGTGGAGACGGCTCAGGCCGGAGACCGCTGCGACTTCACCGGGACCCTCATCGTCGTGCCGGACGTCTCTCAGCTCAGCACCCCTGGTATGACTTTCACCATGGAGCCTTCGAAACAGCTGGATGTAGTGTTTGATATTTTTTTTTTTTTTTTTTTTAAACTTAACACCTCATGACTGTCATGTGGTGTCTCGTCTTCAGGTGTGCGAACAGAGACCAGCACCCGTGTAGCTGGAGGACCACAGGGCTTTGAGGCCGAGGGTCTGAGAGGACTGAAGGCTTTGGGAGTCCGAGAGCTTTCATACAGACTGGCCTTCCTGGCCTGCAACGTGGCCCCGACCAACCCACGAGTAAGAGATGCTTTTCTGTGGTAATCACACCTACGGCAAACAGATGCAGACACGCCTGCTGTTAGATATGAGCGTGTTTTTTCCCTTTGCTGTAGTTTGGTGGTAAGGAGCTGCGGGACGAGGAGCAGACGGCAGAAAGCATCAAGAGCCAGATGACAGAGAAGGAGTGGGAGAAAGTGTTCGAGATGAGCCAAGACAAGAACCTGTACCACAACCTGTGCACCAGCCTCTTCCCCACCATCCACGGTCAGTGCCTCACCCTCTCTCTCTCCACCCAGGGTTTGTTAAAGGGTATTAAGGCTCAGAGTCTCTTTACAGGCAACGACGAGGTGAAGCGCGGCATCCTGCTGATGCTGTTCGGAGGCGTTCCCAAAACGACCATGGAGGGAACGTCGCTGAGAGGCGACATCAACGTCTGCATCGTCGGAGACCCCAGTACCGCCAAGAGCCAGTTCCTCAAGTATGTGACCCAACATATTCCCTGTTCGCTTTGTAATCCACCGAATGTAGGTCTGAAAAAATGAACGGTGAGTTAAATGTGTGTGTGTGTGTGTGTGTGTGCAGACATGTGGAGGAGTTCAGTCCCAGAGCAGTGTACACCAGTGGGAAGGCCAGCAGCGCCGCAGGTTTGACGGCCGCCGTGGTCAGAGACGAGGAGTCCAACGAGTTCGTCATCGAGGCCGGAGCTCTGATGCTGGCTGACAATGTGAGTGCTGAGAGACATGAAGCAGGAAGTGCAGAACACAGAGTGTATGCAGAGGATTTAACGGCTGCGCTTTCCTCCAGGGTGTGTGCTGCATCGATGAGTTCGACAAGATGGACATCAAGGACCAGGTGGCCATCCATGAAGCCATGGAGCAGCAGACAATCAGCATCACCAAGGCTGGAGTGAAGGTAAACTGAACATAATAATACACGAGCTGAGATGAACACGACTGTTTCTGTGCTCGGTTGTGGTGAAAAGCCAGAAATGCAGATTTAAAAAATCATTTTGGTCAAGAGAAAATTCTTAATGCCCATAAAGCATAAAGGTCCATGTTCCAACACAACCAAGACCGTTTACATCCTGCTTTCAAGAAGCCAAAATGCAAAGGAAGCCTCTCAGTAATCTGTGCAGCAGATCAACCACACTTCACCTGCGTCTCCTCCAGGCCACCCTGAACGCTCGCACCTCCATCCTGGCTGCCGCCAACCCCGTCGGCGGGCGCTACGACCGCAGCAAGAGCCTGAAGCAGAACGTCAACCTGACGGCGCCCATCATGAGCCGCTTCGACCTCTTCTTCATCCTCGTGGACGACTGTAACGAGGTCTGTGCATTCGTTTCTATGCTGAGTTATTAATACACTTTCTGTATTTGGCCATTAAAATAGATCTGCATTATTATTTGTGCATCCTCTTATCTGTTGCTATAACAACCCAGTTTCCCTACAGGGAAGATCTAAAGCTGCATGTTCATGTGTGACTCTTTACTGCACAGTTTTGTTTGCTGATTTAGGTTTAGGGATTCACTGATTCGATATTGAAGAAAATACTAGATCAGGTATTGTGACAATGGGTCTGATCCATAGGGACAGTTCTGTTCAGTGTAATTCTATGCTGTGTGCTGTCAGTGACGTCATGCACTGGCGATGAGCTGCACAAAGGCTCACTTTTGTTTACAAAGTGGAGCAAGTAAAGTTGTATATTATTTATATGGCTGTCTAAAGTAGTGAGTTAACACAGCAGCATGCTCGACGGTAACTCTGCTTGGACAAACTGCCTGAAATGTGTTTCCAGAGACGTGCTGACAGGTCATGAAGCAGAACTCCATTCAAAAAATCAAGCAAATGAGAAACACAGTCATAACTAACGATCAAACATGCTGATAAAATTAGATTAAGCATCTTTTCTGACTCTGTCCAAGCTTCTCTTGTAATTCAGCAAACAAATAATCCACCAAAGAGCATCGTTATAGTAAGAATTTGTAACAAGAAATGGCTGAAAAGTGAAAGAGAAAAAGACGATCTTTTAATAAACAGAGCTGATGTGGTGTCGTTTAGCAGCTTATATAAGATGCAACTACTTTATTGAGCTGAAGGAAATTCTTTCACAACAGTCATACACAGCAATGAAAGTAAGGTGATGAAATATATACAGTCCAAAAAGTGCAATGTTTTTTTAAAATAAATTATTTGCCCCACACATTGTTTTCTAAGGTACTCTAGTATATTTGATACCTGCTACTTATTCTCATTTACTTTGCTGCACTAACAGTGTAAATGTACCTGTTTGGGGGATGAATAAAGGATTATCTGACCTCATCTCCTCCCAGGTGACGGACTACGCCATCGCCAGGCGCATCGTGGACCTTCACTCCCGTGTAGAGGAATCTGTGGACAGGCTGTACCTCCTGGATGAGATCCGCAGATACCTGCTCTTTGCGAGGCAGTTCAAACCGAAGGTGAGCGTCTGTCTGCGCCGAATCTTTCAGTGTCGTCAGCAGGTTATTGATTTGTAGGTTTGAGTCTGACCATCACACGTTCCCACGCACGCCTATAGATCTCCAGCGAATCCGAAGAGTTCATCGTCGAGCAGTACAAGCGTCTCCGCCAGCGCGACGGCTCCGGAGGCGTCACCAAGTCAGCCTGGAGGATAACGGTGCGGCAGCTGGAGAGCATGATCCGCCTGTCAGAGGGGATGGCCCGCATGCACTGCTGCGACGAGGTGGGCGCCTAAAAACACTAACCTCCAATTCAGCAGACACAGAAACTTTGACACAAAAAGACGTGCCTGAAATGCCTCGTAAAACAGGAAGTGTCTTGTTCCAGCATTTTTGTCCATTTTGAGTCATATTTCTAGACCCACAGAATATTTTGTACTATGTCTCTGAAAACACTGAATAGCTCAAATGAAAGAAGAGACTCTCTATTTCATCATGAAAAAAATGTTTGTTTTTACCTTGTTCTATTCTTGTTTTATCAGAGGTAGAGTAGAGGACACTTTCACCAAAATCACCACTTTTTGTCCAGATTCTGTTTGTTTTGCTCTCTAATCTCGATCGTCTCCACTTCCTGTTTTGATCTCTGTGGTGTATACCGTCTCTTTATGCTCTGACTACATCTCCCAGAAGCCCCAACATTACTCACAGGCTGTGGGAGATCACCCCTGCCTGTTGCCCGAAAATGAAAGACGTATTTATGTTTATGGCACTCAAGTGTTTTAAAAGGTGTCTTTTTCTCTGAAAGAGTTAATATGACCTTAAAAGCTGCTGCAAAATGCAAAATAATAGAATTTGAAACATACAATAAAAATGAGATTAATAGCTAGAAATCCTATAATTGATTGACAAATCTTATCAGTTTCTTTCTTTCTCTCTGTGTCTTCAGGTGCAGCCCAAACATGTGAAGGAAGCTTTCCGTCTTCTGAACAAATCCATCATCAGAGTGGAGACCCCTGACATTAACCTGGAGCAGGACGATGACCTGGAGGAAGAGGAGCAGCAGGAGGACGGTACTGATGGACATTAACATGTGAATGCACATGTGCATGAATGCAGAGACATGGACCTGTACTCTGTATCTGGACTGAAATAATAAAATCCAGGTTTTATCTGATGCAAACTTTGCAGAGAACGCCATCCCTAACGGAGTGAATGGTATAAACGGCCACGTGGATGGTGTTAACGGGCACGCCGATGGAGTTAACGGACACGTCAACGGTGTGAACGGCCACGCCGAGCCTGGCAGCCAGCCCAAACCGTCGCTCCGCCTGTCCTTCCCCGAGTACAGACGCATCTCCAACCTGCTGGTTCTGCATTTGCGCAGAGCTGAAGAAGGTAGCTCTTCATGCTGAAAAGAGTTTTCAGATTTCCAGACTTGTTTTGTCTTTTCCCCATTATTATTATTATTATTATTATTTTTATTCACTCTAACCTCCTCACTGCTATCTGTGTTGCAGCTGAGGAAGAGGAGGAGCTGAAGAAGAGTGCAGTGGTGAACTGGTATCTGAAGGAGATCGAGTCGGAGATCGACTCCGAGGAGGAGCTCGTCAACAAGAAGGGCCTGATCGAGAAAGTCCTCCACAGACTGGTTCACTATGTGAGTCCACCGACTGCAAAAAAACAAAACAAAAAAAACACATTTTCCTACCAGTAGTCAAGTTTTTAAGCCAAGTTTGAAAATGTCTTTCATGTGTGCTTCCCTCAGGATCACATCCTCATCGAGCTTTCTCAGGCGGGCCTGAAGGGCTCAGAGACTGCCAGCTCAGAGGAGGAAGTCGTTCTGGTCGTCAACCCCAACTACATCCTGGAAGATTAAACCTGTCCATGTTAAACTTCAGCAGTAAAGTTGATGTTTCTGGAGGTTTTTAAATGTGCGTATGTAACACATACATGAAAGTAGCATTGGAGATATTTGACATGTTTTGTACTGTACATATGATTATTAGGCTCTTTAAGGTTAAAAAAGATTTGTGTAAATATGCTGCTCTGTGTCTTCCAGCTGTTTGCTGCTCTCTGTCTGGTCCTCAGTCAAAGGGGAAATTAAATTGTTTATTCACTGTACCTGTATAGTGGAGGCATACATTAAGGCTTTCTTAGGTTTCAAGTTATATTGTGTCTTTTTGTAAAAGTGAAAAGTAATGAATAATAAATAAAACGCTTACAAACACAGCTGTATGCCTTTTTGTGTTTTCGAGCTGTTAATGTCCTGCAGTACCCGGATGATGACCGCCAGATGGCAGCAGTGATATCAAGAAAGCTACTGCGCATGCTCAGCTGAGATGACACAACAAACATGGCGGCGCCCTTAATGAGAGCAGTCAGCTCCGCACTGAAAGGTAAAATACGGTCGTGTTAACGCGTCCTGATAGAATTATCCTCAAGTTATTAATAAAATTAGCCACCATGCTACCTTTGTCAGAGTCACTCCTGTAAATAAAGTTATTCAGGGTGATAATTGTGGGTGTTTTTCTCATGTAAGCAGACTCAACCCTCACTTTAACCACCAACAAGGACGGCAGAGTAGAATTGCTTTATTGATCCCAGCCTGGAAAATCATTTGTAGACCTGTCATGGAGGAGTAAACGTATTTTCCCTCTCTTAGGTGTTCACTTTGTTCCTGGCCGGTGGCTCCTCGCGCAGAGCAGCCGGAGGCCGGCAGGGTGTCGGTGTCTGCCGCTGAATGGCTCCACTGCTGCCTCCCTGTGCAGCTCCAGGACTGAACCACAGCATCAGAGGGAAACCCGGAAAAACAACACAGACGAGGAGGAAGAGGAGGAGGAGGAAGAGGGTCCTGAATACATCCCCAAAAAAAAGGCAAAGAACCCCATGATGGTGATTGGCTACGCCTGGTTAGTCTCTTTCCTGCACTCCTGTCCACCCTTAGTTTCTAGGAAAGGATTTGTAGCTCAGCAGTGAACTAAAAACACCTGTAGGAGTGTGCCTTCATGTACACTCATCAGCCACTTCATTAGGAACACCTTCCTAGTACCGGGTTGATGCCGGTTTTACCTTCACATCTGCCTTAATTCAACAAACTCTCAGGTTCAAGAAACCAGTTTGAGGTGATCTGAGCTTTGTGTCATGGAGCATTATCCTGCAGGAAGTAGACATCAGAAGATGGTCCACTTGGTCATAAAGGGACGAACATGGTCAGCAACAATACTCAGGTAGGCTGCAGTGTTTAAACCATGCTCAGTTGGTACTAAAGAAAATATCCTCCAGCATTAGACCAGCAGCAGCCTGAACCGTTGATACAAGGCAGGATGGATCCATGCTTTCATGGTGTTTACTCCAAACTCTGACCATCTACCATCTTAAAGTTCAGCTAAAATGGAGACTGGTCAGACCAGATAGCGTTTCCTCATCTTCTATTGTCTTATTTTGGTGATCCTGTGTGAAGTGTAGCCTCAGTTTCCTGTTCTTAGCTGACAGGTGTGGCTCCAGGTGTGCTCTTCTGCTGCTCTAGTCCATCTTTATCAAGGCTCCAGTGTTGTTCTTCACACATGATATTCTGCCAGTGGTTATTTCAGTTACTTTTATTTTGAGCCAGAGAACGGCCGCTCACTGGGTATTTTCTCTTTGTCTCATTCCTTGTAAATTCACTTAAATCCTCTTTCTTCCCTGTTCTGATGCTCGGTTTGAACTTGACCACATCTACATGCCTAAATTCATTGAGTTGTTTCTGTGTGATTGGCTGATTAGCTGTTTGTGTTATGAGCAGCTGAACAGGTGTGCCTAATGAAGTGGCCGGTCAGTGTATCAGAGTGTAAATCATTGAGTAAAATTAATCAGTATCCCCTCCCCAGGATGATAGGCCTCCCTACGGGTATCATCGGCTTCCTCCTGGCCAAGAGGGAAGTGGACAAGAACCGACTGAAGCAGCTGAAGATCCGACAGAGGATGAGTCAGTCGAACGAGGGAGAATATGAAGGGAGTCGCTACCGCCATCAAGCAGAGGATGTCAAACTGGACCAGTGATGTTACTGTATGGCTGTAATACTTTTCACCGTACCCTGACTGTCGCCGCTGACACAGTGACTCCAGTTAACCACAGCTCAAAGACTGAGTACAGAAGAGATGTCAAGCTGAAAACTTCCAAAATCCTTTTCAGACTGTTTGACTCTTGAGGCAGATTCAGGAAATCTGTGAGGAAAGGACTGAATCTGGAGAATCATCACAGATTTCATAGCCTGGATGCTGAATATGATTAAGGAAATTAATGTATATTTATAAGTGTGTGAATAAATAAACAAGAATCATCAGTACATTGTACATTTACAACCTTGAGTCCACACCAGTGGTGTGTCATCATATTTACTGACAACGTTGTAACAATAATATGAAAACCTGTGCATTATTACCCTGTACTTCTTCAAGTAAAAAAAATGTATGAATGTAATCCACAGTGTAGCAGGTCAGAAATATCATAAGGCCTACTATAGTATACTGAAAATGTTATAAATAACAGTTTTTAAAATGTCATGAAAAGATACGGGTGGTGTAGTGGTTAGCACTGTCGCCTCACAGCCGGGTTCAATTCCCGGCCCGCGGCCTTTCTGTGTGGAGTTTTCATGTTCTCCTCATGTCTGTGTGGGTTCTCTCTGGTACTCCGGCTTCCTCCCACCATCCAAAAACATGCATGGGGATTAGGTTAACTGGTTAATTTAAATTGACCGTAGGTGTGAATGTGAGTGTGAGTGGTTGTCTGTCTCTATGTGTCCTGTGATGAACTGGACACTTGTCCAGGGTGTATCCTGTCTTTCACCCTAAGACAGCTGGGATAGACTCCAGCCCCCCTGACCCTATGAGAGGATAAGAGGTAGAAGATGGATGGATGGATGGTATGTTGATTTCATAGCAAAATATGTTGGTGAAAGTTGTCACAAAGCCACTTTATAGCAAATTTTCAAAAAATGTAATTGTTAGCTATCGAAAAAGTGAAAGAATTACAAATTTTATGAAATAATCAGAAAACATTATGATGCTATGTTGTATGGGTGCATAGCAGTATATTTTGCAAAAAAAGCACTTTATCATCTTTAGCACGTTGAAAATTCACAAAAAAGTCATATTATAGCATGTAAAAAAAGTGAAAAATTATTAAAAAAATGAATGAAAAAGCACAATATGATGATTTTATTGTAGGATATGGTGAAAAAAAAGTAAAAAAAAAAATGACAATTTTTAAAATGTCATAAAAAGTCATCAGAAAGCCTTATTAGAGCATATTGAATGATTTTATAGCAGTATATGGTGAAAAAACTTGGAAAAAATACATTTTATTGCATGTTGAAAATTGACAGAAAAGTCATACTATAGCATGTCGAAAAAGTCAAAAAATGACAAGTTTTAAAATGTCATAAAAAGGTCATCAGAAAGCCTTATTAGAGCGTTTGAATGATTTTATAGCAGCATATGGTGAAAAAAACTTGGAAAAAATACATTTTATTGCATGTTGAAAAATGGCCAAAAAAGTCATACTATAGCATGTCGAAAAAGTCAAAAAATGACAATTTTTAAAATGTCACAAAAAGTCATCAGAAAGCCTTATTAGAGCATGTTGAATGTTTTTATAGCAGCATTTGGTCCAAAAAGTTGAAAAAAAAAACATTTTATTGATTGACGAAAACTGTTAAAAAGGTCATACTATAGCATGTCGAAAAAGTCAAAAAATGACAATTTTTAAAATGTCAGAAAAAGTCATCAGAAAGCCTTATTAGAGCATATTGAATGTTTTTATAGCAGCATATGGTGAAAAAATTTGAAAAAAAAATATTTTTTTTGCATGTTGAAAATTGGCCAAAAAAGTCATACTATAACATGTCGAAAAAGTCAAAAAATGACAATTTTTAAAATGTCATAAAAAGTCATCAGAAAGCCTTATTAGAGCGTTTGAATGATTTTATTGCAGGATATGGTGAAAAAAACTTGGAAAAAAATATTTTTTTTTTGCATGTTGACAGATGGTCAAAAAGGTCATACTATAGCTTGTCGAAAAAGTCCAAAAATTACAATTTTTAAAATGTCATAAAAAGTCATCAGAAAGACTTATTAGAGCATGTTGAATGATTTTATAGCAGGATATGGTGAAAAAATTTGAAAAAAAAAAAAAAAAAATTCTGCACATTGACAGATGGCCAAAAAAGTCATACTATAACATGTCGAAAAAGTCAAAAAATGACAATTTTTAAAATGTCATAAAAAGTCATCAGAACGCCTCATTAGAGCGTGTTGAATGATTTTATTGCAGGATATGGTGAAAAAACCTTGGAAAAAATACATTTTATTGCATGTTGAAAAATGGCCAAAAAAGGTCATACTATAGCATGTCGAAAAAGTCAAAAAATGACAATTTTTAAAATGTCATAAAAAGTCATCAGAAAGCCTTATTAGAGCGTATTGAATGATTTTCTAACAGCAGATGGTGAAAAAATTTGAAAAAAAAAATATTTTATTGCATGATGAAAACTGTTAAAAAGTTCATACTATAGCATGTCGAAAAAGTCCAAAAATGACAATTTTTAAAATGTCATAAAAAGTCATCAGAAAGACTTATTAGAGCATGTTGAATGATTTTATAGCAGGATATGGTGAAAAAATTTAAAAAAAAAAAAAAAAATTCTGCACATTGACAGATGGCCAAAAAAGTCATCCTATAGCATGTTGAAAAAGTCAAAAAAATGACAATTTTTAAAATGTCAAAAAAAGTCATCAGAAAGCCTTATTAGAGCGTGTTGAATGTTTTTATAGCAGCATATGGTCCAAAAAGTTGAAAAAAAAATACATTTTATTGCACGATAAAAATTGTTAAAAAGGTCATACGCAGTAGCTCAGTCTGTAGTGACTTGGGCTGGGAATCGGTGGGTCGCCAGTTCAAGTCCAGATCGGACCAAATGTGGAGAGTGGACTGGTAGCTGGAGAGGTGCCAGCTCCTCCTCCTGGGTACTGCCGAGGTGCCCTTGAGCAAGGCACCGAACCCCCAACTGCTCGGGGTGCCTGGATAAGGGGCAGCCCCCTCACTCTGACACCTCTCCTCTAATGCATGTGTGTTTCATAACTTCTGTGTGATGTGCAACTGAGAAATATTAACAGAGTGAAATTTCCCCATTGAGGGATCAATAAAGTAAGTCTTCTTGTTCTTCTTCTATACTATAGCATGCCGAAAGAGTTAAAAAATGACAATTTTTAAAATGTCATAAAAAGTCATCAGAAAGCCTTATTAGAGCATGTTGAATGATTTTATTGCAGGATATGGTGAAAAAATTTGAAAAAAAAATTTTTTTTTGCATGTTGACAGATGGTCAAAAAAGTCATACTATAGCATGTCGAAAAAGTCCAAAAATGACAATTTTTATAATGTCAAAAAAAGTCATCAGAACGCCTCATTAGAGCGTGTTGAATGATTTTATTGCAGGATATGGTGAAAAAAACTTGTAAAAAAATATTTTTTTTTTGCATGTTGACAGATGGTCAAAAAGGTCATACTATAGCTTGTCGAAAAAGTCCAAAAATTACAATTTTTAAAATGTCATAAAAAGTCATCAGAAAGCCTTATTAGAGCATGTTGAATGATTTTATTGCAGGATATGGTGAAAAAAACTTGTAAAAAAATATTTTTTTTTTGCATGTTGACAGATGGTCAAAAAGGTCATACTATAGCTTGTCGAAAAAGTCCAAAAATTACAATTTTTAAAATGTCATAAAAAGTCATCAGAAAGCCTTATTAGAGCGTGTTGAATGATTTTATAACAGCATATGGTGAAAAAAAAAAAAAAAAAATTTGCATGTTGACAGATCGCCAAAAAGGTCATACTATAGCATGTCGAAAAAGTCAAAAAATGCCAATTTTTAAAATGCCAGAAAAAGTCATCAGAAAGACTTATTAGAGCATATTGAATGTTTTTATAGCAGCATATGGTCCAAAAAGTTGAAAAAAAAATACATTTTATTGCACGACAAAAACTGTTAAAAAAGTCATACATAACATGTCGAAAAAGTCAAAAAATGACAATTTTTAAAATGTCATAAAAAGTCATCAGAAAGCCTTATAAGAGCATGTTGAATGATTTTCTAACAGCATATGGTGAAAAAATTTGAAAGAAAAAAATATTTTTTTTGCATGTTGACAGATGGTCAAAAAAGTCATACTATAACATGTCGAAAAAGTCAAAAAATGACAATTTTTAAAATGTCATAAAAGTCATCAGAACGCCTCATTAGAGCGTGTTGAATGATTTTATTGCAGGATATGGTGAAAAAAACTTGTAAAAAAATATTTTTTTTTTGCATGTTGACAGATGGTCAAAAAGGTCATACTATAGCTTGTCGAAAAAGTCCAAAAATTACAATTTTTAAAATGTCATAAAAAGTCATCAGAAAGACTTATTACAGCATGTTGAATGATTTTATAGCAGGATATGGTGAAAAAATTTGAAAAAAAATACATTTTATTGCATGTTGAAAATTGGCCAAAAAGATCATACTATAGCATGTCGAAAAAGTCAAAAAATGACAATTTTTAAAATGTCAGAAAAAGTCATCAGAAAGCCTTCTTGAGCAGGTTGAATGATTTTAAAGCAGCATATGGTGAAAAAACTTGAAAAAAAATACATTTTATTGCATGATTAAAAATGTCAAAAAAGTCATACTATAACATGTCGAAAAAGTCCAAAAATGACAATTTTTAAAATGTCAGAAAAAGTCATCAGAAAGCCTTATTAGAGCATATTGAATGTTTTTATAGCAGCATATGGTCCAAAAAGTTGAAAAAAAATACATTTTATTGCACGACAAAAACTGTTAAAAAGGTCATACTATAACATGTCGAAAAAGTCAAAAAATGACAATTTTTAAAATGTCATAAAAAGTCATCAGAAAGCCTTATTAGAGCGTGTTGAATGATTTTAAAGCAGCATATGGTGAAAAAACTTGAAAAAAAAATATTTTTTTTTTGCATGTTGACAGATGGTCAAAAAAGTCATACTATAACATGTCGAAAAAGTCAAAAAATGACAATTTTTATAATGTCAAAAAAAGTCATCAGAACGCCTCATTAGAGCGTGTTGAATGATTTTATTGCAGGATATGGTCAAAAAACTTGGAAAAAAATACATTTTATTGCATGATGAAAACTGTTAAAAAGGTCATACTATAACATGTCGAAAAAGTCAAAAAATGACAATTTTTAAAATGTCAAAAAAAGTCATCAGAACGCCTCATTAGAGCGTGTTGAATGATTTTATTGCAGGATATGGTGAAAAAACCTTGGAAAAAATACATTTTATTGCATGTTGAAAAATGGCCAAAAAGGTCATACTATAACATGTCGAAAAAGTCCAAAAATGACAATTTTTAAAATGTCATAAAAAGTCATCAGAAAGCCTTATTAGAGCATATTGAATGTTTTTATAGCAGCATATGGTCCAAAAAGTTGAAAAAAAATACATTTTATTGCATGTTGACAGATGGTCAAAAAGGTCATACTATAGCTTGTCGAAAAAGTCAAAAAATTACAATTTTTAAAATGTCATAAAAAGTCATCAGAAAGCCTTATTAGAGCGTGTTGAATGATTTTATAACAGCATATGGTGAAAAAAAAAAAAAAAAAAATATTATGCATGTTGACATATCGCCAAAAAGGTCATAAAATAGCATGTCGAAAAATACAAAAAATTACAATTTTTAAAATGTCAAAAAAAGTCATCAGAAAGACTTATTAGAGCATATTGAATGATTTTATAGCAGCATATGGTCCAAAAGTTGAAAAAAAATACATTTTATTGCATGATGAAAACTGTTAAAAAGTCATACTATAACATGTCGAAAAAGTCAAAAATGAACAATTTTTAAAATGTCAGAAAAAGTCATCAGAAAGCCTTATAAGAGCATGTTGAATGATTTCATAACAGCATATGGTGAAAAAATTTGAAAAAAAAATATTTTTTTTTGCATGTTGACAGATGGTCAAAAAAGTCATACTATAACATGTCGAAAAAGTCAAAAAATGACAATTTTTAAAATGTCATAAAAAGTCATCAGAAAGCCTCATTAGAGCAGGTTGAATGATTTTATTGCAGGATATGGTGAAAAAACTTGAAAAAATACATTTTATTGCATGATTAAAACTGTTAAAAAGTCATACTATAGCATGTCGAAAAAGTCCAAAATGACAATTTTTAAAATGTCAGAAAAAGTCATCAGAAAGCCTTATTAGAGCATATTGAATGTTTTTATAGCAGCATATGGTGAAAAAAGTTGACAAAAATAAAGTTTTTTGCATGTTGAAAATTGGCCAAAAAAGTTCATACTATAGCATGTCGAAAAAGTCAAAAAATGACAATTTTTAAAATGTCAGAAAAAGTCATCAGAAAGCCTTATTAGAGCAGGTTGAATGATTTTAAAGCAGCATATGGTGAAAAAACTTGAAAAAAATACATTTTATTGCATGATTAAAAATGTCAAAAAAGTCATACTATAGCTTGTCGAAAAAGTCCAAAAATTACAATTTTTAAAATGTCATAAAAAGTCATCAGAAAGACTTATTAGAGCATGTTGAATGATTTTATAGCAGGATATGGTGAAAAAATTTGAAAAAAAAAATAATTTCTGCACATTGACAGATGGCCAAAAAAGTCATCCTATAGCATGTTGAAAAAGTCAAAAAAATGACAATTTTTAAAATGTCAAAAAAAGTCATCAGAAAGCCTTATTAGAGCGTGTTGAATGATTTTATAACAGCATATGGTGAAAAAAAAAAAAGAAAAGATTCTGCATGTTGACAGATCGCCAAAAAGGTCATACTATAGCATGTCGAAAAAGTCAAAAAATGACAATTTTTAAAATGTCAAAAAAAGTCATCAGAAAGCCTTATTAGAGGGTGTTGAATGATTTCATAACAGCATATGGTGAAAAAATTTGAAAAAAAAATATTTTTTTTTGCATGTTGACAGATGGTCAAAAAAGTCATACTATAACATGTCGAAAAAGTCAAAAAATGACAATTTTTAAAATGTCATAAAAAGTCATCAGAACGCCTCATTAGAGCGTGTTGAATGATTTTATTGCAGGATATGGTCAAAAAACTTGGAAAAAAATACATTTTATTGCATGATGAAAACTGTTAAAAAGGTCATACTATAGCATGTCGAAAAAGTCCAAAAATGACAATTTTTAAAATGTCATAAAAAGTCATCAGAAAGCCTTATTAGAGCATATTGAATGTTTTTATAGCAGCATATGGTCCAAAAAGTTGAAAAAAAAACCCATTTTATTGCATGACGAAAACTGTTAAAAAGGTCATACTATAGCATGTCGAAAAAGTAAAAAAATGACAATTTTTAAAATGTCAGAACAAGTCATCAGAAAGCCTTATTAGAGCATATTGAATGTTTTTATAGCAGCATATGGTCCAAAAAGTTGAAAAAAAAATACATTTTATTGCATGACGAAAACTGTTAAAAAGGTCATACTATAGCATGTCGAAAAAGTCAAAAAATGACAATTTTTAAAATGTCATAAAAAGTCATCAGAAAGCCTTATTAGAGGGTGTTGAATGATTTTATAACAGCATATGGTGAAAAAATTTGAAAAAAAAAAAATTTTTTTTGCATGTTGACAGATGGTCAAAAAAGTCATACTATAACATGTCGAAAAAGTCAAAAAATGACAATTTTTAAAATGTCAAAAAAAGTCATCAGAAAGCCTTATAAGAGCATGTTGAATGATTTTCTAACAGCATATGGTGAAAAAATTTGAAAAAAAAAATTATTTTTTTTGCATGTTGACAGATGGTCAAAAAAGTCATACTATAACATGTCGAAAAAGTCAAAAAATGACAATTTTTAAAATGTCATAAAAGTCATCAGAACGCCTCATTAGAGCGTGTTGAATGATTTTATTGCAGGATATGGTGAAAAAAACTTGGAAAAAATACATTTTATTGCATGATGAAAACTGTTAAAAAGGTCATACTATAGCATGTCGAAAAAGTCAAAAAATGAACATTTTTAAAATGTCAGAAAAAGTCATCAGAAAGCCTTATTAGAGCATATTGAATGTTTTTATAGCAGCATATGGTGAAAAAAGTTGACAAAAATAAAGTTTTTTGCATGTTGAAAATTGGCCAAAAAAGATCATACTATAGCATGTCGAAAAAGTCAAAAAATGACAATTTTTAAAATGTCAGAAAAAGTCATCAGAAAGCCTTCTTGAGCAGGTTGAATGATTTTAAAGCAGCATATGGTGAAAAAACTTGAAAAAAATACATTTTATTGCATGATTAAAAATGTCAAAAAAGTCATACTATAACATGTCGAAAAAGTCCAAAAATGACAATTTTTAAAATGTCAGAAAAAGTCATCAGAAAGCCTTATTAGAGCATATTGAATGTTTTTATAGCAGCATATGGTCCAAAAAGTTGAAAAAAAATACATTTTATTGCACGACAAAAACTGTTAAAAAGGTCATACTATAACATGTCGAAAAAGTCAAAAAATGACAATTTTTAAAATGTCAAAAAAAGTCATCAGAAAGCCTTATTAGAGCGTGTTGAATGATTTTATAACAGCATATGGTGAAAAAAAAAAAAAAAAAAAGATTCTGCATGTTGACAGATCGCCAAAAAGGTCATACTATAACATGTCGAAAAAGTCAAAAAAATGACAATTTTTAAAATGTCAAAAAAAGTCATCAGAAAGCCTTATTAGAGCGTGTTGAATGATTTTATAACAGCATATGGTGAAAAAAAAAAAAAAAAAAAGATTCTGCATGTTGACAGATCGCCAAAAAGGTCATACTATAGCATGTCGAAAAAGTCAAAAAATGCCAATTTTTAAAATGTCAGAAAAAGTCATCAGAAAGCCTTATTAGAGCGTGTTGAATGATTTTATAACAGCATATGGTGAAAAAAAAAAAAAAAAAGGATTCTGCATGTCGACAGATCGCCAAAAAGGTCATACTATAGCATGTCGAAAAAGTCAAAAAATGCCAATTTTTAAAATGTCAGAAAAGGTCATCAGAAAGACTTATTGGAGCATACTGAATGTTTTTATAGCAGCATATGGTGAAAAAAGTTGAAAAAAAAATAATTTTTTTTGCATGTTGACAGATGGTCAATAAAGTTATCCTATAGCATGTTGAAAAAGTCAAAAGATGACAATTTTTATAATGTCATAAAAAGTCATCAGAACGCCTCATTAGAGCGTGTTGAATGATTTTATTGCAGGATATGGTGAAAAAACCTTGGAAAAAATACATTTTATTGCATGTTGAAAAATGGCCAAAAAAGGTCATACTATAGCATGTCGAAAAAGTCCAAAAATGACAATTTTTATAATGTCAAAAAAAGTCATCAGAACGCCTCATTAGAGCGTGTTGAATGATTTCATAACAGCATATGGTGAAAAAATTTGAAAAAAAAATATTTTTTTTGCATGTTGACAGATGGTCAAAAAAGTCATACTATAACATGTCGAAAAAGTCCAAAAATGACAATTTTTAAAATGTCATAAAAAGTCATCAGAAAGCCTTATCAGAGCATATTGAATGTTTTTATAGCAGCATATGGTCCAAAAAGTTGAAAAAAAAATACATTTTATTGCATGACGAAAACTGTTAAAAAGGTCATACTATAGCATGTCGAAAAAGTCAAAAAATGACAATTTTTAAAATGTCAGAACAAGTCATCAGAAAGCCTTATTAGAGCATATTGAATGTTTTTATAGCAGCATATGGTCCAAAAAGTTGAAAAAAAAATACATTTTATTGCATGACGAAAACTGTTAAAAAGGTCATACTATAACATGTCGAAAAAGTCAAAAAATGACAATTTTTAAAATGTCATAAAAAGTCATCAGAAAGCCTTATTAGAGCATATTGAATGTTTTTATAGCAGCATATGGTCCAAAAAGTTGAAAAAAAAATACATTTTATTGCATGACGAAAACTGTTAAAAAAGTCATACTATAACATGTCGAAAAAGTCAAAAAATGACAATTTTTAAAATGTCATAAAAAGTCATCAGAAAGCCTTATAAGAGCATGTTGAATGATTTTCTAACAGCATATGGTGAAAAAATTTGAAAAAAAAAATTTTTATTGCATGACAAAAACTGTTAAAAAGGTCATACTATAACATGTCGAAAAAGTCAAAAAATGACAATTTTTAAAATGTCATAAAAAGTCATCAGAAAGCCTCATTAGAGCGTGTTGAATGATTTTATTGCAGGATATGGTGAAAAAACCTTGGAAAAAATACATTTTATTGCATGTTGAAAAATGGCCGAAAAAAGTCATACTATAACATGTCGAAAAAGTCCAAAAATGACAATTTTTAAAATGTCATAAAAAGTCATCAGAAAGCCGTATCAGAGCATATTGAATGTTTTTATAGCAGCATATGGTCCAAAAAGTTGAAAAAAAAATACATTTTATTGCACGACAAAAACTGTTAAAAAAGTCATACTATAACATGTCGAAAAAGTCAAAAAATGACAATTTTTAAAATGTCATAAAAAGTCATCAGAAAGCCGTATCAGAGCATATTGAATGTTTTTATAGCAGCATATGGTCCAAAAAGTTGAAAAAAATAATTTTTTTTGCATGTTGAAAATTGGCCAAAAAAGTCATAGTATAGCATGTCGAAAAAGTCAAAAAATGACCATTTTTAAAATGTCATAAAAAGTCATCAGAAAGTCTTTTTGAGCAGGTTGAATGTTTTTATAGCAGCATATGGTGAAAAAACTTTCGAAAATACATTTTATTGCATGTTGAAAATTGGCCAAAAACTCATGCTATAGCATGTCGAAAAACAAACAAACATCAAAAAATTACAATTTTTAAAACTTCCAAACAAATGTTATCAGAACGACTCACATGACAGAATACGTTGCAAAAAAGTTGTAAATCAGCCATTTTATGACAAAAAAATGCCATAGTATAGCATGTCGAAAAATATCAAAAAGACAATTTTTAAAATTCCCAAAAAAACAACAGTGTGTTTAATTATTTCATAGCATATGTTGAAAAGAAGTAGTAAAAAAAGATTTTATAGCATATCAGTTGTCCACACCATCCACGAAGGAACAAAGAAATCAGCTGTCATCAATTTTGGAAGAGTTCGACTTGTTTTTTTCTTTGAAAGTTGAGCAGATAGAAGCACTCAAGTCATCCTATGGACTGACCCCAGACTTTACATTTCATGTCATAATCTGGCTTGTCAGGTTAGTGATTTTGGTGATAGTGTCCGCTCCTCTACCTCTGATAAAACAAGAACGGAACAAAGTAAAAACAAACATTTTTTCATGATGAAATAGAGAGTCTCTTCTTTCATTTGGGCTATTCAGTGTTTTCAGAGTCATAGTACAAAATATTCTGTAGGTCTTAAAAAACTCAAAATGGCCAAAAATGCTGGTTCAAGACACTGTGTTTCATAAAATGGCTGGCACTCAAAGAGTTAATATTGCTTCACAGTTTACCTGTTGTCAGATGACTGTGGAATCAGTGTCCAAATTACTATTATAACAGAAATATACTTAGAACATTTTAAATAAAGCCATTTCCAAGTGTATCAGGTTTTAACTTTATTTTATGTTTTACCTTGATAGATCAGGTTCTGTATGCACTGCATGCAGAATAGCCGTGATCCCAACATACGTTTTTGTACATACACATCTTCCTCGCTGTAGACAGGAATTTTACTTATAATCAGTGGACTATAACTGCATGTGAGTGTGTCCTTGAACAGTTATAAACATATACAGATTAGAGAGCAATGCTCCAAAAGTGGAAGTTTAAGGCACAAGACAAACTCTGATGTGTGGTTTTCAGTATGAGAACCAGATAAAATGTGTAAATATACTGTAAGAAGCAATAATGCATGCATTACCAAATAGATCTGACACATTTTTATGACTGGCCTCCTCAATGCTAGAAATACAGTTTCAATTGTTGCCTCTTTTTGTGAACTCACTGCTTCTTCATCGAGCTGAGGAAAAAATCTTGGGTTTAACTTCATCAGAGCCTCCATTTAGTTTAAAGCAGCACAGACTGGATGATGTGCTTTGAGCTCTGCAGGATCCTGATCACACATCACATGTTTTTCTGCAAATTTAATTTGTTCACATGCACTCCAGTGGGATCCTCGGCCTAGAACAAGTTTAGCATCGTTTGATTATAACAGACAATCAGGGGTTCATTCATTAACGTGGAATCCCCACTCAATTTCTGGCTCATCATCGAGGCGAATCACAAGGTAGGACACAAGCTGGAAGAGGTTCTGCCACAGACCCAAGAAAAGGTACAGGTAGAAGTCGCTGACGTCCATTTGGCAGTGTATCCCTGAATAATTCATATCACACACACACTCAAAACTGTTCACGTAATTGATACAGAAGCCTCCGTTCATACATGGGTCCGAGGCACATTCATCCACATCCTTCTCACACCTGGAAGGAAAGACAGGAGGGTTACAGAACTATCTGCCAAACAAACTCACACAGCTTTTATTACCACTGCTCTGGCTTACCGCTAATTTCCACTGGGTGCGGAACGACGCCGACATCAATACACACCAGATCCGCCTGCTGCGACTCCGCCCGATAGCTGGAATCGCAAGAACTAGATCTCACTGACTAACGAGATCTCGCAAATTCATGTATAATCATGCGATATAGCAGGTTGTATCGTGAAAGAGAATCACCCTGTGTCCACTGAGCAGGAAATCGATTATACGATCCGCCGCAAACACGGATTATTTTATTTTGAAAATAAACCAGATGTTTTATTTCGTGTCTGTACACAACTTCCTGTCCCCCATCTGTTCTGTGCTGAATTCATGCACCATGCTCCCACATCTGACAAAAATAGAAGCTTGTTTGTTTCGGCAGGCGTCAGCACGTCAGCAGCGTTCCACGTTCAGTGGAAATTAACACATTTATTCGAATGGAAACGTATCGGGTCCAACAGAACGTCAGTGCTGTTCTGCATCCAGTGGAAATTAGGGGTAAGTCAGAAAAGTGGTGGACCAGTAACATATTACTGCCTTTTAAGTTTATATGTGAATTTGTTAGCAAACAGCGTCTTTTCTGCACATGGCATTTATTTGACGTTGCACTTGTCACTGGATAATAAAGCAGTTATTCATTTTTAACTCCTGGGAAACTGATATCTTTAGTTGCTAAACGTTTCACTGTGTTCACCAGCTAATTGTTAACTGCACTTTGGAGCTGAACAGGTCCATTCATTCCAATTATAATATCAATACATGGATGATTGCAGCTTTAAGAACAGCCTCGACTAAGATTGGTCAATCTTTCTGGCCCACGATCCTGACTTTAGGTCCTCGTTTTTTACTGTATTGGAATTACTTTATATATAATAATATTAATTTATTGGCAGTTATGCTGTGTTTAAAACCCAGAAAATCATTCAAGTTAACAGAATTTTCAAAATATATGACTGACATCTTATAACGCTTTTCCACAGGTGCGGTACTGTACGGTCTGGCACGGCTCTACACGGTTGTGGTGCTTTTCCACTAGCACCTAGCACTAGGTACTTTTGTCGTACCTCCTCAGCCCTGATTCCAAGCAAGACGAAGTGATACTGAAACGCGATGTCAGCCGACTGCCTTTCACTGATTGGCCAACGAGTGTCGTCATTGGAAGGGTCATTGGATGCGCGACGTCCAATTGGACTGTAAAAGCCAAACACAACTCGACCCCGCCATTTTTAAAACCGGCAACTGCTTCGCTGTTGTTACACGAGAAAATCATGCATGCATCGCAGAAAACGACGCCACGGACGGTCGAGGACAAAAAGCCACAGAGCGAACAACAAATACATGATCGCTTTGGTGTCCTCCATTGTTTGTGATAATAGTTTTCTGTGTCACGTGTAAATGACGTCATGGCAGTTTCACGCTGCCATATGATGACCCCGTCCACGCCGAGGAGGTACTATGAGGTCCTCAGTTGTAATGGAAAAGCACCAAACTGGGCCGTACCATGCTGTGCCATGCTGTACTGTGTGGTGGTAAAGTGCCATTAGTGGCCATGAGATGCAGACCCCCAGGGTTGAGAAACGTCCAGGTGAGCAAAGAGGATTAAAAAGTATCATAATGTCTTACCACTGTCCCATGAACCCTGACAGGCAGTAACAGGCGTTGTCTGCTTCAGAGCAGTTCCCTCCATTAAAGCAGCTGTAGTTCCATTTTGTGCCGGAGCATGTGGATACAGGCAGCTGAGGAAGTCTTAAAACAGAAAGAAAACACAACAAGAAATGTCAGCGCTACAGATTAGCACTGATGTATTCTGTATGTACTCGGATGGTGAAACATGTTTATTTTCAGTAGTTTACAAAGAAGCACTTACGGGTTAGTCTCAATGTACCATGGGATTTCAGGAATCTGCTCTCTGTAAGAGAACATTTTGTAAATCTCAGAGCTCATTAGCATATTAGACGTTTGGTGTCACAGATATATTCACTCTTTGAGTGCCAAGGACGTTTATTTACATTCTTTAAAATAGAACGCTTGAGTGCCATAAATGTATATATATACGTTTGTCCTTTTTTCGGCAGCGGGTAGCCGATCACGGTCTCTCCCACAGCCTGTGAGTAATATTGGGGCTTCTGGGATTTGTAGTCAGGACATAAAGAGACGGTATACACCACAGGGATCAAAGCAGGAAGTGGAGATGATAGAGATTAGAGAGCAAAACAAACAGAATCTGGACAAAAAGTGATTTTGGTGAAAGTGTCCTCTACTCTACCTCTGATAAAACAAGAATGGAACAAGGTAAAAACAAACATTTTTTTCATGATGAAATAGAGAGTCTCTTCTTTCATTTGAGATATTCAGTGTTTTCATAGTACAAAATATTCTGTGGGTCTAGAAATATGACTCAAAATGGGCAAAAATGCTGGAACAAGTCATTTTACGTTTTAAAAAAGGGCTGGCACTCAAAGAGTTAATAAACTGTGGGAGAACTCACTCGCAGTATTGGCCCGTCAGGTTCTGAGGGCAGAGGCACGAGTAACTCTTGAAACCTTTGAGGCACACGGCGCCTTTGCTGCAATTGTTGTTTTCACACATATCGATTTCCACCTCGCACTGTTTACCACTGTAGCCTGGCTCACACACACACTTGAATCCCCCATGTAGGTTCATGCAGTTGCCGTGGATACAGGGGTTGGAGATGCAGGTGTCTGTTGGGTACTGACACAGTGGCCCCGTCCACTCAGAGGGACATGTGCAGTAATGCAGGTCAAAAAGGTCCTCGCACACACCCTCATGATTACAAGGGTTGGGCGCACACACACTGGCTCCCCAGCACCCATAATGCGTGGCAGCGTTGCTGTTGATCCTCACAAACTGCTCCTCCTGAGGTCTGGGGAGGTTCAACTCTGTGTCCAGGTAGTAAGAGAGAGTGATACCTCCAATCACCACCGGGCCCAGACAGCCGGACAGGTTCACTCCAGCATCCAGGCTCAGTCCCCCAAGGAAAATGTCTGCTCCCACCCTCAGAAAATCTAAATCCCCTGCAGCTGTTTTGGACATGCTTAGGTCCTTCTTGTGTCCATCCACGACCATGATCCACCTGGAGGTCAGGAGCGTCTGGTTCTCCAGGCTGAGCTCCACAGTGTGCCACTCGCCATCAGCGAATGGTCCCCTGCTCTGAATCGTCACTTTGCGGGAATCGTTGTCAGCCCCAGCCTGGAGCTCCATGACCACATGAGAGTCCAGGAGGGAGACTGTGAAGTAGCTGGAGTTCTTCTGTGCATGCAGTAAGGTGGCAGCCAGCTGTCTCGTTCGGAAGCTGAAGGAGACACTGCTAAGGCTGCGCTGGATCTTCCCGTTGCTGCGGTAGCGCAAAATACTGCTTTCAACTCGAAATGTCACGTTAGACAAACCTGAGAGACACAAAGAGACACAGAAAGAGACTTAAAAAGTATTTACTGTATTTTCTTTCCATTCAATCGATTCCAGTATTAAGATAAAGTAGCAAGCATTATTATACTGATCCCTGCTGGACATTAAGGTATAGTTGGTAATCTTGGAGAGCTAGACCAAGATTTGAAAGTGGCCCCTCCTCTAAGCATCCACTGAGCTCCACCCCCTCCTACCCAGTTGTTTCCACCGCTCAAAGGCTGCACCGATGTTCACTCTGGTTTGTCCTCTTATGGCGTTTTTCCGCAGGCGCGGTACGGTACGGCACGGCTCTACACGGTTGTGGCGCTTTTCCACTAGTACCTGGTACCTGGTACTAGGTCCTTTTTCGTACCTCCTCAGCCCTGGTTCCAAGCGAGCCGAAGCGATACTAAAACATGACGTCAGCCAAATGCCTTCCACTGATTGGCCAACGCGTATCGTCATTGGATGCGGGACGTCCGATTGGACTGTAAAAGCCAAACACAACTGGACTCCGCCATTTTTAAAACCGGCAACTGCTTCGCTATTTTTACACTCCCTGGAGTCTTCTCTGTCTCTTTTCTTTCGCTTTGTGCGTGACAAAAAGTCACAGAGCGAGCAACAAATCGCTTCCTTGTCCTCCATTGTTTGTGTTGTTCTTCTTCTTCCCGGTTTTCTGTGTCGCATGCAAATGAAGTTACAGCAGTTTCGCGCTGCCGTATGACGACCCCGCCCACACCGAGGAGTTACTCAGTTGTAATGGAAAAGCAACAAAACTGTGCCGTACTGTGCCGTGCCATTACTGTGTGGTGGAAAAGCGCCATTAGTTTTATCCATGGTTTTATCTTTCAGTCTTTTCTTCCTCCCTCTTTCTTCTCTTTGTCTGTTTAGCAGGGTGAGTCATCAGAAGTAACACTGGAAGTGATATTTTTGGCTGCATTTTCTCCAACATTGTTCCCTACAGAACAGATTCTCCTGCTAACTCTGTATTTCTGCAGAGGAGTGTGCTGGATATTTCTAGAAACAGTGGAGAGGAGGGAGGGGCAGAGGGGGGATTGGTTCTTTCCACTCGCATCCAGTGTCAGTTGATTGGTCAGAGTTTTTCCAGTCCTGTAGCTGCCACAGAGGTCTGATTCTTTTCCTTCCTTTTTCTGAACACATCATGTATTGATGCTCTCAGGGTGGAAGGAGCATTTCACCCAGTAGAACAAAAAGTGATTCTGAACAGAATGGCAGAGCTTAATGCTTATGAAAACTTGTTTTCATAATTTAACAGGTTCAAGTCTGTCAAGACAATATTTTCAGGTGGTATTAATTTGCTCTCAATAATAATAAACATTCATGACTAAATAGCTTTGAAGAAAAAAAAACTCTGGATCAACTACTGGCCCTCCCTCTCTCTTTACGAACATGTGACATCTCCAGGAAGACCTGTCATCATAAACTTCCACAGGCATTTGGCGGTAGACTTAATCTGACCAGGGATTACCACGTCTTAGAGGAATCCTGTGTGGGATCCCTCCCTCAACCCTGTTCCCTTCTGTAATCAGCCACGCTGTAATTAATCAGCGCCTGCACCAGTGAGCCTGTAGAGAGTCGCTCCCGCTTAATTGATTCATTTTTGGTGGTGACCTTGAATCGGATCCCATCACCACCAAAAATTAATCAGTTTTAAGTTAGGCCACTTCTGACCAGCCCTGAAAATTTCGTGAGAAATCTGTCCAAAACTTTTTCAGTTTTTTTGCAAACCAACAAACCAACACATAAACAAAGCCTGGTGAAAACCTCCTTGGCAGAGGTAATAATGGAAGGCTTCAGCGCATACATCCTATTCCTTGGCTATTGCTTATTTATTTTTAAAACAATGTTTTTTCCCAAGGACACTTACACTCAAATCCCTCAGAGTGGGGTTGGCAAACAGCAGTGGTGGGACATGGAGACAGCTCACACCATTTCACCTCCTCACAGCGCTGCCCTGCAGTGTTGGGGGGGCAGTTACAGATGAAATCATCCCACATGGAGTAGCAAACTCCCCCATTGAGACAGGGGTTGACCTAATGCAGAGAAAACAAGCCCAACTGATTCAAGCCTTGCCTGCTGTTGGTTCTCTGTCATTACTAGAGCAGGAATGAAAATGCATCACAAAGGCAACATAACGACTCACAGCGCAGGCGTTGTTGCTGCTGCATCCTTGTGCAACGCTGACTAGTTGCTCCAGGCTGAAAGTTTCCACTGGAGTTGCGATGGGATAGAACTGCAGTCGTTTGCTGTTTATCCTCAGATCCTGGACACATCCCTTAAAGTAGCCACCAAACGAGGCAGAGGCCCTTGAGTCTGGTAGCCCCCCAATGAAAACCAGATCCCCAGGATGGGCCTTAATGGGCCTAATGGGCATAGAGCCCTGGCTCTGGGCCGACAGGAACAATGTGGCCACCATTCCTTCCAGCTTCACAGTCACCAGATGGAAATGACCATCACTGACAGCAAGCCGACCAGTGAGGGTCTCAAAGTTGTTGACCTGAACTTTAACCTTGCCGCCTTCCAACCACAGACGGAGGTACTGGCTGGTGCTGTTGGTCAGGATGAGGAGCAGCCCGCTGGACTGTCTGGTACGAATGAACATGGACATAGTGACAGTATCACCTGGATCATTGTCCAATGAGAAGGAAGCATAGCTCTCCAGGTCTTTGTTTCCAAATCTTGCTGTGATATACTCTGCATGGAAGGAGGGAGAAAAGGCCATGAGTGTAAAAATAAACCAAAATCTGAAGGAAATTAAGCAAATGAGATAGAACTTGTTAATGAATAAGTTTAAATATCTAGTTTCCACCTGTTTCCGGTCTTTTTATTAAGCTAAGACAACCAGCGGCAGCTTCATATCTGACAAACAGACATGAGACCAACATCATAGTTGATTAACATAATAATAGCTTGCTATGACAGTTACGGGCTATTTCCAGAATTATTTTGATGATAAAGTACGTTTTCTACTTGTTGAATAGAAGAAGCTGCCGAGGAAGATGAGTGACTCCCTGATTTGCCTCAGTGCTGGCTGAGCAGCCGAACCTCACGTTTTTTTTAATCCTCGACCCAGGTGTTACTGAATGCCTCCTGATTGCATGACTTTGTGGCTGCACATGTTGCTATTTCTACTGACTCTGTAAGCTCCTTTGAAGTCTGCTGACTAATTTTATCACCCTGCTGGGTGTCTCTCTTCTCAGCTATTGAGGTTGAACTTGACCTGACCTGGTCTTACAGCACGTCTTCCAGTAATTCAATAATAATCCACGCACATGGTAAGTCACAGTCAGCCATAACATTTCTAGATATATCTGTTCACAATGTTCTGTTAAATGCAAAGTCAGTCCTGAAAACTCTGTGTGTGTGTGTGTGTGTGTGTGTGTGTCTTTACCATCTGTACAGTTGTTTCCTTCATATGGCCTATGGCACTCACATACGTAGCTCCTCCAGCCTCGGCTCACACAGCGCCCTCGGTTCTGACATGGGTTGTCGTCACATTTGTCTTTGTCGCTGCATCCCTCTGTGATGTTTTCCTGGGCGTCTGAACCTTCTGGCAGTACAGAAGGCAAAACCAGATGTGAGTCCACAAACACATCTCTGAAGCAGCCAAGAAAAGCCGGCACATCGTCCGCTTCATCCGCCGCTCTACCCAACCCCCAGTTCCCCCTGACTGCTCCTATGAAGAGGCTTTGACGAACTGCTCCTGGCTCAGGGAGAGTGGATGCTTGCTCAAGGAGCTGGAGTTTAGCGTTGGAGTCTCTGGTGCAGCTTCTTTCAGTGCAGAGCAGCCTGATGAGGCTGACCACGCCACCCAGTGACGCTTCCACAGTGTGCCACTTGTTGTTGGACAGGTACGCCGGCAGCTCCTGGATCAGAGTGCTGGAGCCTTGGCTTCTCAAGCTCCGCAGACAGAGGTGCCCGTCCATCAGCTCAATGTTGAGGAGCAGGTCATCCACTCTGCGCTGCAGGAGGGTGCCAACCGGTCCTGCTGTCCTGAAGCTGAATGTCACATTAAGAGGAGCCTCTGGGTCCCAAAGCTGAGTTTCTATGTACATGTAGCCTGGAGACTCAAAAGAGAAGATGGTGGGGGTCTGGCATTGAGGGCCTGTGAAGCCAGCAAGGCAGATGCACATATAAGTGTGCTGGTCATGGACAAGTAAGGGAGAGCATATTCCTCCATTCTCACATTGGTTGTCATCACAGCCAGAGAGCACAGTTGTGCAGTTCTCTCCTCCATATAGGCGCCCGTTTTGGCTTTGCTGGGAGCAAAGGCATCTGAAACCTCCACTGTGGCTCTCACATAAACCACCGTTTCGGCATGGCTGCTGTTCACAGCCGCTGATGTCCTCCTCTGAGAAAATACCTAGGGAGATGAATAGCAATCCAACTTCTTCAAAAAGATCATTTAAATGTTAAACTGCATAGCAAGCTAACTTCTAAAGATGAAAACTCAAAAACAAAAACATAATGAGAGATAATAAGTGCTTGATTTAAACTCTGGATCTAGAAAGTGAAGCTACTGGTACTACTGCATGTTGTGCATTACACTAAAGTTATTTGACAAAAACCAGGTTAGATGACAGCCAGAAAAAAATATGCTTATTTTTTCCTCTCTGAAACAACACAATCTTTAGCTAGATTGAGTAAAAGATATAATAAACATTGCAAATAACATCCATCTGGACTTGCATACTGTAATCAAATATTACCTGCATAAAACAGCCACAACACCCACACCTGCACGCTGAATCTCAACATTGTCCTCAACAAGTCCTATAAATCAAGAGATGTTTGGCAATATCTTCATTTCAGGTCGAACACAGGCGTGTGCAGCTCCATCTTCATCTCCTCCGTGCATGTATGTGTTCACTGGAGTGCTTGGAGCAGCACAGGCCAGATAGGAGGGAT
Organism: Synanceia verrucosa; assembly: GCA_029721515.1. Lineage (NCBI taxonomy): Eukaryota > Metazoa > Chordata > Actinopteri > Perciformes > Synanceiidae > Synanceia > Synanceia verrucosa. The sequence goes on from CM056554.1 coordinate 1,987,415, forward strand.
TAGGCTAATGCACTTAAATGTGATGGCCAAGGGAGGGGTGCATGCACAAAGCTAATTTGAGCAACGCCAAAAATCCTCCCTAGACAGAGGTCTGATGAAAACAATGAGATGTGATGGATGGTGAACTTCATCTGAGCTCAGTTCAGTTTCTCTTCAACACATCTTCAGTAAGCAAACATCCCCACAAAAATAAACATGGACATAAACATAAAATACACAAAAAGTGTGCACATGCTCACTCATGTGTACCACAGAGTGTCCTCAGCTGAGCTGGCTGCAGCAGTCGACTGGACCGAGGCCCAATCTTTCAAGTAAACTGGCGTTTCTAATCTGGGACATTAAATCGTCACTGACGTCAACGCCATTTTATCTGAGGAACCCTAAGAGCATTCAGTCAGCTCAAAAGCTATACTGTTCTTTTTAGAGCTACTTTGCAGTAGTGGTTCACGTTTTACAATAGCACCCACAGCGTGTTGTGGCCTAGGATGCAGGAGATCATATATTCATTTTGGAAGTATGTGTTTGTGTGTAAATATAAGCAGTGTATTTGCACACAAACTTAAATCATATACTTGTATGATAAACTTTGAGTGAAGTACAAGATCTGCTGTTGAATAAGTGGTCAAATATGTTACCTAATATAAAAAGTTAGAGATTACTTCAGTAAAAGTCAATAAGCACTATTAATAAAACATAATGTTTAATGGTAAAAGTTTATCATAAAAATACTCGAAATGGCATGGAAATATTTTTTATTTTAATTCTATTTATTTTGTTGCACAATTATCTTATAATAACTATTGTTATTAACATTTTTAAAAATATTTTTCATTTAAAATATGCATCACTTCCTACGTCTATGGCTGGCACCTTCACCTGTTGGTGGCTAATCTTGAGTTTCTAAACACACCCTCAGTAAACAAACGACGCTGACGTGTTTTATTTATTTCATTAATTTTCCACATGGATAATACAGAATAGAATAGAATAGAATGACTTTATTGATCCCAAGCTGGAGAATTATTTTGCAGAAAAAGCAATATTAAACTGTAAAAAGCATTACTATTTACAATTTAAAGTATTACAATTATGGTTTCTTAACAAAAGAAAACACAAAAAGGAATAAAACTAACAAAAAAACACAAAAGTTAAAAGAGGAGCTGCTGCTACAGAATGCCACCTAGCAAGGCGCCAAATAGAAAAAGAAATGTTTAATTCTGCGTAGACAGATTTATTCGTCTTCGCTGCTTACCTGTATGCTTGGCATGTGGCGACAAATTAGCGTCAATTTTATTTCATTAATTTTCCACAAATATGAGCACCTAAACAGCCCTGCATGGGTCTATGTTGAATTTATTAGACCTACACATGAACACTACACTATTTGTTCTCCTCTTCAGAAGAGTTATTATAACAGATAAAAATAGAAAGTAAAATATAGTCTTTTCTAAACATAACTTTAAGCTGTGTTATGTTTTGCGGCTCCTTACAAATGTTATTTGGTGGAAGTGGCGAAAGGTTGCAGACTCCCAGACCCCTGCACCGTGCCATGAGCTTTCAGACTACATTACCCATGATGCTCTCGGCTCATGAACCCTCTCTGAACGACACCGCGAGAAAACACGTCAGCGTCGTTTGCTTCGTGTTTGACTTTTCACTCCTCACACACATTAAATTAACCAACAGAGGTCACAGCTTGTGTTCCTTCCCCTCTTTTCTTTATTTTCTTCTTGTGTTCGGCCTCTAAATCAGAGTTTCAGAAGACAAAAGATTAAACAGCCAATGGGCGAACGGTTTGTTAGGTTGTCCGACATTTCTGGAGGATGGGAGGGTGGAGCGTTACAGGCACTCAGGAAATTATTTCACCTCCGTTTGTTTTCCTTCTTACTTTTGTCACCTGGTGTGTCCGGTGCTTTGTAAACGTGGCTCGTGTCTCTGAGGTAAGCATTTTGTTTTCAAAAACGTCCCGTTATAACGGTAGACGTCGACTTCCGGGGTAGCAGTAAGGGTCGTTTGTCAGCACTCTCCTCAGAGGGGGGCCCGTCTGTCAGACTGACAACATGGTAGGGGTCCTTGAGGTGGAGAGACGATTTGCAAATAATGTATCCCTGAAATCAATGTAGCAGTAAGGCTGCTGGCTTGATTTAAATCTGTGTCAGGCCTGTTTATGGTCCATAGAGGACAGGGCTGGTCACTGTTATTCTTCTTTGTGTCAATGCAGGAGAGAAACACAACGCAAAGGTTCGCAATAAATCGTTATTGTGCTTCTTTGCACATTTATTATGATAACTTTTCATGCAAATGTCCCTGTACCATGTCTGCCACTGTCCTATCAAATCTGAATCAAACCACAACAGAGCTATATGATGTGGTTAGGACAGGTGGATGTTTAGTCCCAACTAAAATAGTCCTCTGATTTTCAGGAGTGATCCATGGTCCACCGATGAAGAAAAAGCCCTGTAACCCGCAGCGTCCCAAACGCAGTGAGTATGCTGCAGAGCCGGTCACCATGCTGGCCTCCAGCAGCTATCCCACCTCTGAAACTGTCCCAGAATCAGCCTCACAGATCAGGAAACTGGCCATGTCGCAGCACAGTCACAACCTCCTCAAATTCTTGAATGAGGACCGAATCCGGCAGAGGTTCTGCGATGTGTCGGTGTCTGTGGGTGGGAAGCTCTACAGCGCCCACAAGGTGGTGCTGGCCCACGGGAGCAGCTATTTCCACGCCGAGCTGTCCAAGAACCCTGCCACAACGCATGTGACCCTGGACCATGTGGAGGACTCAGTTTTCCAGCCCCTGCTTGGCTTTTTGTACTCCTCTGAGTGTGTCGTCGCAGAGACGGACCTCCCGGCTCTAACTGAGGCGGCGCGATTCCTGGACATGATGGATATACTGAAGCTGCTGTGTGAAGAAGGAGGCAACAACCCAGGACGTGTGGTCCAGGCACAGGATGAGGTAAAAGGCTCTCCTGAGGTGGAAATGACCTCCAGCGACTCGCCAGCAGGTGACACAGACATCCAGGTCCTGTGTGATGTTCAGTGCGCCATGTGCAGTGGCCGCTTCAGCAGCGAAATCTCCCTGCAGAAGCACTTGGCTGAGAGTCACGCTGATGGACATCAAGAACCCTCAACTGAGAAAGAAAAGACGGCAAACACCACAAGGAGATCAGCTCGCAGGAGGAGAGTGCCCACCAAGTACAAGAGAGACAATGTGGAGTACAACGTGAACGCTCCTGAGGAAAAGCAAAGGACTGCGTCACCAAGACAGCATGAAGACGAAACAACGGAAGAAGCAGGAAAGACGGTTGTGCAAAAGAACGCAGTCAAACTGGATGGAAACAAGACACCCAGACCAGGTCAGGGGGAGGACGTAGGGGACGAGGACCAAGACGAAGGAGACACTAATGAGGACGTGGTTGCACAGAGGAAAGTTGCAGACAAGAGCGCTGGTCAGCAGGCTTCTGATGTGGGAGGGCCAGAGCACCAGGCTGGTGGACAGGTGGAGGTGCATGTGCAAGCAGCAGCAGCAGGAAGCTCCACCCAGAGTCCAGCGTACCCTGAGGGTCTGGCTCCAATCATCATCCAGACCTCCAGCAAGAAGATTCTCAAGTGTCCCAAATGTGACAAGACCTTTGACCGTGCAGGTGAGAACCATGGAGGTTGATCTAGACCAGCAGTTCCTCACATCAAAGATGCAAATGAAACCACGGAAAGTGAATGAAACCCACGATAGTCATAATAGAGTTAATATTTTGTGATAGCTCAAAAATTACAATGGGAAGTAATATGAATATAAAATAACAATAAAAGTGAGATGCATTCAGTGAGACAGACAAAATGTAAAGGAAAGTAACACTGGGCATGATATTTAGGTAGTAAGAAGTAAAAGCTGAGTAGAAGTAGCAATACCACAAAAAAAGGAAAAAAGTTAGCCATTTTGAGTCATATTTCTAGACCCACAGAATATTTTGTACTATGACTCTGAAAACACTGAATAGCTCAAATGAAAGAAGAGACTCTATATTTCATCATGAAAAAAATGTTTGTTTTTACCTTGTTCCATTCTTGTTTTATCAGAGGTAGAGTAGAGGACACTTTCACCAAAATCATGCTCTCTAATCTCGATCGTCTCCACTTCCTGTTTTGATCTCTGTGGTGTATACCGTCTCTTTATGCTCTGACTACATCTCCCAGAAGCCCCAACATTACAGGCTGTGTGAGAGCGCCCTCTTGTGCCTTTGACGTTTATCACATCGATGGCACTCAAAGAGTCAAAGGCGTTGCCATTTGACTCTTTGAGTGCCATCGATGTGATAAACGTCAAAGTGTTTTTTTTTTCAGCCGCAAGTCGCCAAACGTACTCTCACACAGCCTGTGAGTAATGTTGGGGCTTCTGGGAGATGTAGTCAGAGCATAAAGAGACGGTATACACCACAGAGATCAAAACAGGAAGTTGAGACGAATGAGATTAGAGAGCAAAACAAACATGGCTGCAGTCGAGGTTATTTCTACAGTACAATGTACTGTCAGTACAAACAGTACCCACTATGCCACAGAGTAGTATTAGTAGTAGTGGTGTGTAATTGTGTTACTAATGTTACCTAGTCAGGTTACTATCCACACAGACTGCGATGATGGAGCTCATTTCTAGTTCTTCATACTCTTCCATCAATAAAATGCCAGAAAATAGTGAAAAACACTCGATCTAACTCAGCACTACTGATTGATTATCAGCTGATGCTCCCTGTCTGTGTTTCATAGGGAAGTATGAGAGTCACACCAGAGTGCACACAGGAGAGAAACCCTTCCAGTGTGACGTCTGCCTTCAGCGCTACTCCACCAAGTCCAACCTGACGGTGCACAAGAAGAAGCACGCCAGCGACGCTCCCTTCCAGAAGAAGGAGCACAAATGTCCCTTCTGTAACAAACTCCACGCCAGCAAGAAAACCCTGGCCAAGCATGTCAGGAGGTGAGACGCATTCCTTCACATGCAGTTGGTTTTCCAGCTGTTTTGACCATAAAGCATTGGGCAAATTAAGATGTTGATTTGCGCTATTTTTGCACAGCAAACTACACTGCAGGACAAAAGTTTGGAAGCAAGATTTTTTGGGATTTTTGTGTGCAGACTCTCAAAAGCCAAACTGATTTTTTTTTTTGTTTTTTAACTTTTGCACTTAATTCTTGAGGTACCACAGATGTATATATACGTCATTTAAAATCCAAAGCTTGAGTGCCATAGATAATGCATGCCCAAGTGTTTTATTTTTTTCTTTTCAGCAGCAGACACAAGAGGGCGCTCTCACACAGCCTGTGAGTAATGTTGGGGCTTCTGGGAGATGTAGTCAGAGCATAAAGAGACGGTATACACCACAGAGATCAAAACAGGAAGTGGAGACGATCGAGATTAGAGAGTAAAACAAACAGAATGTGGACAAAAACTGTTGATTTTGGTGAAAGTGTCCTCCACTCTACCTCTGATAAAACAAGAATGGAACAAGGTAAAAACAAACATTTTTTTTATGATGAAATAGAGAGTCTCTTCTTTCATTTGAGCTATTCACTGTTTTCAGAGACATAGTACTAAATATTCTGTGGGTCTAGAAATATGACTCAAAATAGACAAAAACGCTGGAACAAGTGTAACTCAAACATCTTAACTCAAAGCGTTAAGATGTGACTCTTGCAAATTTTCTCGACCATAAAACTAAACCCTTCTTTCTTTTGTTGTTATTTATTCAACAATGGTCTGGTAACATCAATGTATACCTGCAGGTAAACTAACGAAAATGGTGCACATCAACATCGCAAAACACACATATAGGCATTGTGAAAAAGAACTTGAAGTTGCTTCCAAATGTTTGACCTGTAGCGTCATAAGTCAAATTCATAGTCTAAATATTGTATTTCAAATCATTTGTCATTTAAAATGCGAATATTTTTCATAAATATTCCTTATTCTATTATTATTTTTGTTTGTTTTTCTCACTTATGAGTTGTTGTGGTATTCTTGGCATCCTGTGAATCATGTTATCAGCAGAAATGTGTCATCAGATGATGTATGATTCCACTGTCTGTCAGGTTTCATCCAGACCACATTCAGGAGTTTCTGACAAAGAGGAAGAGGAAGAGCGAAGGCTGGAAATGTGCTGTAAGACTTGATTTAAGTCACATTATCGCCTGGTTAATGCGAGCTTATCTTAAATGCATTTTTGCAGTTAAGAAATGTTACAATCTATGTGAAAGTGTTAAGTTTAACAGTCTGCAACCTTTGAATCTTGTGAACCAGATTTGTCTGAAGACCTTCACCCGCAGGCCTCATCTGCAGGAGCACATGATCCTGCACACCCAGGACCGGCCTTTCAAATGCTCCTTCTGTGACGAATACTTCAAGTCCAGGTTTGCCAGGCTGAAGCACCAAGAAAAGTACCACTTAGGTGAGAAATATACAGTAGAAGAAAACTCTTAAACTCCTGGGAATAAAAGCAAAATTTTACTCTTGCTAAAGGAAAAGCTTTTCAACAATTTATTATTTGTTCAAATTCAGAAAAGAGAAAAATGCATGGCACGTTTGCACCTTTCCAACCTATATTAACTCACTGAGTGCCAGTTTTATAAAACAGAAAGTGCCTTGTTCCAGTGTTTTTGTCCATTTTGAGTCATATTTCTAGACCCACAGAATATGTTGTACTATGTCTCTGAAAACAGTGAATAGCTCAAATGAAAGAAGAGACTCTCTATTTCATCATGAAAAAAATGTTTGTTTTTATCTTGTTCCATTCTTGTTTTATCAGAGGTAGAGTAGAGGATCCACTTTTTCTCCAGATTCTGTTTGTTTTGCTCTCTAATCTCGATCGTCTCCACTTCCTGTTTTGATCTCTGTGGTGTATACCGTCTCTTTATGCTCTGACTACATCTCCCAGAAGCCCCAACATTACTCACAGGCTGTGTGAGACCGTGATCAGCGACCCGCTGCCAGAAAAACACTTTGACTTATTATAAAGTAGATGGCGCTCAATTGTCAGATTTTAAATGACGTCAAACTATGTCAATGGCACTCAGAATTAAAAAGCAGTCATTAAAACCTTAAATTGATGTCCCACTAGCTGAAAAGACTCGTACCCTTTGCCTTCTCATTTCCAGGTCCCTTTCCCTGTGAGATTTGTGGCCGTCAGTTTAACGACACAGGCAACAGGAAGAGACACATTGAGTGCACGCATGGAGGCAAGAGGAAGTGGACCTGCTTTGTTTGTGGGAAATCCGTAAGGGAACGGTGCGTCTCAGTTGCTACACTCTTATTTTGACATGCTGACCTACGAAAACCACTCGTCACCCTGTGCTGCTTTCTTCATTGTTTCCTGTAGGACGACTCTAAGAGAGCACCTGAGGATCCACAGTGGGGAGAAGCCTCACCTCTGCAGTATCTGTGGACAAAGTTTCCGTCACGGCAGCTCCTACAGGTGGGTCTGCTGAACATTAAATGTACACAATGTGTTTGTGAACGGCGTGACTGTAAACTGTTTCTGGACAGGCTCCACCTCAGAGTCCATCATGACGACAAGCGGTACGAGTGTGACGAATGCGGAAAAACCTTCATACGCCACGATCACCTGACCAAACATCAGAAAATCCACTCTGGTAACGCAGTTGGATTCTCTCTTTTTGTCTATTTTGTCTTGTTCACACATCTGATTTTGTCTCTCATTACGATACAGCACAGTATGTACATTTAGTGGTTCCTTTAACTGAAGCCATGTTTATTCCAGGTGAGAAAGCACACCAGTGTGAAGAGTGTGGCAAGTGCTTCAGGCGCCACGATCACCTGACCGTCCACTACAAAAGCATTCATCTAGGGGAGAAAGTCTGGCGGAAGTATGATATCAAAAATAATAACTTCCACTTATTCTTATCTTGTTAGTGATGATGTCAAAGTGGCCCCTTGTGTTCTTGGCGTCTGTTAATGAGGACTTTGTTCGCAGGTATAAAACCGCTGTGCATCAGTGTGAAGTTTGCAAGAAGGAATTTAAAGGAAAGTCCAGTCTAAAAATGCACTTCAGGACCCACTCAGGTGAGGAAACAAAGACCTCACTGGATATATGTGCTTGAAAACATGCATGAAAACAGAAATGTGGCACTTATATGTGTCAAAAGGCAAACAGTTGTTAGATCAAGGGGTGTGACGAGATTAAATCGCGATGATATTTCATTTGAGAAAGAAACCTATCAGACTTTGAGCTATCCTGGCTTCTCTCTGTGACCTGTGGGTGGCAGTACTGAGCCTTTGTTACATCTAGTCTGCCAGAAACTAACAAGACGAAGGAGAAGGAAAGCAGAAACGGTAGAGTCCTGGATCAATACATCAAATTCAGTTTGATCCAAAGATGCAAACAATGCATTTCTGCAGTGTAGATGAGGAACATGATGCGCTACAACCAGATTTTTACCAAAACTATGCGTCCCTGGTGTTCGTTCTCCTAATGAGCATCATCTGTTGTGGAGACAGGAACAACTGCATGCCAGGTTGAAAATCTAATTTTCCCTTTCGGTGTGAGGGTGGAATAGAAATGAAAATCCAGTCATACCTTTGTGATGTTCTCTTTGTGGTTCATGTGACAGGTGAGAAGCCCCACAGATGTCCTGAGTGCAACCAGACGTTTCGCATCAAGAAGACCTTGACGAAGCACATGGTGATTCACTCAGACGCTCGTCCGTTCAACTGCCCCCACTGCAGCGCCACCTTTAAAAGAAAAGACAAGCTCAAGTACCACGTCGACCACGTGCACAGCACCAGATTCGCTGAGCAGCCCCTCGGTGCACTCGCCGAGGACAAAATGGTCTCCAGCCCCTTCGAGGAGCCCTCGAAGGTCTACCGAGCTGAACCTAAGCCAGCCCTCCAGAGCACGCCTCCTCCTCCTGCCAACGTCTGCGTTCCCGTCACTTTAGTTCCTGTACAGATGGCAGGAGGAGCGCAGGGCGACGTGAGCGCTCACAGGGCACAGAACCACATGCAGGCTCCAGGACAGCAGCAGAGCTCCAGCTACCAGGCCGCCACGGACCTGGCGTTCTTAGAAAAGTACACCCTCACCCCGCAGCCCACCAGCATGGTCCACCCTGTGAGGTCCGATCAGATGCTGGACCCCCGAGAGCAGGCCTACCTGGGGACGCTGCTGGGGCTGGATTCAGCCTCCAACACTGATCACACTCACTGATGCTCCTCAGCCAAAAAAACACCCCAGTCCAGCGACAGTTTTCACCACTAAACTAAATTATTGTCCTCTATGTCATGATTCAGTTTAATACAAGCTTCATTGTTTAGCCTCATCTCAGGAAATTCACTCCCCATCGTCTTATCTCATATGTATTTGTGTGCAAAATTATTTTAACTATCCCCATAACTCTTTACAACTGAGCTAAATCTGCCTGGGACATTTTTGTACCAACAAATATGAGATGAAAATGTATTTGAAATATTACAAATACTAAGTCTGTCCTTGTCTTCAGCGTATGAAATGAAAAATTCAGACTGTTTGGAGGCACAGAATTACTGTTGTTAATTGGCTGAAAAGTCTTTGATGACAATTTTGATAAATTTATGAATCACTGAAGCAATTTATCCAGTAAAAATTGCAGTAATTTGTAATAAACTAAACTTTTTGAAATTTAATTGGATTACCAAATAAATAAATCAGAGTTCCACGCAAATTCAGGAGTGGAAAATGAGACAAAAGCTGTCATGTTGAATAGTAAGGAGGACATATCGAGTGGTGAAGTAGCTGTTGATGATGAATTTCAGGGACGGACATTTGTTCACAGTTCATTATTGGATGGTTCCCTGTTCATCTTCACATCCTGAAACAACTCCGCTCAAACTTTGTGTCATAAATAAAATGAGATTTAAAATATGGATGTGTGTGAGTTATTAGCCTTTTGACAGACTTTATTAAACCTTTTCATCAAAAATACACTGGATTTGTTAAAGCACACAGACGTCATTCACAGGTCAGCATATAAAAAGCCCAGCAGTGTGAGATTATCATTATTATAACTTATTGGCTATTGGCTTATAGTTTCCAGTTTTCAGTCGTCTGCAGCATCTTCCCCTTAGCCTTAGCAATTGTTCTGCTCATAAGACAAAGGAAAACCAATATAGTGAAAACATAATGCATGACCATAAATGTAAATAAGAAATTAATAAAAAGAAGTAAAATAATGTAAATACAGTGTTTGTTTAAGAGATATTCAGTTCCACTTACATAAAATTGTTGCCATCTGCTACAACCTGAAAACACAGAAGCACAGCAGTGAAAATAACTGACTCCTCATAGGAAGCAGAAGTCCAATTAAAAAACAATAAAAACCTTTACACTGCATGCTGCAGAAACATAAGCTTATAATGTATTTGTTAAACAGCTGGATGTTCGGCACAAAGTAAACAAAAACTATGATCAATACCCAACAGAAATTACAACAGTGTGTTTACAGGAAATACTTCTGCATAGTGCATGTGCAAAAAAAAAAAAAAGCCTTTTGTGAAATCTGGCAAGTAGCCTCAAGTGACGTCACATCAGTCAAATTCGGTTGGTCGCTAAAGTCTGAAAAAAATCGGTGAATGAATGAAATGAAGCCCGTCCCCCATCTGTGCCTCAGGCTACATTAGCCACTATTAGCAAAGTCATATCACATCTGAATGACTCATTAACATCCGAGATGCATGGTGGGTAATGTAGTCTGACAGTGTTAACCCCCTCTCCTGCTTACTCTTCTGCAGAGGAGTGAGCTGAATATTTCCAGCAACAGCAAAACGTGCATCTGATTCTGTCATTCTAGTGTATTTCTTTAAATGGCTTATTAGTATGTAATGAGCTTAAAGTGATACTCACATGGGGAACGCCTCGGTTTTCCATTAATGCACTCGGCCACAGATGAATGATAAATGAAGGAAGTCGACCTCTCAGGCACACATTCCAACTGCACCCTCTCACCGTCTTTTATATATTTGACTCCAGCAGATATTAACTCAGGATATTCATCAGTGTTCACAGAACAGTAGGCAGCTGCACAAACAGACAAAGCAAAAGAAACCATTAACTTTTGCCAAACTCCTTAAAGGACCTTTAAAGGTGACTTGTTTTCACCTTGTTTTTCCATTCTATTTTTATTTTGCCTTATTTTTATTGCGGTCACTTTACATTTCCTGCTGTAATGCTGTAAATGTACCCACTCTGGACTAAATAAAAGTTTATCTTATCTTTATCTCAGCAGTATGTGTCAAAAATATTGATTAGTTGTGAATTCATAATTATATCGCTGCACTTACTGCACGTTGGGCCTGCGCTCCATCGTCCAGAAATGCAGTAGATTGTTTTTTTGCTCTGTGCTCCATCTACAGTATATCCATGTTCACACTCGTACTGCACTGCTGCATCTGCAGGAAACACCTCCTGGTATTCCTGATGAATGATGACAGCATGGAGGGCTTTAGGAGGCTCTCCACATGCATGGATACTCCCTGAAAACAAGGAAACAAGTCGTGGATATGAATAGAAGAAGAACTACCTGATAGGTTTGTTTTTCACACATCTTACAGATGGACTTACTCTCACAGACGGGCACAGAGGACCATTTTCCATTGACACATCTGGCTGTGGCGTCCCTGTTTTTGTGCTCATATCCATCATTACATGTTACCCACATTATGTGTCCCTCCTGATACCAGCCGTTTGCGTCTACAGCGGGTTTTGCGTTGAGGATAGCTGGAGGCATGCAGGCTTTTTCATCTGAGGAGAAAAGAACACAACTCCAGCCAACATGTCCACACTTTACAGAGGGACTTTCAGGAAATAATGACATGATAACTTCCGAAATACAGAGTAATATCAAGTTGTGATTCCTCATCACAGGTTTCAAGTTGTGATGTAGTTCATTTTAAAATTGATGATTCCTTCTCAGTGTCATTTAAACACTGTTTCGTTCCTTAAAGATGTTAAAGTTTCACAATAAAGAAGCAATGATTAAAAAAAACACAAGTTAGTTCAGCTGAATTTTTTTTATGACTGTTATTATTTCCTGCTGGCAACCTCTGATTGACTGAATATAAAGGTTTCAAAGCACCTTCAGACATATTTATAAAAAACGTACCTATACACTGAGGTTGATGGGACCATGTCCCGTTCTGACATGTGCTCGTCGCCCACCAGCCCTCCACTGCTGGTTTATGTCCGTGATCACAGGAATAAGTGAGAGTCGCTCCATGAGAGTAAACGTCTTGTTCAGGGACCAAATAACCATCATTCAGAGCAGGAGCACGACAAGGCTGAGCTGCACTTTGTGCTGAAACACAACAACACATCAAAGTAAATAAGCAGCTATTCAACTAGATTCAGTGAGAGAATTTCATCTTCTTACCATGCAGCACTCCTGGAAAACAAACCAGGACAAATAATCCAAGACATCCTCTTCTGCACATTTTGTCAGGAAATTCAATCACATCTGAGTTTAAATCAAAGCAAAGAGTCCAGTTCACATCCATACCTGTTAATAATTACTGAGGGCATTTCTCCGAAAAGTAAAGAGGTTAAGAAATAGTAAACATGACACAGAGCCACACACACAAATATACAAAAAGGCTTTGTGTTTTCTGTAGGATCAGTCACATTTTTGCATGAGTGTCTTAATCAAACAAGGTTCACAGATTGTACATGTTGTCTGATCGTAGCACATGCTCATGCAGGTGTGGCAAAAAATGCTGCAGAGCCAGATGTGCAAAGTTCCAGCCCATTGGTGAGGCGTTCACAGTCCTGGACAGACCATTGCTCTTGGGCAGGCCTGCCCCACCAAACCACACCCACCCAGGAGAGAGGCACCTGTGTTGACCGTCACCTGGAAGGATGGAACAGCTCCAAAGGTACCTCCACCGGCAGGAAGGCCCTGTCTCTGCAGGGTGCCAAAGCATGCACACATGCCAGTAACACGCTGAGCAGCTTGTGTCTGTGGCTCCTGGCATCCAGACGAAGTCTGCTCAGCCACAACGGCACATTTGGTGCAGCCTCAGCAATCCCAAGGAAAGCACTGCTAAGGCAGCCGAGAGCTTGCCCAAGAGCCCAAAAATATTTTTAACTATCACCTGAGCTAAATCTGAGACATTTATGTACCAACAAATATGAGATGAAAAAAGTCTGTCCTTGTCTTCAGTGTGTGGAATGAAAAACAGAATTACTTGTGTTTTACCAGTTTGACGTTGTTCACTGTCTTTTCATAAGAGACAGTTTTTCAAGGGGTTTGTTAATTGGCTGAAAAATATTTGATGACAAATTTGATAAATTTATGAATCAATGAAGCAATTTATCCAGTAAAACTTATACTAATTTGTATTAAACCTTTTAAAAGACCAATTTTCTAGTTATGGAAAACATGGAAAATTAAAAGTTTTAACTTAACCGTTTCCAGGACATTTGATCCTTTGTCCTCATTTTCCATGTTTTCCATGACTGGAAAATTGGTCTTCCAGGTTTTCCAGGATGAGTGGGAACCCTGTGAATGTTCATAGGTAAGAGAATGAATCACTAGAAGCAGCCTTGTAATACTGAGTAAACTGTGGCCTTAACATGTGTTATAATTGTGTTTGTCATTGTGTGATGCAAATTCAGGAGTGGAAAATGAGACAAAAGCTGTCATGTTGAATAGTAAGGAGGACATATCGAGTGGTGAAGTAGCTGTTGATGATGAATTTCAGGGACGGACATTTGTTCACACTTCATTATTGGATGGTTCCCTGTTCATCTTCACATCCTGAAACAACTCCGCTCAAACTTTGTGTCATAAATAAAATGAGATTTAAAATATGGATGTGTGTGAGTTATTAGCCTTTTGTCAGACTTTATTAAACCTGTTCATCAAAAATACACTGGATTTGTTAAAGCACACAGACGTCATTCACAGGTCAGCATATAAAAAGCCCAGCAGAGTGACACAGCATCATCATCATCATCATAACTTAGTCCTCTCAGAGTTTCCAGGCTGTTTCCAGTCGTCTGCAGCATCTTCCCCTTAGCCTTAGCAATTGTTCTGCTCATAAGACAAAGGAAAAACAATGTAGTAAAAACATAATGCATGACCATAAACGTAAATAAGAAATGAATACAAAGCAGTAAGTGAATGTAAATACAGTGTTTGTTTAAGAGGTACAGTTTTAAGTTCCACTTACCCGGAAATGTTGCCACGCGCTACAACCTGAAAACACAGAAGCACAGCAGTGACTATGAGCAGCAGCTAAGTGACTCCTCAGAGGAAGAACCACCATGATTTCTTCAATTTCTGGTTCATTTTAAAGCCTGGTACATCTAAAGGTGCATTTGTTTGGACAAATATAATAATAACAACAGAAATAGCTCATAAGAGTTTAATTTCAGAGCTGATATCCAGTCACTTTCCATGGTTTTCTTTCATCATTTCAGTTGCTACATCAATAGATGTCTGTTTTAGTCACATGATCATCCACACAGGAGTCAGTACTTGATTGGATAACCGTTGTTTTTGATGACTGCAGCCATGCGTCTTGTTTTTTGCTTGGAATCTGCACAAATTCAGACTAATCTGCTTTGGGGACGTTTGCGTCTCCATTTTGAGTTTGATGGTTTTCCACAGGTTTTCGGTTGGATTTAGATGTGATGGTTGAGCAGGCCAAGGTATGGTTCAAATGTTCTGGTTCTCCATCCAGGCTTTAACTGATCTCGTTAGAAAATCCAGTCATTGGAGGCAGGAAAGAGTTTTCCACCTGATGAAAGAAGTAGTCCTGTTCATGTCCTGCTTCATTCACCCTGATCCACCCAGACTGGAACAAGTCCAGATCATCACTGATCCACCTTCATGTTTTACTGGAGGAGCAGGACGGTCTGGTTTGTAGGCTTCTCCAGGCTTCCTCCTGAACAGGAAGTTGGCTGAAGTGGACATGAACTCTAAACTGGATCCATCAGTGAAGAGAACCTCAGTCCAGTCATCAACAGTCCAATCCTTGTGATCTCAGCAAAGAGAAACAGGTCTTCCTCTGCCTTTGGGTGATGAAGGGCTTCTTCTGTGTGGCTTCAGACCAGCTTCAAGAAGTCTGTTTCCAACTATCCTTACTGAACAAGTCTCATTTGTGGACAGTGTCCACTCTTTTTTAAGGTCCCTGGAGGTCTGAAGACGATTCCTGACTCAGGAACAGATGAGTTCACGGTCATCTGGTGGGTAGGAAGACGTTTCCTGCCTCGACCAGCGAGCAGTTTGGTAGCATCATGTTGGGCTGGTTTCTTCTTGGTGATGAACGGCTGTCTTGTCTGTTTCCAGCAGAGCCAAGATGGCTGCCTTTGAGGCTTCACATAGAGTAATTCTTTAGTTTCAGGCATTATGTGAGAGCTGACAACTTCTGAGTTGTTCTACAGTTTGAATGTTAGCAGGAAACCACTGTTTACATGTGCAGCTCCTGACATGAGATGACCTCTTATAGACCCTGGAATACAGTCATTTAAAGCTTCAGCAGGTCAAACAGGACATAAAGTATCATGTAATCAGCTGCATTTTTTCGTGTTTATTGTACTCTTCAGTTAATATACCTTTAGTGGTACCAGGCATTAAAATTAAAGACAAATTAAAGAAAACTATGGTGGTCTAATCATTTTTTCCATGACTGTATCCTTGTGATGCATTTGTTAAACAGCTGGATGAACTTAGTTCCTCAACGGCCTTTTGTACCTTCCTGGACGCTCTCTTTCTTGATGCCACACCACGTATGTTTGAGCACATGGGTAGTGAGAGGCTAACTTAGCTTAGCATAAAAACTACAATCTATCTACTGTATCTATAATCTATCTACGAAACTCTCTGGCAGATAACTGATGAAAAAACAAACAATGCGTCTTAGTTGACAATGATTGGGAAATACACGGCGGAAAAATCTGTCCTTCTAGCTCATTTCTTTAAATGTTGTATTCATATGTAATGAGCTTCTTAAAGCGATACTCACATCGGGAAAGCCTCAGTTTTCCGTTAAGGCACTCGCCCACAGAATGATGTGAAGTCCACCACTCATGCCAATGCACACAGTCAAACTGCACCCTCTCACCATCTTTTATATATTTGACTCCAGCAGATATTAACTCAGGATATTCATCAGTGTTCACAGAACAGAAGGCAGCTGCACGAACAGACAAAGCAAAAGAAACCATTAACTTTTGCCAAACTCCTTAAGGGACCTTTAAAGGTGACTTGTTTTCACCTTTGCAGGTTGGCACTTCAGACCACGTGCCGTCGCTGAAACACAGCGCCGCCTCTGGACCCACTTGTGTGTAAAAATTTGCACACTGATACCTCACAAACATCCCGTCATTTTGCACGACTTCACCGTTGGGAACTACGGGGGGTTTTCCACAGACGTCGGCTGAAATAGAAACAAAATGATCAAAATATTTCAAACCTCCCTGACAGACATCATCTATCCCCAAAGCTCTCAATATCCAGTTATTGATAAATGCTGTGTGATCATCGTCTCTGCAGTGAACTGGCCAGAAATTTATGAAAAAATAAACTGACCAAATAACCTTGAATTGGCTGAGATATTATCTGGCACATGTGATGTAAAGAGTTCCTGAGGTTTGTCATTTACTTTATTGATAAAATCAATCTGCTTATTTACTTGTTGTGACTCGAGGTATGGGTTCTTTCTCCTCTGGTCCAAAGCTGCCAGAAGATCCTGGAAAATAAAGTCCACAAACCAGTTTGTATCTGGCTGGGATGTTTTTTTTTTCTTCCTGAACATTTTTGAAGTCATGCTTTAAAAAATGTGAAGGTCATTTAGGACATTTAATATTCTTTCTTCATATCGCCTTGAGGGACTTTCAAAAGTGACGAAAATGAAAATAAACAAAATAAAAACCGACCTGTTCCCACAGGCTGTCCTCCACCTGCAGACCCACCAGGTCCAGATCCAGGTCTGGTGGTTCCTCCACCTGCAGACCCACCAGGTCCAGATCCAGGTCTGGTGGTTCCTCCACCTGCAGACCCACCAGGTCCAGTATCTGATGTGGTTCTTCTGCCTGAGGGGAAAAGCACAGCTCATACAATACATTCAGTGTTACACACAGCAGCTCTTTGATATTAATCTGTTTTATGCAAAATTATAAGCTAACATTTCTAACATTCTTCTTATCTATGCATTCACTTAATCAGTCTGCAATTATTATAAAAAAAAACTGGCTTAGAAGATGTATGCCCTTATATTTTTGTTTTTATTTTCTGTGAGCACCATAAGCTTTTGACATCCAAGCGCCCTTGGCAATAAAGCACTTCTTGATTCTTGATTAATTTTTTTACCACTTGGGGGCAACAGAACAAAGAGAAAAGGCACTTTTGACGTCAAACTTCTGTAGAATCAGTTTTGTAAAAATGTTTAATGAGGAAGGAAATGCACTGAAAGTGTTTGCCAGTCCTAAAGAATAGAAAATATCTATTATTATTTGTTGAATATTCCTTTAAGTGGTGGGCCACAAAGAAAAGTTGCTATAAATCTCTATATGAAAACATTCTTTTCATGCACAATATTAATATTCATGATAAAATTATTTGCATCTGAACCATGTACATGAGTGCTGCAGGATGCACTGATTTTATATTACATGATAATATTAATCAGTTGCACTTACTGCACGTTGGGCCTGCGCTCCATCGTCCAGAAATGCAGTAGATTGTTTTTTTGCTCTGTGCTCCATCTACAGTATATCCATGTTCACACTCGTACTGCACTGCTGCATCTGCAGGAAACACCTCCTGGTATTCCTGATGAATGATGACAGCATGGAGGACTTTAGGAGGCTCTCCACATGCATGGATACTCCCTGAAAACAAGGAAACAAGTCGTGGATATGAATAGAAGAAGAACTACCTGATAGGTTTGTTTTTCACACATCTTACAGATGGACTTACTCTCACAGACGGGCACAGAGGACCATTTTCCATTGACACATCTGGCTGTGGCGTCCCTGTTTTTGTGCTCATATCCATCATTACATGTTACCCACATTATGTGTCCCTCCTGATACCAGCCGTTTGCGTCTACAGCGGGTTTTGCATTGAGGATAGCTGGAGGCATGCAGGCTTTTTCATCTGAGGAGAAAAGAACACAACTCCAGCCAACATGTCCACACTTTACAGAGGGACTTTCAGGAAATAATGACATGATAACTTCCGAAATACAAAGTAATATCAAGTTGTGATTCCTCATCACAGGTTTCAAGTTGTGAATAGTTCAATTTAAAATTGATGATTCCTTCTCAGTGTCATTTAAACACTGATTTGGTTCTTAAGTCTTTGTTTCCCAAAGTATCTTGTTCCAGCGTTTTTCTCCATTTTGAGTCATATTTCTAGACCCACAGATTATTTTGTACTATGTCTCTGAAAACACTGAATAGCTCAAATGAAAGAAGAGACTCTCTATTTCATCATGAAAAAAAATGTTTGTTTTTATCTTGTTCCATTCTTGTTTTATCAGAGGTAGAGTAGAGGACACTTTCACCAAAATCACCACTTTTTGTCCAGATTCTGTTTTACACTCTAATCTCGATCGTCTCCACTTCCTGTTTTGATCTCTGTGGTGTATACCGTCTCTTTATGCTCTGACTACATCTCCCAGAAGCCCCAGTATTACTCACAGGCTGTGTGAGAGCGTGATCAGAGACCCACTGCTGAAAAAAACACTTTGACGTGTTGTTACATCGATGGCACTCTAGCGTCGGATTTTAAATGATGTTGAAATACGTCAGTGGCACTCAAAGAGTTAAACTATTTAGGGCCTTTAAGATGTTTAACTTAAGTTTCACAATAAAGAAGCAATGATGGGGGGAAGCTAAAGAGCTGCTCTGGTTGGCAAACACACTAAATTACCCTCTTGGCTAGTTAGAACATGAGAAACTGCCCTCTTATGTGGCTAAAATGGCTTCTTCAGTGGCAGGAACGTGCTGGACTGTAGGTGCCCTTTTCTTTTTGCCCCTGCCCTTCAAAAAGTCTATGCACGCCCCTCTTTTGACTCTTTCTTTAACCGATATGAAGCTGATTGTTTCTCATGAAAGACATTTTAATATTTGAACTTGTTACAGATGGTTCAACAGACTATAGTTTCACAATACACTGAAATAATTCATCCATTTGTAGATGATAGAATACTTTAAATCTGTTTTGACATCATTCTTTTCTTTTTGTCCATTCATACCCTGGACTTATAGACCTCTCTGAAAAGGTTGCATTCAAGATTTAAGAGATGAGAATTTTCACAGTTTTCTCGCTATCTGGGGTCATTATTTATTTTTTATTGCATCTGAACATATTTTCAGTGGATTCCTTTGCAGCAGACACATTTCACAACCAGCTTGAATATAAAGGTTTCAACGCACCTTCAGACATATTTATGAAAAACGTACCTATACACTGAGGTTGATGGGACCATGTCCCGTTCTGACATGTGCTCGTCGCCCACCAGCCCTCCACTGCTGGTTTATGTCCGTGATCACAGGAATAAGTGAGAGTCGCTCCATGAGAGTAAACGTCTTGTTCAGGGACCAAATAACCATCATTCAGAGCAGGAGCACGACAAGGCTGAGCTGCACTTTGTGCTGAAACACAACAACACATCAAAGTAAATAAGCAGCTATTTAACTAGATTCAGTGAGAGAATTTCATCTTCTTACCATGCAGCACTCCTGGAAAACAAACCAGGACAAATAATCCAAGACATCCTCTTCTGCACATTTTGTCAGGAAATTCAATCACATCTGAGTTTAAATCAAAGCAAAGAGTCCAGTTCACATCCATACCTGTTAATAATTACTGAGGGCATTTCCCCAAAAAGTAAAGAGGTTAAGAAATAGTAAACATGACACAGAGCCACACACACAAATATACAAAAAGGCTCGGTGTACTCTGGTCAGATCAGTCACATTTATACTCAAACAAGGTTCACAGATCAACGTCATGCAGCTTCACTTGCTGCCTTTATTTTTAGATGTTTTAGAGTGGATTTTCCCTCTTTGGTCCACACTGTAAGCCACACTCTACAACACGCTGCTCTTGTTATTTTAATATTTTCTCCATCAGATATGATTGAGAAAGAGCTGTGACCTTTCGTACGTTTGATCATAAAGCAAACAGGCTCGATTCCTTTCAGGTGCTTCACTTTCAGCATCCTCATCATGTTAGTATTTCACTGTATGAAAGCTGTGAAATGTTGTTTGTTTTATTATTTTACAAATCACTTGTTATACTGGAATTAATATGTATACTTTTATTTTATTGTATATACTTTTATTATAATTTAAATAACCGCACGTTTTATTGTATTTGTACGATTTCATTTTATTGTTATTATTATTATTGTTCATTTATTTTTTGGGATTTGAAATTTATTGTTGCTTGAAAAATTACTTATTTTATTGTATTTGGGTTATATACTTTTGTAATAATTTACTGATATTTAAATAAACATCAGGGTTTTTGTATTTGAATGATTTTGTTGTTATTTTATTATAATAATTCATTCATTTTTGGGGGATTTGAAATTTATTGTTATTCTACAAATCACTTATTTACTGTATTTAATTTGTGTAACTTTAAAAACATGCATGCTATTTTATTGTAATTTTATTAATAATACGTTTTGGGGATTTAAAATTCATAGTTATTTTACAAATCACAATTATTGTATTTAAGTTTTATGCTTTTATTCTGTTAATGAATGTAGATTTAACTTAACCCTGTTTTTACGATTATTAAAGCTTGACATTTTATTGTATTTAAATTTATTTTTATCATTTTATTGTCTTGTGTGTATTGGTCTTAAACTCTTGAATTGTTTCTGTCTTTGAAGCACTTTGAACTGCTCTGACCTGCTGGTCACAGATCAGATCAATCAGATAAATCAGACTCTATCAGTTGTTGTTATTGATGAAGAACATGGAGAGAGAGGCGCTCTGAGTTGTTGTATTTATTTGGGCTGTAGGGGGAATCACTGGTGCAATCAGAGGGAGAAAAGGTATGCATTTTGAATAACTGTCATGTTATCTTATTGTTATGAATATCATTGCCATGTGTATTGTGCACATACCCATCCAAAAACGTCCTCCATTTTTTTATCTCATGCTGCTAAATCCACCAAAGAGCTGCTAAACTGCCTTTCATTATTTAATCACAATGACATTAAAGATTTATTCTAATAAACACAGTCAGTGACCGTCATTTATGATCATTCATTTGTCCTATAATTTGATTTACAATAATACCTGAGGAAAAACTGAGGCCACTGTGGATCAAGTTCACTGCTCCCAAACAGCTTAGGATGGTTTATTTCTACAAAAGGTCAAATTTCATGGAGCTCCATACTGTATGTGATGTTTTTTTACATGTCACACACTAAATCCAGTAAACATGACCTCTGCTTAACATTTGAATTCTAATGGTAATGTGCTGATATGAGCATGAATCAATATGATAGCTGTTTTAATTATCATAAATGTGTTTATCTACTGAACCATTTCAAACATACAGTACATGGCTTCAGCTGCTCCAGACGAGGTATTTTCTGTTTTTTTTCTGTTATGTATCAATAGAAGAACAGTGAATACTTATGGATCGATCTGTATTTAGTGTCGAGAAAATAAGACAAAGATTTCAGTAGTGACACATTTTATTCAACCAACTGTAGCCTGATATGTATTTAAGTATACTGCAAATTGTGTTTTTAGTGTATTAAGAGTTCTAATCTGACTGCAGGAAAAATCAGCTCCAACACTGAGTTTATGTATTTCAATCAAAATAAAAAAACAAGTTTAAAAAATGTGGCTGGCATCACGTTGTGAAGCGTTGTTGGGTTTTTTTCCTGGAGTCCTGCAGTGATTCTTCTGCTGGGCTTTTTCAGCAGCGTCTCTGTTTACAACACAGTAATAATGACA
Organism: Synanceia verrucosa; assembly: GCA_029721515.1. Lineage (NCBI taxonomy): Eukaryota > Metazoa > Chordata > Actinopteri > Perciformes > Synanceiidae > Synanceia > Synanceia verrucosa. The sequence continues at coordinate 2,009,380 of CM056554.1, forward strand.
TTCATTCATAATATTAGCAGGTAATTCACTTTAAACCCCAGAATAACTGAATTACATGAACACTGGTGAACACTTACAGCTTGATGATCGGATTCATGACAACCTAGAAACAATCCAAAAAAAACAGCAGAATAAAGTCAACATTTCACTTTATTATTATTAATAATCACAATAACAATATAATTATTGTTGTTATCCGTGAATTGTCAAATTTTACAAAAAAAGCAGAAAAAATATTAAAGCACATTATTATTATTTTTTAATTGAGGCTCAAACAAATGTGTTAAGCAGTGTATATAAACTATAATGAACAGGAGAACATTAGACTTAAATCACTTCAGATTATCGGTGTCAATACTTATATACAGTATTATATCCCATAAAAAAATGCTGAAATTATTGTGGCAAATGTTGTGCAATACTTACACCGGAAATAATAAATTTGTCCATTAATGCACTGGACACGGCTGGCGAAATAATCCCAAATACAAGGAAATAACTTCTCCTCTCCTTCCTTTATGAACTCGGTTGCAGACACTTTAATATCAGACGGGAGACTTCGAGGAGTCACGGTGCAAAACGCTCCTGCTCGACATCAACAGAACAAAAACATCAGGAGTTATTTTGGTGACAGTGTTGAGACAACAAAACATTAAGCTGGACTTGTTTCTACCTCGGCAGGTCGGTGGCTGTGACCAGCGGCCGTTGTTCAGGCACCACACTGTGTCTGAGCCGACCAGTGTGTAATAGGAATTACACTCATATTTCAGAAACCTTGGGGCCTCGAGCACCACCACACCGTTCACAACGTTTGGGTACGCTCCACAGGGGCTCACTCAAATTTAGAAAAGATATTATTTGACATTAGCGAATCAGAGATCTGTCGATCACAGCAGCAACAGCTTATTGTAATAAAACACACATTTTTTTCTCAGCCTGTTGTTTTGTTCTTGTCTAAAAGTGTCAGCCGTAAGCGCCTTGTTCCAGTGTTTTTGTCCATTTTGAGTCATATTTCTAGACCCACAGAATATTTTGTACTATGTCTCTGAAAACACTGAATAGCTCAAATGAAAGAAGAGACTCTATAGTTCATCATGAAAAAAATGTTTGTTTTTATCTTGTTCCATTCTTGTTTTATCAGAGGTAGAGTAGAGGACACTTTCACCAAAATCACCACTTTTTCTCCAGATTCTGTTTGTTTTACTCTCTAATCTCGATCGTCTCCACTTCCTGTTTTGATCTCTGTGGTGTATACCGTCTCTTTATGCTCTGACTACATCTCCCAGAAGCCCCAACATTACTCACAGGCTGCAGGAGATCATGCTCGGCGACCCGCTGCCGAAAAAACACTTTGACGTATACGTCAACAGCACTCAAAGAGGTAAATAAATTTTTCCTCTCCACATTTATTTGACTCCTCTGCATCCCACTGTCTCCCATTTAGGCAGTCCAGCCAATCACTGCCAGTCATTAGTGCAGGGATAAATGATCCCTCACTGGCTTCCCACCAACAAACACATTTTTTTGTCGTTGCTGCTGAGAACTGAACACCAGACTTCTTTTGAATGGCCTGTGGCTAGAAATCCAGCGTATCTGTTCAAGAAAGGACCTATTCATATATTTGATACCTGAGGGAGTAGACGATCTGTGGGACACAGAGTAGATAAAGGTCTATGTGCAGAAGACACATCTAACGCTTTATTGTCAAGTCTGCAGCATGTACAGGACATAGAGAGGGTTGAAATTACGCTTCTCTCGAACCGTGGTGCATGCAAAATCAAATCATGTCAAATAAAACGATCGACTAGTGGAATAAAACTGAGACACGGTAAATATATATATAAGGTTATAGTGCAAATAAATTGAGTAAGCTTTCTCATTATTCCTGTTAAAACTTAATACTGTAAAGTAAATCTAACTTTCCTTCAGGGATAAAAAAAAAAAAAAAACAATCTCCACCTGCAGGTCGTGTCCCACTGCCAGCAGGTGTAGAGGCTCCTCCAGATGTTTCCACCTCTGCTGAACCACCCTGTCCAGTTCCTGCTCCAGTTCCTGGTCCGGTTCCTGGTCCAGTTCCTGGTCCGGTTCCTGGTCCAGTTCCTCTGTCTATGTGGGGCAACAGAGATATCTGATAACATGGACATACCGCAAATTTGACACCAACATTAACGAGACACAGGCTTAGATTTCCTGTGACGTACAGATCTATGGATGAGAGTTTGGAAAACTTCCTTCAGAGGGATCTGTTGATGTTTAGACTCCCCAAAATCCCAAAATATTAATGCAGTTGTTCAGAAACATCCGCCCTCCTTTAGATTTCTTATCACTTCCACATCGTTTCTGCATGTGGATCAAAGCTTGGCAGGTCATACCTTATGGTTTCAGTAAACTACAGCTGGACGATCTGTGGACCAATCATCTTTTGCAATCAATAAAAAAATTCTTCCCATCACTTCCTGTGTCTACTTACTGCACGTTGGGCCTGCGCTCCATCGTCCAGAAATGCAGTAGATAGTTTTTTTGCTCTGTGCTCCATCTACAGTATATCCATGTTCACACTCGTACTGCACTGCTGCATCTGCAGGAAACACCTCCTGGTATTCCTGATGAATGATGACAGCATGGAGGGCTTTAGGAGGCTCTCCACATGCATGGATACTCCCTGAAAACAACAAGCACATCTGTCATCAAACATAAGGCTCAGAGTTCAGACGTGATGATTACATGCATTCCTCTTACTTTCACAGATGGGCACAGAAGACCACGCTGCATTCGTACATGTGGCTGTGGCGTCCCGGTTTTTAGCTTCATATCCTTTATCACATGTTATTCTGATTATGTGACTGTCTGCATACCAGCCACTTGGGGTTTCTGTGTATTTTGCATTTGGTATATCTGGTGGGAAGCAGGCTTTCTCATCTGAGGGGGGAAAAAGAAAAGAAAATACTCTTTTTCTTCGTCTTTAAACTCTGTAATTTTCTACAAATCCATGAACATTTTCTTCATTATACCAACAAATATGTTGATTAGGTCTTGATGTTCATTGACTCAACGTTGGAAGTTCATCATTTGAAATGGAACAACATGAAGTTTTACCTCGACCGTGTCGTACAGTGATGACAGGTTGAGGATCTTTTTGCAGAATTTACACATTGAATAAACATAAAAACATATTTTCACATTTTCCAAGGGGTGATCAGAAAACATGAAAGTAGTTCAAGCTAAAACAAAAAACGTACCTATACACTGAGGTTGATGGGACCATGTCCCGTTCTGACATGTGCTCGTCGCCCACCAGCCCTCCACTGCTGGTTTATGTCCGTGATCACAGGAATAAGTGAGAGTCGCTCCATGAGAGTAAACGTCTTTTTCAGGGACAAAATACCCATCATTCAGAGCAGGAGCACGACAAGGCTGAGCTGCACTTTGTGCTGAAACAGTGATAAGTGAGAGAAGAAGCAGCCAAACATTAAAAACAACAACAACAACAAATTAAAATGACAGACTAGAAGTTAATATTCTTACCCTGCAGCACTCCTGGAAACCAAACCAGAAGAACAAACCTGAGACATTTTCTCACATCCATTTTGTCAGCAGAAGCAGAGCGAAGAGTCCTGTTCACATCAGAACCAGTTAATGATTGCCGAGGGCATTTCCCCCCAAAATAAAGAGCAGCCAGGTGATAACATTCAGAGACACTTCTACAACCATTCAAAATAAAATCACCTATTTTGTCTCTAAATTATTTGGTGTTCCTCTAAATTAAAAAAAGTAATAATTTATAACCTGATTACAAACTCAGCATTTGGATGGTTATTGATTTCCTGATTAAATGTAAAACTGTACGTATTGAATCTGTTGGCACTTTTTTTTATAAATAAATAAAAGAAGAAAGAAGAAAAGAAATAAAACAACACCAAATTATTTGGGGGGGCTTAGGAACGTTTTTGGGGGTTTGAAGCTGAAGCCCCCCCCGCCAAAATAGGCCTAATGACGCCACTGGTTTCAACTTTAATTTTCAATAATTAAAGTTGTAATAATGTGTAATAATTTATTACATGGAATAAAAGCTGCAGCATGTTTCCTTCATGTTTGTTTGCACAGAATTGCAGCTGCAGTGATTCATTTGTCAAGAGTCCACATTTCGAAGTGATTTCCCGGACAGCTGTGATCAGAGGACAGCGTTATGAAATACCAAACACAGCCAGGACAAAGCTCAGTCTGCAGGAACAGAGGAGAAATTTAGAAAATAAAACCAGTCGAGGAGCTGTCCGTCATATTATGCATTAAAATAACTACATGTTTATGATTGTGACGACAGTTTGAGTTTTTTTTCTTTTAAATCAGAGGAGAGATGATGATTTTTTTTTTTACTTCCTCCCACTGTATATGTTGACAAGATATGGTCTTGTTTTGTTTTTTTATTTATTTTAAAATATTTTATTTTATTAACATATTCAAAATAAATGCCAGATGAATCTGTCTGGTCGGAAACGTTTATAAAAAAAATTCACCTGTAAAGTAGTTTTGCATGTGCTCTAATTGATCTATTAACACCTTAAATTATTTAATTAGGTGATTAATTGATGTGTGAGTTGCTTTTATTTCCAGGCAATTAAACACTTGTCACTACACGTGCTGTTTGAAGACTTCAGAAATGTGTTTTAAAATAAATTAAAATAAAATGAAAAATAAAAATATTTCGTGCTGAAATTGACCAACACCCTTTTTAAAAGGGGCCAAGAGTCTAAAAGCTTAACTGCAAACACCGATGGTTTCAGAAAGAAGCATCTAATTATAAAACAGAAACTGTGTTCATATTTATTGAGCACACTGTCTGATTAATAAATAATAAAGTATTTGGACTAAAACATCCATTCTTTTCATTCCTGAAGCAGGAATGAAAAGTAAAATAATTATCTTTGGAGCATCTGCTTTCAGAGTTAAAACGTTCAAACCGCTTCCTGTGATCTGAACCACATTTATCACCTTTGAAGTTGCAGAATGAGAACAGATGCTGTGACTTCCTGTGACACAAGACAGAAACACAGCAGCAGTGACAAGAGGCCACAGATGTAAGATGATAATAATAATGATGTTTGTCTGTGAAGATCCAGGTCAATCCAAAGACAACGCCAAGAAACAAACGTGTCTCTAACTTGTGAATGTAAAAACGTCACACACTGGAATGTGATGTACGGTGGCCCTGAGGGGTCAAACACAACAAAAGATGGATGAAACACTTGTTGGCGTTTACCATCTTGCCAGCAGTTTGATAAAACACAAAGTGCCTGAAAGTCTTTTTCTCCACTAATGTTCGAGCAGCAGACTGAGCTGGCTGTGGGCCGATAGATGTCAGGATGTGTGATGATGATGATACCTCCGGCTGCAGCAGGGATCATCAGAGGAAGGGAAGGCTGACCCTGTGGATCCTGAGAAGCAGAGGATCATGGGAACGACGTGCCCTCTGGCCTTTAGATCACGGATGAAAACCCCCCAGTGAAGACTTCCTGTCAAAGATCTGAATCTGGCTAAAAACACACGTGAAGCTCAAAACTTCCTTGAGAAACACATTTTCAAAGTGCGCTCAAAAAAAAAAAAAAATAAAAAATTCATGTATGAAAAATCTGATTAAACCTGCATTTCACCAGTTTGTGTTGAGCTCTCTTTTCAGTTGTTACTAAACACAGAAAAACGCCACAGCTCCAGGCTGCTCCACATTCCATCATAGTTCTGATATTTAGCGGTGCGAGTTCCCAAACACAATGTACAAAAAGCAACTTTCACAGTGACAAGCTGGATTTTTTTTGGGTTCCTTTATGATACTAATAAATGAAACTACTGGGGAAACAGACAGATGTTTGTTTCTCTGAGGCTTTATTGTCTATGTTCATGTGACGACTTAAAGCAATACTTTCCGTCATTTCTCTCGTCTAGCACGACACTGACAAGGAAGAAAAAAAAAAAAGACTTTAACGAGGTCATTGCATGACCAAGAGATGTGCTGACCTGTCGAAAGAAAAACTGAGCTAGGAGGCGACTGGACCGCTCGACTGAGATCACCTGTCTGAGCCAGAGCAGAGTCGCATCAAGGAAAACACTTACCTGCATCCTTCTGTGCGCTCAAAGAGCTTTGGATCTGACAGGTTTTATATCATTTCATATCATATATATACATTCAGACCACAAACACCCAAAAGAAAAGAGAAAAAAAAAAGATAAGTGTGAGCTCAATTCACAATTTTCCTTTTTAACCGCTGACAAAAACTGAAAACCTCCTCACCCCCACTATGCTGCTTAATATCGCGTTTAAATTGTTTCCACAGCACGTTGCCTTTTTTTTTTTTAAAATATAAAACATATTTTGGTATTTTTGTTTAACTACATGAAAACATTAGAAAACAATTACAACAAAACCACAAAAAAAAAAAAAAAATCCCCTAAATGTCCTCTCCAGAGTCCAGAGCGACACCAGCTCACTGCGTGAGCAGTCCTGGAGGAAGTCGGCTGGTCGATGTGTTCGAGAGGGGATCCTGCTGGAGGATGGGATGGCAGCAGATGAAGCGAGGCTCTGTGGGAGTTTCACCGAGGAGAATTTGAGGGTCGAAGAATTCATTTGCAGGATTTTCAGAGATGGACGCGCTGATCTGGGCTCAGAACCTGAGGTGAGATTTGTGTTTCACCATGTATCTGATGAACGAGGAAGAGGAGGGAAGAAGAGTTAGTGGATATGAAACTGCTGGATGAGAAGAAACGGCAGCACAGGAGGACATTCGCAAGAAAAAATAATAATATATTGAACTCTTTAAAAGGCATTGACATATTTAAATGTTAAAAGTGTTTTTTCGACAGCAGGTTGCCGTTCGCGGCCTCCCGCTGCCTGTGAGTAATGTTGGGGCTTCTGGGAGATGTAGTCAGAGCATAAAGAGACGGTATACACCACAGAGATCAAAACAGGAGGTGGAGACGATCGAGATTAGGCTACGTTTATATGATGATGTCTGAACAGAAGACGCAAAAGTGGCGTTGCGTCTTCACTTTTTATTCCGCGTTCAGCTGAGCGTTTTCGGGAGGAAATCTGCGTGCATACGGTGATGCAAAAGTGTGCGGAATTCAGTTGGGTATGCATGCCAGACGGCTCGTTGGTGCTGTGATTTACTATCACACAACACCGCCATGTCTGCAGGTAATTACAGATCCTCTCTGTTCATTAACACTATCTGTGCAGATTTTGTACATTTGTTGGAAAGACTTCTGTGTGTTTATTAGAGCTGCCAGAGCAAGTTGAAGGTCCGACGCACGCAAATAATCCAACATGTTTATTTCCCTGTACTGGTGCATTTATGTGATGTAAACGCATACATGACGTGAGCAGATCTGAGCAGAGTTTTGCGTCTTGGCAGTGTAGACGAAAACGCTACAGAGTTTTCCACTCTGGAGGGTGGTTTCACTTCTTTGCGTTTTCAAGCCCCAAAAACGCCATCACCCTATGAACGAAAGGCACATCCGATGAAGTATTTTGTCGTTTTTTTTAGCGTTCTCGTGAGAGTAAAACAGAATCTGGAGAAAAAGTGGTGATTTTGGTGAAAGTGTCCTCTACTCTACCTCTGATAAAACAAGAATGGAACAAGGTAAAAACAAACATTTTTTTTCATGATGAAATAGTCTCTTCTTTCATTTGAGCTACTCAGTGTTTTCAGAGTCAGTTTATTTTTAAGCTTGACTTTTTTTTTTTTTTTTTAAAAACATCTGACGGCGCTCCTAATTTCGTTGTATGCACTGTCATAATAATGACAATATAGTCTTTTGATTGATTGATTGACTGATTGATTGGATAAAGACACACCTGTCGAGGGTTTCCCAGAAGCGCAGGAAGACGGGCCGGTCCAGATGGCGTCTGTGGCGGCTCAGCTCCAGGACGGTCACATCCCACTTCTGCACATTGGGATCTGTCTTTGCCTCGTCGTACTTCAGATGAAAGGCTCGAACTGGAGGGGAAACCGATTTATAGGGAAGAACAAAGTTTGAGGGGGAAGTGAACAAGCTGCTGACCGAAGGAAACCTCACATATAAACCTGAATATGAACCGTTCTTCTCACATCAACGACCAGGAGATCTGGAGAACCTGCTGCATGTTTAATATTTTAAACAAGAGTCGCTACTGTTACAAGAATTTTTTCAAAGTTTCCTACTTGCTGTTGGTTATTTTCTTTATTTTGTTTTTAATTCTCTTTTATATCATTAACTCTGAGTGTTTTTTCGGCAGCGGGCAGGAGAGGGCGCTCTCACACAGCCTGTGAGTAATGTTGGGGCTTCTGGGAGATGTAGTCAGAGCATAAAGAGACAGTATACACCACAGAGATCAAAACAGGAAGTGGAGACGATCGAGATTAGAGAGCAAAACAAACAGAATCTGGACAAAAAGAAAAAAATACAAAAAGTATTTTGTCGTTTTTTTTAGCGTTCTCGTGAGAGTAAAACAGAATCTGGAGAAAAAGTGGTGATTTGGGTGAAAGTGTCCTCTACTCTACCTCTGATAAAACAAGAATGGAACAAGGTAAAAACAAACATTTTTTTCATGATGAAATAGAGAGTCTCTTCTTTCATTTGAGCCATTCAGTGTTTTCAGAGACATAGTACAAAATATTCTGTGGGTCTAGTTGAAAAACATCTCCAGTCTGAGTGAGTGATTTGTTTACATGATGTCACATAAAAACCCTAAAATGACAACACTGTTTAGAGAGATTCTGATTTTGCTGTGATTCTTTCTGAACATGTCCATGACTATTTCAAGTTAAACAAAAGAAACGATAAAAATACATCAAATTACAAAACCATCAACACTTACAACCACCGTTAGAAGATGACTAGTTACAAGTTAAGTGACAATTTCTCAAGAACTTTCTGTGTTACTCACTTTTAGCGAAAATGTCGACAGGAGATCCGTCAGGCAGCAGCCACGGCCAGCCTTTGAACTGCCAGGCAGGACCCTGCACGAACACAGCCACCACTCGGTCCCTGTGGAGCACAGCGTTCACTGCTTGCTGCTGTTGTTTTGTTGTTGCAGCACACAATCAAACATCTGACAAACCAATCTTTCATCTCCACTTAATACTAGTGATGCTGTAATGTCGCTAGGGCTGGCTAGCGGTGAGAATAATCTGACTTTTCAAAGCAGAGATCTGACTTTGAAGGGGGTTCTGATTTCCTCCGTCCATAGAGACATCTGAAAGCATAGCTCACAGACACTTGGGTATTGGAATTTGGCAGCAAAAAAGCTTTTCAATGCTATAAAATGGATGTTGCGTTCCTAGTAGGGCTGTGCAATTAACTGAATTTTGATCACGATTTCGATTTTGTTGTCAAACAATCTGTAAACTCATATAATGGAGTTGAAACGATTTATTGGGTGTTGTAGTTTTATTAAGAGGACCTTTATTTTGAAGCTTAAAGATGCGGCACAGCGGAAACAGGAAGTAGAGAATGTAAACATGATAGCATGGTTGCTACTTACGCTACGTGTTCTGGTGTCCTTTTCGGTTCACGCTATCCCTTCAGAAAGCAATGACTGTTAGTGTTGTATACTCGCTGTGTGCTAATATTTTATATATATATATATATATATATATATATATATATATATATATATATATATATATATATATATATATATATATATATATATATATATATCTTGTATGTGTGAAGTTATGCAACCTTTTATAATGTTTGATGGAGAAATAAGATTGCGTTAGCGCTGCTAAGATGCCGGCCATATGTTAGCGTGGTTGCTAAATATAGATCATAGTCACATGGGATGCGATATAATGCCGTCTTTCTTTTTCTTACTTTATCCAGTTTCACTCAAATTCACTGTTGTCAACCTGTGGAAGTTAATAAAGGCGCAAGGACGCTCATCATAACAGTATACAGCTGTAAGGTATGTAATATATTTGTAGCCAATATTTATTTTCAATTTGAACATTTTGCCAAAAGAATCAATAACAAAGTGTTGTTTTTTTTGAGAGAGAGAGAAACGCTGATAAAAATAATCGTTTGAATAATCGTAATTTCAATATTGACCAAAATAATCATGATAATGATTTTTTTCCATAATCGAGCAGCCCTAGTTCCTAGTGCTGACATTTAAATTAAAGATCCACTGCTACACTGAGGCAAGAATGAGGCATTAAAATCACTGAACGGGACGTGCTGCTAATGAACATAAAGAAAATACAACTGAGAGCTCTTCTGCTTCTACTTCCTCCCTCCCCCTGACCAGGATTTTTCTGGACATTTTACCTGGTTGTGTAAGATTGTGAAAAGAACTTACCAGTCCTGTGGAGCCAGTTTGAGCGGCTGATCGATGATTCGGTACGGCACCGTGACGCTCAGTGTGGTGCCACCCGGCTGGATCTGGTCTTTGCGTCTCTGAAGCAGAACCTCGTTATCGCGCTGGATGCCCTGTTTCTTCTTCTCTTCAGGAGTGACAAACCTGCAACAGGAAATGCACCTCTTGTTTGTGGTATTTTATAGAAAACACTTGGTCCTAACAGCCTAATTCCTCTATCAGCTTTGAAAAAAAGGTTTGTGTGAAGGTGAAAAGGTGTGAATGTGAGGTCACATTTTTGCCTGTTTAAACTCTTAAAAAAGGATCATCTCGCCATCACTGAACTTATATTGTTGCTTATTTTTCACACGTATATTTAATGTTATGGAGAAAGAAAAATACATGAAACCATGGGTGTTTCTTTCAGTTCAGTCTGTATGATGTAATAGTGTAGGCTTCAGCAGCTCTCATTCAATTAGAAAAAAGAGAGAAATCGCTCTGTGCTTTACTTTAGATCCTGCAGGAGATCCTTAGCATTGAGCATTGTGATGAGTGAAGTGGTGGCGGCGGGGATGATGACGATGGGTGTCCGGGACCCTGTTGAGAGGAAGGGGAAAAAAAAAAAAAAAAAAAGTTCTCTACGTTAATTTACATTACATGATGTACAGTGTAGTGAATTAGATATGAAGGCCAAAAGTGTAGCATCTGAGTGGAAGCAGTGTACCTTTCTTCTGGTTTGGAGGAGGTCTGGCTTGTGAAACTAGAGGGAAAAGAAAAACAGACGTACACATTGATTGTAGAAATGTTCCTCAACGATCTGTCTTTCCAATAATTACAATAAGCGTGTGCTTAAATTCAAGAGGCATCTCAGTAAAATAGCTTGAGCACTGCTGGTCATCACCTTTGCAAGGATTTAACAAGCAACAGTGAAGGTTTAGATGTGAACATGGACGTAGATCTGATCCTGATAGAGTTTCAGTTAAAATGTACAAACAAAAAGGCTTCTTTTCACATCCTGTCACCCATTATTTCTTTACTTTTCCTGATGTTTAACCCTTGAAGAGCCAGTGTTGCAAAAGGTCATTTTACTCTATCCTGAAAAATGTTGGATTTTTTAACTCAGTCACATTAAAATAACTATTAGGTTTCCTTCCTCCAACTCATCATGCTACAATGAGTAGTACAGATGCATGTAAGGCCCACCCAGAGGTCAAGAAGTCACAACCACCAAATCTTCGATGGAGCCCTTAAGGATGTGACTGCCATGATCCAATGACGCGGAGAGTGATATGGACATTGACTTTTGTGGCATCAATGCTGGTGATGAGCCACGGCAAGAATAGAATATCGAAGTTTTGGTTTTGTAAACCAATTCCTTTCCACAAAAGTGGTTAATGTGTAATTTTTATTTGTATTATGTACAGTTTTGGAGCTAAGAAACACAAAACCAACCTGACAAATAAACCCTTAGTTGTGATGTATTGTTACAAAATAGTCTTGAAATAAAATGCTGGAACAAGGCACTTTGGTTTTTATAAAAATGGCTGGCACTCAATAATCAATAATAGTCAATAATAACAATAAATGTGTCCAAGGTGATCACTCTTTGTTGTGCTCTCACATATTCTCAGAAAAAACCGTCTTAGAGGAGTGAAACAGAAATATGTGATCCTTCAATCCAGACAGAAGTCACAGAGTTCGTTTCATCCAGAAAGCATGGACATGTTATCCACGTTATGGTCATGTGTGACCGAGTGGTTTTCTGCTTGTGGCATTGCTATGTCAAAGAGGAGAACATCTAGTCACACAGGAAAAAACAGCTTTTTCTAATATGTTTTTCATGAACAATGTTAGAAGACACTTTGATCTAGTACATTAGATGCCACCTTGGCTTTATAGAGAGGAGCTAATGAAAAGAAGAATTTAAAACCAACCTGGACGAGGGACAGGCTGCAGCGCCGGGGTCTGGGCCTTCCGGGCAGAAGCTCCTTCCTAGAAACACAACGACACACAAGGGTCATATTAATGAATGGATATCTTCAAAGTAACGGTTGCAGCCACAACAACTCAAGGTTTTTTCAGCCAATTGAGCATGCTGAATCAGCAACAGAGCCCGCTGGTGATAGAAATCAAGATCACAGGCAGAGATAGACGAGCCTTTTTTTCATCATCGTCATTCAATACGAGAGCATGTCGACCCGGAGCAAAACAAGTCAGCCGTGTGACCATTTTCCACGTTGGCATAATTGCCCTTTGAAGACATGGTCGTTTGCTGATAGCTGCTCAACCTCCTCTTCCTCCAGGTCATGGTCGATCCCACGTAGAGGAGTAGAAATGTGAGGGAACCCACAGCATGCATGTGTGTGGTGGATGGGGAGGCAGGAGCTGAAAAGCAGGCCATGCTAGGGATAAAAGTGCAGCAGTAATCCATCATCCAGCACTATTCCTGCAGGCTGCAGCTCACGCTGACAGAGGAGCTGCAGAAACATGCAGACCTTGTGGATCTAAATTTCCATGAGCTTTGAAAGCCTTCAAATTGTTTGTGTTGGCGGAATAACAGCCCGAATCCAGAGATACTCAGTTTAGAAAACAGAGGGAGAAAAGCTGCAACTCAACAAAGCTTTTAAGCATTTAACTTTGTAAATTACTTCCATGATTAATTATGAGATCTGTTGGCATTTGTGGTTGTCTCAGTGATTACTCAGTTAACAGCAGTCTGTTGCTGAGAAATATCTACCTCCTCTTCTCCTGTTAGACCCGTTATCTTGCATAAGGGGCCCTTGAAATGCATGACTTACAGCATGTTTCCTCAGGGCAAATAATGAACGGCAGAGTCAGAATTACAGAAGCAATTTATTTCCCTATGAAGGAGCTCATGGGCATCATCTACATCTTGACAAAGCAGCTCAAACTGAGCACTGAGAAAGCCAAAGCTGAGTTTTAGAAGATAACATCTGCACATTGTCAGCACTTTTACAATAATATAACATCAGCTATTATTGAAGTCCAAATTGATCCTCTCTCCTCCCATCCCAGTAGCTGCAGGGCATCAGCAGCACTGCAGGATCACTGTCAGTCACAGTCAGTAACTGCTGGCTTGATGCTCGGCAGCAGCTTGGCACTCGTACTTCCTCTCCAGTTGACAGCGCATTTTACAACACAAAACAAACCACCCGTGTGAGAATTTCTATGCCCAGAGTCAGAATTTAAACTCGAAAAGTTGGATTAATCTCACCAACCAGACATAGGATTTGTTTAGTTTATCCCCACAACACCTTACACTACATACTCCACACACTCACGTGGTCACCACTGATCACATTGACTAACATACCTTATACCTGTATTTTGTTAACTTTCGCTTCTGTATTTAAATAAACATATTTCTGTATTTAATCTCTCCACATTGTCATCACCCTTGAGCCAGGTCATGACAGGACACCTCTAGCAACAATCACGGGCACACTGCATATTAGCAATGTGGTGGATAAACAGTGCTTCAGGCACCAAGACGACATGAAAAAGGACCCGGGAAGTCCAGACTGAGTGACATAAACTGCAGTTATGCACTATTCACATTATGAAGAAATCTGTCAGGAATGAGCGTTTTTAATCGGCCTTGGTATGTTTGCTACTACAAGCTACTGAAGTTTTTTGTGAGTGGAAGACTTGCCCTTAGTCTAAGCATTTGCTTATGAAGGGAGTAAATTTAAGCAAATGACTACTCCTGCCCTCCTCCAGAAGACAACACTGCATCCAGTTTTACTGTGTTAGATTGAACATGACAAATATGTAAATTCAGGGGCTGCAGAGCACCACGGCTGAATGAGCGCTGCAGAAATATTACTGTCATCATCCGAGTCTTAATTATCATCCAACACAAGAGAGCAGCAGGAGGTAGAAACAATACCACTAAACAGGACTATTGCATCTTTAAATCATACTGGGCAATCCTCTTCTTTTTAAGATTCAAGGTGCCGATGCCAAGGCTTCTCTTCGCACTTCACAGCACGCCAAATTGAGATCATGCTTCATTCCTCTTTCTGGAGCGTCGGCGTGAATGCAAATAGGTCAGCAGCCCAACCCCCTCCCCTTTAACAGAGCAGGCAGCAACAGCAGCAGAGATGATGTGACGTGGTAGAGAGAGAGCGCACTGCCGTCGAGCCCTGAGCTGCGAACACCCAGCTCACAGCGTTTATCTACTGTTCGTCTTCCTCTTCCTCCTCCCCCGCCTCCTCCTCCTCCAGCCCTCTCGCAAACAACACAACAACAGCATGGAGTGGAGAGTGAGAGGTGGCTGAATGACGAGGGCCAGAGGAGAAAAGTGGAATCGAAATAAGGGAAGAGAGGGGCACAGAGAGGGAAGTTAACATGGGAGCATGTGAATCGAAGAGGAAGAGCAAGAGGAAACAACAACAGAAGAAAAGCTGAGCAAGCGGAGAGACTTAAGGCATCATCCCATTTATCCTTTGCTGCTTTGACATGCACAAGGACGGTGAAAGGACTGCAGATAACTGTCAAGCACAGACTCTCTACCCTCTTTGGTCAAAGACAACAGCAGCGCTAGGTTTAGCATCAAGCCTCTGGGGACAATGCGCCACGGCAGATGGAGATTGCAACACTAAACACATGTTCACACAAACATGTGCAAAATCTAGAGCTACGATGTCTAGATGAAGACTAAACCTCCCCATCATTCTGCTCAACTGCC
Source organism: Synanceia verrucosa (assembly GCA_029721515.1). NCBI lineage: Eukaryota > Metazoa > Chordata > Actinopteri > Perciformes > Synanceiidae > Synanceia > Synanceia verrucosa. The sequence goes on from CM056554.1 coordinate 2,024,421, forward strand.
ACATGTGAGACGGGTTAAAGGTGGAAAATTTGTCACATGCTGAAGACGAAACAAACAAGGACCCGAGCCCAAGCTAGCTGGATGCACCGTGGGAGTAGTGACCAGTGTCTGAGGATTGAAATTCATCGCATCCAGAAAAGATGGATGCCAGACAGAGACGAGCACTGAGATTAAAAGAGGTGAGTTGAAATGTAAACGCACACGAGCTTGAGACCGCACTGAGAAGATCAAAGAGCAGTTTTTATTTGGACATTGTACAGGATGTGCAGGGTGTGCCTTTGTAGAAAAAGGAAACACTTGTATTTCTGTTGGTGCATGCAAGCATACAGCATACAGAAGTCTTTTCAGTGTTCCTGTGAGCTCTCACAGACCACTCTTTGTCTTGTTGGGGTACATTAAGAGGGTAGTGTGTAATTCAGTAAAAAACAGAGAGCACACTCCACGAACAGACTGGTCCTTCCATATCCATTCCTCCTCTGGAAGCTGTTCAAGAATGTTGAGTTGAGAAAGTAACGGGACATTTTCTGTTTATTCCTGACATGAAAACTACATAAGAAGAATAACTCAGGATAACGTGGCCCGGAACAACGTTTGGCAAACAATCAGTAATCATGTAGATGTGACAATAACAGTGAATCGAGTTGAGAGCAGCGTTTGGACTGATTTTTTGGCATCTCCCAAAAAGGTTTTAGCCAGGAAAGGAAAATCCCTGGCACCAAAACGATAAACACATTTGTAGAAGAATAAAACTGTTACAAACACGCCTAAGAGTCACCACACTAAGTTGCAGGCCGATGATGAAATTCTCCACAGAGTCAGGTCATTAATTCTGTGTGTTGACCACAAAGAGGGAAAACATTCACATGCAGTTATTAAATCTGTATTAAAATACTGATTATAGCTGCTTTATGTTGTGTCTTGCTGCTCAAACATGTCCTCTCCTCTGTCTCTTAGGCAATCGAAAGACATGCAACATTAGAGCGGACTCTGACCTTACAGCAGGTGACTGTCAAGTGATTTATATGGAAATGAGAGATCGGCATCAGGTCCAAGTTTATTACGCAGAACAGAAACACTTTGCCTCCAGGGATCGAGGACTGATTAGAAGCTGCAAGAGTGACGGCTGAGTGGACGAGTCCTGCTGAAACCATGCAGTGGAGACGACGCCACTGCTGGGTACACACAGCTAAATCCCTCTATCTCCTGGGTCTGTTGGGTCTGCTGGTCTTCCTGGTCCACCAGGTGTGGCTGCCTAAGCTCACAGGTATGCCATGGTGGAGAGGCCATCCTGTGGTGCACGGAGGTGAACTTCAAACCACCAAAGCCAAACGGAACATGAGCGCACCGCGTTCAGCGATGAGGTTTATCATCGTTCCCCAGCCGACTTTTAGGGTCGATGCTCGCGCCAGCTCCCCCGAGAAAGAGGGAGACAACTCTCTTCGAGGAGACCCAAGTGTTGAGAGCAATCTGGTAGCCAACACCAGCCAAAGTGCAGAAGGACATCTAAGTGGCACAATAACCCAGGGGCCTTTCACTTATATCATCAACGAACCAGATAAATGTGCAGACAGCAGACCGGCGCCATTTCTGGTGTTGTTGATAGCCACAGAGGCTCGGCAGGTGGAGGCGAGGAACGCCATACGGCAGACGTGGGGGAACGAGAGTGTGGCTCCGGGATTGATACGGCTGTTTCTGCTCGGGAAAACCGAGGGAGAGCTGGGACTTTTACAGCAAAGGATGCTAGAAGCAGAGAGCCGACGGCACCAAGATATTATTCAGCAGGACTTCCTGGATTCCTACAAAAACCTGACCATAAAGACACTGATGGGAATTAACTGGGTGGCAATTCACTGCCCACGAGCCGGCTACGTCATGAAGACGGACAGTGACATGTTCGTCAACACAGAGTACCTTGTTTACAAGTTGCTCAGGCCAGAACTGAAGCTTAGGAAGAACTACTTCACAGGCAACAACATGAGAGGCTATGCACCCAACCGAAACCAAAACAGCAAGTGGTACATGCCCCGAGAGCTGTACCCAAGTGAGAAGTACCCCACCTTCTGCTCTGGGACCGGTTATGTCTTCTCTGGAGACTTGGCTCAGAAAATCTACGGTGCTTCGTTGCGAATCCGCTACCTGCATCTGGAGGACGTGTATGTGGGAGTATGCCTGGCCCAGCTCCGCATCGAGCCCACTCCTCCGCCCAACGAGTTCCTATTCAACCACTGGCGGGTGTCTTACTCCAGCTGCAAGTACAGCCACCTGATAACATCACACGGGTTTCATCCCAATGAACTGCTTAAATACTGGCACCACCTGCAGAGCAACAAACGCAACGCCTGCATCAACCCGATGAGATCAGGCAGGATGCACTCAAACAGAGTGAACAGAGAGAGACGAGCCAAATAACTGACAACGAGTTAGCATTCAACACACTTTTATCCACATGAGAGCTCAATACAAATTATTTATAGAGGGTTGTGTCAAAACAGATCATTGCCAAATTTGTACAAAACAGATGAAAACTGTTTCTATGTCTGAATCAAACCAATGGAGGGTTTCTGTATACAGTTATATTTTACAACAGAAAAGATGTGGGTCACTGTGGTGCAATGGCTACTGTTTTAAAATAATTTAACAAATGTGTATGTTTCATATATGCTGCCTTACAGATACAGGCGAGAATGGACAGTGCCAATAAACGATTTCAAAAGTGTACCAAATAGTCAATGAAGAATTTCAGAAAACAAGCTACTAGATACAAAGATTGTTGCACAACAACAAAAACATGTGGGACCAAACACTTTTTTATCCATTGACCAAAAAGTAAGACATACTGTATATTACTAAAAATATAATTTTAAGAAGTACATTTGTGGACATCTTGTCACACAAAAGTTATACCAGCAGACGATGACGCACCTCTAAAGACAACTGTGAAAGTTATAAAAATGAATTTTTCCACATTTCTTTAAGATGCTTTTTTTTATAGATTTGCTCCATTTAATATCTGACATATGCATTATATTTATTATCAAACTCATTCACTTGAAAAAGAGAGTAAGTGGCTGAGTAGCTGGAGTCATCACATGGCCATAATCACAGGCATGTTATGAAATTTAACGCCTCAAAACCATAGAAGTCTTGGTCAAAATGGTCACATTGAGGCTTTCATTAATGGCGGCTCTAGCAGATGCTAACAATTAAAAATTAGGGGTGGAGAAAAATAATTGATTCTTCGATGCATCGCAAATTATCTCGAGAATGATTGTGTCTCAATGCAGATTCAATAATCAGAATTTTAAATATTACAGAAAACTCTCCTCTCTGCAGAGCTGATTCTCTGCTACACAAAAAAGGGAAAAAAGAAAGATTAGAAAGAAAAAAAATCTGTTCGTTTTTCCCCACATACTTCCATATTGTGTTGGAATACAAGCTGCATTTATGATTGATTGATCATAGATAGTCATTTTTGTGAAAAGAAAAGCCCTTTCTCCAATAACATATTAGAGAGGATAATTCATCTGTTCATCTTTCAATCATCTAGAACTGTGCGATATCATGATATATATCATAGTGTGGCATAAAAATGTACGATGCCTCTGTTGTTTATATCGTAATTTTAACATGTAGCTACTTAGTTAGCTCTGTTGCTATGCTAACTTTAACATTACTACGATTGAGGTTTAGATATGCCGTGAAAAGCGCATCTCAACGTCAGAATGACCGCTGGATAATCCAAATGTATCATACGAGTTCAAAACGTGTATTGTAAGAAGCATAGACAAAATAGTATGATGGCTACTGTAACTGCAGCAACGCTACTGCTTTGTGGTAGCATGTTTACGTCACCCGTAAGGTCTTGTTTGCGGCAGCTGTAGCTCAGAAGTAAACAGAGATAAAGCAGCATGGAGGACGTTGTGTTGCGAGTGAATGATTTATTACCATTTAAAACACTTCAATAAACAATCTTTATTACCAGCCTGCACAGTAAAAGTACAGCGCAAACACTTCCAGTCACTCTCAAAGTAAGCCTTCAGAATAAAAGCATATAAGGGATTACGCCACAAAGGAGACGGAGGAGAGCGCGATGGAAAGTAAAAACACTTAAAGAAAAAATACTACATGGGAATATATATCGTTATCAGGATATAAACTTGGCTATACCGGGATATAGAATTTTGTCCACATTGCACAGCTCTACATTTATCTTTAATTTGAGCTATTCAGTGTTTTCAGAGACATAGTACAAAATATTCTGTGGGTATTGTGTGATTGTGATGAATGTGTGATTACTGGATGTGGGCAAAGTGAGATTCACAGGCAGTGTAGCTCCACAATACAGTCGTTTCACAAAACAAACATCAGCAAACATCTGTTTGGTTCTTACCGTCACTGACTTCAGGGTCATGCCGTGGTACGTGCCCATGGTATCGATCTTGAAACCCTCCGTTTCTAAGAAAACACAGTACAAGTTACAGATTACTGACAGATCAGAATGAGTTATTTTCAAAGGCATAACTATAAAACAAATATCATGCCTTATTACTCTGTAACAAGATGACATCTTTCAATTCTTGTACTTTACTTACTAGACAAATTCTCAACTTCATCTCTACTAATATTTCATTGCAGGCATCCTCATAGTATAACCTTGTTCTATGAATGTTTGCTGAAAACGTGTAAACAATTAGACAGAAGATATTTGCTTATGTTGTAAACGGGGGAAGAGAGTGGAGCTCAGGGTCTTGACACTCTCAGTGACATAAATTATAAGAGTCTGAGAAGTTAAAAGTCACACATTCTCATATGCAGTTTCCTCACATCTGAAGAACCATAATAATTAGGCAAATTATCTACCTTGCATTAAACAAAGTCTGGTTTCTGAAAAGATTATTCAACAGCATCATTGTCTGCCAATGCAGCACTGAAAACAGGCTGTAATTATGATCAGGTGGTTAATCTGCTCAATTTATTCTGGTTTGGCCTCTCTGTTGGTCACATAAAGCCTCCATTCACCGCCCTGCACACATCCCACACCTGATGACGCACAGACAAAGCAATAGCACAAAACACTTGTTTTGAGCCGGCAGCGCATGAATTCTTTTCTTGAGTGAATAAAAATTATAATAATTAAACTAAAGTGATGCTGTGAAAGTGGTGTACTTGAAGTTTTCTGAAGTATACAGGCTGATGGTCTGTATACAGAACTCTTTGAGTGTCATTGACATATTTCAACGTCACTTGAAATCTGACGCTTGAGTGCCATTGCGGTAATAATACATCAAAACGTTTTTTTTTTCCCCCCAGCAGCGGGTCGCCGATCACGCTCTCATGCCTGTGAGTAATTTTGGGGCTTCTGGAAGATGTAGTCAGAGCATAAAGAGACGGTATACACCACAGAGATCAAAACAGGAAGTGGAGACGATCGAGATTAGAGAGCAAAACAAACAGAATGTGGAAAAAAAGTGGTGATTTTGGTGAAAGTATCCTCTACTCTACCTCTGATAAAACAAGAATGGAACAAGGTAAAAACAAAATTTTTTTTCATGATGAAATAGAGAGTCTCTTCTTTCATTTGAGCTATTCAGTGTTTTCAGAGTCATAGTACAAAATATTCTGTGGGTCTAGAAATATGACTCAAAAACACTGGGTTATTGGGTGACTCTCAGTTAGTTTTGAGGACGTTAAGCTTTGAGGACCCGCAGACCAATGTTCAATGTGTGTGTATTCCTGCCACATGCAGATATACACCTTTGTATATGTTCGAGGCTAAAATTAGCCAGAGAAGCTCAAATCAAACTCACCCTCTTTTCCTTTGAATCGCTCCTGATCGTATCTGTTATAGGCAGCTGGGACAGGCTGCTTGTTCCTGAGGGACGGGTCCTGGAAAGAACAGGAGACATAAAGAGTTCTTCACTTTACATACCTGTTCAGTCAAAACGTTCACAGTTATTAGAAACCTGTCATTTCATTTAGACTAGAGTATGGCCGGATTTAAACTGATGTTCCTACCACTTGAGTAGTGTTCTGTGCTGGTCTCTGCTCTGGTGCTCGGCCTTCTTCTCTGGCTTTCACCGACTGAAGGATGGCAAAGATGTTCTTGGAGAAGTTCTGCAGAGAACCAAAAACAGATGAGGATAAGCGATCAACACCCAGCACAAAAGGATAAACCACATGAACCTGAATATTACATAAGAAAACACTGATTATGCACAGTAATACACTATATATACGTAAATTAGAGGAGTAAAATGCAGTATATTATAGGGATGTGCAATGACTAGTCAATGTTAGTCATTATTTCAACATATCGGCATCAGTCCAATGAGTAAAATTGGGCAGATATTAACAACAGGACAGAGGGGAATTTTCGCCATGTGGTTATTTATTTGGTCACATGACAGTGTGAGTGAAGCAAACGCAGCCCAGGATTGTGGGTGTTAAACTGGAGAGGAGAAAATCAATTTGCACTATTTTTACTATTTCTACAGGTCACATCCACATTTCCAAATAGTAAATACATTTTATCTATCAAATAACTGTGGTAAATTAACATTTTATTTGCAATTAAAAACATATTTCGCATATTTCTTATTTATTTAGAACATATTTGTAAATATTTATTACTATTATTATTATTATTATTACTTATTCTATTTTTTCCCCCCATTGCTGGATTTCATTTCAGAAATCTGGTCACCTCAAAGACCCAAACTTTCTTACAAGAGTTTTCTATGTTGAGGGCACGCTAACAAAAATATGACAATATTAGAGACAAAAAAGATTAGTAGAAATCATACCTTTCGCATTAGGGTGAACACCAGAGTATTTTGTGCATGTGAACGTAACATGCATGAAAGTTGCGATAAAGTTATCCTTTGCAACGTTGTTTCCAAAGATCAATAAAGCACACATTTTGGTTGTAAAACTTGCCTAGTTTAAAAGAATTAAAGGACAGAATAAAGAGGAGTGTTTGGAAAGTCAAAAATCTTGGTATGAACATTAGATTTAGAAACTGATTTTCAGGCCACCAAATTAACTGCTCCAAGTGTAGAGTCACTCAACATTATAATTGTGCGTGAGTATATCAAAGTCCTCCAGTTTTCCAATAAAAACTCATATTTCATGAAGTAAATACACAAAATCATTCTATTGCTGCCATCTAGTGGCTGTGATTTCCACCTTGCTGCACTCTCCATCATAACAGCTGCTTTCCAACTCAGGTATGTACAGTAACATGGCCCTGATTTAAGCACCAAATGCTGGACCAAAAAAAAAATCCGCTATGTTCAAAGAATTGTTTCCCAAAGACAGTTTGCAGAGAGACAGTTGAGAGAGTTTGCAGAGAAATATCTTAAGTGTTTTCTGACCTTTCCAGTGCTCTGGAGAATGGTTGTCCTGGTCCTCCAGACCCTCTCTCTGCTGACAATATCTCTGGTGACATCCACCTCAGCATCCACAAAGCTTCTCTGCTTAAGGGTTATGTCATCGTCCAGATCCGTTTTGATGGTGGAACGTTTCTTAGCCATAATTTTGGCTTTGATGGCTGCAATTTTCTCCACTGACATGGCCTCAGACAGTGATCTGGAGGACGAGATGAGATGAAGTGAACAGCTCACTGCCTCAAGGAACTGGTCTGGGGGTCATGAGTAAATCATGACATCCAGCAATCAGATTAATACTAACACAGAGTGTGTTGAATAAAAACGAAAACTAATCTCAGTGGTGAAATAATCTACATCGAAGAGATTAATGCTGCTTTGGCACAGTCATAATACCTGATCTGGTCAGTCTGCACGATGCCCTCTTTATGGCCCTCCAGACGGGCAGCCAGACGCTCCTTATCCAGACGCACTCGTTCCTCATCCTGAGGATAAAAACAGTAGTAACAACAGGAAGGAAGAACTGATGCATATAAAATGCATTTCATCCATCGCTAAACGTACAGAGACTTAAATCTTACAACCTTAAATCTTGGATAAAATAGTTCAGTTATTTTACGTTGTTGTAAATATTTTGGTCTAAATTAATATGAATGTGGTTTGAAATATGTCAGCAAAAGAGCGCTGTAGTATTTATCTGTTTATTTACTGCAGTGGAACAGAATGATTATTCAGCTCCAAACAGTCAACAAAACGTACGGTCAGTAATAGATTCTCTATGTACTGGAACTGTGCCTGCTCTTGAAATAGAAATACGAGAGTAAATGCTCCAGAGCTGCAATGACCAGCATGTGACTGAGTATAGTGTCTCTACTAAACAACTGTGGTGAAGTGGTGGATATTTCATGTTATTTACCTCAATCCTTGGCTTTTTCGCTTCAGAAGATACCTCATCAGCTGCTCTTTTGACTAAAAAAAAAGCAGAACACTGGTCACTGTGCAAAATTTATACCAACTTTTCTTTTTCTCTCTTAGATACTAGGCATTTAAGAGACAGACTGTGGAAATATGCTTGAAGCAAATACAAAAACAGTAGTAAAAGATTTGTGAACTCTCAATTGTTGTAGTCAAGTCCAAATCAAGGACAACTTTAGTGTCAATTGCACATTATGAGCAGTACATACAGTGAAATCAAAATGCTGTTTCCCCCATTCCCTCAACAGCACAACCAACACTACAATTATTTTGGATCTAAATTAAGTACTAACATTAATCTACACTAACGAAGTGAATATACAAACTAACTAAAACTAGAATAAAATAGTAGACACTAAGAGTAACAAGTAAAAAGCACAGTAAACAGTAGGGCTGGATATCGATTCAAATATTCCAGATCGATTTGTTTCGATATTTCAAGGTCCTGATTTGATTCGATTCAATCTGATGCGGCATTGATTCAGTCAGGGATACATCAGTTAAAATAAAAATACAGAATAGTTATTTTCTGCCGTGCCGAGTCTGCCGACTGTGTTTCCAGGTGATGTCTCGTCAAATGGTGGTGAAGATTCATCGTATTGCCGCTGTATTTTATCTTCCCGTTGCATACGATTTGTTTTTTGTCCAACTCGTTATTTTCTTCCAACTTCTTAAATGTGAAATGCATCCAAACATCAGCTTTTAAACTCGTTGGCGGTGCCTGGAGAGGTGGACTTGCTTCCGCCATGTTTGTTTGACTGCTGGCAGTAAAATCTCACGAGATCTTGTTCATTTGAAAGCAGCACTAAACGCTGATCACGCGAGGCGACTTCTTCGGTTTCAGCAGACCAGACCTATGTATGGTTGCTTCTCCGCACGTCCAATGAAGAAAAAAATATCCAAAAGAAATATCGATCTTTGGATTTTATGAATCGATTATTAACCACTTATATTTTTTAACCCAGCCCTAGTAAACAGACAACATAACTAAGGCAAGAAAAAGGCACTAACAAATGTAGGTAAAGTATTAAAAACAATGTATTATTAGCAGCAGGACCAGCCCTTACAAACTTCATGCAACAAATATGGTGTGATCTTACCTTGTGTTGGCCTTTGTAACCCTATTTCTATGGGTGCACTTCTGTCAATACTTGTCGATGTAGCTGTGGAAACACAAAAATGGAAACTGCATTAATAAGCAATTAGAACAGCTACAGGTCAGCTCCTGCTCATAAAGCTTTATCAATGAAAGCTGAAATGAATGAAAAAGCAAAACCTACAGCAAATCATGGACAGATTATTCATATATTTATAATACAATCAACACAGATTTCAAAGGTGGTACTTACAACTGTCACCATTGAGATATGACAACAAGCCTTTTCGATCAGGTCTTCTGACAACAGGAATGTTCTCTGTCTGTAAACAACACACGATCATGTCAATAAACTTTCAGGAAAAAAAAAGAGACAAAAACAAGGCAGTTCTGTGGAGACATAGCGGACTGTCTGCAAAAAATACCGACAGGTTAAGGATTTAGATAATTATTACTGAGCACTTACTGCAGCTCTTCGCACATAGGATGGATGTGGAAGATGCACATTGTTGAGCAAGAACAAGATAGAGTCCAAAGTATAGTACTCTTTGGGCTGGCCCTCTTTACCAGTACTGAAGAAGAAGAAAAGCAGAAACAATCACATCAATTTTATTTGCCCGTCATAGCATAGGACTACTACTCATATGACTATAGGTTGCTCTTCTAATTCAAAGTGCATGATGTCTATAACATAGATATGGAAGGAAATAGGTAAATTATTTGCCCAAAGTAACTAACCACTGATTCTGACCACAATAACATGGAACTATCAACAGTTATCCGGTTAGCTAATATGCTAATTCATCTTCAGTCTTATTTTGGAGCAAAGTAGTTTTTACACGATTAACAAAGTTGCTTCTAGCCATAACTATCACTAAAATACATAGGCTCGAACCACTGGACTCCTTCCTCCACTGGAACACAACTCAACGCTAGCTAACGTCGCTAACTAGTTAGCTGCAAGTTTAGCTGTAAGCTACATCACTCATGAACACATTTTAAGTTGAATAAGTAACCAATTAAAAGTGTTGGGGGGTATGGAAGATAGCATGTAGTCTAGAACACAAGTAAGAAAACAAAGTAACCAACGCTTACTGAAAGTTTTAAGTACAACAGAGAAGAGGAGTTGAGGTTAGCATCTTAGCATCTTAGCATCTTAGCATTTAGCTAGCGCTACTTGCACCGCAGGGCACCGCTGAGCTTTAGCAGCGGGCCTACACAAGTGATGTATGGATATTTAAGCAGTGACGTACCCCCAGATTATGTAGTTGGTCTTGACATTTTTCGGCCAGGAGAACTCTCCGAATATAACTTCATCTCCTTTGGCGACGATTTCTTTTTTCTGGATGTTATACTGACGAAGAACACTCAACACATCCGCCATCTTCACTAGTCTTGATGTAGAGTGTTTTCAAGGCCCCCGGTTATCAACATCATGGGGCCCAGCAAGGTGCCTGATCGGATGTCAAAGTCCTCAGCCTGTCAAGCTGTTAGTTGACACAGTAGTACGGTAGTGCATTTTCTCATAAAAGCATATCATATAGAATAGAATATTTTTTTATTCATTGCCCCTTGGAGGGAAATTCACCTGCCACAGCAGCATAGACAAAATCACAGACACATTGCAGTAGTTAGAAAAAAGCAGTAGTGACATAATAGTAATAATAATAAAATAGAATAGAATAAAATATTTACATATTTACAATACAATGGAATAAAAAATATATATTTACTTGTATAAATGAAACTGTTGATTAAAACACAATTATTATTGTGGCAGTGCAATTTTAGTGCAACTTAAACAGTGACAACAATAACAATGATAGTGATGAAGATGAGTCCAGATTGTGTTCACATCAGCCAGTGATGCTGATGTTGTTAAGTTTTATTGCTGATGGTATGAATGACCTGCGGTAGCGCTCCTTCTTGCAGGGTGGAAGTCTCAGTCTGCAGCTGAAGGAGCTGCTTAAAGCCTCCACAGCCCCATGCAGAGAGGGGTTGTTCATGATGGATGTGAGCTTAGCTAACATCCTCCTATCACCCACCTCCTCTATGGAGTCCAGGGAGCAGTCCAGGACAGAGCTGGCCCTCCTGATCAGCCTGTTCAGTCTCTTCCTGTCTATATATGTTTTTTTATAAAACAATCACGAGTCACTGGAGTTTTTAAATAAATGTAGTAAAGTAAAAATGACATAATTTCCTCTGAAATGTGGTGGAGAAGAAGCTTTAGATAGCAGAAAATGGAAATACTTAAGTACAGCACTTGAGTAAATGTACTTAGTTACACTCCACCAATGACTTTAAGAGCAGCAAAGTGTTTATTAGGGTTGTCACTACAGTCAAGTACTTCTGTTAAGCACAATGGATGCAATAGACAATGTTAGGAAATAGAAGTTAACCACGGTGAGCTACCATACCTCACAATCTTTCACAGTCTGACTTTCAGCTACAAAGGCATCGATAAGATAAAAATTTTAGCTTTACAGCATTTTGACCTTTGACCAAACAGTGGACAAAGTCTTTCCATTGAACATAAAAGCATCGTGGACAAAAATCCTTCACAGTAACATGGTCAGCAATTTATTCCTATTCATAAAAGATTTACAGAATTACACCAGATTTAATGAGTGACAAGTTTAGGGTCAGTAATTACACCAAAAGCACCTCTGCGGTCATTTGTTTGCACCTCCCCAACATGAATTGGCCCCTATAATGATAAATCACTGTAAGCAGTGCTTGAAGAAATATAAAGCATTGTACTTTAAACCTCAAAAGTACACTCAAATCATTTTATTCAAGATAGGTAGCAGTTATGTTAGTTTTTGCATAACGAACATTCTTCTTTTATCAAAAATATGTAAATATTACCGTGCTAGTGGATTCAGTCTTGGTAAACAGTTGTCAAATAGCTATGTCCTTCCTGGACATTACAAAACAGTGAACTCAAAATCATGATGCATAGAATTTAGACTAAAAATATGAGTCCATCCTTACAGTAAACTGACTCAAACATTGGCATTATTGTTTCACATAGCGATAATCCACAAATAATCTCCCAAAAAGGTATAATCACATTAAGAGCACCAAGGGTATTCTTCTCCAGGACACACTCGACAGTTTTAAAATAAAACTGTCCTAGAGGAAATCTAAAGGCAAGAGCTATGTATTGTGAATTCTACACATGATTATTACTATTTAAAAAAAAAGACAAAATAAATTGGACCAAATAAATCAAATCATTTGAAAAGTCAACAACAGAATACATGTTGGGACAGTGTGTTGTTTCAACTCCCCTTTTACTGTCTATTAATCGTTTATAATGATGCAACATCAGACAGAGACAGGCTTCCAAATTTAAAATGCTTCTAAAAGGTTACAGCAAGCCTGCTAAACTCCACTATAGATGTGTACTAGAAACAACAGTAAATCCCCTTCAAACAAACCGACAGTTTCACTACGCCTCAAACATACACTGGGTTAGTGTCTCACCAAGAATCAACGAAGCACTTAACACAGAGACTGATACGCATGTCTTTCCACCTACTTTTAAATTTCTGAAAAAAAATAATAAATGTATGCGCATAACATTGTCAGAGAGTTGTCCAGCCCGCTAGACAAAATGGAAGTTGGAATTGTGAATGTCAACTTTTGGATTAGTGCTGTTTTAGGTCACTCTACATGCTAAGTATGCCACGCCGGTACACTTCATGCCTTCCTTTTGTGCTCGACATGATTTATACACCGCCCGTCCGTCTGTCCCAGTGCTTCATCAGATCAGATCCTCAGCTAAGTTACGAATGACACTCAAAGCTCCTAGGTCGAAGCCACAGACATTCAGTAAACCCCTGTCTTCTGTGTCAGCGATGGCGTGTCCGATGGAAGTCAGCCCACACATCACCAACTTGGAATTGGCTCCAGACTTCTGTTGACAAAATAAGTATTAGAACTTTTTCAAACCTTTGTATTTCCTGTTGCAATGTCTGTTAATGTAATAGCTGTCAGGAAGTAAACCTGGAGCAGAGCAGCTGTTCTTAGTTGTTGTTTTTGCACAGAACATGTTTGTGTACACATGCTCAGTACACACTCACACTCCTTAATCCACACACACGTGCAATAATTCACGGACATGAGCAATATATAAATATATACCGTGCAATATCAATGTGTAGAGAGTGCTGCAACTCACTCATAATATGCATAAATGAGGTCTTAGTTATTCCCTTATGTTGTATGTATGATACCTCATTTAGGCTGTTTTCACACTGACATGGTTAGGTTGACCTAAAGAATATCTTGAGCCAAGAGCGGCGCTTTTAGGTCAGTGTGAATCTAACTGCAGCACTCTGGGCCGAACAGGTGGACTCGGAGCAGCTCCTCTCGCACTAAGGTCACATTCTAGAGTGTGGGTGTGGTGTGAAGGCGACCTACTACCATGACGTAACACACCACGTGACATAAAACGGCTTCAGTGTTTACTGAGGCTAACAATATGGCGACACCCAGCACTGGACGCGGCCAAACATGGTCTGCAGCAGCTCCTAATTTGCCATGAGTGCAAAACACACATGAAATAACACATGATGGCAAGTTCCACGGTTAGCCTGCGTAAACACGTCTCCTTTTCTCGCTTCTCTCGTTGTTATGGGAACAATTTCGACGGTCAGCTGACTTTTCATGTGAATTTTATATAGTGCGGTATTTAAGGCAACTGGACCACGACGCGTGTGAACAGAGACCGAACTAACAGTTCACTAAAGGAAGCTTCACCTAGAGTGGTCTCGGGTCGGCCCAGTAGGCGCTCCAACATGTGTGAAAACGGTCGTATTCACTTATGTTGTATATATGATGCCTAAGTTTTTTTCCCACTTTGTTGTTTTTCTACTGATGTTCTTATTTCTTAGTTTTTATAGGCCCTCCTTGCTGTACTATCCACTTTGCTGCTGTAACGATAAAAATTAAGGATTATCTTATCTCATGTATGCTCCTTTTACTTCTGTACTTACTGTTTTCACGGGGAGCAGATGACAGTTTTTCAGTAACATCATGACATGAAATTGGCCTGTCTTATCTAACATGAACAACAGTAGTAACACTAATTCACGACATCAACTGTGTGCAGTTCAAACGCCATGTCTTTCTGGAAATTGCATTAATATAAATGTGAAAAGGAACCTCACCCCATTTACCTGACTGAGTCTGTCTCCATCAAATTGCAAATTCATTTTACCTGTGTTTTTTTAAGCAAACAAGCTTCATCACAGAGGACATTATTCAATTGAATCCCCTCCCCGCGCAGACACCAATGAATAAATGTACCTGTCTATGCTTCCTCAGAGACTCGACTGGGCTGGCGGTGAACGTCCACAACGGGTTGTTGGTCAGAATGATGAACACGTCTACAGCTTTCCCATTTTCTGAGGCCCATGTGATGGGAAGGGTGCAGTCTGTGCTCCCACCTGGGATCTGGACCACACAGCAAACTGGTGTAAAAGTAACAGCAACTATAGCTCATTCCTTATTCTCTGACGCTGTGACTTACCTTAACGAGTTCAAACGTTGCCTGTGCTAGAGTCATGTCAGCAGTGATGGAGCATGGAACCAAAGCGCCTTCAGAGTAAGCCAGCACATCTGTGTCCGCCTCGGTCCTCGCAAAGATCTGTGCCAGACACAAAAGGTCAAAAGAAAAGTGTGTGACATCACCATGACAAAGATTCCTCACACGTCAAAAAAACAAAACAACTCCACACCCTGCAATCATAACTCCTAAGTAAACTAAGATAATTACACTGAGGAAAGAATTTCACTGGAATCCAGACTATGTGTCAACATCATAACAATTACTTGACCCAAGCTTCCCTGAAAGGTAGGGCAGCTGTTTCAACTTGGACAAGGCATATATGCAGCTCTAGTATCTCACTGTAGTGTTGTCTTACCATAGTAATAGCTGCAGCGGCGACTGCAGTGCTGACTGACGTCCCAGGGACAATGCTGCTCAGGGACGTGCTGACGTCTACCGCCACAGCGAAGCGTTTACCTACAGGCTGCACATTCTGGGGACAGAGTCACAGTGAAATCAGAGAATGCTCCCGGTTGGTCTTTTTTGATGGTCTGTGAGAAGCTGTGAAAATAAACATAACCCACCGTAAAACTCTTATAAAAGGCAGCATCCATCGCTTCGAGGATGCTGCTGTCAGGTTCCCATTTTGTTTTACCCTGATAGCCTTGGCCTCTTTTGTAGTTTTCAGAAGACAAGAGTATGCTGAATGGGTGGATCTTCGCCTAGTGATTTCAGGACGTGCGTTAGGTACTGAACACTGACTTATGTTTAATTAAAAACACAATTAGCAAGACCTATGGGGCCAACCTTTGTTAGTGCTGTCTCACTCCGGATTCTGTCACATAGAGCTTGTGTTTCTGAACTTCCTGGTTCAAGAATTTTGCTTGACGTCATCTTGCCCAACATCCTTAATACCGATTGGAGAGGTATTTCCTTTAACAAAGCTCCCCACACCTGCAGAAAACACACGTTCCCCTTCTTAGTTGTACAGATCAGAAAGAATATATACAAAATGAGAGCTTCCCTCACTGACCTGTTTGGACTTCAGGTGGTCCGTCAGCAGCTGCTCCCGCTCCAGTTTGTGTTCTTCAATTAAACTGATGACCTCTGTTTCATCACAACTGTGCTTCACCTTTTCCACCACTTCAAGATACGAAAGCACTTTGGAGACATCTTCCGAGTTCTCTTTGTCAGAGTAAGCAAGCTGAACTTCTTTCCATCCTTTTGCTACATATTTGCAGACTAAGGCAATTGCTGAAAACAAAAAAAGCAGGTTTAATCGTATAATCATAAAGTTCCCCTGGTTAAATAGAGAATAAATAAATCAGACACTACGTTTTTTTTTTGTTTGTTTTTTTACACTTCACTGACATGATAGCCATAGTCTCAAACACTGCACAGTTAGTGCATGCAACTTTCTAAAAACAGGATGGTCAATTTGTGGGGGAAAAAAAAAAAAAAAAAAAAAAATCTCCTACGATGGTATTTCCTGTGAAAAGAAATTATGTCAGCCTGTGTAAACATACCTTCATTAGCCGGTTTACAGTGAGAGAGTCTAAGCAGATCCTGATGTGACCATCCCTCTCTCTGTTTACATTTGGTCACAGCTGCAGCTAAACTCACGGCATCTTGCTCGTTGTACCAGTCAGACACAGCTTTCCTCAGGGCACGTCCCCAGATACCACACTTCATGCCCTCTTTTAATTCCTTCTTGTGCTGGATGAAAGAGAATAGGTGTGCAGGGTCCCGACAAACTTCCTTCAGGGCCTTGAATGCAACCTGTCTAGTCTTCAGCTCAGAGTGCTGGGAGCACAAAGCCAAGGCAAAAAAGGAAGGGCCGAGCCTGACTGCTCGCCCATCCTGAGTGAACCTTTTTATCTCCTCCACCACCTCAGCACCTCGGCCGTCCTGCAGCAGGGACAGCAGACAGCCGGCGCTTTCCGTGCTGACGTGACCCTCCTCTCTGGCAGTGTATAGATCTCCCTCCGAGCCGTAGCACAGGAACCGGCACAGTTTGATCTTGTCACTGACTTCCCATGGACAGCCATCACCTGTTGAGTTCACGGTGTGGCTGCTCGATGATGATATCAAAGTGCTTCCCAATGGCTCCATTGCAACACTTAGGAAGGCCTGAAAGAGAACGTGGTTCAAGGAGATTTTTTTAATAACTTTCAAATTCACTGACCACAGTCAGTGGTTGATATTTAATGAAAAAAAACATAACTTAACCACACTTCACTGACAATCAAAATATCAAGGGAAATAACTGCACCAATTAAATTAATCAACCTTGAAATACCTTCAGAATTAATACAGTATCTATCTATCTAGTAGTATCTACCAGTGGGTAACGCTGCAATTCATGCAGCCTTATCAAAATGTAATAATTGTGAGCTCCATTTAACTGCTGTAGAGATCAACACCCAACCAGGGGCACTCCATGAACACAACACGTTACCTTAGCTAGCATCACTACTCCACAACAGTGCCACAGTGCACTGACACAAATAACTTAAAGCCGATTAGTAGACACGATGATACGCATGTGACAGATACAAGCCACACTGAGCTGTTAATAGAGGATGCTAGAAACCCCCCAAACTGCTAACTAACGTGCTGGTCAACAGCTAATCAGCTAACTCAACTGATTAGCTGTTGACCATTAGCTGTGCAGGTTGCTAAATAAGTTATGCTAGCTGTGGGCAATGCGAAGTTAGTTAACGTTAGCCGGCTGGCTCAGACCCGTTTAAAGCAAATTCATTGTAAAAATCGGTATCTAGCCAGTTACGGAGCAAAATCCCGGTCTCCTCTAACCGCAAGTCCAGCTGAGCTTTTTTCCCTAGCCGGACACCGTGAATCTTGGCTTGATGCGGTTCGTCTGTTAAGGGCAGCTGGTTACCTAGCCTAGCTACGCTAACGTCAATCTAAGCTGTGTTTGCTTTACGGCAAAATAAACGATGTTTGCTGGTCAATAAACACACGATATAAATACAAGAACGTACCACAATATGTGAATACTGCTCAGGTTTTATGGTAGAGGTCCAGATGCAGCCAGGACTCACCTCTAAGCGACAGCAGTGTGGCCAGCAGGGGGCGGTGCCGCAAAGGATGCTGGGGGCCTCCGTCTTCTTCTTCTTCTTTTTTTACGGCAGCTTCCGCCATGTTGCACTGCTGCCATCTTCAGGCTCTACGTCTCTGCACACCGGGGCCCGGGATTCGATCCCTCGCTCTTACTGTCGACATGTCGACACTAAGCATTCCCTTACAGGATGGTGTGACGCTTTACTGACACCGGTTTAGACATTTTCTCGCCATACAATTTAATATGTATTAACAGTTGTTTCAAACGAATTTGCATTTTCTTTTTGCAGAAAAAATTGCACTTCTTTTAATGTGTTGATAATTGTGTTTAATTAACAGTTCATTTGCAATTGAAATATATTTGCGTCCCTTTTATTTAGTACATAATGTAAATATTTATTATATTCTATTATGTCATTGCCGTCATCTATTGTCTGTAATTTGGCTATGCTGCTGCAGCAGGGGAATTTCCTCCAATGGAGATAAATTAAAAACTATTCTATTCTGTTCTATAAGTAGTGACTGTGTGTGTTACCCTGTACCCGTGTGACATCCACTGTCCAGGGCCAGCTCTAGCCATATTAGTGCCCTGGGCGAGGCCTAGGTTTTGGTGCCCCCCTCCCAATATCACTAAGCAACATCACACGCCACAAAGTGTTCCACAATAATGTAATACATTTTAATTGACATAAATTAATATTCAACAACAACACAACTAACAATATCATTTCATGTGTAATTAAAATAACAGAGTCTGCTTCAAGACAGTGCACAGTGTAGAGCCTGCAGGTGAGGTGACCTGCAGGCAAATGCTGAGGGCAAAATATAGTGAGGAGTGTGTTTTCTTTACTTTATGGGCACCCACTGGCTTTTTCTTTGAGGTGACCACTAAGAGCCCGTCTATATGGCCTATGCCTAGAACCAGCCCTGCATCTGTTCATCCTGAAGAAGGATCCCTCCTCTGTTGCTCTTCCTGAGGTTTCTGCCATTTCTTTTTCCATGTCAAAAGGGTTTTTCGGGGGAGTTTTTCCTCAGTCAGTGTGAGGACAGAAGGTGTCATATCCTGTAAAGCCCTCCGAGGCAGTTTTGTGATATTGGGCTATACAAATATAATTGACTTGACTTGTTGCACATATTTCCTGGTCTGCTATTTCTGGCTCATGACGCAGATCACAGACATTTTGGATGTTGGATGAGGAAACTGTACTGTAGGGTCGCTGTGTCTGATTCTTTACCTGCTTATTGATTGATTGAATGAAACTGTCTGCCTTTTGTTGCTTTATCCCAATGCTGTTGCCACTGTTACTTTACCTCTCCTTTTCCCTTCCGACTTTGACAATTTAAAATTGATTTCAACAGTTTTCAGTATTTTTTCATGGCTTCTTTTGCCAGTTTTTCTGTTCTCTCGGGATGCCTGAAAGTGCTGGGACCTACAGAATGTGACCATTTTCCTTTGCCTAACCATCCTTGAATAGATAGTCATGCTGGACCTGATTTCATGCTCACAAGAGCTGACAGAATCACTACATATGACAATATTATTAGAACCACCAACACTAGCAAACTCAAAAAAAAAAAAAAAAACTACAGTGTTCAAGTTCATTAGATAGTACACAATCAGATCATGTTATTTTTATTTTTTTTTATCATTTGATTGATTGACTATACTGTTTGTTGTAAAATGTTTTTTATTTTTTATTATTTAGATTTATCCTTTTTTGCATGGTACTCAGACCATGCCTGCTGCTGTGTATTATATTACTGTGACTAAAATCTGTTGACAGTTGGAACTGAAAGGTCTCAGGCAGATTTAAGCATTTCTTCCTCTTTTAAAGCCCCATGACCCTATGAGGATAAGCGGTAGAAAATGGATGGATGGATGGATTTAAAGCCAGAATTTACTAGTACAGATTATCTTTATTTTCTGAACATTTGTCAAACAGTAAAAAGTTATAAAGCAGTAATTTTGCTTTGCTTGAATTTGCTTAAAATCCATCCAGCACAATACTTGTATTTCTAGAGTTTCATCCTCACAACCCAAAACATCTGGTGCTTACAGGCATCATATGTGGTATGCCTTTAGCCCAGATGCTGTGTATCCTGTTCTTTGATTTTACTGCCTCTCTGCCAGTTGCTGCTTGTTTTTTTAATCATATTAAAAATGCCACAGGTAGGCTGCAGTGCATGGAAGGAGGCACAGAGGGATGTTGTTAAGTGCTGACTTGTTGCTCAGTAACAGGACTGTTTGGTATGAGACCAGTAGCTCAAAAATAGTCCTGTGCATGTACTGTGTGTATGCATGGAGGTTTCTCCAGTCCCCACTGGGTGGCAGTAGCACATCAAGTGTAAGAACATAGGAAACATTTTTAAGACACCAGTGACGACTCAGTTTGAGTTCATGATTTTTGCAAAGTTGAATTTAGTACAAATAAAGCTTGTGCAATGCAATGCCTCAAGATGCATTCATCACAAATTAATTAATCACAATACACAGCAGTCCAGCAGTCAGGTGGTATAAAAACTGGTATAAAAATATAAATATTTGATGATCAGCTGAAAAGTGCACGAGGTGGCACCGCCTGCAGTGTGTTGTGTCCGTTGCATCAGTGCAGCTTTCATCGGCGTGATATTTTGAGGCAAGAGGAAGTGGTCAACAGCAGTTCCTGAGTTTCTATCGATGCAACACCTCATGCCTTGTGCAAAAGATAGAGCTAACACTGCAGGCTGATTGGTTTTGAATTGGGCTGCATTAGATCTCCAGTGCTCCTTATCTTCAATACCTTCCTGTGCCAAGGCCTCTGTGCTTAGAAGCTACATCAAACAGGACTTTTTGTTGCTCAGACTGAACGAAGCGTGGGAAGCAGTCGTTCTCCATCAGGCTGTAGATTTTCCTCTCTGCCACAATAAAGCACAATGGACCTGGTTGCTGGAGACTCTGCCTGATGATCTCTCTGGTGTAGAAATCCAAGTTGACCTGTGGAGATGTGTGATGAAAAAAAATAAATTAAATTGTGTTTTTATGATGCTCTGCTTATATGTGCTGCACAAATGTTCTCTGGTCACCTCATGCAGTTTGTTCTTACCTGTCTGGGAGACTCAGCTCCGATGAACTCTTCATAAATACTCGTCGCTCTCCACGTTAGCTCCTCTGGGCTGTCAGAGGTTTTGAACCCTTGACAGGCGATCCAGAAGTCCAGATTTTCCTCACAGAACTCTGATTTCAAAAAGTCCCGAAATGCTATTTGTCCACCTTTTACACGAGGGAACATAATTTCATTACAAAGAAAACACAAACCAACCACAATATTAGTTTTGTGTTGCTTGAAAGCGGATGGAAATTACATTTCTGGGAAAGGAGCGTCTCAAGAGATTCTCCCAGCAGGTTTGTTTCATTTGTTTCCTGTCTGCAGGCAGAGGAAAAGGAAGGATTTGTTTGCATTTTAAAAGAAAGTATTAGACAGTATTACAATATTATAACATGAATATGCAATAAAATTAAAACAACACCTTTTGATTTTCCTCCTTGGTAATGGACTCAGGATGAGGTGGTGTATTCTGGATTTCCACGTGTTGAATCTACAAGAGAGGACAACAGCAGGAATATCATGAAAGTCTGACTGTCCAGGTGTATAAAACAAAGAGACATTTATTGTACTTACATCCTCTTTGTGTCCTGGAGGTCCGAAGGTGTCTTGGAGAGTGTGTTCATTGCTAGATATAAATTGCACCACCTGTCCTGTGAAAAAAATCATTGAACGGTATCTTGCATGATGCTGCTGAATCTTCACACTCCTGTTGGTTAGATTTCCTCTCCACTGGATCTCTGCTGCCTCCTCTCAGTCTCCCTTTAACCCCTGTTGACATGCAGCCTCATTGTTGCGTCATTAGAATAACACTCAGAGTGCGTCAAACCTTGTGCTCTTCCTCAATGTTTAATTATAGAACAATACGTTGCTGTGTATCACAACAGCAGCCACATTCTCCACAGTTTAATGCATTACATAGTTTCTACGTCATTTAGCCCAACATTCAAGTCTGCTATTCTTAGTGACAGGTCAAGTGGTCATGAGTGTCTCGAGGCAGTTTTCCCATGCACTTCCTTCTTCCTTCAAATGTCTTTCTGTCATATGTTTCTGGATTACCTCCCCTCCACGAGCATCACATGTTCACTATTAGCTTCATTAAAATGCATTTGGTAATCACATTCATCCTGGTTTTCGAGCCCTTTTTCATTCTTGACACTGTATCTCTGGAGGTGTGATACTGACCTTTGTCTTGTGTGTCACACTGAAAAGATGAAGGGACGATGCGTCCATTGTCCAGGGTCCCAGACTGTGGTGGGCGGACTCTGTTGGGTGTTTCAAGTCACAGTCAAGTGTTTTTGATTCCTTTGTTTTACATCAAGCTGCCGTTTTGTGTTGCTCTTGCTGGTTTTGAAAGGTGCTCTATCATTAAAACTGTACTTAAGATTGAGTGGCATAAAACAGAAAATGCTTTGTGCATTTTTTTAAGACCCACAGAATGAATAGCTCAAATGAAAGTTTCATCATGAAAAAAATGTTTGTTTTTACCTTGTTCCATTCTTGTTTTATCAGAGGTAGAGTAGAGGACACTTTCACCAAAATCACCACTTTTTCTCCACATTCTGTTTGTTTTGCTCTCTAATCTCGATCGTCTCCACTTCCTGTTTTGATCTCTGTGGTGTATACCGTCTCTTTATGCTCTGACTACATCTCCCAGAAGCCTCAACATTACTCACAGGCTGTGGGAGAGCGCTCTTTCGTCTCTGCTGCCGAAAAAATGGTTGGTTGATGGTTGATCCTATAAAATGTCAAAGGCATGTTAGTAAGGGGGGTCATTTCATCAGAAACTATTCATTTGTTACAAGATATTACAAGATAAAATGGTGAAGCAACAGCCTGAAGGACTGATGTTGCTGTCCTAACAGCTACATCATCAGCCATCCTCACCTGTCTCACCTGTCCCTTTGTAATGACACATTTAACCAGTACCCTAAACTGCAGTGTGAAAGGACTGTAAATGTAACAGACAATCAGTGAAGAAGAAAATTATCTGAACTGTTGAACAAGATGCCAAGACACCACAGATCACACAAACCGAACAAAAAAAAAAAAAACAGAAAAGAGGGATCCAAAGTTGAACGAGACTTGACACAAATGAATCAGCATGCGGTTTACAGGAGCAGACTGGCCTGCGTCAAACAGGAAGTGGCGGTGCTTATGAAAAACCTGCAGCATCATTCATCCAACCAACGGAGAGCTGTAAAGTTTCTAAAAGTAATAAATGAAGCAAACAGAGGGTAGAATACAATTTCCAAAGAGCATTCAAAAGTCTTAACTTCTCAATTATAAGCCATGATTGTTTGGAAAATAAATCATGATTATATTTATTTTATATAGACATAATTCCATTTGTTCATCTCCAACAGCTCTCTAAAATATCTATTATGAATTTGCTGCTGTGCTTGAATATATAAATACGTCTTAATGTCTTAAGAAGTAATTGAATCAAGTATTACATCTACAGAGACTTTCCTCATAACAAGAAGATATGATGCTCCAAAATTAAACTGACACATTTCGCTTTATATCACTTACATGACCATCATCATCATTTTTTTTTTTTGTTACGTTCAATAAAATTCCTTGCTCTTTACTCTTCCTGGTTGAAATAAATGTGCCTTTGTTTCAAGAGGAGATCAGAGAGAGACGAAGCAATAATGGAAACATGTAAAGTAAACTCAAACAGTTATGAATTGGTCATTGCTGTGGAAGTGGTGTAAACACAGACGGAGCAAAGAAGACAAACAGGAGCATTATCTAGGTCTGTTTACACCATTACCATCACCAAACCAGAGTGATCACACCTATTGAGACCACAGGAGCCCTTAGGCAACATCCTCTTACTGAATAAAACTCATCATAACCGTCATTTTAAGGGTTAGTAGCTGCATGACTCTCACTAACGATTCAGTAAATTTTGCAGCATATAAAACTGTTGTACTAAATTAAGAAGTTATATAACCCCTCTGTGCTGTACATATAAATATAGACCCTAGATTTGCATGATAGGCTTTGAGCGTCGTAGTCACCGGGGTAAAGGCATGATCACATATTAGTTTTACATAATACAGCTCTGGCAGCCAAAACCAAGGTTGACAACAGCTTCATCGTGCAGAATTGAATATCTCAACAGTGACTCGACGAACATTCAGCGTTCATCCAGAGGACAAAAACTTTCCATCGTTTCTACTTTATAATGAATATTATGGCAGCTGTTTTATTGACTCTCACAAAATTTGGTGCAGACATTCACCCCTGCAAGATGAATTATAATAATATAATATAATAACTGTGGTGTTCCCTTAATTTGTAAAAAAAAAAAATTAAATTGTCTAATCGGCTACTTTGGTTTATGATCAAATACAAAACTAAGAATACAGTCTCAGCAGCAGCTTGTGTTTACTGCTGATTAGCTCATGTTAGCATGCTAACGCTCTAAACTGAGATGGTGAACATGAGCTGAACATGAATTTAACCAAAGAATAGAAGGTATAGGTATGATACTGAACCTGCCAAAAACATGATGTTTGCAAGAGCTAGAGCAGCGACTAGATGAACATTCAACATTCATCCATATATATATATATATATATATATATATATATATATATATATATATATATATATATATATACATACATCATACATACATCACTACATACGTCATAACATTAAATAATCAACCCTTAAAAGTGTTAAAAAGTATTACACATATGTAGTATTCATACAGTATATCCAGTATATGGCATGTATATACTGTGTGAATACTACATATGGAATAGTAAGAATACATTTTATTTATTATGTTTAAATTTTAGTCATTTGCCATGAAAAAAATCTTCAGATGGATGGATTAAAAATATCTATTTCTTCCTATTGCTTAGTCTGTTATTTCATCTGTGTTGTTTACTGTTTGTTTCTTACTATAACCTGAGCATTCCCCCCAATGGGTGATGAATGAAATGCTATTCTATGTACTTATAGTAATTTGATACAAATGTCTTCACATGTTCATTTATAAGATAATAGCGTCTGCATGCACTGATGAAGGCTCTTGAAGAAAATGCTAAATACGGTTGTGTTTTAATTTGATAAAACTCAAACTGATTCATGCTCTTTGACTGATGCAGAATTGTAATCTGACTGATAATTTGACCCGAAACACAACCTCTTTTGTTGAAGCAGCTTCGCACAGTAATCCAGTACAGTGGGCCGTATCCTCCTGAATGCGACCCATGTGCTTCAAAAAGCATGACTTCTGTCTCATGACACGACACAGTTCTGAACTCGCTGACCGAGTGGATTTCCTCCAGGTTTCACATACACAGCAGCATAAAGTGCGTGACAAGTTGAACATCCTCTCCGTCGGATGTCACCTTACTTGTTTTTTTTGTCATATGACTAATCAGTGATCGTTGCTAATAAACAGAGCGTTGCAAATGAGGAAACAATGACCAGTCAGACGGCAGAAGAACAGCTAACGACATGTGTTAGAAATAAAAAGGATGTTCTCATTCTGCTGAAAGCCCTTTTGGCAAAAACATGCAATGACTGCCTTTATTCTGGCAATTTAATGTCTATTAGCCCACTCTCTGAAAGCACAGGGGAGTTTCATTGGCATTTCTTGTGTGTGAGCGAGATAAAAAGAGGATGTGGTGGAGCAGTTAGGCCTCAGCACTTTTCCCCAACGTCTGTAACCTTCAACAGAGCGACACCTGATGGGTTCCTGCACCTAAACTTCCTTTTTGGAGTTTTATTTAAAAATACAAATGACTGCAGTTTCAGTTTTCAAACTTGAACTGAATAGTTTATGAGGATTGTCATCTGATTGTTGTGCTAATAAATGAAAAACTGAGCGTGAAAACAAGGGCTGAATGAGGTGAAGAATGTGCTTGAAACACGGTCAGCGGCATCATGATGCATCCGATGGAGGATGCTGCGTAGGTGGGAGCGTTATGCAGCAGACTCGATGTTAACCCTGTAAACCTTCACAGATCTGCATTAAATTAAACCCCAAAGAACTTTACTTTAGATCCTAGCGGTGGCATCGGAGAGGCCAAAAACACAGAATTTCACTTTAACAGGTGTTCTCTTTGCAAACATGCAGTATTTTGCACGTATTAAAGTCATTTCCAAACTCATAGAAACCACAAGGCAGTAAAGATTTTAACTATGAGTACGTGCATGAATGAAGGAAAGATGAATGAATGAGTTGGTGTCTCTAAAGCAGATTTTTGTCATTGTGCCACTAAAGGAACTTGTTTTCTGCAGATTTCAAAGCACATGTGCAGATATATATATATTAATAAAATGTACAAATATTCCCATAAGGTTCTCATATACACATGTGGAATATTACACAACATATAGCTTATTACAAATTATCAGAATTATCAGTTATTCCAGTGTGACAGCACTCACATCACAATGTAAACATTTAAATGCATGTCATAGCACATAAATATCCACATCTAGCCCACTTTTTTATTGATCTTAACTTAAAGGGGAGCAGTGCCCATTTATGAAAATATTATATATATATGTTATTCTTGTGGCCTGAGACAGTCTGAAAATTATCAGTACAAATGAACAAATTTCCCAAAATGAAGACTGTAACTGCTCCATAAACAATGGGTTGATATAGTTGATATATTTTCTGTTTCCAATAAACAAAAAAACTGCTCATTTGGGTATGAAAAAAAGAAAATAAACATTATATGATTCCATAAATGGCGCTCATGTTCACAAGAATCGATCGGGCTTTCTTCGGTCATGGAAGTAGCATTGAATTTCTTAATTAATGCCGTGTTTCTGTTTAAGAAGGAGCGCAGATGCAGACGGCTCGTACACTTGCAGCTTGGGTGGAGGTGTGGTTTGCACCACATGCACTTCCTGGCGTCTCGTACAGAAAGTCCCCAGCGTTTTCACGCGGCGCCTCTGGGAAGTCCTGTGCTTTACCAGCGTGGTGTCTGCTAGTTTTGGCCTCCACCCTTCCTTTAACATGACACCAGCTGGTTGTGAGCAAACTCAGCGTTTCACGACAGAGCCGACTTCTCCTGTCTAACTCAGTCATATGCAGCTCTGGTTAGCCCCAACTCAGAGGGGAAGGCCTGAATGTGTTAAAAAATAAAGTCTCTTCTCTCAGGTAGGCCAGCTTCAGTGCAAACACTCTCCGATCTGTTTACATCTTTTCCGACTCTGACGTGGAGTCCAGCAGAGCCTGATAGATGTCAGACCTGAGGAAACGTGGGTAAGAGTCTCTCTCCATGAGCCCGTAGACGATCCTCCGGGCGTCGTCGAAGCACATCGAGTCGGGCGTCTTCATGTTCCTCCTGATCATCTCCCTGGTCTTGTGGTCAATGTTGATCTGGAAGCAGAGGGAAAGTAACGACGATGATTAAAAATTAAAAATAATAGCAGGGGGTGGTGTGGAGTAAGTGTGTGTGGGTTGTAAAAACCTCTGTGCTCACCTCTCTGGGAGCCTCGGCTTGAATGTAACGCTTGAAGATCTTCTTGGCCCTGCTGGATATCCTGAAGGAAGACTTGATCTTCTTGTAGTCCTCACACACCAGCCAGAACTCAATGTTTTCATCGCTGAACTCTGACTTCAAGAAGGCATGGAAGATATTCAAGCCGTCTGAGCAGACGGGGGAAAATAAGCTGTCAGTTCGTTGGTGAAGAAAAGGACGATGATGTGAAACTTTATGTGACTTACATTTGGATGACAGAAGTCTGTCTAACGACTGCGACCACTGGGACATCTCCTCGAAACAAAGCCTGCAAAACAGGGGGGGCTCCGTCACACATGTGCATCAAGTTTGCTGAGATGTTTAATTCCCAGTGGAGAAGTTTTCTTCGCTTACCCCTCAGCTCGAGACGATCCACACTGCAGCCGAGACTTCAGTATTCCTCCCCTGGTTGACCAAACACAAACCAACAAGGCTTATTTTACTGATACCAAAAGGACAAGCAACAGCAAATCATCAGCTGTGATAAAATATTCACCTCTTCTTGTTATCAGTGTCCATGTTGAGGGTCTGCCGCTCTCTGGGTGGTGATGCCTCCAGATTCGGCATGGCAGCGAGTGACTGTCTGTTCGATGAATCCGCTCAGTGTCAGCTTATATATGTGAAGCAGAAGTCTGACATGAGGTTGGCGGGTAGCATCACAACATCATGATGAACTAACCACAGAAAAAGAGGAAGCTGGGTATGACGCAAAGCTGCGCAGGACTGCGACTGCAGCCTATCTGTGCTGCACTGACATCTGCGTAGGGATGCAAATTGGGGGCAGTGGAAAGTTCGGCAGCAGATAGGCAAATGCTTCAGTCTGTGTCCCAGTCTGCCTCCAGGACCGAGGCCACCGTGTCAGGTTTTAAAAAATAACTTTCCCTTCACAAAAGCTGAACTCATAAGCACTGAGCTGCATCCTCGCTCTGTTCAAAACCCTGATGGCTTTGCTGCAGCCTGAGGCTCTTCTCCTCTTCCTCATCTGACGCTCTTCATTAATCTTTTTCACTTACTCAGAATGGACTGAACTTTATCTGAGCCACTCTGCAGCAGTTTCAGTCTTGCTCTGGGTCAGTTTGAACCTCCACTTTCTGCTAATGACTGGTTACACAACTTTAAGGACATTTTTGGTTCCACTTTATAGCCTCTTGCCATAAGTTGATCTTTGACAAGTGGAGGCAGACAGGAAGAGAGGGGGATGACATGAAAGCCAAGATGCCAAAACCAAACCAGGGGAGCGGTGGTTTTGTGGTACGCAACAAAGTCTTTCCATTTCAGACAGGAGTGAAACCTGTAGAGAGTCTCATGTCATCTCTGTGTTATATGGTGAAATAATATATCCATGGCTGACGGCTGGATCAAACCGGTTTGTCAGCATCACTGAGTAAAACACCCTCAATGTTGTGAACCGTGTCACCGAAGTTTTATGCCGACAGGAAGTGGTGAGCGGACAAAGCGTTCACCTGTCACCTGGACATTCCTGTGAAGCTTTTAAAAGATCACATGATCCAGGTCCTTCTCTTTCTGCTGTAGGTCAGGGCCAGTGATGTTGGAAATATGACACGGATCAGAGCTCGTTCATGTTTAAAGCCTCTTTCTGCCTCCTGGTTAAGGTCATGGTCAAGTTGCACTTCATCATTTTATCCTGTGAGAAACTCTTTAGAGTTAGCACAGGATGTCTTGAGTTATGACCAAGAATGTGTTTTGTGAGGTCACAGTGACCTTTGACCACTAGAATCTGATCACTTTGTCCATTCCCCTTTTTCCACCTAACCCAACCTGGTGTTGGTTCAGTTCTGGTGCTGAGTTGGTTCAACTTACCCTCTTTTCCTTTGTCAAGGATTCCAGTCAGAGTCACATCATTACATCACTGCAAAACATCAGTACGTCACAGCATTTTTGTTTTCACCCAGCAAAGCTTGTGCGGTGCGAAATCAAAACAAGGCTTCGCAAAAAAAACAGAGCCGACAAAACTAAGTGTGTGGAGTTACATTTGTGCCTCATTCCTGAGCGAATAAAGACAGATTGTGAACGAGACACTGTTTATTTTTAAGTACATGTACGGTTATATTGTACCCTGTACAGCACTTTGGTCAACTGAGGTTGTTAAAAAAGTGTTTTAGAAATTAACTTTGACTTGACTTTATATTCTGTAACCAACAAATCTACTTCTGCCTTCATGCCATTCCAATGACATCCTCCGTTTCTGTCTTGCACGGTTTTGATTTGATTTTTCAGTCAATCCACATCATTACTACTAAATCATGTGTCTCAATGTGTACATGTGCAATATGGAGTAAATGCATATAGAAATGGAGCGGCCCTTCCTTCCCTCTTGAATATAATATTCATTGAAATGACCTCTGAATCAGCGTATCTCAGAGAAGCTTCCTTATAGCTTGTTTTATACGAGAAAAAGTAAAGTTTTTAAAGTAAACTTAATGAGTTGCTTCTGAACCACAGGTGCTGTTTTGTCACATCTGTCTGTGTTCGTGTTCGTTTGCTCGACAGGAAGCGTTTTGTGTTTGAAGGCTTGCTGTGGTGACATTAACTGTTATCTCAGACATTTTCTTTATCGGTTGCAGCACCCGTCTGCGAGTTTCCTCCATCAACTGCCGTCACCCTGAAAATTATAACTCCAGTTTCTGTCATGTTTTCTCAGTATTGATAAAGTGCATGCTTTTTTTTCTGTGCTACATGTAGCGTCATGACAATCACAGCGAGTGCAAATTAAACGCGTCAAACACCGTTTTTTACAGCGTGAACTTAGCCTCTCTCTCACAGAGGGGTGAGAGCAGAGTTGTCTAAACTACAGGAAGTTGTGGTGAGGCTGTCTGCACAACATATTGATCGAGAACAACAGCTCTTAAAATAACACCCCCCCTCCCCGAACATTTAATGCCACCATCACACCCTGCAGTCACAGAGAAACCACACTGAGCCTGCTTCCACTTTCCAAACACTCACAAAAAAACCCACATCAGACAATAAACATCCAGTCTTTGTACGTGCAAAAGGGAACAAATGTTCTTTAGATTGAAGTCCTGACTTTTGTGGACGTTGTAGGAACCAAATTCATTTTTTGTTTCATGAAAATTGTGTGTTTTTGCCCCAGTTGAGGTTTATTCCTTGAGTTAATTCAGAAATCAGAAACAAGTTTATTGCCAAGTAAGTTTGCACAAACAAGGAATTTAACTTGGTGGTCTGGTGCATGACATTATACCAGCATTTTTACCCATTTTCAGTCATATTTCAAGACCCACAGAATATTTTGTACTATGACTCTGAAAACACAACAAGCTCAAATGAAAGAAGAGACTCTCTATTTCATCATGAAAAAAATGTTTGTTTTTACCTTGTTCCATTCTTGTTTTATCAGAGGTAGAGTAGAGGACACTTTCACCAAAATCACCACTTTTTCTCCAGATTCTGTTTGTTTTGCTCTCTAATCTCGATCGTCTCCACTTCCTGTTTTGATCTCTGTGGTGTATACCGTCTCTTTATGCTCTGACTACATCTCCCAGAAGCCCCAACATTACTCACAGGCTGTGTGAGAGCGTATATATGTATATATAGGTCTGTGGCACTCAAAGAGTTAATATTAAATATTATTAATGTTACAATAATTGGTTGTGGTGACCAGTGTTGGTAATAATGGTGTATAACGACGTTACAAACGGCGTTATTTTTTCAGTAACGAGTAATCTAATTGATTACGTCTCCCATCGTTGCAACACCATTGCCGCCCTGCTCACGCTGTCTCACTGCACACTCTGACAGCCAAACACAACAAGACAGAGATAATGGCGACGAGCCAGGGAAATTCAAAGGTAGTACCGGCTCTACTTCTCAAAGGCAAGAATGTTTGTTGTTAGAGACTCTGATCCATCCCTCCACTTTCCAGCATAAGGAGACAAACATCACCGGTAAAACAGAGCATTAATGTTACTGCAGCAGCTCTGGGAGCCTGCAGTTTGAGTGATCCAACTCACGGTGCGTTCACTTGTACACAAATGTCGGAATTTTCACTTCAAGTAAAAATTTAAGTGAGAACCTCTGTGAAGTTGGATCTCCGTAAACAGTAGCTCCATGTTTTGTTGTTCGTCTGTAAGGCTGGAAGAGCTGAGAGCACTAAACTTTGAGGTTAAGATGATCTGAGCTCCAAGTTTTATTTTGTCCCAACAAAGATTTTCCTGGAGGCTTTAAGCTGTCTTTTTGTTTATTTTTTATATACTCAATCGGGGCTGTTATATGCAATTATTTTCAGTTTCTAGAATATATATGTTCATTTTTATACAATTCCCAGGGATCTTTTTCTTTTTCCGTCATCTTTTTTTGGTCAAATAAAGCGTGTCTGAAGCCAGAAGGCAGGACTGGTTGGTGTATCAGTCATTTCTAAATGCTGGAGCTTGTTGTGCTCTGTTGTATTTGCATGTTTTACATAGATGATTACATAAGCTTGTAAAGTACAGCGTGTCCTAGCTGAACGGGACAAAAGAAAAAGAAGCAAACTGATAAAATAGTGACTACTGCGTAAGACTCATAAAGGACCTTGTTCGGGAGGATTTCCCCGTCACAATAGATTCAGAGATGTGACTTGAATCTCCTTCATGATGAATGGACTGATGAGTTTGACTTGAGACTCAGTTGACTCATAAAGCTACAAACTTCTTCTAACTGCACACAAAGACAGGAAGTGTGAAGCGTTTTTTTTTTTTCCCTGAATTTTTTTTTTCAGCCTTCCTGTTTGGCAAACGTCGCTGCTTGAGGGACTCTGTTGCCACCTAGTGCAAATTTTGACCAATGACTGTGTCACAGCAGACAGACCAGCCTGCTGAGATTTGCATCCTATTCAAAAAGACCACACCCAAATGTCATTTAACTGAATATATTTAGTTTTTAAGATGACAATAAAAACACAACCAAGTCAAATCTTTAACAATACACTCACATATTTATTTGCATGTGAAATTTAAATTTGTCAGAGAACATTTGGATATTAATTAATAATAATATTTGAAAAAATCAATTAAGTGTTAATAATACTTTACAATAAAGGAAATATTTGTATTTACTCACTGAGTGCCATAGATGTAAAAATACATCAAAGTGTTTTTTCTGCAGCTGGTTGCTGATCATGATCTCCTGCAACCTGTGAGTAATTTTGGGGCTTCTGGGAGATGTAGTCAGAGCATAAAGAGACGGTATACACCACAGAGATCAAAGCAGGAAGTGGAGACGATTGAGATTAGAGAGTAAAACAAACAGAATCTGGACAAAAAGTGGTGATTTTGGTGAAAGTGTCCTCTACTCTACCTCTGATAAAACAAGAATGGAACAAGATAAAAACAAACATTTTTTTCATGATGAAATAGAGAGTCTCTTCTTTCATTTGAGCTATTCAGTGTTTTCAGAGTCATAGTACAAAATATTCTGTGGGTCTAGAAATATGACTCAAAATGGACCTGCTGGAACAAGGCACTTTGTGTTTTAAAAAACGACTGGCACTCAATGAGTTAATAACCTCACAGGGCGGCGGCGAGATAATCATAGAAGAGTTATGTGCAAAGATATGTTTTTATCTTAATGTAATTGAAGAGATATGAGTATAATACAAGGCACAAAATCTGTTGAGCTGGAAGTTTCTACTGAATCACACAGGTGGAGAAAAGCTGCTTCTGCTAGACTTGGGATCTGGATCGGATGGAATAAACCTGTTATCCACAGTGAAATCAAACAGCGCCGGCAGATCGGGATTTGCTGAGGCGTCGTCTGAGAGGCCGCCGGTTTTAAAACAGTCACCTTGAATCGGTTCTCCTCAGGAGTCCCTGATAGATGTCAGATTTTAGGAAGCGTGGGTAGCAATCCCTGGCCATCAGGCTGTAGATGAGCTTCTGTGCCGTGTCAAAGGAAGTCAGGGAAGGCTGGGAGATGTTCTTTGTGATGTTTTCTCTGGTACCGCAGTCTATGTTGATCTGGAATCAAAGGACATTGCCCAGAAGGCGTCATCAACATCATCATCACTCACTGTGATGTTCTGAAGCACAGCTGGTGTGAAGTTTTACACAGCTTTTTTTAACAGCCTGCGACCCTCATGGTGCATTTTTATGTCCTCAGCTTGCACTCCTTTACCTGTCTGGGTGCTTCTGTTTGGACAAACTCTGAGTAGATCCTGTTGGCGGAGGAGATCATCTCTGGCACTGTTTTGATTTTTTTATACTCCTCGCAGGCGAGCCAAAACAGTATGTTCTCCTCACTGTACTCAGACTTCAGGAACTCCCGGAAAGCGATCTGTCCGGCTGAGAAATCACAGACGACGGTGAGCGGGGAGCAAAATAGACACAGGAAAATAAAAGAAGACAGTCTCACCTTTACAACTGAGGACTTTGTCCACAGACTCACTCCAAGTCTCAACGTCCCCCAGTGGATCCTTGGGAAAGCAACACAATCTACCCTTGAAAAGAGCATGAAGATCTATCACTAGCTCAGTTACCTGCACAGAGCACC
Source organism: Synanceia verrucosa (assembly GCA_029721515.1). NCBI lineage: Eukaryota > Metazoa > Chordata > Actinopteri > Perciformes > Synanceiidae > Synanceia > Synanceia verrucosa. The sequence goes on from CM056554.1 coordinate 2,058,614, forward strand.
TGCAAACACTGAGCATTCACAGCACGTGCTGCCTTTCAAGATCATTTTCAACGCATCGAGCACCTGACGGCGACCTCCCGTCACTACAAGCCCCTTCAGGAATAAGAGCACAGTGCAAAGTGAGACTTACAGTGAGTGAAAACCTCCTGGGTATTTTCCACATGGCTGCTGGAAGCTGTCACCTGCTGCTGAAAAAGGAAAAGGCCCCAAAAAACCCCAAATGTGCAGTAACTCACTTTATCGCCATCTCCTCGTCCTCTGCGAAGGGAGACGGAGATAAGATCCAGCCAGACTGGAGATGGGGTTGTGATTGTTTGGAAAGCAGGGAGTCAAATGACTGAACAAATCTGAATAACCCCAACAACATGAATGGAATATATGGAAATCTGTATGCAAAGTGCTGCTTTTGGGAGAGACAGAGCATCCTCCCGAGTCCGTCTGAGAGAGCCGAGCTGTGATTTCACCTGACCACACCTGCCGCCCAGCGCTGCGGTCCTCACCCACATGGTTGTGATAATATGAGGGTGACCCATATCCATTTATACGTTTATAAATGAACCGAATCAGGATTATTCACGCTGATAAATTCTAGAAAACCTCCCATATAATCAGTAAGAAGTGTGTGTTTATGAGTTTAATCAGCAGCCTGTTCACATGACTGCCTTTTGTGGTGGAAATTCAGGATTAAAGCAACGAGCGATGGGCAGGAAGCGTCGCTGAAAGATCCTGACCATAAACAAATGGCCATAAACAAATTCAGCATCAAGGAAAACTCTCGTCATCCTGGCATTTGCATATCTGCAGTGTTCCTTATTCATGAACAAAAACATAACCAAGCATTGATTTGAGCTGATGTCGGTGGTCACCGATGATGTGATGAGAAATTCAGGGGTCGCAGAGGTCACTGCGCTTCAGCCTGAGGGGATCATGAACGTATGAAGCACATTTCTTAGAGCACATGTTCAGAGGTTTGTGAACTTTGTGGTGGACTTGGACTCTTTTTTCGAAGACTTGAAACTCTGGCTTTACTTAGACTTGACACTTGACTTGCAAACAAATAACTTGTGAGCATCTCTGCAGGAAAAGTCATGGGGGCTCGTCCTCTGGGGAACATGAATCTGCAAACTTCCATGGCAATCCCCACAGTGACGGACTAACCAACTGACACATTTCCACTAAAAACAGCAGGTAATATAATATTTTTCCCTCCACATATTCTCAGTAGTCTGACTAACTACTGCTGCAACTGTTGTGTATTTTGTGTATTTGAAGTCCCATCAACAGATGTTTGATTTAGTCTGTAATAACATATTTTATGAAGATAAAGAATATAAAGCAGGCTTCACTTTACTGCAGGATTTCTCCTGATGTTCTGCATGATTTCATATCCATGGGATTTGAAATAGATCGACACAGGAGAGATATTCCTGACTTCACCGCAGCATTACTGCGTCACGTGATGGCGAGCTATATGTGGAGGACTGTCCTCCTCTCCTCCTGGACGGATCATACGAGCGGTGAATCGTAACACATGCTCCATCACGGTTACGTTTTAACCTGCCCTGACCTCCCTCACCGCTGGAGATGCGACGGGCCCCGAACAAACCATGGATGTAAATCACAGCAGGTGATGGAAAACACCCAGGTTGCCCTTATTTGCATGAGTGTGGATGCTCCAGGTCGAGGAATTTGTTTTTCAAAAAAGCTATCCAAGACGCTCTGTCTTGTTGCCACTCCTTTCCACACAACTTTGCTTTTCATACTGGCATCCAGCATGAAAAATGCAGCATTGCTCTTCACACCATGCAGTTTTTCCACCACACACCGGGTGGCACTCTAGTCCTCTCCAGGCCTCCTGCTGCATCATGGGACCACCTTTCTTCTCTAACTGACAGTACTGAATCTGTTTCTCTTCGTTGGATCATTAGTGAGGGTTCAACCTTTCCCCTGCAGGTCGGGGGTTGGTGTAAGCGTAAAAAAAAAACTTAAATTAGACATCAAACCCCTTAATGCGGTGTAATCAGTGAGCGCGCCTTTGATTTAATCAGAAAGTGTCTCATCTCTTTCTCTCGATGTCTTTCCTTTTTTTCCCTTTCTGCAGTAAATTTTGGCCAGCATCTTATAAATAATAAATGAAGGCAGATTGAACAACTTCAGGCCGAGCATCCACTCAACCTCAGCGAGAAACACAATGAGGAATATGTTCATAATTTTTGTTCAGCCTGTCTCTATCAAGACCATCCAGTGTCTTCCTCACATAACTGCTTTGATGGATATTCAGCCTTCAGCCTGAAGTGATTCTTAAGAGAAAATGGGCACCTATTCATTGATGAACATGCTTTTAGAATGAATGGAAGCTGTTTGTCAGCCATTCAGCTGTGTGCTTCTCCAGCCCCGACATAACCTTGAGACTTTCATCAGCCAAACTCGGCCTTCTGCTCAAAATTTTATTTAGGTCTGTCAATAACGTTGCCGGCCAACAGAAGCAAGAGCAAATGGATTTGGGAGGGGAGGAATTTCACAACTCAATATCTGAGCCTGGGAGTCAGCAAATCTGTTACTAAATTGGGCTCATGTAGTTTTATATAAAAGCTTCTGGGACGAGACAAACCCGTTCTTTAGATGGGAACCTGTGGTGTAAAAGTTTGGATGGTGGACCCCAAGGGTGACGACAGGCTTTGGCACGGGCCGAGGAATATTTCAAAAAGAAACCAATTTGTTTGAGAAGATCGGTGTAAAACTTTGACACCTTACGATAAAACCGTTTTTGTTTTGAACTCCTCTCAGACTGGTATTCATCTTGTTTTACAAGCCTCATATCTCCGGGCAAACTGCTTTATGCTCTTTTGTTTCCTTTCAGCGGCTCTACAATACATCTTAACTCGTGGATGATTTCAGAGGCTTTTAGTGCAGACTGAGTCACACATTTAAATACCAATGGGAGAGAAACAAGAAATCTGCCAGCAGAATTCTTAGCGGGCTACTAATCTTAAGCTGTGATGAATTTGGCAAGCCGGCTGAGCTCCTACCTTTGTTAACACATCATTACGTTTTCCCTCTTTTCTATGAGTATTTGTGTGAGAGGACAGCAGGAAGTGCAGCGTTCGCACGCTGCCGCCGTTTACATGGATGCATAATTAAGTTTTTTTTTTTTTGTGTATAATGATGAGATGGACTTTATCCCTCCAAAGGCTACCAGAAACCCTGACATCTGTGTTAATGAGATAAAGCAGCTTTAGTGTTTCCAGCTTTCTGCTGCGCACATGCATGTACATACTCACTGACAGTTTCTAATTAATATGTATTTATCTTTGCAAGAAGTGTATCTCGTGCATACATATACAGCAACGTGAATAATTAGGCGGCGGAGTGGTGGGAGTTGATAAAGTCCATAAATTTTTCAGCAATTTGGAACAGCGAGCAACGGATGATCACAATTTTCCCACCGGTGTAATATGCACATGATATGTCTCCATTTGTCATATTTATCATTCAAAGTAAATCATGACACTGCAGACCTCATTAAAATGGCTTCATAACGAAGTGTTTATTTGAGTTTGCTATGTACACTTTACAAGAGCGTGGCAACACAACGACGCATAAGTTAGCAATCAAAATCAATGTGTCGTATTAGTAATCAAATGAGATACATGCATTGTCTGTGTGTGAAAATGGGACACATTTGGATTCATAATCGAAACAAGACGTATATATATCCCTCATTAAAAAGTTTCTGTGAGCTTTTACTGCAAGGCTGCCTGGAGGGGGTCGGACAGTGCTGCTGGTACAGTCCTCAATTCACTTTAATGAGATATGGTCGAATTAGCTCGAACGGCATATCGACTGTGTTAAAGCTGTATTAGGAGATGGATTGGAAGACAAAGCCGTAGAAACATGTCTGAAGATACTGTCAGTAGTATGGATGCACCTCAGCTGAGCTCCCTGTCCCGTCCAACCGTCCCACCGTCATTCAAGTTTTGAGAGATTTTGAGAAATCACCGATAAAAAGGTCCAACCCACAAGCAGAAAGGGTAGATTGTGCAAAGTGAATACTCAGTTCTGATTGGCCAGAGGGAGTCCATCATGCTCCGATAGCCACATGACGTAGCAGCCTCGTAAGACGTCTAAACTCAGGCTAATGGTGCCAGCTGTTACCCAGCTGTGTAGTATAGTATGTACAGCTGCTTCTTTGGAAAATCCGCTGATTCACTTTCATGCTGAGATGATGAGTGACGCGTCTATACGTGAGGAGAGTTTTCATCAATCCTCTCGTCTGACTCTCTGCAAGAAAACAAATCAGCCTATTTGCCAAAACGCAGACTTATTTCTTTAAATTAATAATTGTTTGCAAGCCGCCACAATATTATGAAAGTGAGATAATCCGCTGTGACGCCTGTGGTTATAAAAATAACACACCTTGCAGAAGCAAACCTGTGGCTAATAAATCTCCACACCACACATGACGCTTCAACAATAGCTCTGCCGATCACGGATTATCTCCTATAAAATAATCGAGTGGCGTCGGAGCTACCAGGCCGGAGATTCGGCCGTTGCCTCGCCGCGGTCGTTGAACACACAAGAGCGTGACCTTCTGCGAAACATGGTGGCCCCCGGGCCTTTCCTCCTGGTGAGACGCAGATAAATGTCAGAGTGGAGGAACCTGGGGTAGGAGTCCTTTTTCATCAGGCTGTAGACTTTCATCTGGGCGGCTTCAAACAAGCTTGCTGTGGGCTGAGCGATGACCTTCTGGATGGCCAGCTTGGTGCTGTAGTCAATGTTGACCTGGAAAGAATATAATGAAAAAAACATGCAGCATAATGACACACATGAAATTTACTTCCATTTCTCCTCTTACAGCCACTGGAGCTTCTACAGGAACACATCTCTGCTGAAATCAATACCACTTATATAATTTTACACTTGACTCAACTTGACAGCATTTACACTTCTCACGTAATTTACGTTAAAAGCCTTCAGAAAATGAACAGTAGCAAGACTGCAGGAGTATTCCCAGTACATCCAGATGTTTAAACTCCTGATTCAACTTAAAAATAATGAGCTTATTACTGAGAGCTTCAAACAGCCCAAAGGTAACGTGGGTGATCGGAGTAATGGGCACAATGTGCTTTTTTTTTATTGGTGCACTTGCACATTTTTTTATATATACATATCAGGGGTGTGAGTGATGAGATTAAATTGTGACGATATTTCTCGTTTAAGTGAAAAGATGTCTCGTGAGCTCAGGGCAGAAAGAAACCTATCAGACTTTGAGCTATCCAAGCTTCTCTCTGTGACCTGTGGGTGGCAGTAATGAGCCTTTGTTACGTCTAGTCTGCCAAAAACTGACAAGTGTAACTGCAGCACTTCGGTAAAGTAAGGGAGATATTGGCAGATTCCAACTTCCGGGATCAATACGTCAAATCCAGTCTGATCTAAAGATGCAAACGATGCGTTTCTGCAGTGTTGGTGAGGCTCATGATGAGCTATAACTGTATTTTTTCTGAAACGATGCATCCCTAGTGCTCCATGGAAAACACTGCTCCTAATGAGCACCAGCTGTTGCAGAGACGGCTTAGGGACCATCTGCAAAGTGCAACACCAGAACCAAAAACGAAGATCATTCCCATTATATCATCTGTAGCATCACCACATTCAGCTCAGACACATCTGACCTCATGCTGCAGATAGTTCAACAATGATTTCCACAAAAAGTGATTTTATGTCATTTTTATTTATTATTTAAGAGGTAGAGTTAAATCAACCCTGTTTAACAAAAGAGATTGAAATGACTGCTTGTCCAGTCATATATTTTGTCATTTTAGTTTTCTTAAAAGTGAAAATATTGTTTCGTCTTGTTCTCGTGAATCCAATACTGTGTATCGTCACACCCTTAATATATAGCAATAGTTTTCTAATTTTTACGACACCCTGACAGAGAATCTCTGCCATACAACTAGGACCTAGTAGATTTTGCTGAGAAGAAAAGAAAAAAGAAAGACGAAAACTCCAAGATTCACACTGAAAGCACTGCTAAAATAGAGCATCCTAAACATCAGATATGAAGTTTCAGACTGTCAAGATCCATTCCGATACTTGTACTCCTTATTTCCACGAGGATAGGCATGTTAGCGTGGAATGACCCAAAACTCAAACTAAATTTCTTCCACTGATCTTTTGTTGGCAGGGTGTGACCTGAAGCTGGTCACACACCAGCTGAATATCACCACACATGGCTGTTAATTATCTGGTGCCTGCTTTAGTGAATGAGTTGACAACATAAGAGATCAGGACAGCAGTTATGGGAGTTATTTAAACTCTTTTTTCAAAGATGAACAGTGGTGATGCTACGCAGCAGCAGAAATAATCAGCGGCTCTCAGAATATTCATGCGTATCAAAACTGCAACTCTCAAACCATCAATATTGAACGTTCATTTACATTTCGGATCTCACTGCGAATCACTCGAGCTGCTGCATGCTTTCATGTCGCTGCAGCGTGCTCCATTTTTACCCAGACGTTCATCTTGGACTCAAAGTGTGTGGGTGATGCTCTCTCCAGCTCCACAGAGGAATGTCAAAACCTCAACCCAGACTCAACGGTCAGATCTGCTGCAGGCCATGAAAGTGTATCGGCGAGGGGTCGCATCGTCCTCGCAAAGGGGATGGAAAGCTTTCTATGTGCGACTGTCTAGTGCAGAAATAACCCGTGACCTGTTTTGCCGAGGCACACGCACTAGACGTGTGACCTCAGCGAGCTGCCGATTGTTCGCAAAGGTCAACCAGCTGCAGGCGCATCCCTCCGCACTGCCTGAGAATTCGCCCACTGTTATATTTATTCAATGATGTCGATATTTCAAACCTCCAACAGCTATTTGAGCTTTTGCAGCTCGACCATTATGCACCTTTGCATCTCTAGTTCACGATAAATAAACAAGCAACGGCATACCTCTTTAGGAGCGTCCGATTCAATGTAAACCATGTAAATGTATTTGGCTTTGGACAGCAGCTTGGTCTCAGAATCAATGGTCTTGTATTCCTCGCAGGCCAACCAGAACTCGATGTTTTCCTCACTGAACTCTGTCCTGAGGAACTGAGAGAAAGTTTCCACCCCGTCTGATGTAGAGAAGCAGAGACACTGATGGTTAAAACTGGAGTGAAAACACAAAAACTAAACTGAGTCTGTCAGAGAAACAAAGCACCATGCAGTCATCCAGGTAAATCAAAAGAGCCCAGAAGAGTCAACTGGCTTGAATTGATGGTTTGTTTTTTTTCTGCTCTAACAGGAGGATAAATATCTGGACTCTCTGAAGAAGCCTCTTAGATGATGAAATGTTATATATACATGTTCTTTATATATATATATATATATATATATATATATATATATATATATACATATATATATATAACATTTCATATATATATGTATATTTGCACTGACTGTATTTACCTTGTCTATTTATTAACATGTCTCAGTTACTCACAGTTGATTGCACTTGTTTTTATTTCATTTTATCTGATTTTGTTTTTCATGCACCAAGATTTCAGAAAATCAATTCAATCCTCTGTTTGACCTGCACATGCTGCAAAATTGACAATAAAGCTGACTTAATTTAAATTCTGCAATGTGCAATAATCCAATCTGTAGCAGTAACTACAAATTTTAAATATTACCCTATTTTCTTACAAACTTTATTATGTCTTTTCGATTATATTTTATTTACGCTTGACTATATTTTTTTACGTTTGACTGAGCAGCGGAGCAGCGCTCCTAATTTGTTGTATGCACTGTCATATAATGACAATAAAGGCTTTTGATTTGATTTTTGTTCTTTTTTTTACATTTACAATATTTACATTAAAAATAAACTTGTAATGGACTTATGCAGCATTGCTGTCTTCATGTGATCACAGAAACCACTCCTAAATGAGCACACAGTGTTTCGGTGACGGCTCTGCTCATGAGGAAGTTGCACAGTTTCTCTATTGTTATCTGAGCTAACAAACTTTACAAAGATGCAGTGAAACTCTCGCTGCTCTCTCCATTAACTCTTTGCCCCTGGCGCTTCTCAGCAGTTTACAATTCAAACGGAGCAAATAGTTTGACAGCAGAAGAAAACGTTTCGGACGGCGACTCTCGCAAAGTTTTGTGCATTAATCTGACCTGAGTGCTTCAGCATTTCTTCAAAGGAGTCGCTCCACTGCAAAGCCGCCTCTGGTGAGACGCTGCGAAAACGGAAAAAAAAATCTGAGATGAGGTCAAGTCTTCGCTAATGATGCAGCAAGAAATGTTTGGGATTCTTGTGATATGGCTAGTTTGTACGGATGCTGGAAATCAAGGTTAAAAATGAACAACACTTGTCAGACACAACTTTGCGTGGATGTAAATTCATGGATTTTTTTTTGTTTTTTGCCTCACTTGCTGGACGCCGTGTTTGTCTTTTTATGGGGACTGACGTTTTCGTGGGAGCCCGACTTGGTGAGAAAAAGGCTGAGTCGGCTCTTCCTCTCCTTGTCTTTCTGTCTGCCGAACAGAGAAGAAAATACGTCAACTGTTTGCTCAAAGTGTGGCCCTGTTCACCAAACCAGCAGCTGTAAATTACACAACATCTTTGTGGTCCCAATACAAATTGCGAGACTAGTCTCAGTGTTTCAACAAAAAGGCATCAGAGCAACACTTCATACAGAAACACCACAGAGCAGTTGCACAGCGTTGTGCTGCTTTTGAGTCACTTACACCAAACGAACTGTTGCTTGATCTCTCCTCGTGATAAAAGCAGCACTCTTCTCTAAGCACACCATGAAGTGACTCACTCCTGAATCAAGTAAACCTTTGAAAACAAGTGAGGCTCACACACCAACCTGCCAGCGTCGTCCTTCATCTTGGGAACCTGCAAGTCTTCTGGACTGAGCATTTTGAAATATGCTTCCTCCTTTGGGGCCATGTAGTTGAATTGAGGAAATAGAAAAAGAAGTGTCTCCATGCTCTTCTGTCTGTATCTGGTGAGCGACGTGGCAGGCCACAAATAGCTGTTTGGATTTTTTTTTTAACCCATCGCTCGATGAAGCGCTTCATCTCTTATAAACCCTGCTCGCATTTAATTTCCCATACCTTCTTGCGCTGCTTCCTGTAACGGTGTAACCACTTACTGCTAACAGCTCCATCGGTGATACAGAAACCCCCCGGCTCCAACATCCTGTCACCTGTTTACTTAGAAATAGCTGTTTGTGCTCATTCGTTAATTCGTTTCTTGTTGCTTTGTTTTTGCTGCAGGCATTACCTTTCAGTCCTCCTGTGAGAACAAATAAAACCCAGTAACCAGAGGTCAGACGCTTTGCAGATCATGCTTATACACTGATAGATTTCCTCTTTAAGTTTTTGAGTGTCATAGACATATGTCAAAGTCAAAGTGTTTTTTCTGCAGCAGGTCACCGATCACAGTCTTTCGCAGCCTGTCAGTAATGCTGGGGCTTCTGGGAGATGTAGTCAGAGCATAAAGAGACGGTATACACCACAGAGATCAAAACAGGAAGTGGAGACGATCGAGATTAGAGAGCAAAACAAACAGAATCTGGACAAAAAGTGGTGATTTTGGTGAAAGTGTCTTCTACTCTACCTCTGATAAAACAAGAATGGAACAAGGTAAAAACAAACATTTCTTTCATGATGAAATAGAGAGTCTCTTCTTTCATTTGAGCTATTCACTGTTTTCAGAGTCATAGTACAAAATATTCTGTGGGTCTAGAAATATGACTCAAAATGGACAAAAAAAGCTGGAACAAGACACTTCTAATTTTAGAAAACGGCTGTCACTCAGTGAGTGAAGTGTGAGATCCTGGACATTATAAGAGATTATTATTCTTATTCTGTGTTTCCACTTGCACCACCAGCAAGGACAGACAGTGCAGACATGGAGAGAATGAAATGTAATGAATAATAAAATGTGTCGGTGCAGAATCTGGGCTCAGCTCCTTCCACAACATCAGAGCCTTAATGGAGAAAGACAAACTCACCGTGACACAGTGGAAAGCAACAGGGAATAGGTGCGTTCTGGGGCAGATGGAGACAAATGTGATGTCTTTGTTAGAGAGACTGAAACTGTCTTTATAGATAACAGCAGAGGAACTTGACAATGCTTCTTCAATACTGACAACGAATGATAAAGTACTGGGAAAAAAAACATGAACAACTCACTTAATCTAAAGCTCACCTGTTCCCTGAAGTCACCCGTCACTCAGAAAATGATCACCTGGATGTTTGACACTGGGCAGAGTGCGACACTGGACGGCTGTTTTTTCTAGATACCTTAAATATGATAAGATAATCCTTTATTATTACCGCAAACGGGGAAATTTGCATCGTTACAGCAGCAAAGTGGACAGAGCAGCATTACAAGAAGAGCCTATATGAAAAAAATAAGGATAAGAACATCAGTAGAAAAACAACCAAATGGAAAAAACTAAGGAATCATATATGGAACATAAGTGAACACAGTGGACCGACCGGTGTAAAACAGAGGTACTGCATATAAAAAAGATGCATATGAAAGAATTGCAGATGTATAAGTAACAGGAAAATAACAGTGGTAAATCTGAGTTTAAGATGTTTGGCTTACAGAGACGTAATGTGGAAACTAAGAGCCTCCAGTCACAATTACAGTACTGTATATCATCCTTTGACTTGTGCATTTGGTGTAATTATCGACTGAAATATCACATCAGATGGACTTAACATGGAGAAACTTTCACAGTTGCATGACTTCTGTCAGCATGAGCTGATCTAGATAAATCTATAAGTTGGAATAATGGAGTTTAAATAGTTTGTGCACATATAGTTGAGTGGATGACTTTCCATATTCGGCACATTGACATTTAATGTCAGCTGTAGTCTCCTCAGCAATTGGTTAGTAACCACATTTAAAAAAAAACAGGTACAAATTTCTAAATGCATGTTTTGGGGCGGTAGCCTGTCTTTACAGTGAACAACGAAAAAAAAAAAGTAAAAATCACAAAGTGTGAAAATGTTGCAAGCTTGTGTTGTGTCGTAACCACAGACCTTATTTTGGGCATCTAACCAAAAACCCCAAAAAAAAAAAGAAATCATTGAGTTCAAAACGAGGGAACCTGAAGTTACAAAACTGTCATACCACTGCATGATGTGTACGTATATTTTTAAAGTTTAAAATAAATGTAAAGACTGGATAGAATTCACCATAGAGTGTTGGTTTGTGTACAACGGCAATGAAGCCCGTATGGAAGTAATTTAAACTTGCATTCTCTCCACCAGCCAGCAGGGGGCGAAACTGGTGGTTTCAAAGAGAAGTCAGTTTGATTTAAGTCTGTGGTCTGAGCTCTCCTTCACCATTCCTGCCACCATTTACTGGTAAGTAACATTATGTTTAGCCATAATTAGCATTCCAGTTAATATTACTGTTCACATGAATTATGGAGGCTCGCTAGTTCTAGCGTTAGCTGATAGCGGTTGCTATGCTAATGGCACCACTGTCTCTGTCTACCTTCCTGTCTGTGAAGAACTGATCCTCCTCAAAGTAGTCTTTCTGTACGTTGTGACGTTTGTTCCCATCATGAGTGAGGAGCTAATGTTAGCATCACATCAACACATGCACACTGGTTAGCAGCCTGGTAACAGTACAAGTACCGTTAGCATAGCAACCGCTATGGTATCAGCTAACACTAGCAAGCTAGCTTGGTCAGATTTAAGCCTCTATGATTCATATGAACTGTGATATCAAGTGGACCGTCAGCACTGCTCCTCTTCAGGATGTGATGACAGCAGAGACCTGTCAATCACACTGTGGCCACGCCCCACAGTTTTGTGTGTTATTTTCACCGTATGTTTAACCATAACTCAGTAAATGGACACCCTGATGCATTAAAATATTATTTAACCTAACTAGACCAAAAACTCATATTTATAGTGTTTACAGAGGTAATACAGCACGAGAGAAAATGGTCATTTTCCCACAGATTTCAATACAAACTGACTTCTTTTTGAAAGCACCAGTATCGCCCCCTGCTGGCTGGTGGAGAAAATGCCAGTTAAAGTTATTTCCTATGGGCTTCATTGAACAGACCCCAGTGTTGCTCACTGGAATTCACCCACGTGAAAACTCGAGTTTATAAATGACGTAGAGAGAAGAATCCAGCAAGGTGAAAACCCTCTTTACTTGTCATACACCCGTGTAACTGCAGGCTAAATCAAAGCCCGTCATCACATTAAAAAGCAACACCCATTGATTAAAGAGACAAAGGCACGTGTGCTGCTGAGCCAGTGGGCCGATGAACTGAAGCTGCTTCGCCTTCAGGTAAACGCCGCTGCTGAATCACTGAAACCAAATTAAATGGTGGTCATTAGCTTCGCTCTATGTATTTGCCTCTTGTCAACATACCAGATGGGAGAAACAACAAAATCAATACCAACACTGAGAGCCAAGGAGATTTTCCCGCCAGCTGGGCACAAAAGATTGTATAATTTGATCATTATTTGGTCATTTTTAAGTAATATTCCCATTTACAGTTATGATTATGTATCTAGCAGCACAATGTGATTAGAGATTGTTGGAAAAGACTGAAGGAAAACAGAGATTCTGTGTTTATTGCCAGGGGTTTGTCTAAAAGCAATGTAGCTCAGGGATAAACTGCTTGTCTGAACTGAGCATTAAATATTGTCCGAACACGGTTACACTAATAGAAAATCACAATGTGGAGGAGTATTGGTTATCTGCAAATGTGCGGCCAGCATAGCATGACTGTTCTCATTCTGTTCCTGTATTATGGCATCAACAAACACAATGGCACATCTGTAGGTCAACGATAATATGCAAATACGTCTTCATGAGCGTGTTTTGGATGTTGCTGGGTGGAAAAGGGGAAGTGATGAGAGTCGAAACTGCTGACGAGGTTGAAGGGAGGGGGAAGCAGGGCCGTGGTTACTTCCTGTCTGAAAGCCTCTGCTCACATGGTCCACCTGGCGTGTCTGCACATTTTCACACTGACGTCACAGTTGCATTCTTGCATCCAAATACCAAATGAACAGTAGGCCTCTTAAATGTAAAAACAAGACTGTGCCGGTGTGATGAGGAGGAAAGGTGTTTGGGTTTTTTGGCGGAGAGGCTGGGCATCGACGAGGCCTTGATCTTTCCCAGGAGGGTGCAGCATGTCAAACTAGGACGACTGAAGAACTTCTGCTATTTCTGCTCATCTTTAGATATTCTATTTCATGACACGAGCTTTGAATTATTGTAGGCCTGGAAACCCTTTTAAATATCAAAACAGTGTTACCACTCATTCATTAAATAATTAAGAAAGAAATGCATGTCAGTGTGGAAATGGAAATTCACCGTTTGGGCAGAAGTGTTTGAAAATGGATGTTATCTCCAGGTTTTGGGATAAATATGACTCAGGTATGGGTTTGGTGTAGTTGAGGGAAAAATTATATTCATATTGGACAATTCTGCACCTCATCAGTGAGTGCTCAGCACCAGAGCAGGGAGCGGTGTGGCATTTATGTCGTAGCTTCATGGAAGAACCTGATTTTTTAATGAAGGGGGCCAGTTCGTCAATCATCTGCAATCATCCTCAACCATGCATTGCTGGCTTACCCTGAAATAATAATTGCAGTAACCATGATAAATGAGATCTTTGCAATTAGAAAATATCTAAAATCAGAAGAAGTGAGAAGTATTTCCACTTCAGCCTATCAGTGAAGCGAAACCTGTGAGCTGGTCGGTGTCGGTGTTTCCCAGCTTAGACTCCAGTGAGGACATATTTTTGCAGGCAAACCAGGAAGCAGCATCGCCATGGTTCCCTTGATGGGATGTTTCCTTTGGTGTGATGACGTATTATAGTCTCAGTCAGCCACTTGTTAGCAACCATCTTTTTTCAGACAGACAGACAACTTGTCACAAACATGAGCTCAATTAAAAGGAGATATAGAGCACATAGGCTGCATGAAGCCTGGGGTTACACATGGGGCCCAATCCACAACTCACATAATATTAATAATGCACATTATCTATATAATAGCACATTTCTTATCAAGGTTAAAATGTGTGTTACAGAAAATAGCAGCAGATAAAAAACAACAATAAAACAGCAAATACAAAAAAAATACAAATGATGGGATGATAAAACCCAGCAATATTTTAAATATTCAGAAACACTTTGCTGTTAAAAGCAGATGCTAAAGGAGCATTCTGTCTCCTTTGGTCACAATCTGAATTCATTGGTGAAAGGAGCTCTGGCTAACATACAATTAATTATGGTAGTACAGGCTAAGAAAACTAAAATACCTGACCTCTGACCTCTGACCCCTGAAGGTTTATTCTGTGCTGTCTGACTCCTTTCTAGCTTCAGCAGCATTAACTTCTCTGGTCTGTTAGATCAGACCACCAGGACCAGACCTGCATCAGTGATCCTTGTCCTCTCATGACCCTGTCTCTGGTCCACCACTGGTCCTTCCTTGGACCACGTTTGATAGATCCTGACCACTGCAGACCAGGAACAAACCACCAGAGCTGCATTCTGGAGATGATCTGACCCAGTCCTCTACACATCACTGTTTGCTTCTTTTGGGCAAACTCCTGAAAAATGAGATGATCAGTGTTGTTCACTTCACCTGTCAGTGGTCATCATGTTCTGCACGATCAAGTTACATTGAGAACAGTGGGCCTAGAATAGACTCCTGAGGAACCCCACAGTTAAAATGAGCTACAGAGGTATGGAGAAACCAAGAACCTGATCCATTTAAACCAGCCCAGGTTTCTACATGGTGCAGGAGAACAGAGCGATCGATTGTGTCAAAAAAAAGATCTCAGATCTAGAAGCTTTCGGACTGATCAGTCAGTCGTTATTCAGTCGATCTCCACAGGGACTGTCTCTGAACAGCTACTGTATTATGGAGTCAGTGGAAGAATCAGACCAATCACACAGACAAGCTGTAACTTGAATTACTTCATATATGTCATAAATTATGGGTACCTCAGTGGTGCAGTTGCTTCATTTAAAGAGGTTTGAATTCATCCACAGTCCAAACATGCAGGTTGGATTAATTGGTGTGAATGTGACTGTCTCTATGTGTTGGCAAAAAGTCCAGTGTTGAATTAACTCCCACAGAGTTGATTCCAACATTTTCAGGGTTTTAATCACTTCTCACTATCCAGAATTAAATTAACACTTTTGGAATAGTTAAAGATTTAATACTGTGCCAGAATTCTTTCTTCAACTCACTAAAAACAGAGATAAAGTAACACAAAGGGCTCAGACAAGATTTTCACACCCTGGTTAGTGTTGGTTTCAGGCTATCCATAATACAAAGTGTGAAAATTATTCCATAAAACTAATAATCACATTTACAACACTTTGCATTTATTTGACCTGTTCATCTCACATTAAATCATCCCATGGACCATCATAAGACAAATTAAACACAACATGTACTCTGACAATGTATGGAGCAGGCAGTCCAGCCATGACCATTAACTCTTTGACGTACATATACGTCAAGTGGTTTTTCAGGCAGCAGGTTACCAATCACGCTCTCACACAGCCTGTGAGTAATGCTGGGGCTTCTGGGAGATGTAGTCAGAGCATAAAGAGACAGTATACACCACAGAGATCAAAACAGGAAGTGGAGACGATCGAGATTAGAGAGCAAAACAAACAGAATCTGGAGAAAAAGTGGTGATTTTGGTGAAAGTGTCCTCTACTCTACCTCTGATAAAACAAGAATGGAACAAGGTAAAAACAAACATTTTTTTCATGATGAAATAGAGAGTCTCTTCTTTCATTTGAGCTATTCACTGTTTTCAGAGACATAGTACTAAATATTCTGTGGGTCTAGAAATATGACTCAAAATGGACAAAAATGCTTTTAAAAAATGGCTGGTACTCATGAGTTAATAGGATAAGCTACCAGAGGGTAAATTACCTAGTAAATTATATAAATGGTATGATTATAAAAGGTGTTGAATGTATAATAGAGTCCATCAGAAACACTCCAGCTCCTTAGTGGTCCCACTCAATGTGGTGCTTATAGTTGAATCAATAAATGCAAAGAATGAGGAAGATAAAGAGCAGAGCAGTGGGCACATCCAGAAAGAGGAGGGAGGCAAAATCAGTGGGATCCACATTGAAAATCACCTTACAACATGCAATAAACAGAATAGTCACAAGCTGTAATTAGAGAAGATGGAGAAACAAGCCTGACTAAGACGACCTGACCCAGAGGATCCATAAAAAATAATCACATGACGTGATGGCGTTCGTTGTCTTCTCATCTGCTGCTGGTTTGAGTCTGTTCAGGTGTTAAAAATGGGTTTCACAGGTTTGGCTGGTTCGCAGCTGCAGGCGTGGGATCTCCCTCATTAGACTTTACAATAAGGTTGAGAGCTTCCAGGAAACGTGGCTGCAGATGTCGGTGACATCATTTCCCCGTCACTGAGTCACACAGGTGATCCCTTCACAGTGAGTGAGGGGCGTACAGGAAATCACCCAAATGTTTGGTCTGCTTTAACGTGAAGTGGCTGTGTGAAGGGAAATGACTCAACATATATTCAGTGTTGATTCTCTCGTACTGAAGCAACAACATCCAACACTAGAGGGTTTCAACACTGACTTTACCGCATCATCACAGTTCATCACAGTGTCAGATAAGCTAGTCGCTTACAGTAACTGACTGTTCGTAATTTACAGTATTTAACCAATTTATTAGACCACCTAAAAGAGCCTCCAGCATCAGAAAGAGCTTTAATTCTCACTGGGTTCCCAAATGTGTGATTCTTTTCCCTGTTTTTAACCATTAAATAAACCATTTAATTTAACCACAAACCAATTACAGAAAATATTTTGGTAATAGGTAATACTGCTAATTTAGGGCAAACACCTGACTCCAGGTGGTGGTCTAATACATTTGTTAAGCTCTTTATATGGATGTCACACAGTGCATTTAACAGAGTTGTTGCACCATTTTAAAAGTCAAATTTAATGCTTTTTAAGACCCCAACAAACATAATTTAAGACCCAAAAATGTTATAACAATTTCTTTGGTGGAAAATAGTCAGTTTATTGTGGGGCCTGACCAATATGGAGTTTTTGAGGCTGATGCCAATATCGATATTTAGCAGAAAAAAAAATCAGATAACTGATTAATCTCCATATAATAATTAATCTCCATTTAAAAATATTTTTTATGAATTTTTTTTCAGCCCTTTGACACTTGCAACAACGATATGAATTAAAGGCATAACACTTTTTTTTTCTACAACTTTAATTTCACAACTTTCAAGAACAAAGAAGTGAACTTTGTGAACAAAATAATGTGAAATATTGCTGTAAATCTCTGAATACTGTGTTTTCCTATTGGCATAAATGCATAAATGAAAATTTAATATATACAGTAAGTTCACCGTAAATTTAAGACCTTAATCAACCGGATTTTAATTTAAGACTTTTTAAGGAACTGTGGGAACCAATATAAGAAGTTTAGAGGTCAAAATGTGTAATTTACAGACTTCTGGAACCTGTGAGGTCACAGAGTCACAGTTTTACTTCAAGCCAGAAAAGTTGTTGAAAACAGTTTGATGTGAATTTAAAAATAGAGTGTTGGCAGGACAAAAGAAGTCATTTGATTACCTTTGGGCTTTGTGTTTTCTGATATTTTATAAGATAAACAATTGAGACGATCACTTCCAGATTCACCATTAATGAACATAATCCTAATCCTCTGATCCAAACTCTTCTATGGATGTGTGTTTTATACCTGTTGCACACTGATCAACCCATAATGAACACAGCAGGTATGGTATTTGCTGACATGAGATGCTTCAACAGGACTCAACAGCGCCGCCTCCTGACCTGTTGAGGAACCGCAACACAACCAAAGGCTGAACATCACCCTGACAAAGGTAACTGGAAAAGCAGACCTCCGCCAGGGCAGCATTCTGCCGTGACTTTGTCCTCTATGCACAGTTTTTCGCGATTACCGCGGAAAACATTAATATTTGACTATAAGAAAGTCCAAGATTATAAATTGAGAATTCCTTTCTGGATATTCTGAGACCAGTTGCATTGATCGAACTCCTTCCTACATGAAGTTACGGTTTAAAACAAAAACAAAACACCTTGGTGACCTTGACGTTTTACTGATCTTGACCAAACTGAATCGGTAACTTCTGGATTAGTATATTAGTTTATTTACCAAATTAGGTGATGATTGGCTGAAATTTGCACACCCTGGAACATTCAGAAATATGCAAAATCTCCCATACATTACTATGGCACGACCTTTCATTTGACCTCGATGACCTTGAATCTGATCCGATCAGTTTTAAGTTAGGCCACTTCTGACCAATCCTGAAAATTTCATCAAAATCCGTCCATAACTTTTGGAGTTATTTTGCAAACAAAGAAACAAACCTTGGTGATCACATAAGCTCCTTAGCGGAGGTAAAAACTAAGTTGCACGTTCTTATGAGTAATCTGGTTTTCATGGGTTTGTGTTGTGGAACATGACTAGATACTTTGGGAGGCGGGTCTTTCTAACAGTCTGTTCTTGCTTCAGGAGGAGCTCAGTCAGTCCGGGTTTTTCTGCCTGCAGTTGCAAAATGCTAACTCCGTCCTGATTACCATACGCTCTGCTGGAAAGATCGTTTTTCACGTTTCATTTTTCTCTTTTGCCAGCGTGGTGTTTCAAATCAAAATGGACCACCCCGCCTACTCTTGTGTACAAATTGGCTCTGCTGCTGCATACTTACTTCCATTTCAAATGCCAGTCAGACTCCACCACTCTGTCTCCCCATGAATATTACATCTGGTTTTGCTCACACAGTTTTCACATTTATGTTCTGTTGTGATTTAAAGTTTGGGTTTTTATTCAATTCAGGTTCATTCTCCTCCTTAAAATATTCCTTTTTGAGGGGTTCAGATGCCTTCCTGGAGGCCAGACACAAGAATCTGTGCTGGGTTGGAGCCGATTTAAGGCGATTGTGCCGAGACGAGGTGTTTTTTTTGTTGTTGTTGTTGTTGCACTGCACAGTTCCCTTGTGCAGACACCCTGAGTGATGTGGTTGTAAAGAGGCCTGGACAGAGTTCTTTATCATAGGTCTATGAGACTTTCAGAGTCTCTCCAGTAATCAGGTCCACATGCCAATAGTGATGCATCCTGCTCTGCCGCAGACAACACACAAATACAAATCTGAATTTACATGCCCAAGTCTTTCTTAATCAATGAACATTTACTCCTGAGGAGAGCCTGCATCTGCAAGTCACATTTTAGTAATCAAATCCAACCTTCTGCTGATGCGTGGAAAAACACACAAATAGACGACCTCTCACGAGATTTTTTTTTTTTTTTCCTGTCGACGCATGTAAACAAAAATCCTGTTTTCTCTCATCGGCTTGCATCGCTTTTAATTTCAGGCCAGACTCTTGCCAGGATCGAGTGAGACACCAGTCGGCCACAGCTGCCAAAATTATAAGGATGCTAATGACGTCGCTGTAAAATACAGAGATCATTTTAATCAATTAGCTGAAAGCATTAGCCCGACTGATTAGAGAGAGGGGAAAGCGACAAATGGCTTTGCTCCTCAGGTTGGATGAGGAGGACATCGTCTTATTTCAGCCGTGACAGATGTGAGAGCACGCCTGGACGCCGCCGGACTGCTAACGCTGTGCAGACAGACGCTTGATATTTCACATTCGACCTCCATAGAAAGAAACATAATACATGTTTGACGGCCGGACGATGAAGGAACAGCCTCACACTGTGACACAGATTGGACTTTGAATTGTGCAGAGTCTTTCTGCATCACTGCCTTATTATTTTATTACAAGGTTATATTGGAGTTTTATGTCAAATGTATTCATCCCCTGTCCGGGTAAGACGGATCACAGCTAAAAATGGGCTTGATTATTTTTTATTATTATTATTTTAGGTATGAATACTAATGTGTGTGAATTCAACTTCGCTGCATTAAAAAAATGACAGCTTTTTGTTTTTGTTTTTTTAAATAATCCCTCACATGCTGAAAATTCCTCTGCTTCTTTTACTTTTTGCTTCTTTTCTCTTTGACCGGTGCTGCTATCTCATCATGCAGCCAGGGGAACAGTAGATAGAGTGTGATGCCGATAGCAGGATGAACTCCTTTTTGATGTATTTATTCTCCTCTGCAGAGAGGTCAAAGGTCACAGTCGGCTTCAGGCCAGTAGTCCTGGAGCTGGAGGGGATTTAGTGTCACTCTCAAGGACGCTGAGTATCTCTTGTTGAGTCCTCTGGTATAAAGGTCGGTAACTCTGCTCACCTTGCTGCCTCCCTCTTCACCACATAGCACTATTTTTTATTTTAGCCTTAATTTATAATCATTCCATTGATTTTAACGGCGTTTCGTAACTTGGATCTCATAAAAGATGACAATAGCGCTGCGTAATCTAATTCAAAGATTACGCTAGGATGCTGTGTCGTGTCCATTGTTGTTGTGCAAGGCCTAATTGAACAATATTGCTGTGCAGAAAGCTCCCATGCGACTCCTGATCGGCTCTTGTCACACTGTACGCTATTGTACCTCTAATTACAGAGGGAACATCCTCCTATTTTCATTTAGACTATTTATGGTGAAATCATGAAACGTTGCGGCGCCGCCACCTGCTTCCTGTCCTTCCTCTCTTTCTCTGAATTACTGTGAAGGTTGAAATATTTTGTGAGTCATCGTTGAGTTCGCTCTCCCTCTCTTTCCCTCTCTGTCTTTTCATCCCAAAAGCCCACAATCTCTGAAAGTTCAGCTCTCCCGCTCTCGCTTTGTACGAAGCAAGTCTAATTAGAGTGAATTATTTGGCTGATGGTCTGTGAAACACATTGCGGCAATTATCAGTGTACTATAAACAGACTGTTATCTGTGAAATCCCTCTGCTTGGTAGTGCACAAGGATGGAGGCGTGATTAATATGCAAAGAAACCAGGTCACAGATTAAACCATCCATCGGTCAAACTCGAGACTCCTACGGGGGAAAAACTGGTCTTTGCTTTTGATTCTGAGCAGGGTGTTTTGTCCGAACATGGGGAGCATGTCAGCAGGAGGAGAAGCACATTATTACTGAACAATAGACATTTTATACAGAGGCTATAAGCTGAGGCTACAGGGATACAGTCTGCCATGTTTAGTCAAGGGTCATGTTGGCTCCAGGATCCATAATTTATTTAAAAATGAAATTGTTGTATTTAGTCAATATTGCTTATGAACATCTGTTTTTAAAGGCACATACCAGCAACTACATGACAGGTGCTTGAGGGAATGCTTTTAATGCTTATGTAGCCTGCTTTACGTTGAATTTCAGGAAGTTTACATTCCAGCAGTTAATCCCCGTCCTGAAACTATAATTATTTCCATATTTTTTACAACCTGGTGAGGACTTTTTGCCTGAGGCATTCAAGTTTGGCATCTTTTAGCATTGAGTGTAATGAATGGAGCCATAAGTGCATTTGGTAAAAGCACCAGGAAGTCCCACAGCATTTGGTCACATTTTGCCTCAGGCACAACGTTTAACCGTGACTGGCTTTTTAAATCCACTAAACCAGCCTGGAAATGTTGAAAAACTGAAATAATTATGTATTATTACAGGACTCTGGCTGGAGTAGGTTCAGCTGCGCTGTGATTGGTCAGTCTGCATTTGAGGGGTGGGACTTAGTAAAGGGTCAGTTGTACATGTACTGCATGCACATTAAGCCAACTAAGCATCTGCTTAGGGCCCCTTAAGGTGTTTGCACATCTTAATGTCTGACCTGTAGAGACACCTTAGACGGTGGCAGGACGCTCAGTCCTCCCTCTGCAGCTCATAACACCACAGCTCATTATGTTAAAGAATGGATCAGAATGTTTACACTGCAGTTTTCAGCATCGCCGGCCCACTATACAGCACATTACCTTATTAGTTATTCTGAATAGCTTGTGCTCTAGTTAAGACAATTCATTTGGGTCTCATTAAAGTGTTTCTAATGAATACAGAAGTGACTTAATGTGCTGCTGCACTGACCTGTGATGCCTAAGAACATCATTAGAATCAGCAGCTATCAAAGTGTTGGTTCCGCATGATTACCATCAATGGACACAAAGCACCTCTGGAAACCTTGTGGACATCAAGAAGATTGTGGCTTGTTTACAGCATGTTTCTTACTGTAATTATATCGCATATAAAGTAAATATCTGCACACAAAGTGTAGTTTGCTTTACTGTAATTACACAATTAAAGGTATACTTGGTAATCTTGGAGAGCTAGCAAATCTTGCCAGTTGTCTCCACGTACATATTCTCCTGCTAAGTAAGAATAAGTGTAAGAAAGACAGTGTCCATCGATTCACTCCACATTACTTGTCTGACTGACTTGTGATATTTCAATAAAAAATGTATACATAACCGTGGCTATCATGGACATAACTCAGCAGCCTTGTCAAGGATTATTACATTATATTCCAAGTTTGCATTGTGGTAAATTAGTGACGTGACACTTATTACATTTAATTATAATACCATTTCATTTATTCAATTAGCACTACAGAAATAGTCCATTTATCACGCGCTGAGTGCTACACAAACACAAAGGTGAACAACAGGTAATGATGTGTTTAACTTCCACCACTACATCTAAACTTCATAGTATTTACAGCTTCATATCAAATTTAATGCATCAGCTTTACGGTGATCTGATGGTAGCTGGGTATCGTTAAAATTTTTTGAATACGATGCAAATTTCCATACCTTTTTTTTGATACTGGGTGCAGAACGATACTTTTTTCCGATACTTCAATAAGTTATTTTTGCGGAACTTTGCAGTCTTTATCATGGTAGACATATTAGACAACGTTCTAATGATCAACAGACACAGGCTGCTACCAGTTCCTCTTTAGGACCCTGGGGACTGAGAGTTTGCCTTATGGTGTGTTCACTGGAAGTCAGAACTTTGAGCTCAGATCATCTTAACCTCAGCCTTCCAGCCTTACAGACGAACAACAAAACATGGAGCTGCTGTTTACGTCAGTAGCAGATAGCATGAATTCATGTTGGGTTGGTGAGATTTACGGGGGTTGTGATTTAAATTCTGATGTTGAGCTTTAAAATTCCAACATTCTTGTATAACTCAAACGCACCATGAACATAAAAACACACACTGAGCTCCCAGTGCTCCTGCAATGACATTAATGCTCTGTTTTACCAGCGATGTTTGTCTGCTGGAAAAGTGGGGGGACGGATCAGTGTCTCTATGAATCTGAAGGGGACATGTCCCCCCGTCCATAGAGACATCTGAGAGCATGGCTCACAGACACTTAGGTACCAGAATTTGGCACTGAAAAATTAATTCATTTTTTGATAGCTGATTGGATCTTTTCTGTCGGTAATACAAAAGTATCAGAGTTGGGTATCTAGCCCTAGCCTCGAGGTCAAACAAAGAAGTGAATAATGCAGCAGGGTGCAGTGATTTGGGACAGGAGTGTAAATGAATAAGAAGCTTGTGGTCTTTGTGTTGCGAGTAAAGTGCCCTTGAGCGAGGCACTCTTCATCCAACCATCCACAGCAGCGTCGGCCTTCAGCAGCACACCATGCACACTTTACCCATCTGAAAGGCTGAGATACAAAACACAAGTGTGCACATATAAAGTGCAATTTACTGAATGATTGTCAAATTCAAATTGTTTCACAGGGCCATTGGTTTCCACAATGGCTCAGTATTCACGGTCAGTGATAAGCATGAAATCCACTGGCTGATTGGAGTATTTCTGAGCGAACTCAACACGTTCTCCCTGCGTCTGTTTCATGTCAGTCCCATGTTTCCTCCGAAAGACCAAAGACATTCAGGTTCTGGAAATTCAAAGCCTGTAAAAGTGTGAAGGTTAGTGCGCATCGTTCTGTCTGTGATGCTGTGATGTATGTGTGAGTCTTGTGATAAAGCGGCAGCCTGTCGGGGGTGGAACAGGGTGTAGCACAATGCATGCTGGGACAGGTTCCAGAGGCCCCCCGCAAACCTGCATGGAAAATAGATGGCTATTAGGTCCCAGCATGCAGCACACTTATTCAACTTTCACAGGGGAGTAAAAGACAAAAAAAGAGGAAATAAACGAGCAGAACGATGTACCTTCCTCTCATAAGAACAGTTTCATTTAAGTCAGAATCAGATTCAGAAAAAAGTTCAATGCCGAGTAAGTTTGAACATACAAGGAATTTAATTTGATGACGCATGACATCTAAACATGTAGACGTAGAGCAGAGATAAGAACAGAAAGATAAAAAAGTGACAACTACGAAAGAATAATAATAATAATAATAATAATATGCAAAAAATCTGAGTATATCGTAAAACGGAGACAATACAGTGCAATACAGCAGATGAACGGAGACAAAAACTCTCGCTATAATGTAAAAATAACTCTTTTCAAGTCTTGTGATATATTACTGAACACACCACATCCAAATAATTTCCAAAAAGTTGGACATGGGATCGACTAGCCTGGCTATCGTACCTACAAAGCTCAGCGAGCGTAGTCTGGCCGAGCTGCCTTGTAAAGCGAGTTCTCAGAGGGCGGGCTCTGTGTGCTACTGGACGAAGCTTCAACCAATCAGACCACTGTCCTCTGACGTATGCGTAGCGACGGAAACTGCTTGACCTAAAGAACTCATGCATCATTGCCTTAAACACGCCTCAGTCGAGCCGTTTGAAATACAAGATTTTTATTGGTCCCCATTTCTAGGTGAATCTGAAATCGAAGAGAACGGCAGCTTGGCCAGACTGAAGCGTCACAGGAAGTATGGGCGGGCCCAGGCAAGGGATCGACATGCTTGCCTCCACTTTCTACACTGCAAAAAAAACAAAATCATGCCAAGAATATTTGTCTTATTTCTAGTTAAATTATGTCTCTGCACTTAATTTTAGACAATAGCACTTCAAACAACATTTACACTCAGATGGAGGGCCTTGTTTCTCAGAAATTATGTTTTATTTCAAGAAATCTTATTAAGACATTTTCACTTGAGCCACTGGCAGATTTTTTTTTGCTTAAGTCAAGCATTTTTTGCTTGAATTACTGAAATTAAGTGCATAAACATCATTTGACTAAAAATCAGACAAATATTCTTGGCAAGATTTTGATTTTTTGCAGTGCATTCTTCAGATGAAATTCTGAATTTGAAAAGCATCGATGCAAATCATCCCCACCACAAGCATGCATTTCAAATCTGAGCTGTATCAACACAACATCTCCCCCCGTGGTGGAAGGAGTGGTGTTTTGCCCTAATTAACCCACTTAGATTGCATCCGAGGCCAAGATTAAACGATAGCTTTCATTCTGTGCCAGCAGTCGGCCTCGTTTGTCTTCAGGACACAATCTTCTCTGGTTTAAGTCAAGGGCAAAAGAACGACACACTGGGTGGTTTAGTGACTGTGAAGCTGTGGCCAACACGTCAGTCCGCCAGTTTCTTTTCCTTTCTTTTTGTTTCTTTGTCTCTGTGTGTGGAGGGGGGGGTGTTGGCCTCATAGTACGATGTGATTTACTTTCAATGGAGAAAAACCACTATCACAAAAAAACAGGAAATTAGATAGGTGATGCATTCTTCTCCACTTCAAAAAAGTCCCATCTTTGGTATTCATGTGAGCCCATGAGGGACCTGTCGAGGTGCCGCCCCCCTAATATTCTGAGGGATTAACTCTGGCTGTGATAGAGGACACCCTTCATTTCCCACATTCCTGTTATAAGAACTAATTAACAGGCAGGAAAAAAACATTGAATATTCATTCTATTCAATTCAAAAGGCTCGCAGAGACCGCTCATCCTGAAAATGTCAGTTTGTGCCCAATAGATTTCTTTTTTTTTTGGCAGAGTGAAAAGTCTGTACTTCAAACAGTGTTTCAGTCGACCACTTGAGTAATGAATAAGTAATTCAGGTGTTTGCTCTCTAAAGCAGGAATAGATCAGCTGCAGAGATCCTCCAAATGCAGCCATATCACTCACCGACAAGACGAAGGGAGAGCAATCGATAAGTCGGCTTTAAACCTCTAATCAGAGCGTGATGGCTGTTTTTCAGCCGCTTTCTGACAACCAATAAACAAGAGACGTTTTGCATGCAGTCGATAATGTTTACAGGGCTGTTATACTCATTCAGACTGATTTAACAATTAAGTTTTCGCCCCACATGGAAGGTGATCCTCAGAGCTTGTCAGCTCTGGACCACACACTTACACAAATTAAAGCAATGTGGATATCTGGTTAAACTGTCAACAAACAGTAAGGAATCTTTCCGGCTGTTTTCCAGACTTCCATCACACATGACTGCTTTATTCCCCTCACAAAGAAAATCTAAAGGCTCCATAACGAGAAAGGAGCTGATCCCCTCTTAGTTTAGTTGTTTAAAATTACAACAACAAGTGTAAAGTTTGCATTTTTAACCTGCTGAACACCTTGAAAGTCATTTTTTTTCTATTAGTGTAAAAACTGAAAGCTGCTGTAAAGACGTTACAAAAGGAGTGCAGATACATAGAGAATCTATCATGCTAAGGATGCAATAATTAGTTCTAATCATAAATATAAATGTGGGATTATTGTCATACTTTTAGTGCTGAAACTAAACTGTTTTGAAGTTGAAGGTCAAATCTGTAGTCACAGCTTTATTTAGCCGGAGATTTATTAGACAGACGATAAGTTCCATTAATCTCAACATTATGAATTGAGCTTTTCTAATACAAGGCCTGTCATTTTCTGACAGAGAAAATTTATGAAGTGTTACACAACAACAGCTTGAAATAGTCTGATTAATTACACAATAGGACTGTTATATGACAGTGGAGCTGCCATTAAGAAGTATTTTGAATTACAATGAATGTTAATGCTTTAAGTTTCCATGAACTCTTTTTATTAAAGCGTATCTCTCCTTTGGCATTTCCCAACAGTTTTTTCATGTTAAGTTTAAATTGCATCAGGAGCTGATGGTGTTGGTCCACTGGAAGAAACGTTATGGTGAGCTTGTTAGCGAACAGATGTTTACTAGAACAGTTTACTGAGTTCCAGCCCTTTTATAAAACAAAGTGTCTTGTTCCAGCGTTTTTGCCCATTTTGAGTCATATTTCCAGACCCACAGAATATTTTGTACTATGTCTCTGAAAACACTGAATAGTTCAAATGAAAGAAGAGACTCTCTATTTCATCATGAAAAAAATGTTTGTTTTTATCTTGTTCCATTCTTGTTTTATCAGAGGTAGAGTAGAGGACACTTTCACCAAAATCACCACTTTTTCTCCAGATTCTGTTTGTTTTGCTCTCTAATCTCGATCGTCTCCACTTCCTGTTTTGATCTCTGTGGTGTATACAGTCTCTTTATGCTCTGACTACATCTCCCAGAAGCCCCAGCATTACTCACAGGCTGTGGGAGATGGCGACTGGCAACCTGCTGCCAAAAACCACATTGACGTGTTATTACGTTGATGGCACTCAAAGAGGTAATTAACATTTCATTTGTAATTAAAATATATTTCCTTCCACTTTCTTTAATACATATTTGTAAATATTTACTACAATTATTGTTACATATTTTCTTTGCTCTTGTTTATTGTTTCTTTATTATTTGTCTATGCTGCTGTGTGGGTGAATTTCCCCCAGTGGGGGATAAATAAACAACTATGCTATTCTATACTATTCTATTCCATGAGCTGAAACTCATATGAAGCTCTATAATGTTGAGGGGAGCTGCAGATTCAGGTGATATTTTGACATTGTCATGATTAAAACAGTGATTACAGCCTCTTTAAACAGCATTAAAAATAACTGAACATAAGGTGTAACATAATAAAAGAAGAAATATAAAATAAATAGCAGCATTAGCTGAGTTTTTGGCTAACTTTCTCTTTGGCTCCTTTCTGCTAGCTCTGTTTTTGTCGAGCAAACTCCTGGAGGAAATATCTGTGTGGCTAGTAGCTAAATGCTACGCTACATTCAACAGCTGGTTAACAGTGTCTGATTGAAAACCACCGCTTGGTTTACCTGGAAACTACGCTGATGTGAGTAAAACCCAAATAAAGTGAAAGACACTAAAGCGCTCTGTAAACCTGGAGTGAACTGCAGAGTCGATCGATTTATTGCTCCATGCATCTCCTTTCCCATTAAACAGTCATTGTTTGTATGAAAATATTGTTTAGAAATCCAAATGAGCAAAAAAAAAATAGGCTAAGAAATAAAAGTTGAAAGAGCAAACAGCGTTAGGGTGTATTTTATTTGTTCTCTGTTCCCTTTACTGCGCCCCTTATTCCTGAAGAGGAATAAGTATGAAAAAGTAATGAAACTAAAGTAATCTAAAACTAAAATAACCTAACTCGGCACACATGGAGCAGATGGGCTCTGTGTTCCTGAAATTTAAACTGGGTGCACAGGGATTTGAAATAATAAAGTGAGGAAGAACATTCAGTGTTTAGTCAGAGATTATTGTCCTACATCTGAAGGTTAGACATGTGACTTTATTACGTCTCCAGCAAGAATAAAAGTGCTCGTAGACCATATTCAACTGGAGGAAATCTTGATTAAAGCAAGTTCAAATAACAATTTCTTATAAAAACTACAGATTTAACATGCAAACTCGCTGTGTGAAAAATGTTTGAAGGGCTAAATTTGGAATTACGCCCCGCTTGTTTTTTGTCCTTTGTTCATCACGGGGGAACAGCTGAAACAAAAGTGTTTTCTACGCTCGCTATCGGGCCAAATCACTGCTGTAGTCTTTTTGATCTGGGAAGGAGTGCACGTCCTAGAAAGGATCTCCACTGGGAGCATCTCGAACGCCTCGCGTAGGATTGTGATTCCACGAATAGAAAACACGCCGCCGATGACTGACGGCTGCCTAAAGGTGAGAGAAGCAAACCCTCAGCGTGGATGGGAAACTGTGGACTGGGTAAGTGAGGAGGAGCACTCTTAACACTGATCATCAAGAACTCACATTACAGGCTCGTGAGTCGTGTCGCTGTTGTACTTCACGGCGGCGTGTTCTTGCCAGTCAAGCGATGACGCCTTTGAGCTGTTTTGAGGAAGTCAAGTGATGCAACCTCCTATCTCGTATGCTGAAATGTGGGAAGTCATGTAGATGAAGCACACATATTCTCTCAGATGTCGGGGCGGCGGGGGGAATGAAGAGGGTCTCCTCTGACATTATTGTTTCAACAACACGGGATGAAAGGCGGAGAATGCGTCTTAAATCTTCACTGACCGGCGTCGACACCGGCGCTCCTTACCCCCAGTCTGAAGTGCCGTCAGACAGATGAGAGAGGGAAGCATTTGCACACCTGTCACTCGTTCAGTCATAAAAAGGGCGCTTGCTTGAGAGCACAGCATCCGAGAGCTGTGAAAATAAGTTTATGTGATGAAGCGTGGGGCAGAGATAGGCCCCGCTAACCTGACCTGCCAGATGGTTTCCTACAGAGAGACATCTGAGGAGCCGTTATTGGAAACTGTTTGGAAATAGGAAGGCACTTAAAAAAATACCAGGCAGGTGATTGGATGAACCATCCATCAATCAAACTCTTAACTCACTGAGTGCCACTGACGTATTTCCACGTCATTTAAAATCCGACGCTCCGTCAGAGCATAAAGAGACAGTATACACCACAGAGATCAAAACAGGAAGTGGAGACGATCAAGATTAGAGAGAATCAGGACAAAAAAAAAAACAGAATCTCGACAAAAAGTGGTGATTTTGGTGAAAGTGTCCTCTACTCTACCTCTGATAAAACAAGAATGGAACAAGGTAAAAACAAACATTTTTTTCATGATGAAATAGAGAGTCTCTTCTCTCATTTGAGCTATTCAGTGTTTTCAGAGACATAGTACTAAATATTCTGTGGGTCTAGAAATATGACTCAAAATGGACAAAAACGCTGGAACAAGACACTTTGTGTTTTATAAAACTGCTGGTACTCAGTGAGTTAATAATATTACAGGACTTCATGAAATTTACTGTATGGAGAAACTTACTTTTATTCTAAGACTCCAATTGGAGAAGTGTATGGAACACTGGGAAAAATGGACTGAATATGCGCCTGGAAAAGTGTGACATTTGGCTATGATGTATATGTATGTACAGTATGTATGTATAATAGAAAGTTTTGATCTTAACTGTACCGCCCATGATGATCTCATGTTCTGTTTATATGTTGATAAATAAAAAGTTAAAAAAAAAAAAAATATTACAGGACAGTGGATTGCCACAAAGAAGTTATAATGCTGATGCTAATGTCAAAGCAAATGCATACCGCTTCTAAAAAAAAACTAAAAAAAATCAAGTTTAATTTGGGTCAGTATCCAGTGGATATGGAGATATTGTTTGAAAACAGTTATTATTTTGCATATCCAACATTCGCCTTTTTAGCTCTGCTTTGGTCTCTACACCAGTGTCCTACCGAAGCGAGTCGGTAACATTCAGTGCCGTTCTTTGCTCCTCTTTAAATGATGACGATACTCTCCAGTTCTGATCAGTAACTGATGCGACTGCAGCATCAACGACAGCAGCTACTGCACATGCAGCATGTATCATGTCAAGAAGTGGATGTTAAATATGAATGACATCTCCTTTTCAAAACAAATTACACAGGAATGGATGAAGAGCAAAAAGCTGGAGGCTGCAGTGTTGACTAAAATACTACGTCTGCAGTTATTTGTGTCTCACTCAAATTAAATGATCAAGCTGCAAAGCTCTAATCAATAGTAATTATAGCCCGATCACTTTCCTAATTGCATGTCATTTTATGCCATTACCTTCGGTGAAAGTATCACCTCCACCAAGAAGCTCCTGTTCTTACATGAATACATCCATCCCTTCTTATTAGAGCCATTTTTCACAGCATTTAGATGTTTTCTAGCAGCACAGCGTCACTGTGGACATAGAGCGGTCATCTGAGCAGAGTTTCAGTTTTTATTACAGTCATTTATTGCTTTTATTTTCTTTATTGATGTTTGAAAACAATGATGGGATATAAAATTGCACGGTGACCCTTGGTGCCACTTTGGGAGCCACTGCTCCAGGTTACCTTGATTTAAAATATGCTCGACAGACATTTAGATAAATCTGAAAAATAGAAAGAATCTGCCAGAATCCGTGTGTTGCGGCAAATAAAAATATCCGAATTGGATGGAACTCTGGAACTATCCATTTTTTTCCATTTGTGCACAAACTCGGAAATCAGAAAAACGAGGTGTTATCCGTTTTTTCATTTCGTTTTTGGGAACGAATATTGAGAAAACAAGTCATTATTTCGGTTTCGTTTTGAAAAATGAACGAACAAATGATACATGGAGTTGCCTCTCGTGTCCGTCTTTTAGTGTTTTTAGGAAGGAAAGCCCAGAATACAACCTCATGCCGCCTCATCCGACTCTGCTTCTAACAAGCCTGGATGTGGAAGTTTATCGAATGAAAAATTTCGCTCATCTGTGCAGTCCAGCTATGTCCATGTTTATCCAGGTATGAATCACTCACCCCAAACCATGAACAGTAATGACTGTGAGTCCTTAAAGTGGTAAGTATTGAGCAGCCTGGAGAGTCATTGGCCTCTAATGCCCTGACTGAGAGGCTAAGAGATGGAGGGGAAAGAGAAGAGGGACAGAAAGCTGCCAGGCCGCCACCTCTCATGGAATAAAAATGCTCCTCTTATCTCTGATTCTCTGGCCTCGGCTTGATCCACACTGATCTAAAATGACTTTGTAGTTCCAGAACATTATCCTGCCTCTCTGCAGCCATCAGTAGCATCGGCCAACACACAAGCATTAATTATAAATCCATTAAAAGGGCTGGTTCGTCCGCAATGCAGCCATTATCAGATGACATGTCATTATTTCCCCTCCCTGCTGCAGCAGCGAACGGTTCACAGTAACAAACATCTCATGCGTTCAAGAGGGCATGTGATACTTGGTGAACAGGTGAGGGGGTCTCAGGGGTTAATCTGGCATCAGGCCTGACAGTACGAGTGCTCAGGACATTAACTGAATACAATTATTTGTCAATCCTAAAATGTTGCCTAGACTGCAATTTGAGAAAAGAAGTACAAAAAGCCTTCAGCACTTTGAGGAGGAGTTCGAGGAAACAGTGAAAAAAGCTAAGCTAATTACAAGCTGTCATAATCAACATGTAGATTAACAATGCAGAAATAATACGACTAAGTCACTTGCAGTAATGAACTCACAGCTCTACAGTGTCTTATTTTCTTTAATCTTTAATTGTTTTAATTGTATGGCAAGCAGCTTTTCTGTTACTGTCACTGTGTCTAGCTGTGGTCAGGATTCACCAGCTAAAAAAAGTCATATTCCATAATCATAATGTGTTGGTGCAGTGGTGTAGTCTAAGAGATACACAGGTATACACTGTATACCCACGAGAAGATGTACAAAATGACCATATAACCACTGCAAATGTGCAAAAATATGTATCAGCATGGATTATTGGGGTCCATGATGACAGCAGCCAAGAGAGGCCCCTAATACAATAATAATACTGACAAAATAATATGTCATAATCAGTAATAAACTCACAGTCACACATATATTTTATTTACGGTGTACTGGTAATGCTAGGTTTATTTGTTTTGGAAACATTTGTCAACGAGTCCCCCCCTCTATTTACATAAAGTGGTTCAGTCCACCTGCTCATCAGACAGCCTGTAGAGAGCTAACAGATAGCTACTTAGCTAGTGGAGGAGGAGACGGTAAGATGTCTAAAAGGTCAGGGAGTAAAAAAAGAAAAATAAAAAAGTTCAGACAGGAGAAAGAAGTGAAGGGTCGACAGTTTGTCACCAGTTCTTTCATAGGTAAGGTGGGTCTGTTAGTGGTTCATGTGATGGAAAGTTCTGGAGCATTAGCCTGTTAGCTATTCTAGCTTTGTCCAGAGTTTTTAAGCTAGCTCACTTTTCTCCACATATTAGCTCATATTTCTGATTTATTTATTCAGTGCTTCCTCTACCAAGTAACTGTCATGTTGTTCTTTTCAGGAATATGGGAATTATTGTTGAAAATATCACTAAAAATTTACATTTTTATGTAAAACTGTCAAAATTTTCCACTGAGGGGCGACCACTAACATTTCTTTTCATGGGGCTAAAATCCCTGCATACTTTATATGCAGCCACGCATAGGGTCAGAGTAAACCCACTAGAATAAAGCAGACTACACCACTGTGTTGGTGGAAACCAAAAACAGATCAAAAAGGAAAGTCAGAATTTGTCAAGTGGTTAGAAACACAAGCACCAGCTGCTTTACCGTCTCTTTGACTCTAAATGGGACCATCATTTATGAAGTGAACATCCTGCTGTTTTGAAGACTGATAACCTGTGAGCAATTATTAAACTTGAGAAGACCACCTTCCAACATTTTATACTGCATAAATGGAAAAGTACCATGAACCTTGAATGTGTCATCCTATTGGATGAATTTAATTAAAACTTTTCATTTTGAAGATATGTTTAATGCTGTTTGCATTTGCTTGTGAGTAACTGGCTGTTATCTCTGATTTGTTTTGCTGGGTTTTTTGTCTCTCTTGCAAAATAAATCTTAATTTAAAAGACTTTTAATAGAAAAAATGTGATTCATGCAGTCACATTATTAAAAATTACAATAAACATTGCGGAGCAGCAGACTTTCAAGTACGTCCATCAGTTGTTACTGGAACCTATTTTGAAGACTTGCTCACTATTTAACTATTTATGTGACACTGACAACTCTGGAAAAAAGTAGGAAGTGGAACTTGAGTTGTTTTGTCTACTTAATATTTCCAAGGTCAAAAAAAACTCTTTCATTGCAGTTACGTCAATGTTTTACGTCAGAATTTTTCTGTCATTTCCCTACAGTGTTATCATTATGAACTATTTGAGTGCCATTTACGTATAAATACGTCAAAGTGTTTTTTCGGTGGCTGCCACTCTCCCGCAGCCTGTGAGTAATATTCGGGATTCTGGGATTTGTAGTCGGACCATAAAGAGACGGTATACACCACAAAGATCAAAACAGGAAGTGGAGACGATCAAGATCAGAGAGCAAAACAGAATCTGGACCAAAAGTGGTGATTTTGGTGATTTTGAAAATGATAAGGGAATGTTTTGTCAAGGTCAATTGTCTTCTGAACTCTTTGTAGTTTTGTGAACAAAGTTGCAGTGTTTCTGAATTCACGATGCTCTTGGTGACCAGATATGCTGGGCGAGAACTGGTGGAGATATTTCTTTTCTTCTGTTGCTGTTTCACAGGCAGAATGTGATATCATTAAGTAAGCCTTAAAACAAAACCCAGTGCATGAATACTAATAAGGCAAAGTAAGTTGAGTGTTTTCTTTTACTTTCCCTTAGATCAGAGATGAAACTGTTCTTCCCAGAGCACTGAGGCTTATCATGTAAAAAGTTTCCTGCTCAAACAGAAGGGCTCAGATGTTCACTCAATCAGCTGGGAGAGGGATCACATGTCTGTGCCAAATCATACTGTAGTTTGTTTGTGTAGCAGGTGGACTGTGTGCAAACAATAAAACCCAACCCAATCCAATTAGATTTTTGTTCTGTTGTGCAGGATAGATAAGCTATGAAATGACATGGTGCAGCGCTAGAGCAGGGAAACAATGCCTCGGGAAATTACATAGAGCAGCTTTTCTTAACAATGTCGTCTGTGTAAACACCTTTCTCATGCTCACATTTAAAGGACCTAAAGGACACATTTGCATGCATACAAAAATCACTTTGACCCAGTGTCTTCCTTCAAGAAGATAAAATGAAAGGACTAATTAGCGGTGTGCAGATGGCCACCTAAAATAAGTCCTGCCCGGTAATAAAAAATGAACTATAGAGAGGAATCTTCTTTTTCTCATTCAATAAAAATCATACTATAAAGCCACAAAGAGACGGGGAAATGTGCATGTACTAAAGTAGCCCCAGGCTCATCATAATTTGCCCTGATTCAGGCTCAAACATCTGAGCCTGAAGGCAGACCGAGCTGAGTGCACCTGAACCGTAACCTTCCTCTATTTATAGACTTTTGTTCTGTCAGTGGTTCTCAGAGGCTCAGATGAGTGGATGCCACTCTCTATTTTAAAATATTTCCATTTCCCTGGTGGTGCTTGTGGAAGGACTAATGATATAGCATGTGTTGGTTCCTACTCTGTCAACCACAAGCGCATTACCTCCAACTGCGCTCTCAGTCGTGGGACACCTGAGCTGTTATTCTTATCCTCTTTAACTCCTGCAGGCCGGAGCTGATTGTCATCACACATTGTTCATGTTTGCTTTGGTGTCATGCTGATTTTAAATGATGCTAACGCAGCTGGAGCGAGAAGATGCCGACAGACCAACCTTACTCTTTTATTTGTGTCTTTCTGTGTCAAATAATGGGAGTATAAAGAACTGTCCTTCTTCACCACTGCAGGTTGAATTAATGTAACAACAGAGCCACACCAGGATACTCTCACATAAAGTGCATACTTGTGTGCAGAGCCTTGATTTATTTTTAGAAAGTAGGAAATAATCGAAGCAGAAGGCAGAGAGCAATCTTTTGGTAATGACCACAAATTACAGCATAATTATTAATATACAGAAATATAAAACTTCAAACAACATGTCAGCATAATGGGAGAAGATGAGGTTAGATAACTGAGGGACTAATTACTGAGAATCAATTGAAAAAATAGAACTTTTTAACTCCTTGAGTGCCAGCCATTTTATAAAAGAGATAGTGCCTTGTGCCTGCATTTTTGTCCATCCATCCATTTTTTACCTCTTATCCTCATAGGGTTGCAGGAGGACTGTGGCCTATCCCAGCTGTCTTAGGGTGAAAGGCAGGGTACACCCTGGACAAGTCTCCAGTTCATCACAGGACACATAGAGACAGACAACCACTCACACTCACATTCACACCTATGGTCAATTTAAATTAACCAATTAACCTAATCCCCATGCATGTTTTTGGATGGTGGGAGGAAGCTGGAGTACCAGAGAGAACCCACGCAGACATGAGGAGAACATGCAAACTCCACACAGAAAGGCCCCGGGCCGGGAATCGAACCCCGAACCTTCTGAGGCGACAGTGCTAACCACTACACCACTATGCTGCCCCATTTTTGTCCATTTTGTCATATTTCTAGACCCACAGAATATTTTGTACTATGTCTCTGAAAACAGTGAATAGCTCAAATGAAAGAAGAGACTCTCTATTTCATCATGAAAAAAATGTTTGTTTTTACCTTGTTCCATTCTTGTTTTATCAGAGGTAGAGTAGAGGACACTTTCACCAAAATCACCACTTTTTGTCCAGATTCTGTTTGTTTTGCTCTCTAATCTTGATCGTCTCCACTTCCTGTTTTGATCTCTGTGGTGTATACTGTCTCTTTATGCTCTGACTACATCTCCCAGAAGCCCCAACATTACTCACAGGCTGTGTGAGAGCGCCCTCTTGTGTCTGCTGCTGACACTTTGACGTATTATTACATCACTGGCACTTGGCACAACAGTTCATAATGATAACACTGTAGGGGAATATAAAATAGGGTTACACTGACGTAATTGCAATGAAATTTGTTCTTTATTTCTAATTCATGACATACTTGCACATATATTTTCTATATGAAGATGGAGGTCTTATTTTGATTATCAATATAATGTACAGTACATTATTATAACTGATAGAGAACAAAGTAATTAGGTAATTTGGCTAAATGCACCAGATATGATTTGTTGGACCAATCCACCTCTTGTCTGTTTGCTCTTTAAACTATGTCACCACACTTTGTCTGATGCCACTAATGCCACAGACGGGTTTATATTATAGCTAATGGAACGCCCAGTGCGTTTCATACAGGTGTTAAGACATGCCTCGTACTGAACGCTAATGGATGACCAGGACTAAGCCTTGTTGTGTGATGCCCTAGGAATTATGACATGCTGGGTTTGCATTTACTTTCCTCTATTCCTGGTTTGTGTTTTTCCTCTGACATTTCATCATTACGTCACTCCCGGTAACATCTGTGAGCAGGTGATGATTAGTGTCAGCAGGCTTTACATTAACTCTTTCAGTGCCAGCCATTTTATAAAACACAGTGTCTTGTTCCAGCATTTTTGTCCATTTTGAGTCATATTTCTAGACCGACAGAATATTTTGTACTATGAAATGAAAAAAATGTTTGTTTTTATCTTGTTCCATTCTTGTTTTATCAGAGGTAGAGTAGAGGACACTTTCACCAAAATCACCAATTTTTGTCCAGATTCTGTTTGTTTTGCTCTCTAATCTCGATCGTCTCCACTTCCTGTTTTGATCTCTGTGGTGTATACCGTCTCTTTATGCTCTGACTACATCTCCCAGAAGCCCCAACATGAAACCATGATCGACGACCCGCTGCTGAAAAACCACTTTGACGTTGAAATATGTCAGTGGCACTCAAAGAGTTAGGCTCAGAAAAATCAAAACCTATTAAAATTTAAAAACTCAACAGACAGAAGGCTGCCTGGAGAACTTAATGCACTCTGCTTTACTTTGCTGTGCAGGATCACAGCATGGCAGCGAGGGTGAAAGTGGAGGACTGGAACAGATTTGGTTAAGATTGCTCCTCCATGAACTCTGAACATCCGGGCGAACATTATGGCCAACTCGTGTGGTGCAATAAAAAAATATTAATATATATATGGTTGTTTGGAGTCAGTCCGTGTCTGACAGCGTCTCCAGATGGCAGCAGGCAAAAGGACATGGCCACATGACTGCACCGCCCTCTGCAGTCCACGCTGTGAGGAAGATGGCAGCATGGTGGCTGTCTGCAGCGACAGACTGCTGGAGAGGAAGTACAAATATCAGTAATAAAAGCTGATCCCGTGTTTGGGACACAGAAAATATTCTGCTTCTGATTATGATAATTATTATCATTATTATGTAAAATATATTTGCGTTGCTGCAGGTTAAACTGGACACAGATACCTGCAGGGCATTTTACTTCATAAATGGTCTATTATCACAGCCCATTAAGGCCTCCACTGCTCTGTGTAAATTATGCTTATAGGTGATGTGGGAGGAAATTTCTCCTTTGCTTCTCCTGATGTATGATTCTACATTTGTCATTATTGCAAGACCTTCTCTGTCACTTTCATTATTCTGGTGAACTCAGCCACGAAGGCGTATGACTGAAAGAAAAGCTTTTTGAGGAAATTATGGGGTAAGCGAGTGCTTGAGAGCCCAGCAGCCGCTCTGCCATGCCAGCATGTGTTTTTAAAGGACAGTCCTGGAGGGATCCAGCACCCCTTAGGCATTGAAAGCAGTGAATATTTTTCCTTAGATTGCTTTCTGAATGATACTCAATGTGAACCTTTTATTTCCTTTATTCATTCTATTTTGATTGCAAGCCATAACCCGCTATTATATGACATTCATTTGGCAAGATGATAAGGAAATTCCTGTCGTAGGACAAAACTGTTCTCAGCGGTAATAGCCTCAAAGGCATGCACGTATTTTTACTGCAGCACCTGAGTAGAAAAAATAAGGCTTGGACCAAATAAACCACATAAGTGGAACATAAGGTAAGAGGGTTGCAAACAACAACGTTTAAGTGTATTGAAAAATCTAATCCCTGTGATTACAATAGACAGAAAAAGCTCTGGAACAGGGATGACAGCCTTCCTGTTATAATGGAGGAGAAGCAATCTGGTGAAACATGATCTGGAAAGAGCACAAGCAATCAGGAGCTTGTTCTCAGCTGCTTTGGCAGACTAGAAGTGATAGAGGTTCACATGGACAGAGATCAGTCCGGCGGCCTCAAGGTGAGCCTCGCACAAGACACCGAGCGAAACGACGGAAAACTGACAGGGAAAACAGATGACAACAACACGGCACGCAGCCGGAGAAGATCAATCGTGTCTTCTTGGATTTCATCAAAGTTTGTCAGGAAAGAAAATGCGCCTGAGCTTTCTCAGAGCCCCCAGGGATTTATTTGTAAATGTCACACTTGTCAAAACTGCAGCAACTGTATCTCCTGCCAGAACAGAGAAAAGCCAGTGGATAACTCACTGATATGCATTTTATTTAATTTCTCAATAATTTCTCTTTTTTTGGTTATCTGCATGCATAAGAATCCAGGACTCATCAGCACACACATATTCAAGCACACACAGATGAACACAGATGTTAGAGGAAGCTTCCTGCAGCACATCAGCAGACAGGCAGCATTCAGTCACCTCTCAACCACATCTTGGTTTGTGTCTCATTAAAACTGTTTGCCTGGATGACACCGCTGTGTCTTTAACCAACTGTGACCACGTCATCTGTCCCGAGAATCTGAAAATTGTCTGTGACAGCCCATTGTTTCCTCTCTTCTCAGTTGGCTAGAGGATACCAAGTATGAAATCATTTCAAATTATCCAACAGAACAAACCAAGAAATTACATCTTTCTGAATTTGAAAGTACATCTGTTTATCTGCTATGATTACACCAATGATGACTGCAGACAACCGAAAAGTGCTAGTGCAAATACAATAATTGAGTCAAACGACATAAAAAACAGAGAAAGTGTCATATTTGAATGTGCTATATTAAATATCCACATAGTATTTAGCTCATAAAATCACAACCAAACAATTTAGGAGGATTAAGTGTTCAAAAATAGAGAGAACACCAATGGCATGACCACAAATTTCACACGATTTAAAGGAATAGCTTGACATTCACTCAGCTGTTTAGCTTAGCATAAAGACTGGAAACAGGAAGAAACAGCTGGTCTGACTCTGTCCAAGGCAACAATAGTAATAATCCTCTGACGAGCTGCTCGAAAACTGACTAATTAAGGCAAAGAGTACAAAACAGATGTTGTGGATTTACAGGCGGATGATGTGCGGTAAAGTAAAATGTTTG
The DNA here is from genome assembly GCA_029721515.1 of Synanceia verrucosa. NCBI lineage: Eukaryota > Metazoa > Chordata > Actinopteri > Perciformes > Synanceiidae > Synanceia > Synanceia verrucosa. The sequence goes on from CM056554.1 coordinate 2,098,486, forward strand.
CCTGCAACCATGACAACAAGACTTTAGGTGCTAGTGGGTGGGTTAATCTTACCTTTGCATTGAGCCAGGCCAGCTGTGCCCCCGTTTATAGGCTTTATGCTATGCTAAGCTAAATGCTGCAAGCTGTAGCCTCATATTAGGCAGACAGACATGAGTGGGAACAATATCCTAATCGAACTTTCAGCAAGGACGTGTGTTTCCTAATAAATGTTGTATTCCTTTAGAAGAAAAAGGAACCTACTTAACCTCTCAGGGTGCACACAGTACTCAACAAAAATGAACATCTGAGACTTTAAAGGTGCTAAATGCACGATTAGCAGCATCTCTACTGCCTTCAAGCAGCTGAGCTGGCAGCTCACATCTGACAATGCTAGCAGTGAAAACAATGATAACAGAGCTAACAGAGCTAGCGGAGAAAATGATAATAGTACTAACAGAGCTATCAGTGAAAATGATGGTAATAGTGCTACCAGAGCTAGCAGTGAAAACAACAGTAAAAGTGATAACAGAGCTAGTAGTGAAAACAATGCTTACAGTGCTAACAGAGCTAGCAGTGAAAACAATGGTAACATTGCTAACAGAACTAGCAGAAAAAACAACGATAACAGTGCTAACAGAGTTAGCAACGAAAACAATGTTAACACTGCAAACTGAGCTAGCAGTGAATGCGACAGCAACAGTGCGCACAGAGCTAGCTGTGAATACAATGTTAACAGTGCTAGCAGTGAAAACAATGGTAACAGTGCTAACAGAGGTAGCAGAGAAAATTATAGTAACATCACTAACAGAGCTAGCTATCCGCTTTTTCACTGCAGAATATTTGAGTAAAAATTGACACACTAAAAAAAAATAAATAAACGAATGTCTCCAAATGTCCTTCAATCATGCACATTAATTAATTAATTCTAGAGGTAATATTTCTAGAAATCCTGTTTAGATGTGTACCTGGGGATTAAAGTGCTAACAGAAGTAGCAGTGAAAACTTAACGGTAACACTGCTATCAGAGCTAGCAAAGAAAACAACGATAACAGTTCTAACAGCTGGCAGAGAAAACGATGATAACAGTACTAACCAAGCTAGCAGTGAAAACTACGGTAACAGTGCTAATAGATAGCAGTAAAAACAACAACAGTGCTAACAGAGAGTAGAGAAAACAACAGTAACAGTGCTAACAGAGCTAGCAGGAAAAAAAACATTAGATTAGTTTAATAATTCTTGTCATTTCACGTCACAAGTACAAGTTAACAAAATCCAAACAGCATCTAACCATAAGTATATATGCATATAACAGATATGGAGTAAGAACCCACATGTACATACAATACTCTGGATACTGACTAGACACCCTTTCACAATAAAACAGTTGGCTCTTTGGATTCCAACACCAGTGATCAGATCACACGTTTCGGTGTGAACGGTGTCTGTGCCTCCAGACTGATGCAGGAGGCGTCAGAGTTCAGCCTTCATCACCACTTTGACAGATGCCACTTTTAACAAGCCCATAACTCGCCTGCACTGGAACAGGCAGAACAACTGCATAAATCATAAACGAAACACATCACTGTGGCTGTGACATAACTGTTTTTAACGCAGATGACTCAGACAAAGAAAGCGTGAGAGACGTAGAGACTTTTACTGCAGCGATCCATCAGACAGTGTGCCGTAATGTTTGGATAATTACTTCAGCAGGCGTAAATCAAACATGCTTGTTAATCCAGATTTCAGAGTTTGTGACCCACAGGAACTATCGTGTGCGTTTCCTCCTCCTGTCCATCACATAAAACACCTCTGAAGCTGTTTAATATTCTAGAAGCATCTCTTATATTTCTTTCTTTTGTAGTCAGTTATATTCAGAAGAATAACGACGGAGCGGGCAGAGGGGAAACAGCATTATGGCTGTGGGAAATGATGCAACGCATTATTATTACATTACAGCGTTTTTTCAAATTCACGACAATGGATCCCCGGGGAGCCGTTTGTTTAAAACCATATCTGGTTACAGCTCTTCAGTGTGATGCTTTTCTTCTGTTCATAGTTTTTTTTTCAATTTAATATTTTTTCTGTTATTCAGATTATTGGTCAAATTAAATGCAGCTCCCCACGGCTTTAAAAGTATCACTTGATTTTGGGAACTAATGAAGGGAATTTATATTTTTAAGTTTTAAAAATGAAAGCAATTTAATCTGCATAGGCTAATTTAATCTGACAACTATCAACCAAATCTTCATGCTGTGACTTTCTTTCAAGTGCTGAAAAAATTAATATTTGCAATGCTGTAATACTGTAGTAGGGATAGATATGAAATTAATTGTATATTTTCATTGTCACAGATTTGAGAGTTTAAATGAAAATTGCAGAAAATGTCAGAATCACTGTCATTTATATGAGCTCAAGTGATTTCTATTTATCCAACATATATTTGATAGCTTATGAAAGTGTATTCTTCCTACAAATGTTCTGCAACACATTGTTACATGCATAAAGTATTTTGGAAATAAGCTTTCGTCCTCACAGGAAGCAACTTAGTTAAACTGCTTTGCTAGGTTTAGGAAATAAAATCGAGGTTTGGCTTAAAATAACTACAGCAGTGGCGTAAATTGAAGGTTGTGTGTTTTGCATTGAGGGGTATCTATTGGCAGAAATTGAATATAGTATCAATAAGTATGTTTTTTAGTGTATAATCAACAAAATAAAAAATAGAATGAGCCCTTAATATCTATGTAGGGAGCAAATACACTGTACACCTTTAAATACGGACTTTATAGGTGAAAAATAAATTAGTGTTGACTTGTGGTTTCACGCACACTGTACGAACATTAGTCTTTATGTGTACATTTGCCGCTCTTCATATTTCCTGATCGATCACGTGCCTGAAGACAGTCTGCTTCATATGACAAGAAAGTGAAGTTGTGTGAGAGTCAAGCATGAAATTCAAACCATTAAAATATAATGAAACACTAATAGTCATCCTGAAATCACGTCTAAATGAGTAACTCCATTATGGCTGGTCCCAGGGGAGCTGTGCATTAACATGCACCAGCAGGGTGGGCTGCCGTGTGTTTAATACCAACATGCTAACATTCCCCCGTTTAAACTCTTTTCACTAACCGAAGCGGATTAAAACGTATCGTTGTAATCCTCGTCACATATTTCTCTGCATGAGCAGCTGATGGATGTCAATGTCAGACTGTTAAATTGACACAATGAGTAATGGCAGTTTTGCCCTTCAACTTCGCCGCATCATTCATCATTTGTCATTTGCGAGGGGCTTTACCTGCTGCTGCGTCAACACGACTTCATGCTGTAACACTGCGCAGCGTTGGTGAGAACACATGTAAGAAGACCTTGTTTTAAAGTCCACCTCCGTCCATCACAGCTCCTCCAGCTGGACGACTCACAGCTTAACAGAAAGTGGCCTCCACCTCACTTGAACTTCCTCACCAACAAGAGTTATGATCCCGCGACACACCTCACTGTCCGCACGTTTTATTCCAATTTCCAATCTGTGTTTGGCCTAAAATGCCGACATGAGGCGGCTGATGAATGCAGGGTTTATGTGGGCAGTGGCCTACTTGAATGTTAGCCTGTGACTGATGGCTGCATCCATCACTTCAATGTCATTATTCAAGAGGCATCAAGTAACTATTCGCAAAAGTAGGTCAAAAGAAGAAGTTGGTGAGCGGACTGATATGATAAATTGGAGGGTTGCATCAGAGCATTTGAAGTTTAGTTTTGGCTCTCCAGCCTGTGACAAATCACAGCAGCACTTGAGTTAATGTCAGCGCTGTAACTGAATTAACATTAAATGGGCGAACCCCAGAGCAGAGACGGCAAAGGTGGAACTTACCTCTGGGGTCTAGAAAGTTAACACACAAACCTGCATCGGAGGAATACCTGATGAGGACATGTTTATATGGATGAGGGTCGCTGCTACTTTTTATACGACCATGAAACGGTGCAGCAGATGGTAATAAAACCCACACGCCTACATGTTAATGTTGTCTGTTCATGCATGTGTGAGCCAACACAACATTGTTATGAGGAAGAGATCGAGTCTTGTCAAGTCACACTATTTGCTTTTTTTGACAGCAATGCCAAAAATATAATGAACTGAAGAGAGTGGTTTTAGTTTGTATAATTCTTCTGTGGCTAATTTGAAATTATACCACAGATGCTTGAAATACAGAAACAACAGCTTAGATATGCAAACTACCTCTGGAGTTACACTGCATCATGTTACTGTGGGAAATCAGGTTAAGGCAGGAAATCAGAAAACACATTTTCATGCACTGCAGCGTGGTTACAGTAAAACTTCCCATCAATGTGCCAAATTTTTAAACCAAGATATATTTTAAGTGAATTGGTGAGAGGAGATGTTTCTTTCTCACTGTGTGTTTGAATTTTAAGATAGTTTTCAGTTTCAGTTCTTATCGGACTTTGGATGTAATTATTTTGAATCTAATAAGGAATGATTTTTTTTTCTTTTCATCCCTCTGCGCTGTTGTCATAGCAATATTTGCCCTGTGTGAATTATAAAGGCCTTTACACACCGAGGGGGTGTGACGAATACACAAGAAAAAATGTGAAATACTCAGCATCTCTGTGATGGTGTAACCTTGGCATTGAACATGTCTTTTCAGCACAACAGGATGAGCTGATGCTTTAATCCCCATGGATTAAAGCATCATGCCATCATGAACAATGAAAAAAATGACACTCATTCAAGAAGAAAAGATCAGCTTTTTCATTGCGGAATATTTCCGTAAAAAATAAGTGAAATACATATATATATATATATATATATATATATATATATATATATATATATATGCTGTATACATATGTATACGCGTATATATATATATATATGTGTGTATAAAAACTAAATAAGCGTCTCCATTATGCAAAGGCCTTCAGTCATGGACATTCATTCTAGTGGTAATATTTCTAGAAATCCTGTATGTTTAGATATGTACTTGGGGAATACAGTGCTAACAGAGCTAGCACTGAAAACAACAGTAACAATGCTAACAGAGCTAGCAGTGAAAACGATGGTAACAGTGCTAACAGAGCTAGCAGTGAAAATGATGGTAACAGTGCTAATAGAGCTAGCAGTGAAAATGACAGTAACAGTGCTAATAGAGCTAGCAGTGAAAATGATGGTAACAGTGCTAATAGAGCTAGCAGTGAAAATGACAGTAACAGTGCTAATAGAGCTAGCAGTGAAAATGATGGTAAGAGTGCTAATAGAGCTAGCAGTGAAAATGACAGTAACAGTGCTAATAGAGCTAGCAGTGAAAATGACAGTAACAGTGCTAATAGAGCTAGCAGTGCCTGTTACTTCATTGCTGTATTAACACAAGAGTTATCTGGTTTATTTTTAAGAAATAGTGATCATCTAAATCTAAATCTCTCTTCATTGGTGAGTTTAATAGTTCAGTGTATTGGAAACCATCATAAATATAACAGTAGGCCAGCCACGCTGCAGCTCTGCAGGCCAGTGCCTTGCTCAAGGGCAACAGCGCTCCCAGTGCTTAATGTGGATTTGTCTGGAAAGAGAAATGGAGTGTGCTAACTCTGCAAGGAGGAACATTATGGCCACTGTGAAGCCTTGAGGTGTGCAGTGTTGATGAAAGTCTGCAGATTTAAAAGTTACTTATCAGAAGTTTTGACAAAAAGAAATAAGCATGAGACAGAAGTCATAAAGCAGCGAAAAGCAGCTCCTTACAAAGGGAAATATTTTCTTTATTCAGGAATAATTCAGCATTCAGAAGACCTAGCGAAGGAGAGGTGATCCTATAAGCCTCCGAAAATACAATGAATGTGCAGTTATAATGGTGTGTGTGTGGAATAATTCAAAGTCTGCTGCTGCAACAAATACCGTAAATAAAAGACAATGGAAGATTAAAAATTGTCTCATTTTGGTGACACCTTAGAGCCAGAAGTTTTCATGGAGGGAAAGTGCATCTCTTTTTAACGCTCAGAAATCATTAAATGCTGTCAGCAGCCACCAAAAAGTTAAATTTCAGTCATATTTTTTTTAATAAAATCTTATCTTTGTCAAGCCATGACTGACATATGACCAACCCCTCAGGGGTGTGTCTACGGGGTGGCGTGAGGGTGGCATGCACATGAAAACTGATTGGCCACCCCAGGTGCCACCCTGCATGATCATCAGACATGACTTGTTTTGCAATTCAACCTCCGACCTGAGGGGCAGTATTGCGCCAGAATGCTGTTCAGTCTGACATACACAGTGGTTAAGAAGACGATGCTAATTCTGAAGAATGCTGGATTTTGAATGCTTAGTATTACACATGTATTATCCCATTCTGTGGCGTCGTGATGACAAGTTCTACTTATATTTCAATTTATACTAACATTTAAGATTGTAGTTTTAGTAGTCAAATGCTATGTTGATGGAGGTGCATGCACACCCCTGCACAGTGACTGACATATCATATAATCCTGTTGGCCACCCCTGCATGACTTGGTGCCCCACTTGGGCCACCCCTGCAAAAAAAAAGTCTGGACACGCCACTGCAACCCCTTCCTGTAGAAATCGTGAGAATACTGGAGGGAATGATCGGAAAGTTTGATGCATGTTAGCACGAATGAAGTGGAGATTTATGGCATCAAAATCACCACTAAACTTTTTCGTTTCACTTTAAAATTTAAATCTATAGATGCAAATGAAAAAAAATAGGAAAATATAAAGCTGCATGTGTATTTTGGATGTTTTTTTCAAGTGGTCTGAAAGAAAATTATAGAGTTATAAAAGCAAATAAGCCCAAAATCTCAAAGTTGATCAGTGCGTGAAAAACAATGTTGTTGTATGTTTTTCATACAACAACATTGTGTTGAACCCGGTAACATCCACATGATAAAAGTTTCTCTATTATTTTATCCAACGGTTTACTGATCTCATTTTCTGTTTCTCCATTACTTCTAGCTTTAAATGTTTAGCCCTCTGCTCACCTGCTAACTAGTTTACATGAAAAAGTTGTATTCAGGTGTTCAGATCTGACAATATACACATACTGTATTGATACTGTAACACAAAACAATCAATCAAATCAAAATTTTCATTAGCTGTATTATTCCACAATCACTGGCTGATATTTCACTGTTTTACTTGTTTTTTTTTCTTTACACAGTGAAACTATTTATGAATTATGAAGATTTACAAAACTTTTTGTAAATAAGGAAATCATCGTGTCTCAGGTCTGTGTTCATCAAAATATTGAATATAAAAGTGTTCTTCTTAAAGTGGTTAAAGGAGAAGTACTTGAGACCTTTTGAGATGCTCGTAAAAACTGAAAAAATAAATACATCAAAACAACAAACTCCTTAAGTTTCTGTGAAGGACCAAATATGGTTCAAGTTCAGGTCTGTTCATTATTTGTGCAGCAACCCTCCAAACTAAAACACATCCTGGTGCTCAGATCTATGAAAAAAAGAGAGAGATCCATCCTTAATCTGTAATAACAAATGGAGACAGGCTGACTTAAACTCACCTTTCAGCCAAAATTCAACTCAGAACATTTAAGGGTTCCCGCAGTCCCTTAAAATGTCTTAACTTAAAATCTGGGTAATTGAGATCTTAATTTGTCTTAAATTTACCATAAATTTGCTGTAGGTATTACATCTTCAGATGGTGCGTTTATGACCAATAGGAAAACACAGCATTCAGAGATTCAAGGCAATTTTGCACATTATTTTGTTCACAAAGATCACTTCTTTGTTCTTGAAAGTTGTGAAATTAAAGTTGTAGAAAAAAGAGAGTTGCGACTTCAATTTATATTGCATAAAATTATCATAAAATTATTATTGGAGATTAATTAGTTATCAGATTTTTTTCCTGCTAAATATTGATCAGCATCGGCCTCAAAAACTCCATATTTGTCGGGTCCTATTTTCTACCGAAGAAATTGTTATGACATTATAAATTATATTTGTTGGGGTCTCAAAAAGGTTTTAAAAAGTATTACATTTTACTTCTAAAATCGTGCAAGAACCCTGCATTTGCTTTTATAATAATTTAGATTAACTGTGTCAAATAATAAAAAAAAAAACCCTAGTTAGTACAGTGTGATAAATGTAGTAGGATGCAGAAGATTCACGTCCGGCCGTAACTCTAAAAAACAGGATTTGTAGTATTTGTATTTGTAGTCTTTTCAGGACAGTTCGGCTGTTCAAGATGCTGCTTTCAGGTTCCAAACGTTGAAGGAAACTGAAAACACTACAGCATTTCTGATATAATATGTCTGATAATCCAAACTAACAGGATGTTGACGACTCAGACGCTGCATCTCCACACCTCTGAAACAACTGTTGACTCAAACTTTTTAATTTGAATGTTGACGACTTTGTGACCTCGAGTGACATCATTCAGTCTGATGTGATGTGTTGTCGATGACACTGACCAAACCAGTGACACTTTATCGCATATTTCCAAGGCACTTCAACCATTTACTGCATAATAATCATTCCAGCTTATTGCACATTCACAGCTATTAAGTCATCATGGGAGCTCAGGGCTGAACATATGGTGCTATGAACTATATTGTGGCCAAACACCAGAGCTATAAAATCACAATACGTTCATTAATGCTGAAACTTTGACATCAATCACATTAAAAGTGCACTTTTCCCTTCCCACAGAACACAAGTCACACAAAGAGCCGCCTTATGCAGTCACTATAATTGTACGGTAGTGGCATTTATGATCTGTTTATGAATAACAAATGCAAATTGCCCGAGTCAAACAATTGGATGCTTTCGCATTCTTCATCCTAACAGTCCCTTCTGAGCAAAATGCACTTTGTAATCCCTGCATTTGCTGAAAAAAACAAACAGGTAAATAACATTATATCAAGGGTTGTAATGGCTGAGTTAGTCTAATTTATAAGAATGACACGGAGAATTGTTTGACACTGACATGAGGAGAGGATTCTGCATTATTTGTTTGTCTCTTCTTTTGCTGCACATGGTTTATAATCGCTGCCATCGGCTTATTATCTCTGGCTTTGTTGCTCACAGTGAGCCAGGAGTGAGATGGGATTTTCTTTTACTTTAAATGAATTATTTGCAGCTATTTATTTCTTATCCCTGCAGGCGTGGCCGGAATAAATCGCAACGGACGGTCGATGTGTCGATCTGCTCGGCAAATAAACACTGATAAAAAAAATAAAAATAAAAAAGAAACAAGGTGTTTTTAAGGTGAAGATAGTTTTTTCGGCCTTGAGCAGTTTAACAGCTATTAATCATGCATGCCTTTCAGGTTTGCAGACATGTAAAGAATGTGTGAGGGTCACTGTACAGTAGTTGGTAAAAATGACTGGAGGCCAGAATAGATTTCTTTAAAAGGGAAGTTATTTTTCTGAATCACAAACCATTCAACTGCAAATCCATTTTCATCAGGCCTTGTTTTGTAATCACTGTAAGCAGAAGCGTCTGTATGCATCACAACAGACGAATCTGAACAGAGTTTAATCAGCGGCGACGGAGAGACGAGTCGTTTTGTGCTCTGATAACTACCTGCTGCTGGCACCAGCAGCCGCCAAATTTAAAGAAGCAGACCTGATGTGCGGCGGCCTCGCTTCAAGTGATAACGGCTGAAAGGATTCATCTACGTGCCGCAGTTATCGAGAGACTCCGGACCTTGATGCCGCCAGCCACACAATGTGGGTATCAAGCCCGTCTTGTTCAACACGACTCAAAAGACAATGTGGCCTAATCAGTGGAAATAATGGCTCGTGTTTACATGCAGATCAAGGTCGTCCACATTCACCCGCCTGAAGTCATTCACAGGAACAACAAAGAGCAGCAGAGGAAGAGGTTTTCTGATCCTTCACATCAGTGAAAGTCATGCTAGAGGCCTGCATTTAACATTAAAGATCAGTCATTCCACTGGCAGCACTGTGTAAATAGCATTTTACTGCTGTAGTCAGACCATCACCACCCAGTGTCAGGTGTTTGCCACCACTGCCCTAAATTAACAGTGTTGCTGATTACTAAAATATATTTTAATGTTTCTGTAATGGTAAATCCACCAGTATGTGCAAGTTTTATAAAACAAAGTGTCTTGTTCCAGGGTTTTTGAGTCATATTTCTAGACCCACAGAATATTTTGTACTATGTCTCTGAAAACAGTGAATAGCTCAAATGAAAGAAGAGACTCTCTATTTCATCATGAAAAAAATGTTTGTTTTTACCTTGTTCCATTCTTGTTTTATCAGAGGTAGAGTAGAGGACACTTTCACCAAAATCACCACTTTTTGTCCAGATTCTGTTTTGCTCTCTAATCTCGATCGTCTCCACTTCCTGTTTTGATCTCTGTGGTGTATACCGTCTCTTTATGCTCTGACTACATCTCCCAGAAGCCCCAAAATTACTCACAGGCTGTGTGAGACTGCGATCTTCGACCCGCTGCCGAAAAACCACTTTGACGTCTTATTATGTCAATGGCACTCAAGCGTCGCATTTTAAATGATGTTGAAATAATGGCACTGAAAGAGTTATTGCTGTTTTCCATGAATTTTAAAATTTAAAGCTTTACAAAAAGAGCAAAAGAATAGCAAATCACATTATTATTATTTTTTATTTAGATACCAAAATTTCCTGAACAGAAACAGAGGTTTTAGTGGTTGTATGTTTTTCTTGGTTAATCATCAAACCCATATAGAGTGTTGTCAATTTTAGAAAAAGGTTTATATTCCAAAGATTTTAAAGAGTGTCCAGTTATAAAAGTAGTGCTACTTTATTCATCGTTGCTCTTCCAAATCTTGGCGGGCAGTCAGAGATAATTTATACCAGAACATCCTGACCACTGACAGCTGAAGTGAATCACACTGATCATCTCTTCATCAAATGAACATTTAGTCCTCAGAGTTGATGTTAGAAGCAGGAAAAATGTTCCAGCTTAAGGATTTTTCAGGAGTTTGACACCAAGAAGCAAACAGTGATGTCCAGAGGACTGGATCAGATCATCTCCAGAACTGCAGCTCTGGTGGTCTGTTCCTGGTCTACAGTGGTCAGGCTCTATCAAAGGTGGTCCAAGGAAGGACCAGAGACAGGGTCATGAGAGGACAAGGATCACTGACGCAGGTCTGGTCTTGGTGGTCTGATCTAACAGAGTAGAGAAGTTAATGCTGCTGAAGATAGAAAGGAGTCAGACAGCACAGAATAAACCTTCAGGGGTCAGAGGTCAGCAAAATGGGGGACCAACACTATGTTAGGCAGGTGGTTATAATGTTATATCTGATTTGCTCCATCAACTCCATTGTTATCAATGTAGACACACTCAAGAGCATTCCCAAAGGCCTGTTTCCATGGCTACGCAACAAGAAATAAATAGTTAAATAAAAAATATAGATATTCTTTCCTTTCTTCTGTAAATATCAGTGTATGATATTTGATTCAATCATGAGAGCAATTAGTTAAGATTTTGTGGCTAAATCAGTGTAACTTCATCACCAGTCAGTGTTGCTGCGTTTGAGTTCAGAATCCAGGGAGTGTGATGTGTTGGAATAGCATTGTGTTATTGATATATTGTCTATAAATGATAAGATTGTACTGTGACGAAATGCAACAATGATGGTGTTAATGATAAAAAATCTGCATTTCTAACCATGATTTCAGTCAGCCATGAACCTTATTGGTCAGTGCTGACACAGAGTTGCCTGTTTGGGAGTAAATCTCTGACCTGCCCTGAAAAAAAAACATTAATTTTACTTTTATATCGTCTAGATTTTCGTTCAAGGTTTTCATGATATCATATTAGAGCATTTTACCTGTGTGTATCAGTGAAAGCTTTTCAGTAGTTTTTCAGTTGTGGATGGAAATGTAATGCATCATATTGTGTGTGGTTTTCAGTACATGCATGCATGTGAGGAAAAAAAAAAAGTCCATGCACTGTACATGCATTGTTATTATCCTGAACACTGTCTGTAACGGCAGCTCAAACAAGTCAGCGGCTGCAGTCAAATCTGCTGCTTCCAGGTATCAAAAATAAAGAATGAACGTGATTATAGCTATGATCAATACTGCAGTGTGAGACACAGCAAAGCTCTGAAGCTCATGCTGTCAATAGAGCTGAGGAATATATATATAGAAAAAAACATTCCCCCTCTGAATTGCATTGTTCTTTATTTCCCCGTAGTTTTACGCTCCAACACTTTCGATATTGATCGTGAGTCTTCCGCAGCTATAAGAAATATTTTTGATGGGTTTCTTTTTAAGCTGCAGACAAACTGTGAGCGTGCGTTCATGTTTGTGTGGCGATACCCGTTGAGATTGTGAGTTTGTGTGTAATTGTGTGCACGTCAAGCGTGTGCGTGCATGTATACACAACAAGCGTTGCTTTAATTTAGCTTGGTGAAGCATGGGGACTCGGTGTTCGTTTCATAGTCCCATTTGTATTGCACTTTTGGAATGCAGATGAGCCTCACTGCTGGTATTTTAGCACTCACTGTTTGGCTTTGTCTTAATGAGGTATCAGTAAATGGGCCACTATTACACCAGATATGGTGCTTAGAGGCAAGACACTCGAAATATGTTGACACAGACCAGTAGGACGGCCTTAATGAGCTCAGGCTGGATACAGATATGCGGATGGAAATGTTGTCATTAGGCGTGATAACTGGCAAAGTCCTGCGATAAGTGGACTTGTGCTTTCCTTCAGTTAAACTGCTGCCTCACTTCCACCCAGAAACCGCTCAGCACCAAACCTCTGAACTAACATTTGTTCTGACGCCCCAGAAGGAATTTCACTCTATTCTGAGGCACTAAAAGTGAGTCTGCAGCCGCTCATGATGCTCACACACAGACAGGCATGCATTTCATCGGTGCACACACACACTCATACACACTCCCATCAGATGTCCTCTCAGACCGCAGAACTCCCGGGGACCCAGTTTAGAAGGATCGATGATGGCGTCTGAACCTCCTGACCCGGACTCCGAGTCCCTGCCGCCGATCCTGCAGCCTCCAGCAGCCGAGAGGCATCGAAGAAAACACACACACACACACACACACACACTCTCCACAAACTCACCGTGAAATGAGATACTCGCTCTGACAAATTTCTGCAGCTTTACGTGCTCAATGCCACGATAGGTCCTCGAAAACCACTCACGCTTCGAACAGTGCCATCTTAAACAAAAAGGTCTGAGGTTTCGTGGAGGTGTCGCTGAACCTGGTCAGGTTTTTGTGAGGTTTTCTGTCTGAGCTGCCGGAGAGCGCTCTGCCAAGGTTAACAAGTTTAGTTCATTTTAGTGGAACATGGGCAAAGTTAGAAAGAAAAACATGGTTTAAATACAGAGGCACACAGAGGGGAAACAGAATGAAATGTACACAGGTGGTGTTAAAAACCCTCGGGGCTCAGGAAAGCAAAGAACAAAAAAAAAACTTCTATTCATATCCTCACTTAAATCCTACATTTTAATGTGAAGTGTGTAGCTGTTAATGATTAAAGCTGTGGAAAATACAACCTTTTTAATCAGAGAGTAGCTGTAAACAGGACATTGTACACATGTGGCTAACTCTTTGAGTGCCAGCCCTTTTATAAAACAGAAAGTGTCTTGTTCCAGCATTTTTGGCCATTTTGAGTCATGTTTTAAGATCCACAGAATATTTTGTACTATGACTCTGAAAATACTGAATATCTCAAATGAAAGAAGAGAGTCTTGTTCCAGTGTCTTGTTCCAGTGTTTTTGAGCCATATTTCTAGACCCACAGAATATTTAGTACTATGTCTCTGAAAACACTGAACAGCTCAAATGAAAGAAGAGACTCTCTATTTCATCATGAAAAAAATGTTTGTTTTTACCTTGTTCCATTCTTGTTTTATCAGAGGTAGAGTAGAGGACACTTTCACCAAAATCACCACTTTTTCTCCAGATTCTGTTTGTTTTGCTCTCTAATCTCGATCGTCTCCACTTCCTGTTTTGATCTCTGTGGTGTATACCGTCTGTTTATGCTCTGATTACATCTGACTACATCTCCCAGAAGCCCCAACATTACTCACTGGCTGTGTGAGAGTGCGATCGGGGACCTGCTGCCGAAAAAAACACTTTGACATGTTATTACTTCAATGGCACTCAAACGTCTGATTTTAAATGACATTGAAATACATCAGTGGCACTCAAAGTGTTAAAAAGTCATCTTTCATGTGCAAATCTGTGTTTAATTTTTCAAAAACCACTAATAAGGAGGAGAAATACCACTAAGGCATCACTTTATGTAATTCCTGACGACAGATGAGGACAGTTTTTCATTTCAGGGCCCAGGATGCTGATTTGTACGCTCGTCACGGTGAAATAAAGTAATAAGTGACACCTAGCAGTCAGAGGGAGCTTTGGTGAGGCTGACATTACACCTTGAAGCGTAAATAAATCAAAATACTGTGAGACTTCAGTAGTATATGCCCTTGGAGGAATCATTGATCTCAGGTCAGCCATCAACAACAAAGCAGCAGAGGATGATGTTTCCCCTTTTTGATAAAAAGTGACTAATAGTGTGAATTAGTGAGTCACCAGCTGCTCTGATGCAGATCCAGACTATCATGACTCATGAAGTCAAACACAAGGAGCTGCTCTGAGGCCAGACAAGGTGTGACACACCACAAAAATATGTTCATACACCACGCATTTTCTTTGCCATGTGAATTTTGTAGCTACCTTGTGCTGATTTCAACACATGGTGCAGATCTTTGGAACACATCAAGTGGAAAACATGTTGACTTTAGAAATACTGAAATAAGAAAATAAGAAAAGTCCTGCCATCAGCAATAAGACTTTATAACATCAGCATCACTGGACTCATTACCAGCACTGCTGCTTTTTTCAAACCAATTTGCACTATCCTTTTGCACAAAAAAAATTGCACTGCTTTTTTATTTTATGTCTGTTCTCCAGGTCACACTCACCTGACGAACACATTTTATTCATCTAATAATTGTGTTTAATTAACAGTTCCTCTGCAATTAAAATATACCTTCTTCCTTTTTATTTAGTACATACTGTAAATATTTAATCTATTATTATTAACTATTTTATTATGTCATTGCTGTTGCTTATTGTTTCTTTTTATCACTGTAATTTGTCTGTGCTGCTGCGGCGAGTGAATTTCCCCCAATGGGGATAAAATATTATATTATCAAATTTATATGGTAAAAATATTATATTATATCCTATTCTAGCAGACAGATACAATATACTGTGTGTGTATATATATATATATATATATATATATATATATATTTTAAAATTGTGCGAACACGCTGCAGAAAATGTACAACTGTCAGAATATGGAAAGCAAATATGACAGAAAATATGTTTTATTACAGTTAGCTTCCCTATACGTAGCATTCATAACTATGCTTTCAGAATCAGAATCGTCAGAATTATTGCCAAATAAGCTTGCACACACAAGGAATTTAATTTGGTATCTTGGTGCATGACATGTAAACATATGAACATAGTGCTGCGATAAGAAGCAAAATATAATAATAAAGTGACTCAGAATAAATATGGGGTGGAAAACGGGGCGCCAGACCACAGGGCAGTGGGGAAGAAACTGTATATATCAGTATGTAATATACATTATAACGGCAGCTGTATAGATAGATAGATAACTTTATTTATCCCCGAAGGGAAATTAAGTTGTCACAGTAGTCGGGTGCAAATACAAGAAATGCAATAACACAAAATACTTAAGTAGAGAAAATAGGAATAAAAAAGAGATAAAATATGAATACAAATACAAATACAAAGTGGGACAAGCCTTATAGAAAAGCACAAGTTAAATAAGCAAATAAGTGAATAAAGTGCAGTGGCAAGGTGATGGTATAATACTGATGGTATGATGGTAATGTTACTGACAATAACAGTGTATAATGACGGTATAACAGTATATAGTAGTAATAGTAGTAATAATGATAATAATATATTATATTAGTATATATTAGGATATAATCAGCTGGAATGTCACAAAACTCCACACACTGCACCTTTAAACTTCAAAAGTACAAAGTGAAGAATCACTCAGATTGACAGAATTCAAAGTCCTCTGTTTCAGTCGTTAAAATGAATTACTGCAAACTGCAGAGGACATTACTGTTTGTCTTCCTGTGATGCATAACTACATATTAAAGAAGGAATAATCCAGACATGTTGCAAAAATAAAAACAAAATTTACTCTATAAAATCTGCAGATGATGCAAACTATCTCGACGAGTAGCTGTTAAATGCGACTTGTTTGAGTTTATGCATGCCTTGAACTCTTACGCCAGAGCAAAACCTAATTTCAAAATTAATCCCTAATCCAAAAGTGTAATCCTCAACGACCAACTGGACCGAGTTAAGTGAAGACTAGCCTAAAGGTCCTCACATCACCCCCAAAAACGTCCAAAATGACACTCTCAAGCAAAACACAACTAGTCCACACACACACACACACACACACACACACACACACACACTTTCTTGATCTGTTTTCCAGGCGGGGGATTGGACACACTTCATCCACTGGACAGCATAATCGCACGGTCACCAACTCGCCGAGATTTAGGGCGTCATGTTTGCTGTCGTGACAAACAGAAAGCAGCAGCTGAAGAGGTTAACAAGGACCAGCAGGTAACAGAGGTAGAGAGCGAGTGATTTCCATATAATGAGAGGTGTGAGGAGCACACAGTGAAAGGACACCTAACATCTGCAGAAAGTGAGTGTTTACAACAAATCTGCTTCCTCCTCAAACCAGTTTCAGACAGGCTGGAGAGTCTGCGGGGCAGATTAGCAGATATAGACAGACAGATAAAAAGAGAGGAAGAGCGCATGGAAAGAGCAAAAGACGTAGAATTCAAGTAAGAGGCTTAGATTCAGTCAAAGGAGCCTTTTTAGAGTCCTTTGGTTCTTTATGGAAGCTGACAGGCCAGATTATCTTGACAGCTAGGCGGTGTGAATGCACAACAACAACAACACGTTGATAACAAAGTTTACTGGGGCACAACTTATTGCCAAATATAAAAAGAAACATGATGCAGGGTCTCCACATTGTAGAGGTCAAACAGCTGTCTGCAGCCATAGGGAGGCAACATGCGAACATGTTCATGGTGCTAACGCCATAGACTGTACCTGTATAAGCTCCCCAAAAGTAACATCTTAGTGGCTGCAGAACACGTCATAAGGCCTGCCTCCTCAATGTTAAGTCAAGTCAAACATGCCAAATCTTTTCCTCCACAATGATGGTTTCTGTCATTTTAAGTAGTTCTTATTGTACTTCTTTTTACTAATGTATATTCATGTATTTTTCTAAGAACTTACACTGATTGGCAGCTGTGAAGCCTCTCTCTGAAAAACTCCAGCTGGACTCGGCTCGTGATCGGTCTGCTTCCATATCCAGGATATTTAGGCTTCAGGAACTTTTGATAGATCCTAACCACTTGTTCTTGTTGTCAAACTCAGTCAAAACTGACGATGGAACATCTTTCCTGCTTCTAACATCGTAGCTTTAAAGGCTAAATGTTCATTTGTTGCCTTATAAATCCCAGAAGCCGTGATGAGGAGATAATCAGTGTTATCCACGTCACCTCTCAAAGTTAAGAACGCAAAACTACGTACACCTCGTATCAGTTTTGCACTTGTCAATTTCAACTCATTAAATGCATACAGATCTTTTCAAAGTAAACTTGAAGGTTTTCAGAGATGTTGGCAGTGCAGGTGTAACAGGACAGAATAATCAATGTGACACAGGTGAAAAATAAAACCTGCTTGAAACCAGTCCCATTCTAAATACAAGAGTAGGGTTTCACCCATTCTGACAACAAAACTACTGCAGAAATTAGCCACGAGTAGCTCCCTAAATAGCTCCCTACAGCTGCCTCGATAGATAGCTAGTTAGCTCCCTACAGCTGCCTCGATAGATAGCTAGTTAGCTCCCTATAGCTGCCTAGATAGATAGCTAGTTAGCTCCCTATAGCTGCCTAGATAGATAGCTAGTTAGCTCCCTATAGCTGCCTAGATCGCTGGCTAGTTAGCTCCCTACAGCTGCCTAGATAGATAGCTAGTTAGCTCCCTATAGCTGCCTAGACAGATAGCTAGTTAGCTCCCTATAGCTGCCTAGATAGATAGCTAGTTAGCTCCCTATAGATGCCTAGATATCTCCCTTGTTAGCTCCCGATAACTCCCCAGTTAGCACCCAATAGCTCCCAATAGCTCATAGATAGCTCCTAGCTAGCTCCCCTGTTAACTCCCAATAGCTCCTAGATAGCTCCCAAGTTAGTTCCCGATAGCTCTCGAGTTAGAGTCCTATAGCTGCCTAGATAGCAAGCTAGTTAGCTCCCTGTAGCTGCCTAGATAGCTCCCCAGATAGCTCCCAATGGCTCCTATATAGCTCCCAAGTTAGCTCCCTATAGCTTCTAGATAGCTCCCCAGTTAGCTCCCAATAGCTCCTTAGATAGCCCTATAGCTGCCTAGTTAGATCTCTAGTTAGTGCCCTATTGCTGCCTAGATAGACAGCAATAGATAGCTAACTAGTTAGCTCCCAATAGTTCCCAGATAGCTCCTGAGTTAGCTACCTATAGCTGTCTCGATAGCAAGCTAGTCAGCTCCCTGTAGCTGCCTAGATAGCTCCCCAGTTAGCGCCCTATAGCTGCGTAGACAGCTAGCTAGATAGCTCACAGGCCAGACATCAGGATAAACATGCAGTAGCCTCAGAAAGGCTATATGACAACAACATGAGGCAACTGTTCAAGAACACATTCTTCAGATCCGTCAGAAAAGTCAGTCAAACTCAGCAGGAGTCGAAGCGTTGAAACAGATGTTTGCAGCTCTCAAAGGACGCAGCCTCGTTAATAGCAGGCCCAGCATTAGCCTACATTTGTTCTGCACAGATTAAATATGCTTTTAATACGCCTTTAACGGAAAGGAAAGTATATCCAGCAGCCACAGTTACATAAACATGACAGCTCACTTCAGTCAATGCAGGCAAAACTCACAGTCCACAATACACTGGTTGTAGGTATAAATGACAAAATGAGCTCACACCTTTTTATATTTTACCTATTTTTGATTGGCCTCATGTTCTGTTTCATGTCATTTATTTTTTGGATAAATGACAACATGGAACAGTCATCTTTCGTTTATAAGTGTCCTCTCATTTAAACAGACTATACTGTAGATATTTAGATTTTGCACATTTTCCAGATGATCAGTGGAATTTCACCATCTGCTTCCTCATAGCTTCTCAAATTGTTTGAAATGGAAGCTCATCAAGTTACGTAACGTAAACTTTGACCTAAAATAAGTCACGTTTCGTTAATCACTGTTCAGCCAATCAGCCGTTATGGACCACATGTTGGATGATTCAGTGTGTAAAAAAAGTAAAAAAAGAAGTATTTGGAAATAAGGAACCACACACACAGTGTCCTTACGTCTAATGACTCTTCTATCAAAAAAAACCCATAAATATCAATATAAATGCAAATAATGCACCTTAATAAATACAGCTGCCTACAGATGAACTTCTGTGTTACAAGTCGTAAAACACAATAAAACCAGTGACATTTACATTTCTCCTCTGTGTGATTTATCCTTCAAAAAGCACAACTGGAGCACAAATACGAAACACAGTAAATACAATGGTAATTATGAAAATAGCAAAATAAAAGCTGCAGTGGTATTTTACTCTGAAAGTCTCTCCACTGGGGTTGACTGTGTCTGTCATCATAAATACATTTATTTATAATAAAAAAACTAATTAAAATGTAAATGCTTACATTACTCTTTGAGTGCAACTGACATATTTTAACATTATTTAAAATCTGACGCTTGAGTGCCATCGACTTAATAATATGTGTTTTTTCTGCAGCAGGTCACCGATCGCAGTCTCCCGCAACCTGTGAGTAATACTGGGGCTTCTGGGAGATGTAGTCAGAGCATAAAGAGACGGTATACACCACAGAGATCAAAACAGGAAGTGGAGACGATCGAGATTAGAGAGCAAAACAAACAGAATCTGGACAAAAAGTGGTGATTTTGGTGAAAGTGTCCTCTACTCTACCTCTGATAAAACAAGAATGGAACAAGGTAAAAACAAACATTTTTTTCATGATGAAATAGAGAGTCTCTTCTTTCATTTGAGCTATTCAGTGTTTTCAGAGACATAGTACTAAATATTCTGTGGGTCTAGAAATATGACTCAAAATGGTCAAAAATGGTGGAACAAGACACTTCCTGTTTTATATATATATATTTATATATATACATATATATGTATATATGCGTATATATATATACGTATATATATAT
The DNA here is from genome assembly GCA_029721515.1 of Synanceia verrucosa. Taxonomy (NCBI): domain Eukaryota; kingdom Metazoa; phylum Chordata; class Actinopteri; order Perciformes; family Synanceiidae; genus Synanceia; species Synanceia verrucosa. The sequence continues at coordinate 2,118,796 of CM056554.1, forward strand.
GGCAACAGTGTAAACATGGATATGAAGCAGCATCACAACATCATTAAAATCACACTCTGAGGACGTTATGAAACCATGAAAGGAGGAAAAAAGTCTGTCTCTGCTGACCAATAAGTCTGACCTTGCCGCTGGAATACATCATTATATATTCTTTTGGTGTAATGAGTCAGTGTGTCTCCTGCAGAAGACTTTTTGGCGACTGAATCTCCCATCTCGAGTAAATTACTAACACAGTGTAATATAATGAGAGCTGAAGGTCACACACTGCCACCTGTACAGTTTGGGGAAGTTTGGAGGCGCTCAGGGGAGCCGGCAAACTGGTTTATTTGGAAACGGTGCGACAGGTTGAACACAGAGTGTGTACACAGCTTTGCCCACAGTGATGTATTAGCAATTGTTTGGATTAGGTGTGATGTGATGTATTCAAATGGCAGCCGGCGCCCTGGCAAAAAAACGCTCCTGATGTTTTCTCTCCACGTGTTAATGCGATGAATCGCCAAAGCTCTACAGAAGCTCTTCCTGTGCTAGAGCTCACAAAATTATGATTATGAGAAATTCTGATGCATGAGGAGCATCAGAAAGAGCCCCGGTAACGTTCATCTTATACAATAATCATATGACGACTTCTTTCTTGTGTTCAGCGGGGGAATAGTCCATGAAATAATTGTCACTCTTTGTGTGTCTGAGCGGCCGGCTAGATCCACGCCGATCCTGAGGTCAACTGTGTCGATCAATGGAGCGGCCCAGCATGGGAAGAGCGAGTTCATTAGTGTTTCACAGCTGCAGCCCAGACAAGTAATGACAAGTAATTCAAAGTAAAAACACAATTCTATTGACGAGGAGCGAGCGAAACAGTTGCAGGACTGTGTCAGGGGTTTTGGCATATTTTCACTCCAATTTGTGCTTTTCACTTCCTCCCCGACGGCCCAGAAACTTCACGAACTTACTGGAGATCGATAATCCATCACAGTGAACGTCATACTTCACAACGTGCGTTTTTGTTTTTGTCAAGGTGAAGTGTCGAGGCTGTGACGCAGTGCAGAGCTTTTAAATGACAACTGGTGATAATGCAACGGCGACAAAAAAAAACACACACGGTTAAGGGTTATTAATTTCAGAAGGGCTTATTTCATAACAACGACTTGGTCCGAGTTCAGACTTGCATCCATAAAACTGTCTATTACATGTAGAAATAATGTGCTATAAAGAAATAACAGATCATAGTTTCCCACAAAGTAATAACATGAGGATAACAACTTGAAATTAATGCTGCAGGAGCAATGCAATAAATTTATGGATTTTATTTCATAAGCTGATATTTCTGCAACAGGATGTCTTTGCATCTGAAAGTAGAAAGCATGATAACATTTTAGGGAAACAGTTCATCCAACATATTTGATCAACTTTGATTTTGCATACCTTTAAAATGTTCTAAACTAAACTTTATCAGGGTGAAAATTGGATGATCCCTGCCTGAGGAGATGAAGAGTTGATATGTTGTGCTTTGTAACTGCAGACTAAAAGTCACACAGGCTGAATTTCTTTATAAAGGAGACAATAAAACAATCAACCTTAACATGAGTTTAAGGTCACAGCGACCGTTCAACTTCTAATGAGAAAAGAGATTTAATTTATTCGTTCAAACCGCTGCTATTTGGAAGAATTGCAGCGACAGAATAAAAAAATGCCAACAGGTGAGCCGGCTGCTTTGTGTTTACCCTCCACAAAATCTGACACCATGCCATGACTTTTTTTTTTCTAGAAAAATATGCAAATTACTTTGTATTCATGCTGTCCAAATTAAGTTTCAGTTATATAACGAAACAGGAGCACTTTAATTAAATGACATTTCTTAAGAACTTCTCATTACGCTTTAAATGCTATAAAAATCACCAACCATTTTCCCCAATGATGATCACATTAAAAGAGGAAGTAAGGACTGTGTTTACATAAGGGAGAAGAAAAACATTCAGTTATTTGTTTTCCTGCCAAACTTAAAGCTCTTAGAGCATTAAATTTGTTCTCTCGCTGCACAGTAACTCTAACTGTAACTTGTGAATTTTAGAAGTGAATTTTAATTTCAAGCTCTCACATGAGGAAAGGTTACCTCTGCATAAATTATTTAAACTACTCCAAACAAAAAGGTGAAACAATAAAAAGGTGCCAGAGGAATAGATTGACATTTGGGAAATTCACCTTGATGATGAGAGAAAATTCTGAAAATGTGACTGTACTCGTTCGTCTACTTGACGGATGCCGTTGGGACACAGAACGTCCTGTTTTTTCCCTGCTAATGATGCATTACAGCAGCAGGGGAGCTAGTTAGCATTAGCTTTTAGGTTCATGCTGCTCATGAAACTAAGAGTGTCTTGTTCCAGCGTTTTTGTCCATTTTGAGTCGAGTTGAGATTTTATACTATGACTCTGAAAACACTGAATAGCTCAAATGAAAGAAGAGACTCTCTATTTCATCATGAAAAAAATGTTTGTTTTTGTTTTGTTTGTTTTTCCATTCTTGTTTTATCAGAGGTAGAATAGAGGACACTTTCACCAAAATCACCACTTTTTGTTTGTTTTGCTCTCTAATCTTGATCGTCTCCACTTCCTGTTTTGATCTCTGTGGTGTATACCGTCTCTTTATGCTCTGACTACATCTCCCAGAAGACCCAACGTTACTCACAGGCTGTGTGAGAGCGCGATCTGTGACCGGCTACCGAAAAAACACTTTGACGCATTATATCGTCGATGGCACTCAAAGCTAACGTTAACATTTTGACAGTTCAGACTATCTGCTCAGCTCTTCTATCAGTACAATCTGACCACACTGGTGAAGCTCTGCTCTGGGTTGACCTCTTGACCCTGTGAAGGTGGTGGTTGACAGGAGAATGATGGCCAGGTTGTCCTCTCTGATGGGCAACATGTCCTGCAGGAGACACTAACACCACAGGGAAGCTGGTTCGGTATCAGGCTGCTTCACCTGCAGCATCTCTACTTTAAAGAAAGATGTCAGACTGTTCAGCCGTCACTGCTGCCGGTCACCAGAGCAGACATCATGTGCAATGACACCCCTGTTCTCTCTCTCATAATATACATGTGCAATAATTTCATTTATTAACGCTTTGAGTGCCATCGACGTAATAATACGCCAAAGTGGCTTTTCGGTTGCAGGTTGTCAATTGTGCTCTCACACAGCCTGTGAGTAATGTTGGGGCTTCTGGGAGATGTAGTCAGAGCATAAAGAGACAGTATACACCACAGAGATCAAAACAGGAAGTGGAGACGATCGAGATTAGAGAGCAAAACAAACAGAATCTGGACAAAAAGTGGTGATTTTGGTGAAAGTGTCCTCTACTCTACCTCTGATAAAACAAGAATGGAACAAGGTAAAAACAAATTCTGTTGTGTGAAGGGAAGTTCCCACAACAATAAAAAATAGATAAAAGAATGATGAGATCATGGCGTTAAACTGCATGGTGTATCATGTAATTTCACTAGTATTGGTATCAAATACTCAATTTCCCTGTGTCTGAGTAGATATGGAGCAACAGCAGCCTGTTAGCTTAGCAACTTGGGGGGAAAACCGCTAGCCTCGCTCTGCCTTTCACCAGCATCCCTAAAGCGCACTAATGAACATGTTATGTCTTGTTTGTTTGTATTTAAAGTAGGTTTTATATGGGTTATGCTCCACACCCTCACAGTGACTCCAGTTTATTCAGCAGTAAATAAACACGCTGCCTCTGAAGTTAACTGATTTGCATATGCAGATTACACCGGGTATGTTAGCAACATAAGCTGAAAAAAATCTGTTCAAGCATTTGTGCAAAGTGCAATCACTTCATTAGACTGAATTCAAGCACTCGTGGAGTGCGTTTTTGCACACATGTGCGATGTGATTCAATCATCTTCAAGTGCGTTCATCGGCACTGAGGCTTTTTAACGGATGGAAAAGCAGTGGCGTTGTTGTTTCCCTGCACAGATGTTCCCGTTGCGGTGTGTGACGGGCTTTCAGTATTCTAGGTCAGCCCTGCAATGCTCCAGAGTGACTCAAGAATGAAAGGGCATGTACAGGGAAGAAGCAAAAATAGCCAAAGCTTTGACAAAGCCTCGGACATGTGTTCCCTGACCTGAATAACCAAGAGAGCCGCAGAGCACTCAACCAGGTGGGCCCCGGATACATTCGTCACTTTTCCTCCCCAAACTTCCAGCAGGTGAAGCTGAACCAGAGTGTAGAGGAAAGCTAAGTAAACCTGTGTTTGCTGTAATAAATCTCAGCATTGAAATCATGATTAATGTGCTGAAATGACTGCTCACGTCCCCCTCGTCCTCACTCACAGAGCATGGGGGCATTTGCTGTGTCTTTTCCACACATCTTTTCTGCAAAGCTCGTCCAATCACTCACACCAGAGAGGTTTCCGTCCAATCGCCGTCTTTACTTTGGGCTTAAATGAAATTAGCAGAGCCAAGACCTCATCATCGTCCTTTCCATTTAGCTCGCTACTTTCATATTCACCACCTGCCAAGTCACTTTGCCTTTCCATTTTGGAGAGCCTGTCAAAGAACAATGGGCACAGAGCGCACAGTGTGTTCATGATCTGTTTCACACTGTGCTCATCAACTACAACTCATTCTTTCACCGTAAGAAAAGGTGCAGGAGGAGTAATTACTCAGTAAAAACATGTTTGTAGTCGGGCTGCGGCGCGTTATCGGTTGAAACAGAAACACATGTGCAGGCTCTTGAGAATAATTTTCGTTTTCTGACAGACACACGGTCCTGCTTCACGCCAAAGCCTTCATGTCATCAGGTGCAGCCGAACCGCTTCGCCCGACTTCCTCGTGTGGGAGGAAATCACAACGTCAATCTTGACTCGTGATTACTTTGGCACGTTGCATGTTAGCGGGCTTGAGGCGTTTGTGTTCGGGCGTATTGACACCGCCGCCACGTCAAGCCCTTTCACATCATCTTCCTGGACAATTCAGAGCTCCTCCGCCGTTTCCCCTCAAACCTGCGATAGGAGAGGTGGATTCGAAGGGGACGGTTCAAAACAGGCTGCGTTCATCCTAAAGCTCAGCGGGCGGCCAAGGAGAGGAGGAAGAGGGATGAGTCAAACGAGAGATGACAGAAGAATAGAAGAAGAAGCGAAGGCAGTGAAAGAGATGGAGAGGCTGCTGGTGGAGGGGAAGTAAGGGATGTCAGTGAAGGGAACCAGGGAGAGCGAGAGGAAAAGCAAAGGCAGCAAGAGAGAAACGAGGGGCTGGAACTTTTCAATTACAGCACACACAGACAACAAAGACCCAGATTTTCAAGAGACTATAACAGTCTGCAGCCCGGAGGGAAAAGCTCATTTAGCCTCCTTCATTTCTCCTATCCTTTTCTCAACACAAATTACAAGTCGGAATATTTAATGCTTTCCTTTTGTTGCACAAGCAAACGCCGGATTTTCTATCATTACAGATGTCCCGAACGCCGGGATCAGCTGCCTGGGGAGGCAGATCCTCCTGTTGGAAGATTACAAGAAGGAAGAGAGGGAAAAAACACACACTGCCCCTGCTTTAAATTTCAAAGTGTTTCAGTTGATTGACACGGTCAGCAGCACCGACGGTGACTACAGCTATTTAGGCTTTGAAGATGTTATTGAACAGAGTTAATTTGAGCTTGAAAAAAAAAAAGATGTCCCTGGCATCCCGAGGGGTGCTTGCCAAATAACATTAAAGCAGAAGGGAATCAATGGAAGCAGGCTATTGATTCAACCCCATCATGGATAACAGACACTCTCCTCTCAGCCCATTTAACACAAGGAGGCCTTTGTCAACCCGGTTTTCAGTGGGAATGACAAGCATAATGACACGACGATTTGAAAGAGCAAGACAAAGGACTCTCCTGGCAAACGTAAAGCGTAATCGCCCCAACGCCAAACAATTTCTGGCTCCACAATTTAGCTTTGTTTCATTGATGTAGTCCCAGAGGAGCCGACACAGGAGCCTAATTAGAGATTTGTGTGCTGTACCTGTCGAAACCCCGAACACTGAACACCTCCTCTTGCTAACTTTTCTCTGGCATCGTTCAGCTTTCACATGTCTGAAAGATTTGTCAACTGCATGTCAAGTAGTTGTGATGTTGCTGCTGAGGAAGGCAGGTGGAGGAAGAAAAAAAATAATCCACACATCAGCATCTGTTCCTCCACCTGTCTGAGAAACCCAGTTTGTAACACAGATTCACTCTTAAGCGTCTTGTGGAGCGTTGGAAGTTTATTATTTGTTACAGCTCAAACATTTCCTTTGCATAATTATGAACTCAAGCCTCCTTTTTGAGGAGATGCAGATTATGATGCTGGGAGATGGTGAGAAGATGATGCACTCCTGAACTCCAATCATACCAACCTAGAAACCTTTTCCCTGGTAATGGCCTGTAATTATTCTCACTGTGCATGTCACCATATAGGCTGCAGTGAACCATTTATTTCTGAAGCTGCAGTAGCACAGCACGGGACAATAAAAAGGGAGATAATTAGCCTATTATCAAGCTCCTTTCACCACTTTTAATGTGTGAGAGGAACACGATGATGACAAATGATGGGGATGATTTACGTGGAGGTGATGGAGAGTGATGCTGTCCTCACAACTTAATACACTCTGACTGTATATTTCAGCCTCATTATGATGCACTTGCTCGCCCTCTTGCTATCTCACTGGGGAAGAAAAAGCTCTCTGTGCTGAAGCAGGAGCTCATTCATCCAGCAGCGGGAGGAGGAAGACGAGGAAGAGGAGGAGGATAGCAGCTCTCACGCAACATTTAGCAACAATTTTGCAGAATAACAGCGACTCTAAGGATCGTGCGGTGCATGAAAGGATCTAGATTTTGCATGCAGCCTGTGGAAATAGCGGTGACTGGGTGGACATCCCCGGAATGAACTCCTCTGCTGCGGCTGCTGCTGCTGCAACTTCCCACCGAGGACCGGGCGGAGGAGAGGCGCATCCTCTCCCCAAATAAAGTTGGAGGAGTCAAGTTGGAGCAGAAAGGACTCGACACGCATGCATATAAGTGGCCGGATGTTTTTTCCCCCGCAGCTCTCATCACATAGACTTCACTTGTCGTTGAGAGCGCACCGTTTGATCCCGATCGCCGGAGCAGGTGAGCGTCTTTTTGCAGCATGATAAGCACAAGTCAGGTGTCAGATACTGGGCTTCAGTCTCACCACCACCCCTGTCCTCGTCCCACCATGCAGCCCGGAGAGAATGAGGTGTCGCTGGGTGAAGCATGAGCTGCCAGAGGACCAGTCATAAGCGGCTGTCTCTGCTATGGGGGGGAGCGGCTCTCAGCCTCTGGCTCTGCTGCTGCTGCACCTCAGGGGCCACCGGCTCCCTGGGCTGGCTGCTGTCCGATAAAGGGCCCTTCCACCAGTCCCTGGAGTTCACAGAGGCTGCGGAGAGGTACCAGCAGGGCTTCAGCACCAGATACAAGATCTACAGGTGAGGCACATGGACATCTCTCTGTATCAGTGGCGTGTCCAGACTTTTTTCACAGGGGTGGCCAGCAGGATCAGTCTTTTATGATTTATTTGTCTACTAAAATTACACTCTTAAATGTTAGTATAAACTGAAATATAAATAGTATGTGTAATCACGACACAACTGGGAAAATAAAAATGAAATACAAAGCCTTAATCTTTTATTTTTTATGAAAGGTGCCAAAATAAAGACAACACAAAAATAGAAAGCATAATATAAAGTGCCGACCAAATCAAACTAAATGAATAAATAAAAAATCAAAAGGTCGAAGTTTGTTTCATGCAAACCAACTCACATCTGACAATCAGATAGTCCATCATGCAGGGTGGCACCAGGGGTGGCCAATCAGATTTCAGGGGTGACACATGCCACCCCAGGCCACCCCTTAGACACGCCCCTGCTCTATATATGTGTGGTTTGTTTCAGGTGTGTGAGTGCAGCTTTTCATTTCACCTGAGAACACCTCTGGATCATTTCACTGATGAGCCAGGGAGGAAGTAATCAGGGGAAGCAGCTGCTGTGGTGTTTTGGAGTGAAAAAGCTGCGCACTCCCAGGATTTGGCCTCACAGGTATCACACCTGCACGAGCCGATGAGCAAATCTGAAGGAGCACTGTAGCGATGCAGAGTGTGCCCTGATTATAGCACCAAACACTCCTTTCTTGTTTCCTGTACTTCAGTTTTGACATTTGATTTTCCAGCAGCAGTATCCTCTTAATGTGTGTGGACATGAACATCCTCTAAGTGACTTCTGCTGCTGCCTTTGCCTGAATATTCATTTTTACATGCAATATCCTGGGTTTTTGCTGTGTTGCAGCTGTGCTGATCAATGCATTCACGTCAACGGGCTGTGCTTTGAGCTTTGCTGCTTTACCAACAGTTATTATCTCCCGCTGAGAAGCCAGTACTGTTAAGTCTGTTTTATTGGTGCAGTGTTCATTGTATTTAGCGTTTAGGTGACTTATCAATGACTCAAGGCCCCAAGCTTGTTCTCCTGAAAAACCAGCTCATGTGTAGGTGCATGAGTCAACTTGTCAGTTTTCTCGTCTCTGGGATCTTTTAGGCGTTATCTCTTAGTGACAGCTGCGGCACAAATCCCAACAACAACTGCCCCTTATTGAGGCATTTTCTTTTCTAAAAGCCCATCCTATAATTAGTGAAAATCGCTGTATCGACTGGCTGATGTCTCGCCACACGAGGTATTTTTTTTTTTCACCCTGAAGCGGTCGATCCTGCAACCTGTAAGCTGCCTGCTCACATCTCTAACCCAAAGGCTGTTTCAGGGATTAAGCATTTTTAGGAGGACTCAGAAATAAGACCCAACCGCTGAAAGACGATGATAACTGACAGGAGAGTCAATCTGAACCAGTTTGAAGTTCATTCGCCTGCGTTGGCCTATAACGCCTTTTAGCGATGATATCAGTGGAAGAATAAATTGTGGAAACGCAGAAGGCGTTTATTCTTAGAAACATGTCAGAACTTCATTTTCCACTCTCCACAGAGTTGCAGATGCTCGTTATTCTAAATGTATGTGCTCTTAAAGCGCCTGGAGGCTAAATCCTGCCGCTCTGACCTCAGTAATAACCGAACCAGAGCATCACGTTGCTGTCAGTCACGCAGCAGCATTTAACATGTTGCTCAGCGTCTTCATCCCCAGGGGACTTGCTTTCATCACTATTGATTTCGTACAGTACATACAATGTGCCTTCATGTACAGATAGCAGAGTACACCCCCGTTTGCCATATGTGCATGATGATGGAGTCACTTTAGGCTAAACCCTGGGCAGGAACCACAACGCCCATCTGTCCACCAGGGATGACGGACTCTCAGCCTCTCAGTCCTCTCGTTATGATGATTGGCTGTAATGACACACTCCACACTGTCCCCATTCCCCAATTATTTTGCTGCCGATCATTTTTCTCGTGGCAGTGATTTGATTGCCTCCCAGAAGGAGAGGGAGGAGAGGCAGGCATGAACCGAAGCTGTGGAGGGATGAAGTGACTGGAGTTCAGCAAACTGGTGTCCAAAGGGCACACCGTAACAAATGACGGCAGCTCATAATGTGGGACTTCACTCTGGTTTTGCATCTTTTCTGCCGCTGTGGGAGTTGCAGCGCTGCATTTCAATAAGGAGTTATTTAAAGCGCTGACAAGCTTCGTTCAGACAACAGCGACAGATGACAGAGATCTCCCACCAGGGGGGGAACGTGGAAGTACTGGAGAGAAATATGGAAAAAAGCAGAATCCATGATTTGGTTTACATACGTGTATATATATACGTATGTATATATATATATATATATATATATATACGTGTATATATATATATATATATATATATATATATATATATATATCTATAGACACACACACACACACACATATATATACATCTATATACGTGTGCACGTATATATAAATGCGTCACGTATATATACGTGCACACGTATATATATATATATATATATATATATATATATATATTTATATATATATCTTTCTAATTAGATGAGAATACAATATTCTCATTATGAAGCTACAAGCAGTTAGCTTAACGCTAGCACCAGCATTGCTCACAGGATAAAACATTTAGCTGGACTCCATCCAAATGTAAAGAAATCTAAAGCAAATGAACACGTTAAATGTGTTGTCTTTAATCTGTACATAAACCAAAGTAAATGCCCACGCTAAGAAGCTACATATAGCTGCTAGCATTAGCTTCATAGCCTATTTATGGTACGGACATGAGTGTGTGTGGTATCAATCTACTTGTGACTCTGAGAGAAAGAAAAATCCAAAATGTCAAACAATTCATTTCAGGAAGTTCCTCTGAAAAACAAAAAATCAACAGTTTTGTAAAAAAAAAAAACAATTGATAGAAAACTGCCAATATAAATCTAAATAACTGTAATATAGCAACCCCATGTTGCCATAGAAACCATAAAACTTCAGCCAAGTCAAGTCCAATGGATATGACCTCAGTGTTGTCAATTTAAGCTACATGACTATGATTAGAATAGAATAGAATAGAATAGTTTTTTTATTCATCCCCCTTGGGGGGAAATTTACCTGCCACAGCAACAAAGACAAAAACACAGACACAATAGTAATAATAATAAAATAGAATAGAATAGAATAAAAATATTTACATATTTACAATGAACTAAAATTGTAGGTCTTTGTACAATTATTATTCTTATTATTATCAGTAGTAATAGTAGTAGTGGTGGTGGGTACTAGTAGTAACAGATGCTCCGTACTCTCAACCAAGACAGAAAACTTTATTACTCCTTTGATCTTTGAAGGCAGCACAGACCACAACCAAAACAAACAAAACCAAAAAAAACAACAACAACAACAAAAACAAGCGAGAAGAAAATTTGGAATGAAAAAGGTAAAAATGTTGAACAAATGGTTGAAATGTTGAGGTTCAGATTTTTCAAAAAAAAAAAAAAATACATCAAACCCAAAACTGCAACAGTCCAGTTTTATCCTGTATCATAAATGCTGTTAAACAGCACGTAGTTCAAATTAAATCATCACTGCCCTGATAAACTTCAAGTGATTCCCAGAGGAACAATATGAGCACAAATCTAACAACGGATAAATAACCAACCACAACCTTTAATTGACTTAAAGCCCACTGGTCTGATAAAAATACAAGCAGGTAGTTAGCAAGTGCTAGTCTCATACATCAGATATAATATAATTAGAGTTCCCCATGGGAAAGATTCAAAGCTTCATCGTGTGTTAATGAGGAATGTGCAGTACTTATATATATATATATATATATATATATATATGGTTTCTATGGCAACATGGGGATTGCTATATTACATTGCTATATCTACTTCTTTAGATTAATATCAGCATTTTTCTACCAATTGGCATCATCACGTACAACAAAATCAACAAAAAATTAAGGAAGTACTAAAGTAAAATGCATTCTTGGTGGTTTGAATATTTTTACGTATATTTTTGAATTGAACTCGTCAATGACAGAGAGTGTCCTGTGATCCTGATGACGTTTCACTTTGTTCATGACTGATGCTGAGAGCTCAGTGAGGGTCAAATCAGTGAAGAGTAGCTCTAACTGTAGCTGCTTAAAGGCTATAAGGTTAAAATAATAACGCTACCTACATATACAGCCTCTCTTTGCTTTGCACACAGCTTGTTTAAGAGCCGCCTGAGGCCTTTACACTGTGCGGCGCTGACGGATCAAATGAGCAAATGCATTTGTGTGTGCTGCTGTGTCCTCAGGGAGTTCGGTCGATGGAAGGTCAGCAGCCTGGCGGTGGAGAAGCGGGACGGTTTCGGCGGCAGCGGTGGCCTAGCTCTGCCCCTTGACCCCGACTTCATGCACACCATCCGCCAGCTGGGGAGGCGGCCAACCCTCCAGACGATTACAGAGGGTCTAATCAAGAAATATGGCACCCACCTCCTCCTCTCCGCCACGCTGGGAGGTATGCTGGAGTACGCTGAGCTTCAAAGCAAGCCTGATTCAAGCAGCATCCAATGTGATTTTGTTTTTCAGCACATGGGGCACCGATTTTTCCGTCTGTTGCTTTCCAAACAACAAAGCATATGATTTTTTTTTTCTGGATCAGTGTTTTTTTGGCTCATAAAAACATCAGATTGTTCTGGTTTAGTGTACAACACATAAAAAGGCAGTGAAAGGGGAGATTGAATACTTTTGTTTGGCTGTCAAAACAGCATACTTCCCAAAACGGAGCCTCAGCAACACTAACTCATTTGTATGTAACTGGCTTATTTTTTTTCTTAGTAAATCAATATCAGGAATGATACTTTATTAGACGAGTTTGTCTGTGTGTGTGTATACTGTTATTACTATTATATATTACATATTAGCTTTTGCTGATCATCCTTGAAATCCAGTAACTGGCCAAAAACCAACAGTAGACATAAGGTTTGACTGTCAGTATCTCAGAACTCAAGACAAATCAATTCTTTATACTGTAGTTTAAACCAGTGTTCAAAAGTCTCTGAGGCAGAAATCCATCATAGAAAAGTAAAAGATGCAATCGCCTCCTCTGACAGTGAACTCAGCAGACCGCAATGCAACACAGAAATGTTTAATAACAGAGTGAAACTCTCATGTTTCACCTCAAACAAGTCCTGATGCAGGACAGGAAGACTTTGACTGACGTGGCCGACGTTGCACATGGGGGGTGAAACTTGATCCTGCTGAAGCAGATCTACTGCAAGCCAAAGTTTTCAACTATCAACCCAAATACGGCTGGGGAGGTGTGGGCTTTGGGGATGGGGGTGGGGTGGTTGGGGCTCTTGGGCCTGTCCTGGCCTCCTCGGGGGTGCTGGTTTCTATCTCCTCCTGGTTGCTGGATCTGCACGGTTCTCGGTGGCACTGGTGGCTCTCTGGGTTCGGCATCATCGGTGCTCCCGCTTTCCTGGGGTTGTTGGGGACACCTGGCCGGTCTGGCCATGCAGGGTTATGGTAGACGCTCTGGGCTTCGGTGTTCTTCACACATGTCACATCTGTCATTTGTTTCCGCCTCTTGTCACCCAGGTATAGCACTTCCCTCTCTGGCTTATAACAGGAAATTCCAATAAATAATGTAAGCTTAGATTCCAGGGAGGGCCAGTGACGGTCTCACAAATATTAATAGCTTTTGCTGCAAGACTAAAATATGCATAATCTCATAAAAGGTTGACAGTTTTTGTGGTGGTTATCAGTGAGAACAATGCAGACAAAGTGAAAAGAAGAGGAAGTGGCAGATCAGAAAATAGTCATGTGAGTCATTTCTGACAGTTTTGATGTCACGGATCCGTGTCACAAAATGATCATTGAGTTTTTACTCTGGCACCTCTCATAATAATAATAATAATGATATATTTATTCTAATGGTCAAACTGGGATGTTTTGAATGAGTAAAACCTCAGGGAACATCTCAGACCTGGAATCTTTGGCAGCATATTGCAACAAACCTCATTTATCCTGTGTATTTACTGTAATTTTTGGTGGTGATCGGATCCGATTCAACGTCACCACCAAAAATAAATCAGTTATAAGTTAGGCCACTTCTGACCAATCCTGACAATTTTGTTAAAATCCGTCCATAACTTTTTCAGTTACTTTGGTCTGTGCTCTCCAAGTGATTTTCTAGTTGAATATTTTTCTTTGTGGTGTTGGAATTTGTAGACGGTCCTCGCTAGGAGTAATGTTTTCCGTGGATCACTGGGGATCATCATTTCGGTAAAAATACGGTCGTAGCTCATTGTGTGCCTCACCAATATTTCAGATTTTTTTTTTCTCAATGTGGCCCCAATACTCTGCCATAAAAATCCATGAATAACAACAATAATTACATTTTAGCATTAGAGATCTAATTTTAATTAAAGAGTTTTCACATACTGGTGGATTAACCATTACAGAAACATGTTTTCAGTAATACTGTTTAGGTCAGCAGTGGTAAACACCTGACACTGGGCGGAGGTGAAATTATTAATCTGTTAAGCTCCTTAATACAGTATACATGGAGTGTGACAAAGGACTAGTTAGGGAAAAGGGTGAGTGCTGACAAACTGTTCTTGACATGCTGTTCAGGGTTAAGAGTGGATTTAATGTGAGCGGTTTGAACGCACCGTGAACACTCAGACTGCACTCAGCACTCTTTTGACGAGACAGCGGTACTGTATTTTCCTGTAAACTCTTTTTATCCAAGATAAGTGGGCTTCCAGTGTTAATGACCTGTTAGTTATGTAGGTCACAGTGTGGACACACGTGGTGCTTTTGCTTTTACCTGCTATGAAATAATAACCCCACAGCTGAATGGAGCCATTTCACACCATTTCTCAGGGGCACAGTGCGAGGAAATAAAGCACTGCAGTAGAAACACTGGAGAGGAGGAGGAAATATGTTGGAAAAGACACCAAAAGAAGTCACTTCATCACGAACAAAGTCCTGGGGCCAGATTTCTAAACTGTGTATACTCACAAAGATCGTTTTCGAGATGTCATCCACTGGAGAAGTGGGCACATAAGCCTCATTTCCACTCCAGCAGTTTGCTATAAAGGATGTAGAAACGCCCTTAAACATCTGCTCACGTATCAATACTCCATTAGATGTCAACGAGAAGAACGGCAAAGCAGCGCAGCTTCACAAATTGTGTCGCATCAGCGAAGTTCAGCGACAGCAGCTGTGGTTACGCACATCTGTAGCTATTTATAAAGAACAAATTCATCACATGAGCCTGTGAACCATCTCAATCATCATTATTAAGCATCTGAAAGATGATCCATGATTCATTTATGGAGCTATTGAAGTAGAATTCTATTGAAACAGGCTTTACAAAGCGGGATAAAATATAACACCAGAGAAATAATGGTGAATTTAAAAAAAAAAAAAAAAAAAAATCAAGTTCTTTAATAATCTGCTTGCTTGTTTCCACCTTGTCACCTATCCAGCTCTTTCTACATCTGGCTAATGCATTTCCTTCAACAATCAAAAATAATAACAATGTTAGTGTGAAAAAAACTTACTTACATCTTATGTGCATGTAATAATTGTAACACTTAGATAAGTTGGACTCGTCTCCCAGAGAAGTTCTGATATATATATATATATATATATATATATATATATATTTTTTTTTTTTTTAACTCTTTGAGTACCATCGACATAAAAATACATCAAAGTGTTTTTTCAGCAGCGGGTCACTCCTGCAGCCTGTGAGTAATTTTGGGGCTTCTGGGAGATGTAGTCAGAGCATAAAGAGACGGTATACACCACAGAGATCAAAACAGGAAGTGGAGACGATCAAGATTAGAGAGTAAAACAAACAGAATCTGGACAAAAAGTGGTGATTTTGGTGAAAGTGTCCTCTACTCTACCTCTGATAAAACAAGAATGGAACAAGGTAAAAACAAACATTTTTTTCATGATGAAATAGAGAGTTTCTTCTTTCATTTGAGCTATTCAGTGTTTTCAGAGACATAGTACAAAATATTCTGTGGGTCTAGAAATATGACTCAAAATGGACAAAAACCCTGGCACTTTCTGTTTTATAAAACGGCTGGCACTCAAAGAGTTAATTCAATGTTTTAATAATGTAATTAAGGTAATTAGAACAATTAGGTGAAGCTGATCAATGATGTTGGATAAGCTCTTTGTTCCTGAGGGCTTTAACAGATGCACAGACCTTGCCTGTGCCTTTTCCTCCAATCATCCAAACCATCAGTTCCTCCACAGAACTTAATCACTGCTGCGCTTTTCTGCCCGATGTGAAAAGACACTAATGAAAGGTGATTAGTGCTGCTCTGCTGGAGCTAATGGAGCTCTCCTTCCCTCTGCCTGACTGTCACCAGGGGAGGAGGCTTTGACAATATTTGTGGACAAAAGGAAGCTCGGCCAGGAGTCTTCGCCCGCCGGATCCAATGGCAGCCGCGGCAGCAACAGGAGCCTGAACGCCACGGGGCCGGTGACCCTGGAGGCCCTCCACCAGCTGGCCGCCTCCTACTTCACCGACCGAGAGAGCACCCTGCGCAGGCTGCACCACCTCCAGATCGCATCCACCGCCATACGGGTACGTGGAGGTCATGTAAAACACTGCTGGTGGAGGAAACGCCATGCAGACGCTGCCTAGAGGCTGCTGGGTAGTTTCCCTGGTTGCTCAGCCACCAGCATTTAGGCATGGGAGCAGCATCGAGTTGGACTGGTTTGGTTTTGGGTTCAGCAACTCGTTTGAATCACTTATTCAGTCACCAGGGGAGGCAAATTAATTCAGCCTTGATCAATAAATAAATGCATGCATCACTAACTGACCCAGTATGAATGAATATAGCAACAGTGAAATATTATTTTAAGCACATACATACATGCCGACACAACTTTACAAGCAAAGCGTGTGAAATGTTATTTTATAGTGTGTTTATAGTTTATCATTTAGCTCATTTTTAGAGCAAACAGGAATAAAATCAGCTACAAACAAATATATCATCTGCTAAAAATGTGTTTTTTGTTGACATTCAGTGGCTTAACTGCTCGAGTCAGCACGCTGTGACATCACTGCTGGGCCTGGTTACAGGTACAACTGGCAATAAAGTAAAGTAATAAAGTAAGTAACTCGTCGTTTTTCATGGCTCAAACTTCCAACATTTCTCTCGCAAAGAAGGACTAAGAGTAGAAGCATAAAGTAGAATATAATTGAAATACGGAAGTAAACTACAAGTACCTCACTATTTTACTTAAATTCAGTACTTTGCTAAGATTCAGTCCCAGCACTCATGCGTGAAGTCTGAACTCAAGACACTCTGGGAGCTCAACTTCAAGATAACGTGCACTTCAAATCCGTTCATTCCAGCTGGGGGAATTCACTTCCATAACTCATTTAATCGGGAAGGATTAAGAACAAATGCTTATTATCAGAATTGGCCTGACACCAGGAAATCCACCTGTTGAAGCTGCAGGGCTGCAGCGTTTCCATCACTTTTTTACTGTCACATAAAACTCACGTGTGCAGGAGGAAGTGTCGTGAATTAATCTGTCAAACTTTTATAGAGAGGTGGTCAAACGTGTCTTTGCTAATCGGTCATTAGAGGCTAATTGACCGGCTGTTTAAAAGCAGTGCAAAACAATATTACAGAACACACGGTCTCCATCGCCTCCCTGGTATCACGCTTTAAAGAGGAGGGTGAAGAAGCAGAGCGGAGCAGCGGTGGTGCGTCCTGTACCATAAAACACCAATCATCCATTTTATCATCTGAAGTGGCCATTAGAGCGTACGCATTAATCAGCCTGAGGGCCAAACAGAGATGCTAAAGTGAGTAGCCACTGATGAAGACAAGTGGCCCCACCCCCCGAACTGAGGACATGTTCCTATGGTTATGCATCAGCTTGATGGATTAGAAATATCATTCCATTAATTTCCAGCCGGGCTGAATTCCATTCGTTTGCCACTTTGCAGTGTGTGTGTGTGTGTGTGTGTGTGTGTGGAGTTCAGGCAGATTGAAGACCGGATCGAGAGAAAGAGAGCGAGAGAGGGAGATGAACACTACATTTTATGAGGGATGTAAAGCAGCACCTGCAACACACAGCCATTCATTAAAATCACACAGTACTGAGGGTTCAGTGAGAAATAGGACGCGTCCCGAGCATAAACTTATGCTAATACCTGGTAAGTTATGTGTTTTTCTGTTGCAGCGTGTCTGAATTTTAAAGTTGAACATCAAGATTAATTACTAGTTAGAAATAAGCAGAGGGGGGGAATCAGTATGAGGCTATATGAAGTATTTTCTTTACAACATTTTCCTAAAAAGCAATGTACAGACTTCTGGAAGTGTGTGGTGGCGTCTGTAGCAGGGTTCTTCTCTCAAAAGTCAAATTTAATACTTTTTAAGACCTCAGCAAATATAGTTTAAGACCAAAAAGTGTCTTAACAATTTCTTTAGCAGAAAATAGTCAATTTATTGTAGGGCCCGACCAATATGGAGTTTTTGAGACAATGTCAATATTTAGCAAAAAAACAACAAAAAAAAATCCGACAACCAATTGATCTCCGAAAATATTATTTTATGATTTTTTTTTCAGCCCTTTAACAATGATATAAATTGAAGGCATAACACTTAACTTACAACTTTAATTTCAGGAACAAAGAAGTGAACTTTTTTGTACAAAATAACATGGAAAATTGCAGTAAATCTCTAAATACTGTGTTTTCCAATTGCATTAAAAACACCATATGATAATTTAATACCTAGATCAAATTTACAATAAATTTAAGACAATTTAAGACCTTAATTACTCAGCTGTGAGGATTTCCTGTTTTGTTTGCTCAGATTAGGAAAGAGGTTTTGGTCCCAATGTATCCTAGTTGTGTGTGCTTTAGATTGTGACCGCAAAGTTTGAATGCCGCGTTCACAAATACCAGCTAACAGCTGTAACGTTTTATACCTTTAAAATTTCTCAGTCGTAGAGGGAGTTGATTCTTCCTCTCAGAACAGAAAACAAATTATTCCATCTGAGAAAGCTTTCTAATTGAAGACATTTTCAGTGTTTTTCCAATGCTCTGAAAATTCACTTGAAGTTTAAAATGCCCTTGATGAGGCTTTTTATGTGCTTCATAAAGATGATCCACTGTCTTGTTCTCTACATTAATAACAATACACAGGGCTCTTTTAAAAGTCAAATTTAATACTTTAAGACCCAAAAATGTCATAACAATTTCTTTGGTAGAAAATAGTCAATTTATTGTAAGGTCCGACCAATATGGTTGATGCAGATATCAATATTTAGCAGGAAACAAAAAAATCTGACAACTGATTAATCGCTGATAATAATTTTTTATGAATTTTTTTTCGTCCCTTTGACACTTGCAAAAACGACATAAATTGAAGGCATAACACTTAAGTTTTTTTCGACAAGTTTCATCTCACAACTTTCAAGAACAAAGAAGTGAAATTTGTGAACAAAATAATGAGCAAAATTGCAGTAAATCTATGAATACTGTGTTTTCCTTTTTGCATTAAACACACCATCTAAAAATTTCATACCTGCAGCAAATTTACAGTAAATTTAAGACACAATTTAAGGCCTTAATTCCTCCCCGTATTTTAATTTAAGACTTTAAGAAGCCACTGGAACCCTTATCACATTTGCTTGCAGGTGACCGAAACCAGAACCGGACCGCTTGGATGCAGCAACTACGACAATCTGGACACAGTCAGCTCAGTTCTGGTTCACAGTCCAGAAAACAAGGTCCAGCTCCAAGGTAGGACCTGCTCCCTGGATTATTAGCCTCACATTCACCAAACAGACATGGACGTCACATCGATCCTGTCATCTGTCTCTCAGCAAGACAGCGAACAGATATATTCCTCAAAATATCAAAGTATTGCTTCAAGGCACACATCTGGCATTTTTCTATTTGTTATTGTGAACAAATCAACGATGAGTTAGTGCATCTTTCATTTCACTTCATTTTTTTTACGACTCAAAACATGAATATTTAAAAGCAGTTTTTGTTAAAAAACAGCTGGGTGCTGAGGGTTTTACACATCACTCAAACTATTTTCTGTCGTGGATTGTTTACTGCGGACTCAAAATGAACTACTGTATAGAGCTGGTTTTCATCTTTTCATGCATAACAATTTCCCATCATGCATGTTGCCTACTCATCCAGTCGTCTACCTTCCACAGGGCTGCAGGTCATCCTACCTGGCTACCTGCAGAGCCGCTTCACTCAGGCGGCTCTAAACTACATCGGCTGTAAATCCGAGGGCCAGTTTGTGTGCCGGAGCGGAGACTGTTGGTGTGAATGCAGCGTGGACTTCCCTCAGTGCAACTGTCCTCTGTCTGACCTGGACAACCTGGAAAACAACCTGCTGCGCATCAGAGACACCTGGAGGCTGATCAACCAGGAGTTTGAGGAATCAGGTGAGTCAGAGGATTTAATTAACTATGACACAGCAAAACAGGACCTGAAAGTGTTGGTTTGAACGGTGCGTTCAAAAAACCCACGGCTGGACTTTTAACTCTTTGAGTGCCAAAGATATTTATGTATGATATATTTGTATTTCCTTTTTTCAGCAGCAGGCACAAGAGGGCGCTCTCACACAGCCTGTGAGTCATGTTGGGGCTTCTGGGAGATGTAGTCAGAGCATAAAGAGACAGTATACACCACAGAGATCAAAACAGGAAGTGGAGACGATTGAGATTAGAGAGCAAAACAAACAGAATCTGGACAAAAAGTGTTGATTTTGGTGAAAGTGTCCTCTACTCTACCTCTGATAAAACAAGAATGGAACAAGGTAAAAACAAACATTTTTTTCATGATGAAATAGAGAGTCTCTTCTTTCATTTGAGCTATTCAGTGTTTTCAGAGACATAGTACAAAATATTCTGTGGGTCTAGAAATATGACTCAAAATGGACAAAAACACTGGAACAAGACACTGGACTGGGCTGGAGCTCAATGAGTTAAAATTCTCACACTGCTGAACTTTGGGATCTGGGTTATTTTTCACTGTAAAAATAAAAAAAAAGATGTGGAAATATGAACTCACATGAACAAAAACACACGCCTTGTTTTTGCTGGAAATAAATTCTGGGCTGTCAAACAAATACCGGCAGCTGCCAGACGCTGAATCAAGAGAGCCGTCAGTCATCGTGTCAAATCAAACGCTGCCTCTGGTGCTCTTCAGAGAATACACAGATCTTTTGAAGGCTGTTCCCACCAAAGCCGAGAAAAATCAGGAAAAAAGTGCAATTAAAGGCGTTCAAGGACCACATGCTTTGAGTTATGAGGACATTTAATAAAACTCTGAAAGTGTAAATATCAAACGCATGACATCTTGTTCACTGCATTTGAACAAAACACAAAATTTACAAAGTAAATCCAGTTACAACATGTTTTTATCACAATAGTTACGTCATTGAGTGCCAGCCGTTTTATAAAACATAAAGTGTCTTGTTCCAGTGTTTTTGTCCATTTTGAGTCATATTTCTAGACCCACAGAATATTTTGTACTATGTCTCTGAAAACACATGAAAAAAATGTTTGTTTTTACCTTGTTCCATTCTTGTTTTATCAGAGGTAGAGTAGAGGACACTTTCACCAAAATCACCACTTTTTGTCCAGATTCTGTTTGTTTTGCTCTCTAATCTCGATCGTCTCCACCTCCTGTTTTGATCTCTGTGGTGTATACCGTCTCTATATGCTCTGACTACATCTCCCAGAAGCCCCAAAATTACTCACAGGCTGTGTGAGAGTGCCCTCTTGTGCCTGCTGCCGAAAAAACACTTTGACATATTTATACGTCAATGGCACTCAAAGAGTTAGCTTCAGAGGCACACTTTGTTACCCTAGACAGAGCTAGACTAGCAGTTTCCCCCTGATGCCAGTCCTTATGCTAAGCTAAGCTAAGCTAACCAGCTGGTAGCTTCATATTTATACATGCAGTTACATCAATCGCTCATCTAACTCTCTCCAAGAAAGGGAATTATTCCACACTATTACTTTAATGTAATGTCAGTAATTTAAAATAATATCAATAATTTAAAGCTCTCATAATGGAAAAAGGCCACCTCTGCATGAATCCTATCCTGTTAGCGCTGATCATAACAGTTGGTAAATGTAACTCTGCACCATTATGAGGCTCTTTTATTGATTGTGTGAGGCGTCGACACAAATAAATGAGCCAACAGTAGCACAAAGCCTGGTCTGCCTCCAAGCTCCTAAATGTACTATTGCATTAATTTTGAGACAGCGCTGTAATTACCACAAACACAGCATACCGGGAGATTAGTGGCCTCTGCTGCCATTTACACCGCAATCTACCCAGATACTCGCAGCAACGCTTATCGGATGTTTTGTGAGCAAAGACCTGCCGTCAGAAGTCAAGTTTATATGAGACTAAAATGTTTGGAGAATGTGTCAGAGCTTTTAAAAGTTTCCTCCCACAGCAAAAAACACGTCAAGGAACTTTTCCCATAATTTCTTTTGTGTGTCGCCTGACACGTTTGATTCAAGTTACCATGGCAACCTGCCTCACTTTCACATCGTTAAAGGCGTTTCAGTGTCACTCACGTCTAATGAGAGACTACTTGCTTTGTAGGTGTGTCATAGTCTATGCAGGCAACAGGTGATGATTAAGCACAGAAAGAAAATATGATAGGTGTTTGTTCTCGTGAGATCAGCGTCGCTCCCTCCGCAGAAAATCAAAAATCACAAAACATGCGTTCTTGGCATGTGGCAGCTGTTGTTTCTCGTCTTGAGCTGTTTGCTTTTCTGGGACAAACAATGCAGAGTCGACAGGTTTTTTTTTTTTTCGGGGATATTGTTGTCACCCTGCGGCTCTTCGCTGCAGGCAGAGTTTACTTATTCATGTCCCTTCTTTCCTACCAGAGGAGTTCCAAAGCTTTGTTGGGAAACTGCCAACCCATTACGCTGTAAACACATCTGTCGTGGAGCACATGTGGAGGGCGGACGCCAGCCTGCTCCAGCGCCACAGGCAGCTGGAGACCAGCAGCAACCAGCTCCTCGCCAAAGCTCGCCGCACCGTTAACAAGCTCTTCAGCCTCAGCAAGAGGTGCCGCAAACAGCCCCGAATAGCCCTGCAGAGGGCGAGGTAAGGGAAGAACCAGAGAGGTGGTGATATTTACGCTGCAGCCGGTTAACCCAAGGTGCTCCCCAAAACTTAT
This sequence comes from Synanceia verrucosa, assembly GCA_029721515.1. Classification (NCBI taxonomy): domain Eukaryota; kingdom Metazoa; phylum Chordata; class Actinopteri; order Perciformes; family Synanceiidae; genus Synanceia; species Synanceia verrucosa. The sequence continues at coordinate 2,141,474 of CM056554.1, forward strand.
AATTATGAAAATGATTTATGCACCAGGCGCTGGGAGGAAGCACCCGAGCGGGACGGCACTTATTAGGAGGCACTTGAGGAAAAGCAGTTGTGGAGTGAGCTGAAAAGTGCTGACTCGTCTGTTCCACCAGCATGTTTGGTTTCACCGTCTGCAGGTTTCCACGGCTTCACAATCAATCCAGCGTCTTAAAACCCCTCATATAATAATCCATTTGTTTTAACGGATTCACACCCAGAACTTTAAGCTGCTGTGGCCGGTAATACATGAGGACTTATAGCTTATATTTATGACTGCCTTTTTTTACTGTTACAGCTGCTGTTTCAGCAGCGCTCCCACCTGGATAATCTATTTCGGCAGCCTATCAGAGGCCGCCGTGGTCATAACTTCACTCAGATTTATGCCTCTCTCATGCACACTTGATGTTGATAGCTATTTCTGGCAGGGAGATTAACTAAATGACACAATCCATCAGAGCACGAGTCAAATACAGGCACTGCCACCTCAGACCACTATCCAATTACACATCTTTATCACACCCTTTCGGCTTGTAAAAAAAGAATTCAATAGTAGCATAGGGTCAGACCGTATTAAGTCTGTTCTTTGTGTCCCTTTGAAATGAAATATATATATTTTTAATTTGCTCCTTCACATTGTAATTGTATTTTAACTCTTTGAGTGCCAGCCATTTTATCAAACAGAAAGTGTCTTGTTCCATTTTGTCTTGTTTTTTTGTTGTTCAAAGCATATTTCTAGACCCACAGAATATTTTGTACTATGACTCTGAAAACACTGAATAGCTCAAATGAAAGAAGAGACTCTCTATTTCATCATGAAAAAAATGTTTGTTTTTATCTTGTTCCATTCTTGTTTTATCAGAGGTAGAGTAGAGGACACTTTCACCAAAATCACCACTTTTTGTCCAGATTCTGTTTGTTTTGCTCTCTTATCTCGATCGTCTCCACTTCCTGTTTTGATCCCTGTGGTGTATACCGTCTCTTTATGCTCTGACTACATCTCCCAGAAGCCTCAGCATTACTCACAGTGTTATGGAGACCACAATCGGTGACCTGCTGCAGAAAAAACACTTTGACGTTGAAATACGTCAATGGCACTCAAAGAGTTAATAACATTGTTATTGTGCTATATCCACTGTAAAAGCAGTATCAACTTGTTTGTTTGTGAGCGTGCGTCATCAGTACCCATCTGCACCACAGAACAGGGATTCAAGAAATTAAAATATTCATTTCGATCCGATTTTTCCTTCTGGGACTCCAGCTAGACTCATGTTTTTTTTCTGCACATTTAAACAAAAGCACTTCCTTCGCCGTGTTATTGCAAAAACATGACAGAGACTCTGAGTGACAAAGATGAATGTAGTAGCGGTGTTGTATCTCTGAGCCTGGAGGGTTTAACACAACTGTCATCTCTTTTCCAGGCCTCTTCACTTCTGGTTGGGCTACGCCCTCTCCATTATATACTGCAGTGAGAACAACCAGGTTGGTGTTTACAGTGATGAGAGCCGCAGCTGCTCCTGCCCCTACAGCCATCCGCCTTGCCAGGGCCTCATCCCCTGCTCTGTGGGTGACGGGAGCCGCTGTGCCTCCTGCTCCATGGAAAACAGGACGCGATGCTCCAGCTGTAACCTGGGCTTCACCCTGACCCAGGGGGCCTGCCGGCCCGCCGTGCCCGACCCCACGGACCCCTACCTGGGCCTGGAAAGTGACCGAGACCTGCAGGACCTGGAGCTGCGCTACCTGCTCCAGCGGCGCGATCCGCGCATCTCTCTGCATGCCGTGTTCGTGAGCAACGACGTGCGCGTTAACACTTGGTTTGACCCGTCCTGGAGGAAAAGGATGCTGCTCACCCTCAAAAGCAACCGGGTGAAGTCCAACCGTGTCCATGTGCTCCTCGGACTCGCCCTCCAGTTCTGCCTCACCAGGAACAGCACTCTGGAGCCAGCGTTAGCTCTCTTTGTGAATCCCTTCGGGGGCAGCCATTCGGAGAGCTGGACCATGCCTATAGGGCAGCACGGATACCCGGACTGGGAGCGGACCAAGCTGGATATCCCCTTGGACTGCTATAATTGGACTTTAACGCTAGGAAACAGATGGAAGAGCTTTTTTGAGACGGTTCACTTCTATCTGAGGAGTCGTATGAGGGACCCTGTGGGGGTTACAGGAGCCAACAAGAACACAACGGTGTACTACGAGCCTCTGGAGGTGAGCGAGCCGTCCAACAACATCGGCTACATGAAGGTAAACAGCATGCAGCTGTTTGGATACAGCGTGCACTTTGACCCTGAGGCGATCCAGGACTTGATTCTGCAGATAGACTACCCGTACACTCAGGGATCGCAGGACTCGGCCCTGCTGCAGCTGGTGGAGCTGCGCTACAGGGTGAACCGCCTCTCGCCTCCAGGGGCCCCACACGTGGATCTGTTCGCCTGTCTGCTCCGCCACAGACTCAAACTGTCCAGTGCAGACGTGACCAGGATACTCACTGCTCTGCAAGCCTTCAGCGCCAGGCAACCAAACCACGCCGAGTACGAGGCGAATAAACTGTGCAGTTAATGGCCTCCCTTTGATGTTTTGTACAATTTCCTCGCCACAGACAGGCCTGCATCCGTTGTCAGCTGGATCCATTTGTGTCAAGTGTGTGGTATGTTGTTCAAGGCTTTGTTGTACAAAAACAATGTGCAATTAAATTTGATGTTTTCATAAGTTCAGTGTAGTTTTATGGATTAAAGCCCCTAAAGACTTGATTTTAAATCTCAATCAAAGTACTTCATGATACAGTAGCAACAGCGGAGTTCTATAAGTATCATAATAGACAGTGATAGTGTGGTTCACTGACAACCTAAGTAAACAAATGTCTTCACTTTGTGAGTCAAATGTTGCTAAACCTTTTCCAAACCAGCGAGCACAGCAACGACAAATGCAGAAATCTCTCATGTGAATTAACCGGGAGAGACTGTGCTCACTCACAAGCCCATCCCTCAAAAAGTAAAAAGGCAAATGAGAAAATAATTTATCATCTTCACGTCAAATTTTAATCATTTTTGCTCAAAACGACAGCGTGCATCACAACATCCTCATCGCTCTCCCAGTCACTGGAGAGTCGTAGTGATGTGTGCCGTGTTGTTTTTGCCCATCTGGAGCCTCAGAACACAAGGTCTCCATTCTCCGCTCAGGGAATAGCCTCGGCACAGATTACTAAGTGTATAGCCGGAGAGGGGAGGGTCGGAGCAGTCCGCCTCTGTTCCGCCGCCGTCCCCGTCCGCCATTCACAGTTACTGTGATAGATGAGCTGCGGCGCCACAGAGACATGCCCAGCATCAAACAACAGTACGCTAGGTATCAGTGACACAGATAGTACTCTCGCCCAGCGTGGGAATGAGTTGGACACTCAAAAGAGTGATTCTGACCAAAAGGGAAATCAGCTTTAATCCCCAGGGGGTCGTCGACAGCGTAGCCGCGGGCTAGCAGTATGGGCCGGCTTTGATTAGAGCAGCATCTAAAAGAGCTTGTAGTAAAAGACGAAGCTTCATCAAGATTCACCTGACACGTTTCTCCTGAGATTAAAGCCAGACACAATTTGCTCTGATGCCATCGTTCAGAATGAATGTGATGAGGTTGTTGATATGAGGTGCAGAGCGAACCACCGCCACTACTGTCGACCCCACTGTCATTCAGATTACTGTATGATGCATCAGGCTGCTGCGTTACAGCGAATGAGCCGTTTAATCTGTTTATGTGGCGCAGAGTAGATTGGCAAAGCTTTTTTGCGCTCAAGACATTACTCTCATGACAAGCATCTTTCCTTTGGCTGCTGATGAGCTTAAAGGGATGGTGAGCAGGATTAGGCACATCTGGGGTTTTTTGGGAGTTTTTCCTTCATCAATATGAGGGTTGTTGTTGTAAAGTACAGAGGGTGTTATATCCTGTGCAGATTGGAAAGCTCTCTGAGTAGGAATCTCTGATAATATTGGCATCCGAAATTATCAGCCAGTACTAACATAAAAATTTATTGGGACATATGAGTATCGGGTTTTTTCAACTGCTGGAGGCTTCAGCATTTCAGAGCCTCCATGAACGCAGCATGCAACGTTTACTGACGCCCTTGATGACATTACAACAACAAGAACAACAAGTGGATCCTTAGCCGTGGCTAATAAGCTAGCTCCTCTTTTCCAAGTGTTTCCTGTGGATGGTAAATGTGCCATCACACATGAGGACATGAGGAAAGTCAGTCTCCTCAGTATCAGTGTTGGAGCTTCATTTGTTGCATTTAAACTCATTAAGTGCCAGCCCTTTCATAAAACAGGAAGTGTCTTGTTCCAGCATTTTTGTCCATTTTGAGTCATATTTCTAGACCCACAGAATATTTTGTACTATGTCTCTGAAAACACTGAATAGCTCAAATGAAAGAAGAGACTCTATTTCATCATGAAAAAAAAATGTTTGTTTTTACCTTGTTCCATTCTTGTTTTATCAGAGGTAGAGTAGAGGACACTTTCACCAAAATCACCACTTTTTGTCCAGATTCTGTTTGATTTGTTCTTGTTACGCAGAAAATGTTTCCATTTGGAGCCATGTTGCATTTATGATGCATCCAGTAGGGCATCACAATAAAATGAGTCAAAATGTGTTAATGCCACAACAGGAGATGTAGTTAAGGTGTAAAAAACCTGCAGTTATTGGTATCGGTTGATATCGGAAGCGCAAAAAAAGACAATGTTGAGCATCCCTACCTCTATATACTAGACTGTAGATATAAATACAATTGACCTGACCTTACTAGCAAAGCGGTGGCAAATAGCAAGCCGTCCAGTGAAAAACAGTGGTGGATCAGAGACCGTCTTTACCATAAGAGTTAACAAAAACACAATGATTCTTAGTTTCAGGTGATTATTCACTCATGAAACACACATCAGTTTCTGCAAATCCAGTGAATTGTTGCACACTGTTCCTTTAAACGTTGAATCTACAGTGTTATTGACCAATTTTAAGACCTCACTGTATTGTCTCCAGGCTGTAAGTCTGTGAGTCTAGCACCAGCAAGTTATCATGTTCGAATCACCCTTTAAAATTCAGCTTTTACAACCCCTTTGCCTTTTCCTTTTTTCTGACGTGCTCATTTTAAAAGTTATTTGACTTCATAGCAGTTTACACACTGGAAGGAGCTGCTGCAGTAATATTTAACATGCCAAAATCTTCCAACTGCGACTGTCGACTGCATGTTTTAATTGACTGCAAGGGAAAAGGCTGTGTGTGAATCTGGATCACGTCCCAGAAAGGGTTAACTCCCGTGGTTAAACAGTGAGCATCTGGTGTGATTTTAAAATCTTTTTAACGAGCAAATATTCTGCATCTGGGTGTGAAAATGTGGTGCAGAGTTATTGGATGCAGTCCAGTACCTCTGGGGTGAGACACGGAAAATAAAAAACATGAAGTCGTTTTGGATTGATCCTCCAGATCAAGGTTATTTTAGAAAGAAGGCATCACTTATGGACTGAGATGTTTTTGATTGATTTGGATAAAAAATAGTGGGAGCTACATTATTATTCTAATAGAAACAATTACATGAACTAAAGTCTGAGGGTTAGCATTAATTGGGGCCCGAAAGCATCAGAACAAAGCTTCGTAATCACCTCAAGGATTGTGTGTGCAGAGAAAAAAGACATGAGGAAGGATACAGAATAAACTTTACCACCATTAAAATAAATGTTCAAATATTGGGAAGTATGTTTAAGAACTTTGTGGCCAAGAGTTGGATGAGAAAATCTGTTCCACGCTAAAAATGAAGCTACAGCTGGGAGGCGATAAGCTTAACGTAGCACAAAAGCTAAGCTAACGTGTCATTTTAACATTTCATTTTTTTACAGCATTTAAATAAAACATGAATTAGTGCTGGTGGCTTTATTTTGTTACATCAGGACAGTCAGGGTAGCATTTTCCTCCACTGTCTTTATGCTAAACTAAGCTAACAGGCTGCTAGCGTTAGCTTTATATCTTCTTCCTTTAAAGCAGAGATTGATCAACTTTAATATCAGAAATCACTACTGTGAAATGGATCACATGGGGGTTTAATTAGTGAAGAATGAAAAAAAGTTTAATATAATGATTAGTGTACATACAGCCTATTTATATTGTGCTTGTTTGTCGTACCTGCCCTCCCTTATCGATGCCTGCTCACCTTTTTGTCTCCTTTTGTTTTGTAGGTCGCTTATATTATTTGAGTTTCTTATTTCTGAGCGACAAGCTGCTTTCTTTTAAAACGCTTTTCAAAGCCTGCAAAGTCCTCTTTGTGAAGTCAGGAAATTATTAATATGGAAACACACCCGAGGGACTCCTCCTAAAACGACTAAATGGAGTTGATTTTTAAGCAACGGCCAGGATGTAGCAACTGGAGAACAACTGAGAGCATAATGAGAAAATCCTTGGGTTAGATTACTAAAAGATTTGATTGGAACAATAAGGGTCTTGCTCTGTTTGTTTTCTCACTAACAGCAGTGTTAGCTCTGCAGATTTAGTTCATCGCACTGATTTGGTTTTCTGAGAGTCGCTTAGCTTGGGGTGAGTTTCTCTCCTTTATACTTCAGAATAGTTCAGATGTGCTCGACCTTGATGTTTTTGAGGAACCTATATGCAGACAGGGCGATGCAGCTGCCTTCCAACTCTGCTTGACCTTCACAGATTAATGCATCAGAGGCAGCGTTCTTCTTGGAGAGTCTGAATGTGTGTTAAACCATATATCAAAATATTGTTTGCAAAACTCCTCCCTTATCAGTGCCCAACAAACTTATTATATCGACTCCCCTATATGTCCTAAAGAGCCTCCAGCATCATTTCAGAGCTTTTATTCAGAGTCTTTCTTCCTCACTACTCTTCACCATTTTGAACAGGAGTGAGGAATTTAAACTGAATTCACCTTTTTAGACCCAAATGTCAAACATGCAACATTAAAATGTTTAATCAGATTAATCACACATTGTTGTGGATTAATTTTGATTAATCGCAATTAAATATAATTTATTTTTAAACTATATTAATCGCGTTTCTTTTTGCATGAGAAAACAGAAAGAAGGGAAAATATCTGCACTGAACGCGTTAAGTAAATGATTTCAACAGTTTCAACAACACAACTTGAAACAAACAAAAAAACATTTTGTCTCTTTGCTTTAGATAGTCATTTATCCATAATTAACCATCGTTCATCTGTCTGCTCCACTGTACTTGGTTGTCAGGGTTGAATGATGCTGTGTCACCTCCAGTTGGAGACTACAGAAGTGGATATTAGGTGACTGTTGAAGCTCCTAACTACTCAAGAAGCCTCAATCAGAGCAGCCACAGTGATCGATGAGGGGGACTGAGGGAGTTTATTAGGGGATATCGGTCAAACATTGGATGTTTTTAATCCAAAAGCTGCATACAGAGCAGACAGAGTGCCGTGGTGTGGACCAACCACTGAGGAGGAACTGGTCTGTTAGAGGTCTGTAGCCTCCACTGAGACGATTCACTGAAGTAGAAACTAGTCTGGTTGTTTCTACTTCCTGTCTCTACCAGATCAACTGACCAGCCGCTAACTCTACTGGAACCAACTGACTGAAATGAGCTGGAGTCATTCTGCTGCAGATGGGTTAAAACTTAGATTACTTAGATTATGGATTAATCCATCGTCATAATTAATCATAATTAATCATAATTAATTTCAACAGCCTTTATATACTGTATGTATATGTAGTATACATACATTTATGCTTGTATTCAGATTTGCACATTTGCTAAGTATACACCACAGAGATCAAAACAGGAAGTGGAGACGATCGAGATTAGAGAGCAAAACAAATAGAATGTGGACAAAAAGTGGTGATTTTGGTGAAAGTGTCCTCTACTCTACCTCTGATAAAACAAGAATGGAACAAGGTAAAAACAAACATTTTTTTCATGATGAAATAGAGAGTCTCTTCTTTCATTTGAGCTATTCACTGTTTTCAGAGACATAGTACAAAATATTCTGTGGGTCTAGAAATATGACTCAAAATGGACAAAAACACTGGAACAAAGCACTTCCTGTTTTATAAAACGGCTGGAACTCAATGAGTTAAAAGCACAGTCCAAACAAGCCATGAGGAGGTGCTGGGATCGTGAAAAAGTTGCAGACTTTGAGAGCAGAGCAGGAGTATGAATGTGTGTGTAAAGCTATACGCTGTAGTCACAAACAGGGCAGAGGCTGAGTGATAAGCAGGAGCTTTGGGTTGGCAGGTCTGTGGGCCTCGGAGGAAACATGAGTTAGACTAATGTGTGTGTCTGTTTAACAAGCACACTGGTGATGGGAGGCAGGGGGCTCAGCGAAGGGGAAGAGTTTATGGAGAGGACGAGCCCATGGGAGACATCGGGAATAATAGCTGACGGTACATCAGAGCAGCCCAGACGGCTGGCTTTAAAAGGCACCTGGGAGAGCGTCCTGTCGAGCAGCGCCTCTTCCTGGACCTTGTTACGATAAACAAAGGCACGATTGTATATGAAATCACAAAAATTACTTTTTTTAAGGCTTTACATTTGCAAACAGTCACGGAGACTGTTTGGTGCCATCAGTCGCTTCTAAGAAATCCTTCAGTCCACAGGAGACGTGGGTGGCATTCATGGCTTTTCTCTCCTAATGCCGTCTACTGAGAGCTATTAAAACCCCATTCAATTAGCATAAGGACATGTTAATTTAGAAAATTAAGAGTGGTGCTATGGTCTGCCAGCAGTAATAAGGGGTCTAATGCAGACTGGAATAATGATAAGGCATCAAATAATGTGCTGTCAAATCCAGCAGCGTAATACGACACTTGCAAATGAAATGAGATCCGACACGCCGCTCGTTTGAAAATCGCACCAAAAACTGAACGTCCTGGTTCAAGAGATCGGCTTTGTTGGAGAGTTTGACTGATGGGTTTCCAGTGCAACGCCGACATTCCTACACTTGTCAGTAATGCGTCAATAAAACGTGGGTATTTCGGTGAAACGTTAAGCGTCTCTCTCAGGATTTTACTTTTGACAGGGTGGAAAATCCTCTCAATCAGCACCGAGCGCGGACCATCATATGATGCTAAAAATAGCAGGAAATAACCGAGCCTGATGGAGTGATGAAATCAGTCAGCAAGGCCTCGCGCTGTCAGAGGAAACTCTGACATACATGAAGTATTTAAAGCTGGCTAAGAAGTGGATTTTTGGCTTCTTTGGGTAAAAATAACATCATAACCTTGCGGCATGTTTTAATTCTGAGAGCAAACTGGACTTTTAGATTTAGCGTTTCCACGGGACATTTTGGTCAATCACAGGTCATTCCACAGAGCGAGCGATCCTATTGGCCGTTCATTCATATCTCATCATCATCGGTACGCTAACAGAACATTGACTCATGTTTGATCTTCACTGCCAAGTTTTGATTCCAGTTTGAGGGTGACTGACAGGTGATCAGCTGTTTTCCTGTGAAATGTTGGACACTAAAGGACCAGAGGATACCATAGGACACTAGGTCTCAAGAGGACACTAAAGGACACAAGAGGACATTAACTATACGCTAGAGGACACCAGAGAATACCATAGGACACTAGAGGACACCATAGGACACTAGAAGATACCAGAGGACACTAGATATTCACTAGAGGACACTAGAGGTCACCATAGTACAAGAGAGGATACAAGAGGACATTAGATATACACTGGAGGACACTGGAGGACACAACAGGTCTCCAGAGGACACAAGAGGACGAGGACACTGGAGGACACATAGGAGCCCGGAAGACACTAGACGAAAACAAGAGGTTTCTAGAGGACACCAGGGGTCTCTAGAGGACACCAGAGGACGAGGATATTAGAGAGCACTGGAGGTCTCTGGAGAACACTAGAAGACACCAGAGGACACTAGAAGACAACGGAGGTCTCTAGAGGTCACTAGAGGACACTAGAGGAAACAAGAGGACACCGGAGGACATCATAGGAAACTAGAGGACACCAGAGGGCTCTAGAGGACACCACAGGACACTAGCGGACACCAGAGGACACCAGAGGATACCAGAGGACACTAGAGGACACCATAGGAGAGTAGAGGACACAAGAGGACACTAGAGGACACCAGAGGACACCACAGGGTGTTTTTCAGTTTTTCTGTCTGATCGTTAAAATTTAGTGAGCGTTTCTGAAGCTAACTAACCAAACATTTCTTACAAGAAAATCACAAAAAAATCAAAATTGACCTAAATAAATTTAAAATGTGGATGAATCTATAGAGTGAGAAAAAAAACACAGAATGCTATATGCTGCTATAACATATCTGAACATGGGGAGAGTTGACCCTGAACGCAGCAGTGTTTTGCGTCTCGGATGATCGTCCATTGTGCGACAAAACAAAATGAAGTTGCTCATTAGATGCGTGTGAATAACTCAGACGTGGATATTTGCCTCCCCGCTATCAGCCGTGATCAACACCATCATCTTATTTCACTTTGAGAGCCGTGTGCTGCACAATAAAATGTTGGGGGTCGCTTCCTCACTGAGATTAACAACAAGAGAGGCTTTTGGATTTACATAAAGTCTTTTATAATGAGTAGCGCCGGTGCGCGCACACACACACACACACACACACACATATATATATCGTACAAAAGCAATGCAACCAGAAGGCTGCTCTTCTTCACCCCGCTCTCTCATTATTGCCGCAGCACTAATGACGCACTGAGGATCAAGGTGCTGTATGGAGATGAAAGAGGAGATGCGAAGGATTTACAATGCTTCCCAGATCACTGATAAAGCACGGCGTAAACAAAACTCCGCCTGAGGTTTGCACCACGAGGGAGATGGGATTTAGTCTCCACATCCAGCTTTATCCTCTTTAAACTAGAGAGGCAGAGAGCAGCGATCCCGACGAGCCTCCAAACTGCAACATTTGAACAAAATCACCCAGTTTGGATTTCCAAGGTTGGCGCACAAGCGATGCACGTTCTCTGTGCTCATTATCCCGCCGCCTGTGGAAACCATGACACCTCCTCTAAGTGGCTCTAGAGCCAAACATACTGTATAATAGTCCATTAATCTGTGGCTCGGGAACACTTGTCAGCTTGGAACTTGAGGATCCTTGAAGTGCAATCATACTTAGCGATAATCGTCGAGGCCACTTTCGCTTGCATCCACGGTCCCTATGGCAGCGTCGCTGTAACTGTGATAGTGCGCAACATGCAGCAAGCCGTTGGAGAATATTTCATCATCTCATTAACAGAAGCCACTATCTTCGTCGGCATCTCCAGCAGTTTTCCCCTTCAAATGTTTACCCCCCATATAAAAACTTCCCCAAAACTCAATACAAGCTTCTTTAATTATAAATAGACACAGTTCCTCTATCTCAAGGGTACAATATCATGACATCAAAGTCCAGCTGATGCAGCCTCGTTTATGAAGTATCCTAATGTCGCTGATGCTACCGTTAATGGTGATACAAAGTAGGGGTGGGTATTGGGAAGGCCTGCACAATACCATACATATCATGATACTTGAGTTGCAATATGATACAATATTGCAATATATCATGATATTCTGCATAGATCACTGAGAAATTTAAAATGCAGCTTAAAATTATACATATATGTTCATATATACATACATATATATGCATTTGAATATATGTATGTAAATATATACATATATACATACAAAAATATGTGTGTACCTGTATATAGATATATATATATATACACACACATATATACAGAAACGTGTATATAAAATGTGTATATATAGATACATACCGCGCTAAAGCAGATTTTTTTATTTTTTATTTAATTTTTTTTCCAGTGTGCTTGAAGTTGTTCAGCCCAAATGACTTTTTTGGGGGTAAAAAAAATCAATATTAAGAAATCAAAAATCAATATTAAATCAGAAGTAAAAGTATCGCGATATATTGGCGTATCAATATTTTATCCCACCCCTAATACAAAGCCACACTAACCGCGGCGTATATATTTGTCCCACATGGTGATTTCAATGGACGGCCTCATGCGTTCAACGTTATTAATATTTCAGACCTTAAACAAACATTTAGTTGTGTTCATTTATTCAGCAGTGTTGGGTGACACCTCTGAGCCTGGCAGCACTTGCAGCGCTCCCGGATCACATTAATCAAACTGGGGCTGACTCGCACAAAAAAAAGGCATCTCGAGACCGTTTTGCGATTAAGAGAGAATAAGTTCTCTGATAAAAGAACTCAGAATCAGCACTTTGGGCCTGCGGGGAGTGTTGGAAAGCAGAAGCTGCCATAACTGGACAAACTGCAATCTCACAGCCAGGAATCCTGCGGCCAATTATTGAGAGGAAAAGCGTCGTATCTGAAGGCTGAGGCTGTGAAAACCTCAGCTGGATGTAGTAATTACTGAATGCTTCAAAATCACAAGAAGTGCATCTCTGTGGACGCCATCCACCAGCGGAAAAAAGAAGCAGATGAAGATGTAGACTGTCTGGTTGGTTAGATTTATACAGCATGTCCGCCGCTGCAGTGACGGCCGCTCTAATAAACTCAACTGGAGGCTCAGCGAGCTGCTGGGGTGAAGCCACGTTTGTGATGACTAAGCCGGTGACTAAGCTCACCTCAAGTGAAAATAAACCACCTACCTAAAAGCCTCTGGAAAGTTGTTGTGTCTTCCCTCGCTAAGCTGTCTCTTCAATTAAGAAGGACTTTAGCAAAGTAAAGCAAAGTCAGGGTGTCTCTGCACTGGCCGAGGATCCGGCTTTACTGGGTCGCGGCAAATCCAGTCGGACGGTCGCGTCACGGATTCTGCCTGTGGGCCGAAGAAGGCCACTGAGCTTTAGTTCAGCAACACACAGCTGAGTCACACAAACACACAGTGAGTGACAAACCAGGTGGAGATCACCTGAGGAAGGTCGGCTTCTATTCTCATACATCGTGCCTCAGCCCTCATATCTGCAGTCAGCTGTCACCTATATTCGACTATCAGTCATGTTTAACAACACAGATTCTCTCAAAGAGCCTCCAGCATCATTTCAAAGCTTTAATTCAGACTCTTTCTTCCTCACTGAGATCACTATTCTTCACCATTTTGAACAAGAGTGAGGAATTTAAACTGAACTCACCTTTTTAGACCCAAATTTGAGCCAGAACACTGGAAGAAATGAATCTAGAATAACAAACAACCACTAAAACATGTTTTTTTCTGTTCAGGGATGCAAAAAATAATAATGTGCTTTGAATTTGAAAATTGTTGAATAATAACAATAACCGGGACCCTGGCAGTGTGTCGCACCGCCACCCGATGCCCCAACCCTGGACTGACAAGCTCCATAGAGTTTCAGCTTGCTAGCATTAAATCTCTAGGAGGAGTATCCAATTAAAAATACCGTAAAATCAGCCAATTTTCATGGCAAAACATCAAAGTTTAAAGTAGTGCCACGGCCACGCCCTTTCACCTGCCAGGCTAATTTTTGGATATTACATTCCCCACCTTCTCATTTACAGACTGGAGGTGAAATAATATCAAACTTGTATGTTGTTTGCTTTCAAGGGTGCAATTTGTATGGTAAAGGGGGCACTGTTACCAAACTAAATCTCTAACCAGAGAGTTTTCTATAAAGTTTAAAGCGTGGGTACCTGTGGCTGGAGTTTCAGTTTGCTACCATTAAATCCCAGAACACCAGAAAGCATTAAATACACAGTATAGTTGTGATTTAAGAGTTACTGCACCATTACAGAAACATAAATAAATATTTTGGTAATCAAACTGTACAAAGGTATCTGGTCCAACAATGACAGAGGCTATCCTTAGTGGTATTTCACAGTGACTTTATAGAAAACGCTGGGTGTGTACTAATTTTGCATCCATAACACATTAACATTGACAGCCCCAATTTAGTCTAAATATTGTGTTTATTTTAATTTAATTTGCCATTAAGAAAATTAGTACTGTAAATATATTTAATTACTATTACTATTATTTTATTTCATTTTATTCAATTTTTGTTGTTTGACTGCTTTCTTATAACTTGTGCTAATAAGTAAATTTCCCCAATAGGGATCAATAAAAATATTCTATTTTATTGTATTCAAACATATCTTATAGATATTATGATATTTTACGGCATATTAAATAATGTCAACCTCAACCTCATCGTACCACAAGAGGAAACCATAGATTGTGAGCCTCAAAATTTCTGTCTAGACCTTTTTTGCTTTTCCAAAAGACTTAAAAATTAGAATATCTGGCAATTATTTACAATTTACTGCCTGTTATAAGAGTGTAATAACAGTTTGAAAACACAAAACAGGATTTCATTTTAGAGTTTGCAAGATTTTGCATTTTCAAGTTGAAATTTGAAAAGTATGAAAAGAAATTTCCAACACAATTTTGTGACTCTTTGATCTAAAAACTGACCATAAAATGAAAACTATATACAAGCGTGATTTTTTTTTTTACCACATGGAAAAAAATGGCTTCCGGAGAGGTAGTAATGAAATCACCGTAAGGACACCATAATGGCTGTAAAGCACAATGTATCCGTTTTCAGAAAACAGCGACGTAATTACAGCAATCCAAAGTGTGCATGTGTGATGTGTTGGTGTTAAAGGGTTAATGTATTAATGTAGTAAAAGTGAGACACCGCTGGTGTCACTAAATGAAAACCAAAGTCAGGATTCAAGGATTCATCCTGTGGGCAAAAAAAAGTTCATGTCGGCCCATCAAATAGTTGTTGATATAGTTCAGTCTGGGTGACAGATACAGTATATTATATATAAATATTTCACCGGCTGATGAATAAAAACACAGCTGAATTGATGTGCCTTGACTTGTTGTCTCTAACAACAGTCAGACCAAAAGAAATCCTGGAAATGAAACTTTCTTCCCCTCAAATTATTTCAGCTTTCAAAACGTACAAGAAGCTGTAGCTCCTCACATGGCTGTCTGTCACTGCATCCTTCAAACACTCCCCTGCACTTGTTAGGCTGCCACTCGGAGCCTTCACTCCTAATTTCCACGCACATTCATCAGGCGCAGTAACAAGGCTAATTTCAGAGTAAATAATTGTCACCTGCCCGTGTCCCTCGCAGTGGGTGTTGTGTCTTTAATGACTCCCCAACCTCCCTCCAAAAGCCGCCGACAAGAGGGAAAGTGGGAGAGTGTCGTCTTTGAAAGTGAAATGTGTCTTTCCTCCCAGCAGGTAAATGCACCAGTGCTGTGAGCATGCACATTTTTCACATGACGATGATGAAAGAGCGCTTCAACTCTGCTTAGAGATGAAAGAGATGTCTGTGCTCTTCTCTGGATTCATTACTCTCAATTCAGGTGTCTTTCAGACACTCCTCTCTTCTTCTACACCTTCCTCACACCTTTGGCAGCCCCCAGCCGTCAGATCCCACCATCGCCACGGCGTCTTCACCCAGAGACGTCCACTAATAGGATCACAGTGATGCTCAAAGGCTGGG
This sequence comes from Synanceia verrucosa, assembly GCA_029721515.1. Classification (NCBI taxonomy): domain Eukaryota; kingdom Metazoa; phylum Chordata; class Actinopteri; order Perciformes; family Synanceiidae; genus Synanceia; species Synanceia verrucosa. The sequence goes on from CM056554.1 coordinate 2,156,948, forward strand.
GAAATTGAGACAAATTGGCTGAATTTCACAGAGATCGCTGCGCCGCGCCGCCTCGCAACAACTGATATCCTCGTGTCCAATTTCGTGGTCAACACTCAGGGGTTTAACAAACGAGGGCTTTGCGAAACACATTTTCACAGTAATAAAGTCAAGGTCACGTCTGCTTGCATGCTTACATTTTGCATCACACCTGCAGGATTATTTCTTGTGTTTTTGTCCCTGCTTGGGAGTCATCACTGATGGTCAAGCTGGGTAAACTGTGCCAGGTTAGATGGGTCATTTCTGCCATTTTTCCTCTGTAATGTTTCACTTTTTCCATCATTACATTTTCTGACTCACTGCTCATCAGATCTAGGTTGGCTCGTCTCTGTAGGCTTCGTTCAGACAGGCTTTGTGATGAGGCCCTACGCTGTATAAATAAATCTAATTTCCAACAAACATCAAAACTACTCAAGTGTCTTGCAGCTCGTACTCTTTGTGATCGTGTCGAATACACAATATTTAACTTTGCAGTTGTCTTGTGCAGAGTAAAGACCTTTATGAAGAGTTCTCACCGTGCAGGTATTGCAGGATGAAAGTAATGAAGTACTTACTTGTGCATGTTGTGCAATTGTGGCGATATGACAGATAGCGAAAAAACAAATTACAGGGAACAAGGCTCGGGAATGAGACTCAACCTGACGGTGTAACCTGACGCTGTTACGCCGTGAGCCGTCATGATTGACTGTCTGACTGAGTTGATAACCTTGTTTCTTCTCTATCTGTCACTGGCCGTCCTCACTCGGATCTCCCGGTGGAAAAGAGAAAAACAGAGGAGGGGCGAAGGCAGCAGCGGCTCTCAAAACACCAACATCTGCAGCGTCTATTTCACGGATCGTAAAGCATCAAAGACACGCAGGGTGACAATGACAGGTCCGACCAGGGGCGTTGTCCTCATAAATCCTGCAGAAGATGATGGAATGATTTCAGGGTAATGTCCTAAATGATGTGGCCTGAACATCGCACTTGAAGTTTTGGATGAGACAAATGAAAGTCAGAAGGAAATAATTTGTTTTGAGGAGTGAGGGACGGTGTGACTGTCGAGGATGAATCCCACAGAAGTGACTGTAAGATAACTCACATACAGCGATGGATGGAAAGTTATATGGCATACAGATTTGTTGACTCTCTAATTCACATGGTCACAATTTATTATCTTCAGATCACACTGAATTATCTTTTCATTTCACCTCAGAAATGAAAAGGCGGGGAACAATCCAGGCTGACAAAATAAGGCAAGCTGAGAAATGTTTCTTTGTGGAAGCACCGTTTCTAACAACTAATTACATGACACTTCTGCCCCTGAGATAAAAAACAAAAAAAGAACAAAAGAGACTGTACTTGTTAAATAACTCCACCACACCCACCTCCATCCAGAGCACACCACAAACCTCCAGCAGAGCTCTGAGACAGGAAGTTATATAAACTCCTCCCAGTAGAAGCACCAGTGTTTCCTTCAACAAAGAGATGTGAGGTAAAATAGGGATAGATTTTCACTCTTTGATAAAACTTTACTGCCAGGTATTGCTCAAGTTTCGACATTTCAGTTCCTGATTTCCCATAGAGGTCATCCAGACCATCACCCAGCATCCGCACAGTGGCCAGCTGGATGCCTGGCGTGTAACCGCCCAATACTGCATGAAAAAAAATCTCCAAAAGGCAGCAGAGATCAAGTCCAGTGATTCAAATTAGCCATGTTGACACCTAACAGACAACTAGTGGCAATGAGTGCCACTGACATATTTCAACGTCATTTAGAATCTGACGCTTGAGTGCCATCAAAGTGTTTTTTGGCAGCGGGTCGCTGATCGCGGTCTTCCGCAATCTGTGAGTAATGTTGGGGCTTCTGGGAGATGTAGTCAGACAGTATACACCACAGAGGTCAAAACAGGAAGTGGAGACGATCGAGATTAGAGAGCAAAACAAACACAATCTGGACAAAAAGTGGTGATTTTGGTGAAAGTGTCCTCTACTCTACCTCTGATAAAACAAGAATAGAACAAGGTAAAAACAAAAATTTTTTCATGATGAAATAGAGAGTCTCTTCTTTCATTTGAGCTATTCAGTGTTCTCAGAGACATAGTACAAAATATTCTGTGGGTCTAGAAATATGACTCAAAATGGACAAAAACGCTGGAACAAGACACTTTCTGTTTTATAAAAGGGCTGGCACTCAATGAGTTAAAAACTCAAATATAAAACACACAAGCGTCACAAACAGATATACCTTTTTGCAGCTGCCTGTAAACATTTTTTTGCAGTAAAGATGGCTTGCTTTAGGTGAAGCTATTCAAAGGGCTGCAGTTTAAGTCACTTCCACAGCTACTGGATAAATCGTTTTGACATTTTGTAGAGACATTCATGGTCCCCAGAGGATGAATCCCATTGATTTTTCCTCTAAGGAACACTGCTGGGCCGTGAGGAGACAACACTCTGCGTTAATGTTGGCATTGGCACCGTGCCTATTAGCATTTAGCTCAACACAACCTTGCAGAGCCGCTAGCACAGCTGCAGACCGTTGAACTCCACTTCCAGATCTCTGATGATGCATTTAAGAACCACAAAAAAACCCTTTAATGTGTGGAGGATTCCCATCGTGACCTTTTCTACCTTTCCTATGTATTCATGCAAGAGCAGAGATGGGAGAACTACCTCTGGCTGCGGGAGACTAAACTAACACTGTAACATAGCTTGATGCTAATGTTTTAATTATAGGCAGTGACTGGGTGGCCATTATGATTAACCTGCATATCATCTCCACACACCACAGCAGCAAAGAGCTCTCATCTCTGTATCACTGTCATACCAGGCGTTTCCAAACTGACCCCCGTCTCTTCAGACTTGTTATCCTCTATTAGCGAGACGCTACACCCATAGAAGGAATTCACCAGTGATTCTTAATTAAACATGATCGGCACAGACTAAGTCTTCACTTCTGTCTTGATAAGCCATAAGAGCTCTCCTGGGTAAACTGAGAGCGAACATGCAGCATGTGGGGGGATTACGATTAGCTTTAAGCTCCGCTTCGTTCCTGCTGCCCTTGTTCGTCCTCAGCAGTCTGAGACGCCCCAGTGAGCTGAAGGAACATGCATTTATATCAGCGACGTGGCCGTTAAAGCTCTCCAGAGTTTTCATCTCACTCCGGCCTCAGAAACTGACATTTTAAGCGGCGTTGCAATTAACCGGCTCACGTCGGGGTTACAAGAGGACCGTTACCGTATGCAAATTTGGCAACTGAAGGAGGTGAACTACTTAAGGAGGTGAACTATATGTAAGTTTTATTACTGCTATGACAGATGCTTAATGACCCTCAACAATGATAAAATATCTTATAATGATCAAGCTCTAAGAACTCCAGGCAGCAGTGCTGCAAGATGGCTGGAGGGAGGCAAATAATTTAGCAGCCCTCTGTATGTATGGAGCTCACATTTTAAATCTTTGAGTGCCATTAACGCATTTCCTCTTCAGTTAAAATCTGTGTCTTGAGTGCCACTGACGTAATGATATGTCAAAGTGGTTTTTCAGCAGCTGGCGCAAGAGGGCGCTCTCACACAGCCTGTGAGTAATTTGGGGGCTTCTGGGAGATGCAGTCAGGACATATAGAGACGGTATACACCACAGAGATCAAAAACAGAATCTGGACAAAAAGTGGTGATTTTGGTGAAAGTGTCCTCTACTCTACCTCTGCTAAAACAAGAATGGAACAAGGTAAAAACAAACATTTGATGAAATAGAGAGTCTCTTCTTTCATTTGAGCTATTCAGTGTTTTCAGAAACATGGTACAAAATATTCTGTGGGTCTTGAAACATGACTCAAAATGGACAAAAACACTGGAACAAGGCACTTTCTGATTACGGCTGGAACTCAATGAGTTAAACACATCAGGAAGTCCAAATCACGTACCTCATGTTTCTAATCGCTGCGCTCCTGACTGACAGCCTGAGACAGAAGGAATGATTTAATATTGAAAGCCGTTTCCATGTTTCTTCAAATATTCAGCGTTTCTAATTAAAATGCTGGAAACAAAGCTCCCAGAACGACGTCCTGGTCGTAAATATTATACCTGCCAGCGTTGCCGCTTCTGGCTTGCATTACCATTACGTGAGCAATAAATAGATAAAAGCCTTTTTAGTCATGTTGGATTTCTTAACACACTGATCTATCTTTCATGAAAACACCCATAGCCACTTTGTTATCTTTAGAGCTGCACATCAGACATGAATTCATTCATTATAGCAACGTAAATACAATACGATTACTTATATTCTGAGTCTGGCCGGCTGAAAAAGACTTATTTGTTACGGCTAATGGTCCTATAAGAGCACAGAGCTCCAAGTAACTCCCTCTTACTGAAAAGACTATCAAAATATCTTTGGGAGGTAGACAAATCACTTCAATGGCTTTCATCTCCATTTATGAAATTACCCTTTTAGCTTAAGTGCTCTGATGAATTCGCTCAAAACTGAACATACTGAAGATTATTTTTCCCTTTTCTCCCTTCCCCCATGCAACTGTAGTTATATGATGTGCCCAGAAATATATGGATTTGTGCCTTGCATGGTGGTTTGAAATAATTGTCAGCATATTATAAGCTTAGAGGACACAGAACAGAATATTTAATAAACTTTATGGTTAATTGGCAATTGGCATGACTATCATTACAGCACTGGAAACACTCATTTAAACCTGTATTTTCACATTTTTCTTTTAGGATGAATTAGCACTTGACGTATATTAACTGTGAGAGGATTTGTCATGAAAATGTGTTCGGATGTTCATAAATCCTCCTGACATCAGTAGCAGAGTCCTTTGGTTGTATGACTTTTATTGCCGTACCATCATCAGGGAGCCTTAACATTTTAATTCATCCAATACAGTCATGACTAATTACCTGCAAAGCTAATGGCATTCCCATCAGCCTCAGCTGTACTTTGTATTCAGTGCTAATTAGCAAGATGGCGTTCATTATAAAAAAAAATGTCAGCATGTGATCTTTGTCATTGTGAGAACAGATTAGTTAGGTTAGGTTTAAGAAGAAAAAAAAATACATGGTTGGTCTTAAAACAACTTTGCCTGTAAAGTGAAAAGTGAAAGTGAAAGTGGACACTAATCAAACAGCTGACTGTAAAGTGAAAGTGAACCTTAACACACTGAACTGAACAGTAGAGTCCACTAACCCTGCGTAGGTCTGTTAGCTCTTTAAACTACGGCACGTTTACCAGCCCCATACATGACTTTACAAATACGTCAAAGTGCTTTTTCAGCAGCAGGCACAAGAGGGCGCTCTCACACAGCCTGTGACAGAGTCATGTACTAAAGTACTGAAAATAGTGTTTAGAACATTCAGGACAATTCTGTCATGGGACTGGTTCAAAGGTAGTCACGTGTTTTGTGGATGCCATGTTTAAGACAAGAGTAATCAAACCATCGTTATCAACAATGCAAATGCGACAGTTTACAAGAAAGAAATATACATATATATATATCGAATGAAAAATGCTGTGTTGTGCAGCCTCTGGTTGCTCTGTACAGCTTGGACATGGTAAATGGCTGCATTATTTTCCTCAGGATCTTATTAGGAGGAAATTGTGGGAGTGGAAAGTCAGAAGGATCTACTGGAAGCTTACTTTCTTACTTACTTTTACTTACGTAATATTCAAAATCTGTTTTAATGGCTCTCCCCTGATTTTACTGCTGTAATTTAAATATGATTTTTGGAGGCTCTTCCTGAGAGTCTTATTTAAATGTACAAATTATTGTGTTCTGCTAGGATTTGAATGCAAACATTCAGAATGTATTATATGCTTATAGTGTAAGAAGTAACCAAAGATATTCATATAATGCCTCATACAACATGAATATTTTTACCGCAATATTCAAGATCCAGATTATTGATTTCACTTGGACTTTTACATATTATTTTAATGTCTGATTCATTTTTTTAATGAAAGAGAAAACTCTTGAATCGATAAACAAAATCATACTACATGTGTCTGGTCTTTTTTCCCTTGGGCACATTCATCAGTCACAGTCTGATCATCACAGCTAAGTAGGCTAAAGGAAGGGCTAATTTGATGTTGAGGACAAATATTTATAAATTAAACTAAATAACCAAGAAGTTGTCATTTTTAGCCAGTGGCTCAATAAGTAGCCTAATCATAGTCTACACAGTGACTGCTATCAGAGAAGGTAAGATAAACGTGGCTCCACTGATCAGGTGATTTAGGCATATTTATCTGTCTTCTCCAAATGTTAAATGTGGCATATTTGTAAAAGTGTTTATACTTTACCAAAGGATGAGAAATATTTTATCATTCATAAACAGTTTAAGATGATAATGATCGATTTGTTGCAACATCCCCTCTTCATTCCATTGAAAGACATTGCTTTAAGACTTCTTAAAGTCTTAAAGATGGCGCCCATGATTTGAGTTATTGCAACTCTCTCTTTTTACTGACCTGTGAGTAATTTTGGGGTTTCTGGGATTTGTAGTCAGAGCATAAATAGACGGTATACACCACAGAGATTAAAGCAGGAAGTGGAGACGATCAAGATTAGAGAGCAAAACAAACAGAATCTGTGACTCAAAACGGGCAAAAACGCTGTCATAAGGCACTTTCGGTTTGATAAAACGAATGGCACTCAATGCGTCTCATGCCTCGTACCTCGAGTGGTATTATCACATGCCGATTGCCATGACAGGGCCTCTGCATGTGATGCCCTGGTAATGAGAATGGGACATATATAAGCATGCTTTAAGCCCGTAAACTCTCAATCTTGCCAACGTAACCTTCACACCAAAGTGCGTCCATAAAACACCAGGCCCCCATTAGTGTAAAGGTTCACAAAGGACTTACAAAAAAAGTAACAGTGACCTTTTTTACAGTAGATACTGAATGTAAAGTATTACCTCAGAGGTTACCCTGCTGTTACTGCCTCAGAATCACAATTGGCGGTAATTGGTGTGCCAAGATAATGTGATTCTAAAAGATTTATAACAATCAAACAGTGGAGCGGCCGGGGAGATTGAGCCATTTCACAGGCCAGGGGATAGACATCACTATTGCCTTAACTGCAGCCCCTATTTCCACTTCTCGTTGCAAGAGAGAATCCTGATTTAAGTCATCATCCTCAGACAGGTGCTCTTATGGCCATCATCCATTCCCATTAGGCTTCAATCACACCCACTGATCCCAGTAGACAAAATAGGTCTGGAAGAAGGCTGTCTTATACTAAAGATGTATTAAACTTGCCTCACTGAAATGTATTCATGGGAGAAAATTGCTCGTGACAGTGTACGGTAGCATCCACCCTGGCTCTTTGTTCGTGTATATTCAGAGAGAAGAGACACACTTGGCATATATGGTAAAATATGCTTACACATGAGTATCTGCACCCAGCGGATAACACATGAAAGCCTTCTAAACATGTTTTCTATTGTCTGCGGTGGAAACATGAGAGATAATGTGGCCCTTTGAGTGGAGGAGATGCAAGACAAACGCAACACAAAGTATCTGGGGGGGTTTCTGCAGGGAGAGGAAATTGATCATGGAAACAAACACAGCATCGTCTCTGCCTGCTTCTATTCAGGTCTCATATCTGCAGAACAGGGTTTGTGTATTAAAATCATGCACAAGTTCCATTCACAGTGTTTAAGACATTCAGGCGCTTGCAGGCATCAAATGCACGAACACAATCCTATTATATATGACGCAAAGCGCTCTAAGTGCATCTGAGGACTTGATTTTAGTGGTTAATTTGTGCTCGGTGCCCAGCGTCCCTTTACTGTGGCTCAGAGCAGAGACATTTGTCTTTTGAGGTGCCGCATATCAATGACAGAAGTTGTGCTCGACAGAAAATTTGTGCCTTCTTCAGTGGTCAGTTTTCATTCTCTACTGAGCTATGAGAGACTGAATGCAGTCGACAGACTGTCGTTATGCAAATGTGAAGTGAGGAGAGGTGCTTTAATGAGAGCTGCTGCAGGACTGTCAGGATGTGACACCAAAGCCAGGCGACGACAGCAGAGACATGGCTCTGCAGCCATCTGCTGGACGAACGCTGAAGCAAGCCGCCGCTCTGGACCCACATTTAAAATCACATAAGATTAACCTGTAATTTAATTAATCCCACAGCGAGGTAAGTAACACCATCACAGCAGCAGAGGGGAAGTCACAGAGCAATTAAAGAGATAAAAAAAATGGCAAATTGGGACAAGGTAATTATAGAAATGTATAATAAAAAAAAATCAAAATAAGGTGAAATAAAATTTAAAAAATAAAAATTAAGGTGAAATAAAATTAAATAATAAAATGAAATAAAGGCAAAACAAAATAAAAGGAAAACCAAATACAGGTAAAATAAAATTTTAAAAGAAATCAAATAAAATAAAGGCAAAATAAAAAAATAAAAATAAAGGCAAAATAAAATAAAAACTAAAATCAAGGCAAAATAAAATCTGAAAATAAAATAGAAGTAAAATAAAATAAATAAAAATAAAATAAAGGCAAAACAAAATAAAAAAATAATAAAGTAAATTAAGGCAAAATATTAAAAAAAAATAAATAAAACAAGTGTAAGGGTTAGGGTAAGCTCCTAATTTCGTTGTATGCACCATCATATAATGACAATAAAGGCTTTTGATTTGATTTGAAGATGGGCTAAGAACAGATCCTGGGTCAAAGGTTCACAAACCTTTAAGTTGCTGTCCCCTTATGTACCTTTCAAGTGACTTTTGGCCACCAGTTTATGAGCTAAGTCACTGAATTCACAAAATGTCATCAGGTTAGCTGAAGAATTATTATTAATTAATATTATATAATTATTGTTTTAGGACATTATTTGTGTTTGAGTTGAACATTTGATAGGGTGTTACATAACAAAAATTTAAAAAATACAGCTAAACCTATTTGTTTGTTTCCATTGCAGCCAATTTCCCATCAAGTCTACGCATATATTTCTTTATTGTTATTATAGTATATTGTTCTTTCACAAGTTAATAACTGTTGGAGATAGGAGGGATAAGGATATAAATGATATAATAAATAACTTTTGAAAACAACAACATATTTTGTTCTGTCTCTGGTTTGCAGGATTTTTCATGTGATGCAGTCAAATATGTCTTATTTTTACACTCAAATTTGTATTTTCTAGCATTATTCAACAAGAAATTTGATAATTACGTCAAACCAAACCAACGAAACTCCAATACGACGCAACAGCACTGCTGTGAAAGTGATTTCGGTCACATTTTTGGGTTTGTCAGCGGTCTCCAGGGTGAACACAAGAGAGAGCAGTGAGACCACAGTATCAGTAACATCCAGGGATCATGTCTGCTGCAGGAAATAACACCAGTGCCTCCTCACTGCATCACACGAGATCATCCTCCTCACTGAACTTCAAACCAAGAAATCGTCTAAGAAGACGCTGATTTAGAAAAACAAAATGCTCTCACGCTCCTCATTCAGACAGCCTCGATGCTTTAGGGCAGGGATGTCTAACTGCATGATAGCGACAATAATAACAATGTTTAAAAAAAATCAATGACAAGACCTCCAAATGTGTGCCTGTCTTTTAGTGTGAAGAGGTACAACATTCAGTTACTGAACAAACAATCCATTTATTAACAGGTGATGAGATAAAGCCTCAGTGATTTCTTGGCTAAAAACACACCTCAAACCTGCCAATAACTCTTTCATCTTTTCCTGAATTCTCGTATATGTTGCCGTCTGATAGTTGCTCTGAATTTTATCTTCCCTGAGTACTGAAAGGTGAAAGTGCAAATTTACTTCACTGAAGAAATTGGTCCATTTTTCTTGAAAAAAAAACCCTTTGCTTCACAGTGTTGTATCACCATTTTATCAAAAAAAAATTGGATATAAAATGCAGTGGGCCGGATTGGACTCTTTGGTGGGCCAGTTCTGGCACTCGGGCCACATATTTGACACCCCAAAAGACAGCAGAAGACTTGGACTATTAGACTATTTTGATCTCTACTATTCACCCACACACATAGCCTGGTCTTGTATTTCTGCAGATGAGAATAAACCCACATTTATTCGGCATACAGCCAAGAATGCTTTTGCCTCACAGGGGAAACCAGAGCTGACCGGATGTGATTTCCTCCATTTTTCATGTTTCAGATTAAAAAGATATTAGCACTCACATGACAAACCGCGTCTCATCAAATGATGCATGGTATTCGTCCCACGGGAAGCTCAAAATTCCCACACATGTGGCCGGGGGGATCCACTGAGCCTGGAGTGAAGCAAGAAGGGAAGTTTGTTGATCATCGCTGTCACGTTTCAGCCTCCGTTAAATGACGAAAAGCACCCAAACAGCAAAACTGTCACCATCTAAGAGCTCTTATATATTGAATCTGAGATTTACAACAAAAACGATGCATCTATGTTTATTGTATTCCCTTATGGTATCCTGAAAAATTCATTCACACGAACCCTTGAATGTCCTCTTCCTCTAATGACAACAGACTAGACTAAAATCGAATCGAATAAAATAAAAATAAAATAAAATAGAATAGAACAGAACAGAATCGTCCCTCCTTAACATTTTCTTCTCGTTTTTATTCGTTGAGGAATGTGTCAGTTGTTTTTGTCATCATAGATTGTTTTTTATTTATCATCTGTCATCAGAAAAAAAATGACGAACGTAACAAAATTTTTTCAGCTGCTAGCACCAACATGGCCGACGATGCAAACAGAGCTAACGGCGCTAAGGAAGGAGTGCTGCTCTTTTGCAGTGAATATCAGCTGTAAAGATAAAAGAGCACAGAGAAGCTCTGACCAACACACACAGAGGGAGAGCTACTTCAACCTCTATTCAGGTCAACATTACAGAGCAATTAGTAGTTTGCTGCAAAATTAGCACTCTGAATATCAAATTTTGCACCTTTACGGAGAACTAATTTTACAACAATGCAGAGAAGAACATTAAAAGAGTTAAATATACTGAGATTACTCTAATGTGACTGCTCAGCTGGTGTCCTTGAAACCTTTTCTTCCATTATTTCAGTCAGTTTGATGACTTTTTAACAAAGAAAGTTTGGCCTGAGTCACTGCTCTTTGACAGGAAGCGGAGCGCTGGTTGTTATGTGGGCGAACATTTCACGCTGCCTTTCAACGGCCACGAGCGGCTTTTTAAACCATTTAAAGCGACAAGTACGAACCGTGGCATCCTGCACCTCCGGTGGAAGATGGCGTGCTGTGACGGCGTCATTATGCTCACTTAGTAAGCTACCTTTTCCACCGCCTCCGCTTTTAATGTGAAACACTTTTGTCTTAAACATTTGGAAGGGCTTTTCTGTGGGAGCAGCCATGAGAGGATTACATTAGGTTAAACCTTTCGACACAAGTGGGAGAATTTCAGAGACAATGCAGAAAGATGGAAGAGAGTCAGGTGCATTTATCGCTCTAATGTGAATATCTTAATCTATAATAATTACAGGAGCGTGAAGTAATCCATGGCTGTGACCAAACCCTCTCTGCTCGTCTGGCCCACATTTCCTCAGCTGATCTGAGTGGAGATGTAACAGAAAAGAGTGCAGAGCTGGCAGTTTAAAGTGTGACATCACGGACACTTCAACCACCTTGACATCCAACTGGAGAGCGCTTCACAAAGCAGAGCTGTGACGTCATAAACTTGCAACGAGGCAATGAAAACGTACTTTATATGAAGTCGCATGTTCGAAATATTCATGAAATAAAAATTTTTATGTGATATTCATATTAATTATTTAAGCAAAACATCAGATTTCACTTTTTGTCAACAATGTGCAAAATATCTCCAACTCCAAACTCCAGTTTTATCATATTTTATTCCCAGTTGTCACTCACACCAAAATGGACATAATGTGCAACAACTCTGCACTGCAGCTCTCTCCTGATCTTCATGTGCAATACTTGTTTATTAATGCGTCATAATTGTTATTTCATGACACCACTTGGTGCAGTTTGATCATGATGTTGCATTGATCTGCTCTGTTGCTTATTTAGACATTTATACACCGTTTGCTTATCTATAGTTGCTATCGTTTATCTTTACCTACTTTTGTTACTGCCTTATTTTGACATATATTTCTACCTTTACTTCTCGATACACTTGTTTACATCTGTTTGGGTCTAATTTTTTTTTTTATAAAGACTCTTATTGTGATGTTGCACTATCCTTGTTGCTGTAAACAGGGACGAATTAACGATTATCTTATCTTATATTCTCTATAAATTCTTGTTTGTGTAAATTATTACTAGTTATTATTATTACTGGCTGTTTGTATCATCTTTGATTGATATACAGTAAATAGTGGTGACTTTACACTAAAAGTAGCTGTCATATAATTGTAGTGGGGTAAATAAATAAACATACTACTTCTAAGATTTTGTCCCTCAAACTGTAGTTTACAGATCAAGTATGACATTTCAATTATGATTCTAGCTTCTTGTGATTAAAAGATGCTGCATTCGGTTTCACAATGATTTTTGTGTTGTCCTGTGTTATAAACCCAGCGCTCCGCTCCCATTTCCTCTCGTCCACCAGGTCTTGAAACATGAGCCGCACTGCGGCACAAAGGATTTGACATTATCCCAAAAACGTTGGTGTTGCAGTACGTTGCAGAAAATGTTTACTTCTTGGTGTGGATGCTTCCTTTGACACTTATTTGCAGTCAACAGACTCATCGAGGAAACCCAAAGATCAACCAGGTCGACAGTGAAAAATAAATGTGCAGGAAGTAGCATGGAAAGGCCACCTTCTCCGCATCTAGGATCGCATTCAGCAGGACCTTTATTTTATTTTTTCGCATGTTTTATTCACCCTGAAAGCGCTCTGAGGAGCTACTCACAATATAAGCTGCGTCACTGACTGTCAATAGGAAAACAAACCTTGAAATCTACGTTTCAGGAAGCTCTGGAGGCCATCTTCCCTGTTTCAGACTCACTTTCTCCCTCTTTTCCATTAATATTCCACAACATCTCCATCCCTTGTGCTACCTCAGGTTAGCTGTAGCTCTAATTATATACATACTGGAGCAAACAGCGTGTGATGAGGAGGGTATGCTACTCCTCAAACCCTTTGAGCTCTTGCCTCCGCTACCAGCATCGCTCGCAGCGCAGCTTTGTGAAGAGCAGCTGCAGAATCATCCTGCACATTAATTCTCTGTGAACTTCTCTTGGACTCCCTGCAGGCCAGAGGCAAGCTGTTGTAGATGCCGTCGAACCGGGAAGCTCCGATACGAACATCTGCCAAACTGCAAATCCCACTACTCTTCATTTTCCATGAGAGCTATTATCTGCTGGGATCATTATGAAGCTGAGAATAGGCCAATTTATGCCCTGAAGTTTGTTTTTACTATCAGTAATGAACCCAGCCTCTCTGAATAATGTGCAGTAGGTCTGAGGAGGCCATGGATGCTGCTTCACCAATGAAATGTTAATGATATTATTCACTTCTTTACACCTGGAAATGAGATGCCTTTTCAACTCTCTAAACTATCTGAATGGACCAAGCACAGTCCATTAAACTTCACTTCTCCCTCCAAACTCTCACCGACCATGACGACGCATGGATCTATAACCGACGGACGGACATGAGATGGATAAAACCCTCAATTCAGGTCCATTTATTAGCCACACTAGCAGCAACAAGCTAACGCTGCACAGCAACAACAGGCCTGTTGCACTTATGCCTTCATTTTAGCACAAGGGGTTTTTGGGGAGTTCTTTGTTAAAAAGAGCAAAGAACGATGCTGCCAAGTATTTTAAACAGTTTCCAGTGAAGCCTTTTCAGATGGTTCTAGCTAGCGATGGCAATGTCGCTCAGAAGACCATTCATCCCAATGACTCGATGATGACTTTACATCGTAACTTTTTCGCTATCACCCATGACTTTTGTGGTGTGAAATGTGTCTAAAACCTCAGACAGCATCTAAATCAGCCTGCATACTTCGGTTGAAATTATTCCACCTGCACATGCACACTGCTACACATTCTCCTCTTCATAATTGTTTGGTGTTTTCTTTGTTAGAAAACAGGTAAAAATAGAACCTAAAATAATCATCACTTTTCTCTGTTGCTGTTCAACAGCCTCATACATGCATCAGACTATTTGTATATGCAGTAAAAGTATGCAGATGTTAGCGTTTAGCTCACAGAGCTGCTAGCACGGCTGCAGACAGTCTGGTCCTAATGAGCCTCGTTCACGGTTCATTTCTGAGAAGAGCTCAGCCAACACTTCTCTCCTCTTGTGTTGCCAAGCAGGCAGGCCTCTCAACAGATGTGCCTGCCCAGATACTTTCAACAGGCCTGTCCCAAAATATTCCCCACCTGTGCCCCAAAAAGCCCCAGTGCTTAAAAGCTGACAAACATTTACTTTAGTTGTTTTAATGGAAATACAGCAGTGGCGTGCATACATACATACATACATGCATGCATAGTGGCTTGAAGGGCGGGGGCGCACATTTTTGCCTCCAAATAGGGCATTTTAGCGCATGTTTTTGCCTCCAAAGAGAACATTTTAGCGCATGTTTTTGCCTCCGAATACAACATCTTAGTGCATGTTTTTGCCTCCAAATAGGGCATTTTAGTGCACGTTTTTTCCTCCAAATAGGGCATTGCAGTTCACGTTCTTGAATCCAATGAGGGCACTTTAGTGCATGTTTTTGCCTCCAAAGACAGCATTTCAGCGCACGTATTCCAATCGTCAGAGGGCACTTTAGTGCACATTCATCAGCCTGATGTGACATTTCTGCTTTGTTTACTGGCACCTCTTTAACCTTCTGTTCCCTGTTGTCTCACCAGGCAGCCATATTACAGGATAAAAGAAGACAAATGAGTGGCGTATGGTGTCCATGATTATTTCCAAAAAAAACAATGTTTTTTTTGTTTGTTTTTTTTTCCGGCTGCTGGATTTCTGGCGATGTACCCAATTAGCCATGAGTCTAACAGCGACCTGCTGGTGCTTCGCTGGTGCTGCGGCCATGTTTGTTTCAGTGCTAGCGAGTGCAAACTT
The DNA here is from genome assembly GCA_029721515.1 of Synanceia verrucosa. Taxonomy (NCBI): domain Eukaryota; kingdom Metazoa; phylum Chordata; class Actinopteri; order Perciformes; family Synanceiidae; genus Synanceia; species Synanceia verrucosa. The sequence goes on from CM056554.1 coordinate 2,172,006, forward strand.
ATTAGCCTCCTGCAGAGTATTCTCTGGAAAAATTAAATCACATTTTACTGGCTGCCCTCATAACTATTCTAGGAAGAAAGAGAAGCTCCAACATGTCTTATCAAACATAAACCCTGTGCAATCATGGAGAGCGGGGGGGTTATACTTGAGCACAAAAGCAGCTGATTTAAGTCTGAATCTGTCAACATGCTGTGCTTCTTCTCCCTCTGGAGAAACCTGTGCAGATTGATAGCAGATGGGTGAAAAAACAACTCATTCATTTATTTATAAAAGCCAGTGTGTCAGAATTAAAAATACATTCAGGTTACTGAGACAGATGGGTGTGTACAGAACAGTGCTGCATCTTCTTTTTTATGCGCGGTCATTGATATTCCACCGAGACTCAGGCTACTTAACATGGATTTATCGCACTTGCTGCCATGTCTCCAGATGTTCGACGGCCAGTTGGCATTTGATAATACATAGATAGGATCATGTGCGCCACTGGTGGCCACTGGCGGGGCTTCTTAGCTGGGATGCATTCGGTGAGCCTCCACCTGCTCCGTCAGATAGGTAGCTGGGTGAATATGCAGATCGAGGCTTCTCCGTCCTCTGGCAGATGGTGCCACTCCAACTGCATCTGCAGCCTGAATGCTGCACGGTGCAAACAAAAACAAACAGAAAAGATGCTGTCCAAAGCTAGTCGTGATCCAATAAATGCCCAGTGTTCGTGTTGTTCTGTTTTATAGCTTTGGCTCACGCTCAGAGAATAATATCTGGACATGTAAGCAGACGGTGTGAAAGAGGAGGAAACGCTCTTGTTTTTGGACGTCTTCCAGATAAAGGCCGGCGGTCATGCTGGCTGGGAAATGGACAGACTAACTGGGAATTCCACAACGCTGTTTACTTCCCGCATTTGCGAAAAAAAAAAAGACCCTTCCAGAAAGCGAGCAGACAGTGGATGAAAATCATTACAGCCAGGGGAGGGCAGGAAGTGGTGTGTCAGTCCATACTGCCTCAAGATAATGACTATTAAAACATCGCTGACACAGTCTGAATGAAGGCATTATGAGCGAGTTACGTCTCCAAGCATCATAATCAACATGACCATCTTGATTTAGTAACATGTTATGCTTCTTAAACTGATGTATAGGATCGAGATACATCCTATCACCAATCAATAAATAAATAAAAATACAAAAGAAAGAAATCTGTGTGACGTGATGAGCCTGAGCAGTCATTTTATTTGGTCCCGAATGTAATGACTGCATAGATAACTGTTCTTTATGACAGTTTGCCAGTGCTGCGAATATTACTTTTCTGCTGTAAAAATCAAATTTCTGCTGCAAATATTACATCTCCTCTGCAAATATGAGTGTTTTATATTTTTATATCTTTTTTTAAATTTTTTTATTTATGTGTGCTTTTAAGCCGAGACACTCTACTACAAAATTGTTATGCGTGCATAATGACAATTAAGACTCTTGAATCTTGAATTTCCTCTCTAGATTTAGGGACTCTTGGAGAAGAGTTGGCGCCGCTGGGCTGGGTTTTCTGCTTGGATCATTTTTAAAATCTCTTGCACTCTGACTAGTTTCTCAAGGTTGCAGTCTTTAATGTTGGAGCCACGTTTGCCCTCTGAAGGCTCTCAGCTGATGTTTTCCTGCACAAAGGTCAGTAAACATACTCCTCTGCTTCTGTGCAGCACATATGGGTAAAAAGTGAAAGGCTGAACATCAGGGAGAAAGTGACTCACTGGACCTCCAGTAAAACCTTACTTTCACTATGTGTTTGTCTTTAATAATGGACTATAGACAGATAATCTCACTAATGCGATGCAGTCATGTTATAAATTAAAGTACGCTTCACTGTGTCCACTAGCCTGTTTGTTTGATGCCAGATAGTAGAAGTCATGAACAGAATAGATTTTTATTTATCCCCCATTGGGAGCAATTCACCCGCCAAAGCAGCGCAAACAGCCGTAGCCCTCCGTAATCTTCCACTCAATTATCATTTCCCTACAGATTCTGGGATTGATCCACTTGGACTACATTTCTCTGGTTGAAGTCCAACCGGGCCGAGGCACGTGTTAACGATGACGTTGAATGCACAGCATTTGCGTTGTAGTCTAGCTGGTTGTAGTTTGGCAATGGCGGCAGAGACGGAAGTGAAGGAATCCATTCAGTCTATTTTGGATAGGCTCCCAAATATTCAGCTATTGAAGTCGGAGCAAAAGAAATGTTTAACCAGTTTTATTGCTGGAAAAGATGTCGTGGCTTTACTCCCCACGGGGTTCTGGAAAAGTCTTATTTTTCAGTTAGCTCCGTTAGTGGCAAAGGATGCTAGCGGCACATTACATGTATTATGTATTAAATAAAGGAAGTAAAATATAGTTTTAATTGCAAATGAAATCTTAAACACAATTATTAAATTACTTAGATGTAAAAAGCAGTGCAACATTTCTGTGCAAAACAGTATAAAGTAATCCATTGATACTGATAAAAATCTATTTTTAACTCTGACTGCCAGAAAGTACCTTGTTCCAGCGTTTTTGCCCATTTTGAGTCATTTTTTAAGACCCACAGAATATTTTGTACTATGTCTCTGAAAACACTGAACAGCTCAAATGAAAGAAGAGACTCTCTATTTCATCATGAAAAAAATGTTTGTTTTTACCTTGTTCCATTCTTGTTTTATCAGAGGTAGAGGACACTTTCACCAAAATCACCACTTTTTGTCCAGATTCTGTTTGTTTTGCTCTCTAATCTCGATCGTCTCCACTTCCTGTTTTGATCTCTGTGGTGTATACTGTCTCTTTATGCTCTGACTACATCTCCCAGAAGCCCCAAAATTACTCACAGGCTGCATCAACGGCACTCAAAGAGTTAAAGAGTAAAACGTGCAGAATTTAGCAACATCTAGTGTTGAGGTTACAGATTGAAACCTGTGTCTTCTGTGTAGGAAAAACATGACACGGCAATATGTGTGTGAGCAAAAAAGATAGTTTAGCTTTGAGAAAATCTTCAGTGAGAGATTCAGTTTGTGCAGAAATAAAAGCTGCAGCTCCTGAAAACCAACAGCAGTTTGCTGTGTGCAGCTGAGAAACATGGCGGCCTTCTTGACGACAATTCATTCTAAGGTAATGAAAACATCCAATCATCCTGATATTATATATACATATATAGTACAGTGCTTAACAAACTTATTAGACCTTTCTCGCTGAGTTCCCTACTCTTCACCATTTTGAACAGCAGTGAGGAATTTAAACTGAATTCACCTTTTTAGACCCAAATTTGAGCCAGAACATTGGAATTCTTTGAGAAGTCAGAAATTAACCCAGAATACCAAACAACCACTAAAACATGTTTTTTCTGTTCAGGAGTTAAATGAAATCTGATGAAATGACCCAGTTTTTGGATGACCTAAATATTTAATGTTATCACATTGTTAGGACTTCTTTGCGCCATCCTTTATGTAATATCTGTGTGACATAAATGAGTTGAAGCAGCCTCTTCTCTTTCTGACTGCCTTTGTTGACTAACCCAGATTTCAAGAGTATCAATAAGGACAATAGACGTAGAGTCTGAGGATCTGTGTCAGAGGGAATAATAAGGAGGAGGCGCTCATCAGGTCCGACTCAGTTGTTAAATAACATAAAAACCGCTGGTAATGTAACAGCTATTACATGATTGCATGTGTTAACCAAGGACAATCATAGTGTAAACAGCTCATAGCGTAGTTGACCGAGAAATGGCAAGACTGTTTTTGGATGCAGGGAAACCAAATGAAAAAACACGTTTATTAACAAGGGAAGAAGCGTTGAATGCGACAACATGATCCCAAATCTGCAACAATTAAACTCTACGTCCAAAAATGGAAAACAAAAAACTGGACTGTGGTGCGATCCATTCAGTAGATATGAACATGGAACATGTTCGAGCCACAGAGTCCAGAAAAACCCTGACCCGAGGCTGGAAATATCCGTCTGAACTTCACCCTGCTCACAGTGGACAGCAAGGATGACCAGTTTGGAAAAGAAAATAGTGTATTTGATGTCCATAAAACTTTAAAAAACGGAAATGGTTATTTGTCCCTGTCAATGAAATGTCATTTCTGGTCACCAAGGTCACAGCAAGTCTAGATTTTTTTTCAGGAAATCTTCTCTCAGTACATTTGTACAATACTGAAGCATCTCAGCACATCTTTCAGTGAGTCAGCAGGTTTTAATTTTACTAATCAGGTACTAAACTGTTTGGTTTGTGGCAAATCCACCCAAATAAATTGAATAATTCCATACAGCCTTTTAAATACAAGTATAACCAGACCTGAAACTATTTCTTTTTTTTTCTTAACAGAACGACGGATGGGTAAAAAATATCAATATGGCAATATATCGCGATACTTTTCTTCTGATATAAAATCGATTTTTTTTTTTTTCCCCACCCATAAAAGTATGTTTTGGGCCAAGTGTAAATCCAGAGCAACTTCAGCATATTGAAACGAAAATTTAAATGATAAATACATTTTAATTTACTTTATATACAACTTGATCTATGTAGAATATCGCAATATCGCAATAATGTATCACATTGTAATACATATCAAATAGTCCTTGCTGATACCCACTCCTAAATGGAACCTATAAGGGTTAATTTGCCTTGTAGTGAAGGTTTCACTGTGATGCAAACACTGCAAATGATCTTTATTTATGCTAATACAACACATTCAATACAAAAAAAAATCTTATTCTGCACAATTTTAAATGCTGACTCGGCACAATTTTTGACATAGTTTAACAGCACTGTTTGGCCATTTTATTTTGAAACGCTACAGTGAACTCACTGTAAGATGTATTACACCACCTAGTTAACCCTTTGCAGATGTTTGCTCCTAAGTCATTATAATGCAGTGACAATAAAGGCATTTAAATTGGTGTGAAGTTTCATGTATAATTTTGTGCTGTAAAACTAAATCAAAGCAACTGTAACATAATGTAATTTTTATTTCTTCTTTCTCGTTGTTTTCTGTAGAGCTTTTCCACCTGTTGATTTCTTATAGTGATGGGAATAATGGTGCTTTCTACATAACAACAGTGTAATGAACACTAACTCATCTAACTTGATTACTTACTTCAAAAAGTAATGCCTCACTGTTAAAAGTAACTTTTTAGTTCCTCTTTAGGACCCTGGGGAGTGAGAGTTTGTCTTATGGTGTGTTCACTGGAAGTCAGAACTTGTAGCTCAGATCATCGTAAAAGTTTAGTGCTTCCAGCTCTTCCAGCCTCACAGACGTACAACAAAACATGAAGCTACTGTTTACATCAGTAGCAGATAGCATTGGTCAAATTAATCTGACTTTCTGCGGTGGAGATCCAACTTCACGGAGAGTTCTGATTTAAATTCTCACTTGGAGCATGGAAATTCCAACTTTGGTGTACAACTTGAACACACCATGAGTTGAATCACTCAAACTCCAGGCTCCCAGTGCTGCTGCAGTGACATAAATGCTCTGTTTTACCGGTGATGTTTGTCTCCTTATGCTGGGAAAGTGGAGGGGCGGATCAGTGTCTCTATGAATCTGAAGGGGACATGTCCCCCCCATCCTCAGAGACATCTGAGAGCATGAATGAAAGCAATCTGAATTCATCAATCAGGAAATCATTTACCAAGTAACAGACAAAAGTAACAGCGTTAGTAACGGCATTGCAAGTAACGCACTTCTTCCTCTCATGACCCAGACTGCTGATGACCCTCTTTTTCCTCCCTGTTCAGCCTTGAAGAAGAAGAAGAAGAAAAAGAAGAAGAAGAAGAAAAAGAAGAAGAAAAAGAAGTAGTAGTAGTAGTTGGAGCAGCTCATTATTCCAGTGACCTGGTGTTGACACCCAGAGCTCAGCAGCCAGTCAGAGGAAGAGGAAGTCGAGTCAATGAGCTCTCCGCCATCTCACCCGTCTACCTGATCTTCCCTTTCCTGAGCGCTTTATTGTGAACTCACCGAGGAATAACTCATCAGCACAGTTTACGGTCAGCTGGCTCTCTGTCCAGTCTAAACAGAGACTTTCCTCCTCAGTGAACAATAGTTTCACCCAGGCTAAATATAGACGCTTACTTTAAAAAGAGAGGCAAGAATGAAAACTCTTCCTTTTGTCACTTACAACACAAAGACGAAAATATTAAGATATAACTCAAATCATTTTTCTATTTATACTAAGTTGTCGTGACTAAAACAACAGTTGAAGCTCAGAAGTTAATATTGGGATTAATATCACATTTTCCCATTCTGAACACTGTAGAGCTCTTTCCACTTCACCCACTACATATACAGTAAATATAAAAGCACATACTGTAATAGACAAAATCCAATTCCACAAAAGCCACCAAAAAAAAAAATCTTCGTCAAGTGCATGAAAACTTTTTTGTTTAGAGATACATGGCTTTCACATGGCCAGCAACAACAGCTCTTTAATAGCAGCAGTGTTGTAATTTGTTGATTTGTCTATAAAATGTCAGAAATTACGAAAAAAAAAAAGACAAGGATGACATCATCAGATTTTATCCACGATGCAAGAATATTTAATTCATATTCAAAAACCAGAAAATATTTGTGTATATGTTTAAGAAGACGGAATCAGAGAATTTAGACTAAAAGAGTTGCCAATCGATGTTTATAGTTGACTATACATAACTAATCTGGTCTCCACTGGCCGTTTAGATATGTAGAGGAGGGCTGTTGTCCTGAACACTGAACAATTACTAGTTTCTATTAAAACTACCCAAAATGTCCTCACTTCACAGGATTTTACTGTCCTTGTGAGAACATCTGGACACACACACACACACACACACACACAAACACAAACACAGTCTGGAGGAAAATCAAGGAGTCTCCTCGTCCTCCCACACGTCTCTCTTCATTGGTTGAGAGGTGTGATGTCACCGAGCGGAGCGGCCTATAAAAAGACGCTCTCCCTCACAGACAGCAGAGCAGCCTCCCTCACTCACAGCGAGTCAGACACACTTCAGCGGTCAAAGCCTTTGGAAATATCCACCAGCGAGCAGGAAAACATCCCGTCATGTGCAGAGCGCTTGAATCGCTGCCGACCTCCTGCCTCGAGAGGTGAGACAACCACTTTTAATTATTCCTATGTGACAGGTGGGTTTAATTAGTCTATTTTTGTGACATTTCCTCTTTATTTTAATTTAATCTTCGCAGGGCGAAGGAGCTGAAAGCTCTGTTTGGAAGTTTGCTACAAAAGTCCGATCACAGCACCAACGGCCAGTCAAAGAAAAACGACAAACTGAGGTAAGACACAAATGATCTCTCTGAACACGCTGGTGATTTTTCCAGTTTTGGTCTTCTTAAATTTCTAGAACTTCTCCTTATGATGTTTTCTGTCTGCAGGTTAAATGTGGACGATCCTTTGAAATGGAAAGAGTCCTTTGACAAACTGCTGTCCAGTCAAAGTAAGAGCGATCCTCCGCACAACATTACATGAAGTCGCTTCAGTCGTTCCAGATGTGTTGAGATGACCGCCAGATGTTAACCCACCTCTCTGCTTGTGTTTCCAGGTGGACTGTGTTTGTTCAGAGTGTTTCTGGACTCGGAGTTCAGCGAAGAAAACATGGCCTTCTACTTAGCTTGTGAGGACTACCAGGCAACGAAACCTTCCAAACTGGCCGTCAAAGCCAAGAAGATCTACGAGCAGTTCATCTGCCCCGACGCTCCTCAAGAGGTAGAAAGTAGTCTAAATCGACAAGTTAGGATGTTCTCTTAACCAGCTGGCTTCGCTCATCTTCTGTGAAGTCCTGATAATCACTTCCTCCTCTTCTTCTACCTTTCAGGTAAATCTTGACCATTTGACCAAAGCCATCACAAAGGAGAACATGGAGCATCCCAGCCAGTCCTGTTTCAACCTGGCCCAGGCCAAAATCTACAGCCTGATGGAGAAAGACTGCTACCCTCGCTTCCTCAAGTCCTCCACATACCTGGAGCTCAGCAGAAAAGCCAAGACAGGGTAACTAAAGAAAGCTTCCTGGAGGGACTTGAGCTAACGCACAGGACGCACAGCACAGACTGGAGCAAAAAACCTCAGTCAGAAGGAGTTTCACACCAGGCTGTGGACTTATTTTGGCGACCGGAGAGGCCGCATGCGGATCGGCGTCCGAGCTGGAAGCAACGACGAGACGACGGACGCAGACTGACGTGAAGACGACGTCACCTGTCCTGTACGAGCAGGGCTGCCACAGACAGAAACAAAGCTACCACTGGGAGACACTCAAAATCATTATTTATATTATTATATATATATATATTATTTATTATTTATTTAAAGTATTTTTATTATGTGGTTAAAACTGATCCGTATGTTATTTTTTTTATTCTGAAAAAGTACTGTATGTAAAAAAAATAAGTGTATTGAATAAAATATTTCCAGAGACAAGAGATTACTGTTTTGAACCGTGGAAAGTTCACTTCACGCACACAGATGAGGATGTTAATGAGGTCAGAGAAGATGTTCTGCTGGAGAAAAGAAAGATGTGCTCATGTGTGCTGTTTTAGCTGCTAACTAATCTGTGGCCTCACAGGTTTCCACTTCACACGTGGGTGAATGGAGTTACACCCTATGGAAGATATGAAGTGAATGTGCATCAGTTACTGTGCTTTAATTACTAATACAAAACTATATATTGCTCCTATAATGCATGATTATAGTGAGTACTTCATTTAGTAAGTAGTGCACTGTAACGAATATGACATATAAAAGACAACGGGTGTTTCACGTCACACTTACCCTGGACAAATATGTCCTGATTATTATCAAAATATGCTTAAAAATATTAAGATGGCAAAAAGGTATACTGGATACATTTTAATTTACTTAAATCATCATTCAAAGTTGTTTTTAAATAACATCGTGTGACACGTCTGTTCTACTTTATATGATAATTCCTTTATTTTTAGATCATTTATTTTAACTTCTTCAAGCCACTTGTTCGGATAGTCACAAATATGCCAATAATGGAAATTATCAGCATGATCGACTTGTTTTATGAATGTTTCTCATCAGAATCCTTGATAGAAATCCTCCCATCACTGAAATAAACAACTCAAAAACAAATACAGAATAGTTTAGAATAGTTTGGGAATTTGCAAAAGCAGCCAGTTAGCTTAGCTTAGCACAAAGACTGGAAACAGGTGGAAACAGCTAGCCTGGCTAAATCCACCTACCAGTGGCTGTGTTTCCCCCTGTTTCTAGTCTTTGTGCTATGCTAAGCTAAGCATAAAACTACAAAACTAAAGAGAGCAAATCTCCCCTGAAGTTCAAGGGTGTTAAATAATTTACGTTCCCAGAAAAAAAAAAAGCATCTGTGAGGTTGCCATGGAGACGGCAGCCACCTACTGAGCAGCTCCAGGTCTGTTTACTACCTTTACTGCCACTCAAGGCCGGTGAGTCACAGCAGCCTCCCCTCCTTATTGTACATCAGCCACCTTCCCTCCATTCTCCTGCTGTCCATCACCACCTCCTCCCCACGCTCCTCCTCACCTCCTCCCCACGCTCCTCCTCACCTCCTCCACACGCTCCTCTTCACCTCCTCCCCACGCTCCTACGCCTTTCTCCCGCTACAGCCTACCACTGTTCAAACACTCAGCGTCTGAAGAGGCCAGGGCGAAGTCATTAGCACCACTCTGGCACTCTCAGGTTATCTTTCCACTCCATCCCTCTTTGTCTCTGTCACTTAGGCCCAGTGGTGATCATTAAGATCCACTGAAGAAACACTGCTATTGTTTTTTGTTTTTGCCTCAGAGAACAGATGGACTTGACTTTTAATTGTCACTCAGTCTTGGCTGCATCATGTGATGATGTTAGACAGATACAGTATACACTTTGACTGTATGTTTGGACAGGTGTGGGACGTTCATGTCTAATTTAAGCCATCAAGTATCAGAAAAGACAGAAGCATGTAGAGACCTGAGCAGGTGAGGCTGCTGCACGTCAGTGTTTTTTTTAAATGTATAATTGGACACAGCGACATTGAGGGTGTAGTCTGGAACTTTTTTTTGAACTTTTGAGATGAAAACAAATACTCACAGAGGAACAGAGAGAGAGAGAAGACTGGACAACATTAAAAAGATTAAAGAGCTTCTCTGGAGACGGAAATGAGTCCATTGTGAGGACAAGTTTCTGCACATTTCTGTGTGATGTGTGTAACCGCATACAGATGGACGGACAAAAGAAGTGAGATAAATAAATTAAAGGTGAATCATATCGAAGTTAACAACCGTCAGAGCCTCACTGCACTTTTAGCTCATTTCCTGATCTGCTCCACGCCTGGTTTTCAGCTGTGAGACACTATTCAAGCTCATTTTATCCACATTCATATCCAACATCTCCATTCTTTTGGCATTTTTTTAAAGTAAATCCCACAACATGTGCCGTCAGTGGAAGAAGAAGTATTCAGATCTTTTATGTACCTGAGTGTGGAAATACTAACAGAAAAATAACAGAATGAACATATATGAAAGTTAAAATATTCATTGAGCAGAATATCCCATATATATATATATATATATATATATATATATATATATATATATATCAATGAATTATATTTACTAATGTGAATCACTATCTTTTTCAGGAAAGGTGGAGCTAATTTCAAATCCTGAACTAAAATGATTCATGAGTTGATTTACATTTTATAATAATAATCAGAATTTGAAAAATAACATTTGGTCAAATAAACTGAAAGACTTTATATGATATTTATACGTTGGTCATACTGACAAACTATTGTATTTATTTAAAAAGATTGTCTTAGTGAATGTTAAATAACATTAAATATCATGGAGGTCAAAATTAAAATTTTTTTACAACAATTTTTTTATTGCTGTTGACGATATTAACAGAGAGAAGTAATGTTAGTTTTTATGTCACATGTATTCTGCAAAACTGATAAAATTACTAACAGATGCCACTAAATGAGTCCACTTATTCTCTGTTAGTCTTTGGTGTTTTCCACTGAAGACTTCCAGTAATTCGTACACAAAGACAAATAAAATGCTGATTAAAGGTAAATTAATATCCTGGAAATCTACATGAGCGGAGCCTATTTTTAACTCCTGGACTTTCTTCTGGAAAAAAAACCAACAAGAAGAAGAAGCCGCCTGCCGAGCCAAAAGCTATAAAACGGAGGAGCCACTGGAGGCTTTTCAGAGCTACTTACAGTAACAGAGAGATATTACAGGGAAAACTAATGATGATAATTCATGAGAAAACTGAGTCTGTATCTGAAAGTTTCCTCTAAAGTCTCACCTGTACATTATTTCCCTCATATTTAAAAAAAAAAAAACTGAAGTCGTTCCTTCCTCGTTAATAAGCTTAAATCCCAGACCAGGAGTTTTTTTTTGCACAATATTTTCCTCTCTTTGTTCTTCCCTTCATTTCCCTTCAATATCCATCAAAATAAAGGTCAAGCTACCCCCTAAAAATCCTAAAATAAAGCACTGCAGTGTTGCTTCTAAGCTTTAAATAATATCCAACTCTATACTGTTATAAAAATAAACAGAAGTGTTGAATAAATGCATGAACCCTGAAGTGAAACTAAATGAGACAATAGCACAAGTGCAGACCAATTACTGTGACAGACTTGGTTTTAATGTGATATTTTGTTTGAAGCTTTAAGAAGTTATTCCACACTGTTTTTTGCTCTATGAATAAAAATCAAGATGTTGGTTTTTGTGAAGATTCACAAAGATTTATAGACACACCAGGATGAGCTGGCATGGGAGAGGCTAAGCCCTGCATTGTATATATATGTATTAGTGTTTCTAAAGCATGGATCAGTCTGAGTGTCAGAGAGGTGGAGTCATGATGAGCCACAAAAGAAGACGCTGCCTCTGAACACCTACTGTACTCCACTGGCAGTAATGAGTCAGCAGGCTCATTGAAATGCATATTTGCGGTGCGAGTGGTGATTAATAGCATCGCCAGCGGTGCTTGAGCCTGGGAGAGCAGCGTTAAAAACAAAGAGCTGCAGTCATGGTTACCAGGTTGCCAAGGGAACGAACCCAGCACGGCCGAGTGGTCCCATCCAAACGTTGGCTGTCAAATACTCAATTATGCCACGAGAGCTGAAACTCTCATTTCATCTGGATTGTAAAATGATCCCAAATAGGCCAAAAATAGACTCCTTCGTGTCCGCTTGGTACACTTCATGTGATTATAGGTGATATTAAAAACACAGGAAGGTGTGAGGATAGAACATCTGGACAGCATTACTGTTGTCATGACATGATGCCTTATGAAGGCAGCGTGGAGTCCAGCCATGTACAGCAAATAATGATGACTCACCTCTGGGAGGTAAAGTCACATATGTTTGCTATTAGCTGACGTTGCCAGGAAAAAATTAGGTATGAGGATCCTGGAGAGGTGTAGTGTGAGTTTTCTCAGTGGAGTTCCTGGATCGGTGTCCTCTCAAAGCTCAAAGACTAATCAGATGGGATGGACACTCTAAGCTAAAGCAGGGTTCCCACACATCCTGGAAAACCTGGAAAATGATTGACTAATTTTCCAGTTCTGGAAAACATATGGAAAATGAGGGGAAAAAAAGGAGAAATGTTCTGGAAACGGTTATCCTGGAAGATTATTTAGTTATTATTTTATCCTCCCCATGCCTTGTGAGCGAATGAAAACAGTTTAAAAGCTACTTTTAACTTGTTTGCATGAATATTTTTTCCATTTCCAGGACATCTGACCCTTTTTTTCCCTTATTTTCCATGACTGGATAATTGGTCAGTATTTTCCAGGTTTTCCAGGACACATGGGAACCCTGTAAAGGTATGGACGTAGGTGGATATGTACACTTTAGGCTGGACACATGAGAGACACATGGTTCATTTAAAGGCAGTTTTAGGCCAGAGAAAAAGTACAAAGTGAGACTTTGTGTCCCATAACAGACTGAAACTGTTTACTGTGATCATCTCAGAAAAGTTCTCCTTTCTGATTTATGTGACAATATTTACCCATTTCAGGAAATGTCCTTGTAACTACATCTTAAATGGAAATTAGCCACTTCCCTGCTTCAACACATTTCAAAATACAACAAAAATTAATGGACTAACCGGTTTCCCACATTAACATGCAAGCAATAAAGAGAGTAAATCTTCCATTAATATGACGTTTTAATGTCCAGAAGCACTTCCCATCATGCATTTGTCTGGTTTGTTGACCATTTCTTTACTTACGCTGCATTAGGAGGATGCATTCCCCTGACAGGATTTGTCTTGAGATAATATTGTGAACCTTTAAAAGCTTTACAGCCGTATAACATCATGTTGGGTATTAATCAAACGCTGAGTGATACAGATAATGGTAGTCAGATCCTAAACAGATTATTTAAGTTGGAATTTAAAAAGGCATGAAGAGTTGAGAACGGCCTCAAAGTTCATACAGTATCAGCAGTCAAACTGAGGACAACAGGATATTTTGGGAAACACGATGATACTCTTTGTTTCCAAGTTAGGGGAAGAAAAATACCAATACGTCTGTAAATATGAGGCTACAGGTTAGCTTAGCTTTAACAATGTTTGCTCCTTTGATTATCTGGCAAACAGAAAAGCCATTGGTGTCACTTCCTGTGACGGTTTGGAGCACATTACCACTGTCATTATGCAGCCCTACGAGCTTTAGCATGAAGACAGGAAGCAGCTAGTCCAGAGCTAGCACAGCTCACTGATCAACACGTTTTATCTCATTTTTACCAAGGCAACGTCTGCTTGTTCAGAGATGGTTTGCAAAGAGAAAAGTGTGCCGACCTTCCAGGCACCTCAGAAATTTGACTCAATGACCGCCGTGAAGGAGGATTCCAAGAATATTCCAATTCTTCCCATTCCCAATTTATTTTCCAGAAGTGGAGTGAAGTCGGACTAAATTTATATTGACTGAAAGTTGTGGCTCCAAATCAAAAAGCTTAAAAATGGCTGCTGTGTATGCCTGACGTGTGAGAGAGAAAGCCTCAAAGCACCAAGAGTATGAATCAAACACTGGAAAACTCACGGCTAGATAGTGACAAGATAGTGACATTTGTCAGTTCAGGGCGGACACATACTATTGAGGATGTTTTTGAGGTCAAAGTTCACAGAGAAGAACTCTGAAAAGAGTAATGATGAGCCAAAACTCCACCTGCAGCATCCAAAATAGTGTGATGCTGGGTTTACCACATAAAAATGATTAAGGGGGAAATAATGGTGTGTGTGTGTGTGTGTGAGCCGAGATAACTGCTTAGCTTCCACCGTGTAAAGGTAATTGGGTTTGTGGGAAGGTCAGCTTTGCAGTCGGCCGCTCTGACAAACACAACAGGCTGTGTGCTGATTGACTTCTGAGGAGCGAAGCAGCTCGGTCACGTTTCAGTCCGTCCACTAAACAACACCTGACCAGTGTTTGCCGTGACGGATTATACAAATTGTACTTAACTGCACAGCAAGAGAGTTGCAGGGCACATGTCGGCAAAACGAGGAGAAACGTGACAGTGATGCTACGGTGGAGCGCTGGGTCTGTTACAGAGCCAGTGGTAGAGCAAAGCCAAAGTTCAGCTTTTTAGCTGCAACAAGGCGCTGCGACGGCCAATCAAAAGCCTTTACTGTCATCATATGACAGTGAACGCAACGTGCTCCACATGGTGCTTAGTCAAATGTAAAAAGTGGTCAAAGAGAATAGATGAAGTTTTGAAAGAAATTAAGCTCATATTTACAGTAGAAAGGCACAGTGCAACAAAAAGTTATTGCACATGGCAGGAATTAAATTATTGCACATTTGTTTGGTTCCCGTCATTGCACAGAAAGGTAATATGTATTTATAAGTTAACATATATACAGCAATATAATGATATATATTGAAACAGTGTATCAATGCAAGCACACACTCCTGATGAATTAAAATAAATGATATGATAACGCTCCAGAGAACACTTAGTATTAGTGTAAGGGCCACCCTGAGGAAAAAGAAATTTCACAGACATTGAGAATAAAGTCATAAATTTACAAGATTGTTAAAAACAACTCCTCCTCTACAACAACACGTTACAATATTATGACTTTATTCTCGTACAATAATGATTTTAATCTTGTAAATCAATAACTTTATTCTTGTAAATCAATAACTTTATTCTTGTAAACAATGACTGATATCCTGTAAATTTACAACTTCATTCTCGTAAATTTACGACTCAATTCTTGTAAAGTTACAAATTTATTTTTGAAAATGTATTCTCGTAAATAATGACTTAAATCTTAAAAATTGATGACTTTATTCTCATAAATCTTTATTCTTGTACAGAATGACTTTAATCTTGTAAATAATGACTTTATTCTCATAGTCTGTAAAAAAAAAATGTAAAAAAATCTCAATGTGGGCCAAATACTCCATCGTACAAACAACCAGATCTATGTCTTTTCACACTTGAATCTTATTTCCAACTCTCTCTGTTGTTTTAATGCAGGGCTGTTTTCAGCTGACACTACAATAAAGATCAACAAACCTGAGTTCAGTCTGAGCTAATTCAGTTCATGTGACAAGAAAGAAAGTGGAAGTGCCAAAAATGTGATTTTTTTTTCATTAATCAAAGGTGAAGGACATAAAACACACAGCGACTCATTTCCTCACGTGGCCAGTGGGTGGTGAGATGGGAGAGACAGAGGAGTATGGCCTGAAGCCACACTTGACCCTCAGTGTTCGCTCAACACCAACGAAACAGCAAATTAGTGATTTATCTGATGCTGAGATGTTAAATAATTACATCTGAGGCACGTGTATCTGACAGGCAGCAGTTGAAAGCTTTGTGTCCAAATGCTGCGTCACAAATGAACCTCGTGAAGCCTGAACACGTGCTGGACGTCTCACCGACCTTTATGGAGGTTAGGGTAAGACGTCAGGAAGATTTAAAAAAAAAAAAAAAAAAGGCATGCTCCGAAGTTAAGTATTTCTGTTCTGTTAATGTGTGAACTCAGGAGTACACTTCGTCCCAAGAAGAAAAGCGGCGAGACGCTTGGGTTCCCAAAATTTAAAATTAAAAAAAAAGAAGTGAGAGAGCACTCTGTTCATTGGATCCTTAATGGAGTCTGTCTGTGCTTTACAACACTACGATCACACTGAGTGGTTCCTGACACAGGTCAGTGAAACACAAGCTGCACAAAGTGATAAAGAAGGGCATGGAGAATAACACATAATAAATAAAAATGGATGTTTGACTTTGTCTTTTCTGCTGCTGCTTCCTGTAAAATACAAAGAGCTCTGTCGCCACCTGCTGGAGAACTGGCATGGTGTGTTTTTACACTGACAGGTGATTTAACTGATATGTTTATTAAAGTGTCCATGCAACCAGACACTGGATCAAATGACTCATAGTGACAAATCCACAGGAAACACTCAACTCTGCAGTTCCTCTAAGGCTCTTTTAACATCTTTCAGATTAAAGTTTTCGTCCAGTCTCACTCTGATCAGCTTCTGACAGCTGTTTCTACCAAACAAACACCTCAAAACCTCACTATACACTGCAACAAAGTTAGCGAATAGTTTGCGAACATACTGGAGCATTTATGAGCTACTGAGCTAAATATTTCTCTGCAAGGAGGGTGAATATTAGACTGACATGCACCAGGTGGAAACATGAATGCAGATTTTGTTGTTTATCAGTGCTCCACTGAGTCTCTAACTGTGTCTGCAGGGACTAAACCACACGATGAAAGCAGTGATCGTTGACTAACACAGTATATTTACAGCACGCTGTGGACCGAAGGGTTAAAAAACAAGGTGAAACTCCCTGTAAAGCTCCGTAAAACAGAGCTTCATCATTAGAGGCGACCCCGTTCACGTTGTGACCTGATATTGATAGATTCATTAGAAAAGTATCGGCCTGTAGCTATAAAATGTGATAATATATCAGTGTTGTGATTAGTTTTGGTCTCCATGTGACCAAAATGTCATCATATATAATGAAAATCTGATGTCAGTTATTAAATCAGTTAGACACAATAATCCAACAGAGACGGAGCTCCATTCATTGTCATGATAAAAGCCAATAAATACGGTACGCTTCTCCAAATCTGCATCTAAAAGTGCAGAGCTGGTAATATTAGAGGTATAATAAAATAAAATCTGGGATTAAAATTTGTCCTTTTCCCCAAATCTACGCTCAGTCAGCAAACTATCTTTATCTGTTACCTCAGGGCAGTTTGCTGCACTGCTCCAGCTCTGCTCCTTATAATGGATGTGCAGAAAGTAGGTAACAGTAGAAAATAAAGGCCAGGACTGTCAGGGGGTCAGCAATTGGAGGAAAATCCATGAACACCTCAGAGCATGTCAGAGTGACCGACTGCATCAGCTAACTGCAGGAGGATTGACGCTTCTTTCCTTCACTCTTTTGTCTGAGAAGCATCACTTCTGCAGAGTTTCTTTCAAAAATGAATGACACCAGTCCTCATAACGCAGGAGGGAAGCTCACTATCACCACTGGTGAAGTGAACCACACTGATCATCTCTCCATCATGTCACCTGGGATACATCAAATGAACATTTAGTCCTCAGAGTTGAAGTTAGAAGCAGGAAAAATGTTCCAGCATCAGGATTTTTCAGGAGTTTGACACCCTAGAGGACTGGATCAGAGCATCTCCAGAATGCAGCTCTGGTGGTCTGTTCCTGGTCTGCAGTGGTCAGGATCTATCAAAGGTGGTCCAAGGAAGGACCAGAGACAGGGTCATGAGAGGACAAGGATCACTGATGCAGGTCTGGAGAAGTTAATGCTGCTGAAGATAGAGAGGAGTCAGATATCACAGGATAAACCTTCAGAGGTCACAGGTCAGGGATGGCAGCACATTATTATGCCTGATCAGTGTGTGGCCACATGTAGACCCTTGGTTGTTCCCTGTGATGCCACTAGATGTCCTCAAACCAAACACCTGCAGCTGCTGGTAGACTCCTCAGTCCGTGTTGCGCCTCCAGCCCGCTGCCTAACGGGAAGCCCGCTGCTCCTGAGTATTGATCAGCCTGATGGATTAGCCTGATTGGGCTTAAAGGGGGGAAACGATTGTGCGCTGAGAGCTGTGCGTCATCGAGAGGAAGGAACAGCCTCTCCGTCGAGTCTCTAGACGAGGAGGAGGAGGAGGAGGAGGAGCAAGGGGTCAGTGAATCCAAATAACGATCATCGATCAGCGCGTTAATTGATTCTAACAGAGCGGAGCGCCTCCTCCTCATCCCAGATGACCTCCAGAGTGACGGAGAGAGAGAGGTAGAGAGACAGAGAGAGGGAGAGAGGTAGAGAGACAGAGAGAGAGAGAGAGAGAGAAAGAGAGGAGGGAGGCTGCACTCGGAGGAGATGCGCATCATATCTGCAGGTGTCGTAAAACGGGAGCAGGTCGCTGATCGGTAAAGCGATGCCAGGAGTAACCAAGTACAATTTAGTGGATGACGCGCACGACCTGAGGATCCCCATGCACAACGACGAGGTGTTCAAGCATGGGGTGAGCTTCGAGGCGAAGGTAAGCACGACAACAACACCTGGATGTTTCCTCCCTTTGCTTTATGAGAGCTTCATTACTGCCCTTACATTCTAACACGTGAGGCGTTTGTCCACTTTGCAGGACTTGTTGAAATGTTTGTGACTGAATATTTTTTCAACCTTCGTTATCAACTGATAACTTGATGAATGCTGAGATTATTTATTTGTGTTCGGTGCATTTGGACAAACCTTTGATAAGGGCAGAACAGTTGTTAATTATAATTGTGTGCTGCATTTATTATTAATGCAATTATAAATTAATTACAGTCATTTTGGTCTAAAAAAAACACCAAAAAACAGATGCCCCTCACAATTTGACCAACCAAACTGATAATAAATATTAAAATAATACATTTTCAATAATGCAAAAGCAGCAAATTCCCAAATTCTGAGACAGGAAAGCATCAAAAATATGTTTTTGTTTTGATGCAAAATGTACAGCAAAAGTTTGTTTTCTGTGGGTTGACGAATCGCTGCAGCTCCAGCGTGTCAGGATTTCAAAATAAAGTCTGGAAAAAGCTGTCAGAACAACCTGATCACCCTTCACTCCCTTACATCCACTCTCTCTTGCAGTACATCGGCAGCTTGGAGGTGGGTCGCCCCGGCAGCCGAATGGAGATAGTCGCTGCAATGAGGAGAATCAGGGTAAGAAACTTAAAACACATGACGTCCCTGAACTGGTCTGCTTGACCTTTGTGACCCCAGCAGTCAGTGGATGCTGCCTGCACGTTAACCACCTCCCTCCAGAAGACCCTCCATCCTCCTGACACACAAACCTCCAGCCTGCGTATAACCACTCTGCAGATTCAGTGGGCTGTCAGGAGAGGTTTAAATCACGGCAGGATTCATAGGGCAGCTTGAGTTTTATGGCTGAGGGGAGATACGGAGCGCAGGTTTATACAGGATATCACCGGAAAGCCCAACATGCGTGTGGAAGCCTGTGACGCCTCGTCATATCACATCGCTGCACTGTTACAGAGAAGCACAGGGAGGAGAGGATTTAGCTGCTTGTCAGCTGTTGGATCTAATCTAACGTCCAAGTTGTCGAGTCAATCGGAGGTCGGCCTCATCCCCAGTTTCACCCAGCAAGCACTTAATCCTGATCCCTCGGGTACAGGGAAGAATAAAGGCAGTTTGATTGTACCGGCAAAGATTTAGTGATGCTGAATACGTCTGAACTCCTTCCTTCATTTCAGATTTTCTGACTTTATAAAGCAGCTTTCAAATGAACACAGGTAACCCAAGGGCTGCTGAAGATCTTGATGGCAGTGCACCTTTTTTTTTTTTTTTTTACAAACACTTTTTAATTAAATGTCTTCCATAGCCCTTATCTAAAAGCAGAGTGCTTTTGTGCTATGCTTCAAAGCAAAAATAATAAATGTGAGGAGATGGAGGAAGGAGGAGCAGAAGAATAGGAAAGGCATTAAGAGACGGACGACTAAGGAAATGGAAATAAACAGTGTGATATTAAACGCGGGGGCGAGATAGAGGTTGATAGCATAAAAGCTAAAAGAGTGCAGGGGGGGCTCTTTGGGTTCACTGTAACGACGCAGTAATTAGGAGCTTCTGGGGAGACGGACTGTGAATATTCAAGAGCTGGCTTATCCTTAAAAGCTTTAGAGTGGCTTTAGAGATGAGATTTGACTCAAACTGTAGAGCAAAATGCTCGGCGTGCAGCAAAACGAAAGCAGGAGCACTTCCTGTGACAGCAGCACAGTGAGGAGACGCACGGTCCTCCAGACCCAGTTTACATGTGGCTGCTTTAACCTGGTTTGCTCATACAGTACATACTGTGAGAGTGATGTCCCTCACCTGAGAAACTACAAAGGAAAAAAAAACTCTCATTCAACAGCAACACAGATGAACTGAATTAAGTTTGAGTGTATCTTCTAATAAGGTGCATTTCTGTTGGATGTGACGACAGGTCAAGATTCTTTCACCATTTTAAAAGTCAAATTTAAGACTATTTTAAGACCTTAACAAATATAATTTATGACATAACCATTTCTTTGGTAGGAAATAGTTAATTTATTGTAGGGCCCGACCAATATGGAGTTTTTGAGACTGATTCTGATATTGATATTTAGCAGGGAAATCTCTGAAAATATTTTTTTATGATTTTTTTTCAGCATTTTAACACTTGCAACAACAATATAAATTGAAGGCATAACACCTGACTTTTTTCTACAAGTTTAATTTCACAACTTTCATGAAGAAGTGAACAAAATAAAAAAAAAATTGCAGTACATCTCTGTGTGTTTTCCTATTGACATTAAATGCACCATCTGAAAATTTAATACCTACAGCAAATTAACGGTAATGATTTATTACCCAGATTTTAATTTAAGGCATTTTAAGGCTTTAAGGAACTGCGGGAGCCCTGCAGGTCACACAGGCTCAACAATAATCCCTTTTCTCTACTTCCTGTGAGATTTCCTTTTATTCCTAAATGTTAGTATAAAGAGTGAGAAGACGGTTCCAATCCACGCCGTCAGGTTGTTATTTCTTTTTACGCAAAACCAAAGTAGAGATGACAGAGAATAGATGAGTTTGCAGTGCAGATTTCACAGAAATCTGTCTGATCAATTAATCAGCTGGTGTTTCTTTTTCAAAGTTATTCCACATAAATCCTGTTCTTAGATGTCTGGGTCCTGGTGTTGGGATGCAGAGGGTACAGGCTCCGGCATCAATCACAGAGAGGGATGAAAGCATCCCACGTCTGCCTCCCTCTGAAAGCTTAAACAGCTCCCAGAAACAGAAAGTGACAGTGTTTACTCAATCTCACATTTACCCCGAAGAGGAAGATTGTCAAAAATATCTGCCTCTCTGCATGATCAATTCCCTCTGTTCCAATATATCATTTATCTTGTGTAAAGAGCTCCATCTCAGCAGACGTATGATGCCCCATGCTAGTGCCATAGTAATCTCTTTGGTTCAAATTATCTTTTTTCCCCAGCTTTGAATGTTAATTATTATTTTCCTTCGCAGTATGAATTCAAACTGAAGAATATAAAGAAAAAGAAGGTCAACATTGTCGTGTCCACCGACTGCGTCAAAGTGATTTTGCGTAAAAAGAGGAAGGTCAGTCCTGAAATTAAAATATACTGGAATAGATTTTTTTATCTTTATGAAAATAACTTTGTCACTGTCAGCGTTTGTGTCTTTTATGTGTCGTAACAGAGAAAAGGCTGGTCGTGGGATGAGAACACAGTCTTAGTGACACAGGATCCCATCTACAGGTAAGCTGAATGTGTTAGAAAAATATACATAATATGTGATTGTTTTGACAGATACTGCAATTGATTAACTGATGAGTTTTACACCATTAAACATTAAAATTATTATGGGTGAGCAGACTGGGAAGCTATTTTGTACTGAAAAGATTAAGAAGTTTGCGCTCATTTGTAAAAATTGAAAATGAAACAGGAAGTGTTAAGTCAAAGTCAAAAACCTTTTCAACAATTGCACCTCCTGTAATTTGAAAACTGTAGAAGTCCATATTATTACTACAGCGAATTTTCAATTAATTGTTCGGCTCCAGTTGATATTAAATCAAAAACAACCAGGCAGCTTGAATCAACTCAGATGAAATATTGCATATCGTCTTCCTTTTTAACAGGATCTTCTACGTCTCCCATGATGCCCAAGACCTGAAGATCTTCAGTTATATAGCGAGAGAAGGACAGAGCAACGTTTTCCGCTGCAACGTGTTCAAGTCGAAGAGGAAAGTAGGTCTAAATGTTTCAGAATAATAATAATAATAATAATAATGCTTGACTCTTTGAGTGCCAGCCATTTTATAAAACAGGAAGTGTCTTGTTCCAGCATTTTTGTCTATTTTGAGTCATATTTCTAGACCCACAGAATATTTTGTACTATGTCTCTGAAAACAGTGAATAGCTCAAATGAAAGAAGAGACTCTCTATTTCATCATGAAAAAAATGTTTGTTTTTACCTTGTTCCATTCTTGTTTTATCAGAGGTAGAGTAGAGGACACTTTCACCAAAATCAACACTTTTTGTCCAGATTCTGTTTGTTTTGCTCTCTAATCTCGATCGTCTCCACTTCCTGTTTTGACCTCTGTGGTGTATACCCTCTCTTTATGCTCTGACTACATCTCCCAGAAGCCCCAACGTTACTCACAGACTGTGTGAGAGCGCCCTCTTGTGCCTGCACTTTGACGTGCAAATACATCAATGGCACTCAAAGAGTTAAAGTCTGGTGATATTCTGTCAAATTCAATGAAAAAAACAAAACCAACAATGAATTGGTGCTAACTTGTCTGTGTAGCTATAACATGATATATTTTATTCAGCTCCGTTGTATAAAAACTACTAAAAACACATGAATCCACATGACTGGGTTCCCTCATTAGGATAAAGACGGTGTCGTATGTAATCTCACTAAAGCAACAAATCCTCCACTGAAAATAGTCCCTTATTTTTGAGTATTGTTGTGTGAAAATCCAGGAGTGTGTACTAAACTATAGTAAATTATCGCTTTAGATGTGCTTGGACCTTTTGGACAGGCTAGCTGTTTCCCACTCCATTCTCCATTCTTTGTGCTAAGCTAAGCTAACCAGCTGCTGGCGGTAGCTTTATATTTACTGTACAGACACGGACAGACGTTATTCCTCTATGTCTACACACATTAAAAACTGCATATTGAATAGAGCGTTGTAAAAAAAAAGTGGGAATCAATGTGTTTAGAGATTAGGGCTACAGGAGCTGCAGAGCATTAGGAGTCGTACAGACACATTGTCAGTTTTAGCATGATCATGGTTTTTGTCGCTATGAAGAAAATCTCCGGCTTCATCCTTCACAGTAATTACACTGTGTCAATCATTGCTCCGTGCTGCGCACACAGCTTTTAATGACGACACAATGCCCGTTGTCTCGGTGACGTATTGCCCTCACATATGGCCAATTAATCAGTCAGACCCAGATCCCGTGCTGCTAAAAATGCTCATGACTCTCCTCATATCTGCATATCAAACAGAGACATTTTTCCCCTCCATGACAAAGACGGAGCATCGCTAAGTTTGACTCCCATCCCTTCACCATGGATACCAGACTGACAGTGACTTAGCGAAGCTGAATACTAATCACGTTGGTGGGAAGAGGAAAGAAGAGAGGGGCTTGTAAAGACATTTTCACCACTGACGAACGAACACCCACCACAGCAGCCTGAACACCTCCCCAGGGCTGCAGAGCCTTATCTGGGTGTTGCAGACCAAGCATGTGTGCCGAGTAGGAGGAGATGCACCAGCTGATAAGAGGAGATCTGATTTATCTGCAGGGCTTAGATGTCAGCTCAGTGCACTTACAGAGCCTTGGGATGGCCACAAGATTGACCTGACTATTTTCAAACGTGAAAGAATCGAAGGGGCAAAATAATAATTTTCATTCCTCATTTTGTGTGACTGAACTGCTTTCTGACTCGAGTTACCTTGACTTGAATCATCCTCCAGAGGTAGGAGACAAAACATTGATTTCAACTCTCGCTTCTGCAGCTATTCAATATAGAAGTCAAAAAAAAAAAAATTGCCTTAAGTGAGATTGAGGAAGGACACGGTGGATCAACATTGACTCCAGTGGATTTAGGACTCTGGTACAGGACTGTGACAAAGCGACAAATATTCACAATCGAGAAGCCGTTGCTACGTGAATACGACGAACAAATTATGCAGTCGTCAAAATAGTTGGGGAATAATATTCTGTCAATCAAGTTAACATTTTGGTGATTTTGGAAAAGTGTCTTTTCCACGATTTAAAAGCTATCATCTTTGTCACTGCAAGTTAAACTGTTCCTAATCGATGACCTGGTGATGCTGACACATCTGCTGAGTCTCCTGCAATAATAACAACTATCTTCATCTCCATTCAAAGCTACTTGTAGCTGAAATAGACCAATCCATCACTGTGACAGCAGGACATATGCAGAGCAGACGGACAAGGACAAGCAGCTCGTAATTTCTTCTGACTTAAATTCGGTCTCTACCTCCCCTCCCGTTTCCCTCATCTCCATTTGTCACCTTTAATTCTTGCCCCCACGTTTCCCATTTTCTTCCTGCTATTTCTCCATCTTCCATCTCTGCACACGCCGTCCTGCACGACTCTTCTGGCGTTTCATTTCCCCCCTGCTGTGCATCCTCCCCTCGGTGCTCCTGCTGCCGCCTCCCCCGCCCCCGGCCTTCAACACCACAACACACACTCGTTTCCTCCCATTGCAGTCTCAGGCCATGAGGATCGTGCGGACGGTGGGTCAGGCGTTCGATGTGTGTCACCAGCTGACCCTCCAGCAGAAAAGCGACGACCAGGAGGATGAGGAGGGGAAGGCGGAGGAATCGGAGGCAGTGCCAGGTGAGTCACGAGCACGGGATCATATCCACAAATGTCCTCCTCCCTCCCTACCGTCTCTTCCCTGTCCTCCGTCTGTTTCTTTTCTTCTCCCCACACAGCAGCACACAAACCCTCGAGGCCTTCTCCTCTCTTGCTTTCTCTCGTCTCTCAAACAAAAACAGAAACCTGAGCGCCTGCAGAAGCAAACAGTAGCAACTGAGCGCACCTCTCTGAGAAAAGATGTCATTATATTATTTTTATTTAGCAGTGTGCCCTGCTGCAGCTGCAGATGTGTTTTGATGAGTTTTCTTATGCGTGGGCTTCTGCCAGTTCCTCGCCTGCTGCTGCCTCTATGCTGCAATTAAAGCTCAAAAGCTGCATCCAAGCCTCCTCTTTATTTGTACATGTGCCTGGTCTCTGTGCAGCAAAGAAGAGGTTTGCATTGTCAGAGGAGACAGACGTAGAAGCCACTACAGAGGAGAGCATCGAGGGGGTTTCTTCATCAGACCTGGAGAAGAGCAAAAAGGATGTCGCTCCTGGTAACCGTGACAAGGTGGAGTACAGAAGTCCTTTCAAAGTATTTCTTACAAATCCTTTCAAAGTATTTCTTACAAAGCCATGCTGTTTTCTCACTCCATCAGGAACACAGGTTTTCCAAACCCTGTGTTGATTGAACACAACTCATTTTCATTATCATCCATCCATCCATCCATCCATTATCTACCTCTTATCCTCTCATAGGGTCACAGGGGGGCTGGAGTCTATCCCAGCTGTCTTAGGGTGAAAGACAGGGTACACCCTGGACAAGTCTCCAGTTCATCACAGGACACATAGAGACAGACAACCACTCACACTCACATTCACACCTACGGCCAATTTAAATTAACCAATTAACCTAATCCCCATGCATGTTTTTGGATGGTGGGAGGAAGCCGGAGTACCAGAGAGAACCCACACAGACATGAGGAGAACATGCAAACTCCACACAGAAAGGCCGCGGGCCGGGAATCGAACCCAGTACCTTCTTGCTGTGAGGCGACAGTGCTAACCACTACACCACCCTGCTGCCCATTTTCATAATCAGTCTGCCATTTATTATCTCAATTACCAATATGTCATTTAATCTAGAAAGTGTTGGAAGATCGTGAAAAAGGCCTTAAAATCTTAAAAAAAAAAAAAAAAAACCTTAAAAACCTTTTTTCTGATCCAGTCCAAAGTCAAAAATCTTACATTTACTTCCATAGAGAACTGAAAAAATAGCAATTATTTATATTTGAGGAGCAACAACTGAATTGTTTGCAATATTTTGTTTTAAAAAAAAGTTTTAGTTGGTGGCCAGTTGATGTCATCAGGGTTATCTCTACCCAGTGGAGCCTCCCTATTAATTAATTAATTATGTTTCTCATCACCAACTAATTAATTAATCAACTAATGTTTGCCTCTGCCAAGGTGCAGTTGAATCAGATCCGATCACCACCAAAAATTAATCAGTTTTAAGTTAGGTCACTTCTGACCAACCCTGAAAATTTCGTCAAAATCCATCCACAACTTTTTGAGTTATTTTGCAAACCAACAAATAAACAAACACAGGTGGAAACATAATCTCCTTGGCAGCAGGGGTAACTTTAAATAAAAAAGTCTGAGGTCTGCGCTCTCTGAGTGCTTTTTTAGTTCCAACTCTAACACCCATAAGTCTGGTGAAAGTCCTATCTTCCTCCAGACATGACACAAACAAGTTAGTAGATCAATCACATAAATTCATTCCTTTCACACAAGAAACACCTGAGGATGTATTTTTGGCAGAGCATGTCTGACAATACTTTGGAAAAACGTGATCTAAAATGTCCAGAAATATCCTGTGAGGTTCACAGCGGGTCATGATGAAAGTCCAAGTCGTGTGAAGATCAGAAAACGCCACTGCGACGGCGTCTCTAAGGCTTGAAATGCTCCTCGAAACTCTTCAATATTAATGTGACATGGTTTATTAATTAAAACATAGCAGGGCAAGCAGCTATCTGCTTCCTGATATTTGTCAGCCTTTTTTCCAAACAAGTCTCTGTGGCACTGTCAGCTTTGTACTGCTGTGCCGGCAAAGAGCGAACTGAATGGATGTTTCTTCTAATCAAATGGTTTTCTAGGAACAAGAACATGTGCTTTTTCATTATCTGATACAGATATGTGATTTCCCCCTCTCCTGTGTGTAATCTGAAGGTCAAGTGTCCTTGAAAATCGAGCTTTAATGACAAAGAGAGTCCACCATATTGATCCACCATGTCACATATAACACAGATAGTCTAAGTCCTGTCCTTCATGGCTGCTCTTCCCACAGCAGCACTCTAACATAATGGTGTGAGTCATAACTCCTGTTTGGACAGTAGCTTGTCCAGTCAATCTGTAGATCTATTTATAGCTTCAATCCCCATTAAAACACTGTTACTCTGTATTTTAGAGCAGAGATTTATTTGGCATGATCAGAGTAAAATGTCCAGCCTGCTTTGTGGGAACTTGAAGCTGCGATAATCAATATATTTGACACTGGATGAAATGACGACATGAAAAGTCGCTCATAATGACAAACCCATAGACCCTGCAGTTCCCCTCAGTGCCACACAGCGTTTTAACTAATTTGGTTCACTCTCACTATTGGCTGACAGACCACTAATAGTGATGTGAACATTTAGTACTGAGATGCTAAAGAGACAAACATTTTAGCTGAAATAGGTGCAGACCAAAACAGAGATAAAAAGGAGTAAATGAATAGAGAGTAAATAGTATTAGATATGGATTTCAACATCCCCTGTGGAGCCATGACGTGGCTGTAGGCATTTCTGATAACTTTCTTTCTTCAGCTCCTATAACGGCAGTAAATAATTAAAAATCTGACACATCAGTGAACATCATGCTTTGATGTCAGCAGCTTTGTGACTGGGTGACTAGAGTACCAGTAGCGTTCCTTTAAAGGTACTTCACAGGTTAAAGTAAGTATGTACTCAGGAATAAAATAGTAGGGCAGTTAAAAAGTAAAAGTAAGGAGGGGGTTAACAATATAGCTGCCTGTAAATATATATACACACACACACCTATTAAATTGAAGATATTTAGGTTACATAACATAGTGCATTAACATTTCAACACCACTGGAGCGCTTACATCCAAAGCAACATCTTTATCTACAGGCACTTGCAGCTTGTGCATGTGATTATCACTTATACAAGCCATAACCAGAAAAGAGACAAAACTCAGACAGCTAAACAAAAATTTCCGACGGAAAAAAAAAAAAAAAAATTGGGCACCGCGGTGTGTGCAGAGATTTGCCGCAGAGATTAAACAGGTAGGCAGAAACAACAGTAATAAAAATCAGAGGCAGCCAAAGCAGAGGCTGCAGCCACAAACACATTTAAAAGCAAAGGAGAGTCCGCTCAGATTTAACATTGTCTAGCAACACTGACTTTCTCCTCTGCTGGAGTGACCATAGAAATATGGATACAGTCATATTACCATCATCACAGAGAGCTTTCTGTACTCACCTGTCTGAACTGAGTCCTGTGCACTGGGGAGTCCACCTCAATCTGCTCCAGTCCAAACCAATCCACTCAGCCTCCATGTCCCAGTGTAACCAGTCCACTCAGCCTCCCTCATCTGCAAAGCAATGCAATGACACATTATGCCTCTGAAATATGGAGTCTAGCAGCAATATACTGTAAATAATGAAAAAAAGAAGAGGGCCTAAAATGGAGCCCTGAGGCACTCCATATCTGAGGGGAGGCTGAGGAGAACTGGCCTAGCTGGACAGATCAACTTTTATTTGTCAGGTAGGACTCAAACCACTTCAGAAGAGTACCCACAATGCCCACACAGGTATTCAGACGTGACAGAAGGATGTTGTGATCCACCGTGTCAAAGGCAGCTATCAGATCCAGGAGGACCAGCACAGCAGAGTGACAGGACTCAAAGCTTAAAAGAAGATCATTTAAAATTTTAAAAGCACTCTTTCTATGCTATGGCACGGCTTAAAGCCAGCCTGGAATTTTTCTGAGATATTATTTTGCTCAATACGGGACTGCAACATGATCTGGGGCGTCGTTGTTACCTGCTAGCTGTCTGAACTTCTTTGACTGTTAGTCGCCATCTTGGTTGTGTCGTCCCTACCCTCCTATTTTCCTTATTGCACCAACTGCTCTTCAAATATAGGTGTGTTGAAACGGTTCCATCCATATTCACTATACGGTAGTAAAAACCTTTTTGATTTTTGAAAATTGCTATCAGTGTACTTTACAAACAGCACAAAATTTAATAAATGGGTTTATGTGCATTTCCATAATAATACTATAGAATTTTCCAATATAATAATAAATAACCACTTCATAACTAGACTTATGAAACTTAAAATTCACTCAAACTTAGTATTACAGTGCTGGTATTAAAACGGGTACTTTTAAAATATGCTTTTAGTGTATGTTACAATTACAATTTTGAGCATACATTTGAAAATACCAAAAATACAGTGTGTGTAAAAGCAAATTTCAAATAAGCACACTTCAGAAATTGCACATAACTTTCCCTTTAATTATATTTTAATATATCTCCACAAAGTGTAATATAGTTATATTTAAGTGTGTTAAAAGTGTTGGCATGAAAGTTTGATGTTAGTATACTTTTTATATATTTACAAAAAGTACAATTTGTGTAAGTACATTTTAAACATATTACTGATTTCTAAAATAATAACCTAGCTTCAGCTTGAGCTTCTTTACTAGGGTTTCAACATGAGGTCAAAAAGTTAAGCAATCATCGATTAAAATACCTAAACACTTGTATCGTGCCACAAGTTAAATCTGGCTGCCCTGCAGGATTTTAATGCCCGGAAAAGAATCTTCTCTCTTCATTAGCATTAGAAAACAGCATCGTTTCAGTTTTTGAGGCATTCGCCTGGTTTTAAACCAAGCAGGCATAGTTGTACAGAGTGCCTGCAGATACTGGAGAGACTGGGCAGTAAATGACAGCATCATCAGCATAAAAGTTAAACTGTGTGTGTGACTTAAATCGCAGTTAAGTATCCTACAACAGTCAGAGAGTAGCCCGGTTTCTGATTGCAGTAAAATCGGCCTTCTAATGTTTAAAAATAGACCTATAGAAAAGGTAAAATCAAGGATCATGCTTTTATGACAGTTCACTTGCTGTTCAATCCATCAGAGTAGCACAAAATCCTCCATCAACAGCAGCCTCAATAGAAAAACCACTGTGTATTTGTTGATCTGCAAAAAACTGCACCCTCTTTATTTATACTTTATTTACATACAGTATCTTGACATCACGGATACAGCATTGATCTCCGTTGCGTTCTCTCCTCTCTAAAGCTGCACGTCACCTAGTTCATCACGCTGCACAATTGAAACCCAATTTTTAGCACTGCTGAAAGTTATTTTGGGAAAATGTCAGGAATCCAATCACTGAAGCAGCACTGAATGGAGAAACTGCGCAGGTTTTAAGGCGTCATCACAAAATGGCTTTTGTGGAAGGCCTTGAACATCAAGCCGTAATGATGATGATATCTCGGCCCATTTTTCTTTTCCCATCACAATGAAAGGAGCTGCTGCTGCTGCCGGCAGCACATCTTCACCGTCTCGTCCACCAAAAGAGCTTAGAGCGGCAGAGAGAGACTGTCTGCTTTAAACCACTTCTTTAGATGTGTTACTCCACACAAGCTTTCATGTGATGTTTAACTTTCCACTGTTACTCCATTATTTAGGATTGTTGGCCATCTTACCCTATACTTAACATTTTTTCCAATCTACTGTGCTGCTCATCCACAGCCATACTTTCACTGTGATACAGGGCAGTTCACTTTATTTAAAGTGGTCTTATGCAAGAGTCTTGTTCTTCTTTTTCCTCATGTATGTTTGTGCAAAGTGACAATGATCAACTCAACGAAACAGCAGTTTCCATGATGGAAACATCACAGTTATGCCCGGTTTACTGTCACCTGTGCTGCAGGTATCTGATGATCCATCGCTCCTGCTGAGCTCCCCCGTCCTCGTAGCGTCTGTGTTGGGTCAGTCGGCAGAGGATGCCGCTCGCTCTGCAGAGCACCAGGTCCAGCTCCTCCAGAAACAGCTGCAGCAGCAGGAGCAACAGGCACTGGCAGCTTCAGACCAGGTAATGATGGCTGTTATTGTTTCCCGTATATGACTTTTTTTTTTTTTTTTTAAATCCCTGATAAACTCCTGATTGCAGCGTTGGTCCTTACAGTGTTTAGTTTTACAGCAAAGACTTTTAACTAAATGAAAGGACTACAGAAAGTCATGCATCCTATGTACAACATACAAATACACCTAATATAGAGACTAAAGGTGCTTTCAGACAGCGAGCAGCTGCTGCCGGGCAACAATATTTCATTGTCCATGACAGTGATGTTGGTTACAGGCTGTTTTTCTGCATTGATCTGCCCCCCCGATGTAGGGGTGGCAAATTCAGGCATGTCAGAAGAAAATGATCAAACCCTTACTGTAGTTTCTGCAGTTGCCATGGTGACAATAAAAAAAAAAAAAAAAATCTACAATCAGGGTCATTTATGCTCTGGGATCCATAAATCTGCAACATTTCACAGCAGTTCATCCAGTAGATGCTGTGCAGACCAAACCTGTGACCCAGAGACATGCTCCTAAAACATAGTACTCATGAAATTGACTGCATGTTTGTTTGATAAGCACCCACTAACCACAGGCCCAATTATAACTCCAGCGGTATTAAGATGCACATCAAAATCCCCTAATTAAGATTATTGGAAAACTTTGTGAAGCTTGACACAAAACGTTCCAAGCTCATAATAGAGCAATGTGTTGTTTCTATTTTCAATCAGTTAAATGGGACGTGGTGAGGCATTTTAGGTATTAAACTCTCACCTCTTTCATTTCTCTACACCACCACGTGCACTTTTACAAAGTTTCACGTCAAATAAAATATGCCTGAGCCTTTGAATATTTCAATCAAACCTTTTCTGGGGTTTTCATTGACCAGTCTCATCAACACTTGTTGTGGCCTCTTCATAAGCATTTCATCACCATCTAAAGAGTGAAATTTTGGATCGAGCATCTCCAAACTTGACTCTTATCTCATTGAGTACCAGCCGTTTTATAAAAGACAAAGTGTCTTGTTCCAGCGTTTTTGCCCATTTTCAGTCATATTTCTAGACCCACAGAATATTTTGTACTATGTCTCTGAAAACACTGAATAGCTCAAATGAAAGAAGAGACTCTCTATTTCATCATGAAAAAAATGTTTGTTTTTATCTTGTTCCATTCTTGTTTTATCAGAGGTAGAGTAGAGGACACTTTCACCAAAATCACCACTTTTTGTCCAGATTCTGTTTTGCTCTCTAATCTCGATCGTCTCCACTTCCTGTTTTGATCTCTGTGGTGTATACTGTCTCTTTATGCTGTGACTACAAATCCCAGAAGCCCCAAAAAACTCACAGGCTGTGGGAGAAATTATGACGTTGATGGCACTCAAGCGTCGGATTTTAAATGATGTCCAAATACGTCAATAGCAGTCAAAGAATTAAAGTGTGTGACAGTCTTCTGAAGGTTAACACTGTTTTTTTTCCACTCACACCACGTCTACAACACTATAAACCTTTTAAATTAAAAAATGACAGATAACTGTGCATCAAAAGCAATTAATGTTAATGACCTGCATGTGTTGGCCGGTCCAGGTGCATGCACTGCAGGAGCAGCTGTCGATGGAAGTGTGTGCTCGGACTGAAACCCAGGCCAGGGTGCAGAGGCTGCTGCAGCAGAACACTGACCTGCTGCAACACATTTCCCTGCTGGTCAAACAGATCCAGGAACTGGAGCTCAAAGCTGCTGGCCACTTAACATCTAGTGAGTGGAAACCTGTTTTCATTCACAGTGTAGTTCTGTTCGTCTTTTTTTTCCTCCTTCATCACGTCCTTTCCGTGTCTCCTGCCTCTCATTATGGCTTCTTCTGTCATCCACTTCTGGTGGATAACTACCCTGTGGCAGTCCTCTCAGAGGATCCAATGCTGCAGTGTAGTCATGAATTATCAAATCCTATTAAATCAGCACAGACCTCTCCATATAATCTCATCGTTTTTGCTCACACGTCTCCTCTCATGTCTCATATCTCTATTTACATGTGATAACTACCAATTCTCTGCACTCATCTGTCCTCAGTGGGCTCCCAGGACAGTCTTCTGGAGATCACGTTTCGTGCCAAACCCCCCAGCTCCTCTTCATCCACGGGGCCTTTTGCAGCTCAGTCCCAGCTCCAGATTAGTGACAGTCCCTGGGTCTCCACCCTCCCCGGGCCCTGCTCTCCAGGCACCATGGCCACTGACACCAGCCCCGTGGGGCTCTGCAGCAGTGGAGTTCGCCTCGAATGCTTCCGCTTCTCCTCCCGCGGGCCGCCGGACAGCCAGGAGCCGGGCCAGGATGCAGGGGAGACTCCGAGCGATGGAGCCCCCGATGAAAGCTCGCCACTGGGGGAGCAGGTCCTGGGAGCCCTGGAGCTACTGCGGTTCAGGGAGTCTGGGATCGGGTCAGAGTACGAATCAAACACAGATGAGAGTGACGACCGGGACAGCTGGGGGCACGGGGAGGGCATGGGGGCCGATGGCGCTGCTCGACTCTTAAACGTGCTGAACGCAGAGAGTCTGTCGGACTGCCTAGGGGACGAGATGGCTGTATAGCTTCACTCACTAAAGCTGCACAAGACAACGTTGCACCACATCGGTGGGAGACAGCAGGACTTCAATAGACAGAAATTATGTATTGTGACATCAGTAAACTGCATCGTCATGCAAAACTGTTCTGTTCCTGCTCACCGAGAAAAACTCACTTTTGAGTGTAGGGAGATTTAATAATAGAAGCAGAAATGGAAAGAAGAATTGAAGCGCTGAAACTAAAACAAAACTGTACTTCTATATATGAATCAGATAATGTACTGTACATCAATCAGGCATAACATCATGACCACTGATGAAGTGAATCACACTGATCATCTCTTCATCATGGCCCCTGGGATATATAAGGCATCAAATGAACATTTAGTCCTCAGAGTTGATGTTAGAAGCAGGACAAATGTTCCAGCATCAGGATTTGAGGGAGTTTGACACCAAGAAGCAAACAGTGATGTCTGGAGGACTGGATCAGAGCATGTCCAGAATGCAGCTCTGGTGGTCTGTTCCTGGTCTGCAGTGGTCAGGATCTATCAAAACCAGAGGCAGGGTCATGAGAGGACAGGGATCACTGATGCAGGTCTGGTCTGGTGGTCTGATCCAACAGAGCAGAGAAGTTAATGCTGCTGAAGATAGAAAGGAGTCAGCACATAATAAACCTTAAGGGTTCAGAGGTCAGGGTTGTTCTGGAGGGGACCAACACTATATTAGGCAGGTGGTCATAATGTTATGCCTGATTGTTGTAAACAGTGGTGTTTCTGTCTGTTAGTATGTGTGTTACCTGCTGTGTGTGATGATTACTGCACCTTTGGTTCCCTGACTCGCTGGACTCGTCACACTGTGGTCGTGTCTGTGTTTATGGAGTCGTGACACATCCGATCCTCCATGGATGTGGTCGTTTTTTTTCCTCTTTTGTTGTTTTTCCAATGAAGATCTGTGAAGAAAAAAAAACTGTCAAGTCTGTCTGGTTATGCCAACACATTTTTGGTGTGAAAATTAAAAACCCTGCTGTGACACGTTATCTGTGATTTACACAGGTTTAAAAAAAAAAATGCATGTATCCCTCAGTCTGCATTTTGTTCTCTTTTCTTTTTCTTGATTGGCTGTGTCTCAGGTCCTGCTTCAACCTTTTGTCCACCACTTTAAAAAAAAAGTCACCACCACATACTGTTGGTGTTTTGTTAATGCCGTACTGCGGCAACCACAAACTGCTCAGTCACTGTTGCTCCACCCTTCAGAAGAATCACTCAAAAACGTCCTCAAGTACTGAGAGATGGAGGCCTACGCCACTCCTGGACTCCTTCACATCCATCTGGCCTGCTGTCACACCAGCTCCACCTCGCTGACTGTGAGCCAGGTCTCTGAATCACGTCTTTGAGCACTTTCCAAAATCTATTAATCTCTTCCCTCACTCTCCTCCCTCTCTTCTTTTCCCTGGAGCTCATCACCTCTTCTCCATCCTCTCGCCATACTTCTCTCCAAGGTCACGCCTGTTCACAGGAAGTGTACGAAGAATTAAAGCGCACTTACAAGTCCTGTCAGTGCATTTGGTGTGAGTTACTAATTGCGGAATTCTAAAAAAAATGAGACACTGTATGTCGCTAACAGTGATAAGCAGCATCAGCTCCTGAGCTGACCTTTTCATAGTCTTTGTTCTCATTGGTGTTTATAACTGGTGAAGACTGTCTCTTATGAGGCTCTCTCTGTTATTGTTAGATACACCAGCTGTGGTGGAACAGGGACATCTCTCATTAAGCTCACTGTGTGCGCAGACACAAGCAGCTTGATGTAGCGCTGCAGATAAGCTGGAAAATATGAAAAATACCAGCCATTAACCACCCACATCCAGCAGCTCCACTGGTGCAGCAGCTGCTGACACAGGTAGTGGGCGGCCTCTACTTTTGTTTGCTTGATTATAATGAAAAATGGTGTGTGGTGTCATTCTGCAGGTGAAATGAATTCAATAACACAAGAAGAAATTGAGTTTTACATAAAACTATGCATTTTAACTCTTTGAGTGCCATTGATGATGTGGGTTTTTTGTTGTTTGTTTTGGTTTTTTTTTACAGCAGGTCGCTAATCACAGTCTCCTGCAGTGAGTGAGTAATTTTTGGGGCTTCTGTGATTTGTAGTCGGGACACAAAGAGTTAATATGCGCCACAGAGATCAAAACAGGAAGTGGAGATAAGAGAGCAAAATAACGGATTCTGGACAAAAAGTGGTGATTTTGGTGAAAGTGTCCTCTACTCTACCTCTGATAAAACAAGAATGGAACAAGGTAAAAACAAACATTTTTTTCATGATGAAATAGAGAGTCTCTTCTTTCATTTGAGCTATTCACTGTTTTCAGAGACATAGTACAAAATATTCTGTGGGTCTAGAAATATGACTCAAAATGGGTAAAAAAAAAAAAAAAACTTAAAAAAAAAGAGAGACTCAAAAGAGTTCATATTTTTGACTGTTATTCCCATGTTCGTGAAAAAAGAGCATAAGAGGGGAACACTGAATTAATAAATTTCCTCCGATATATGAGCTAACATGGGGAGAAAAGTGAGCTAGCTTATAAACTCTGGACAAAGTTAGGAATAGCTAACAGGCTAATGCTCCAGAACTTCCCGTCACATGACAGACCCACCTTACCTATGAAAGAAATGGTGACAAACTGTCGACCCTTCACTTCTTTCTCCTGTCTTAACTTTTTCATTTTTCTTTTTTTTTTTTACTCCCTGACTTTTCAGACATCTTACCGTCTCCTCCTCCGCTAGCTAAGTCGCTATCTGTTAGCTCTCTACAAGCTATCAGACGGAGCAGATGGACTGAACCATTTTACATTAATAGAGGGGGGTGGGCGTTGATAAATGTTTCCAAAACAAATAAACTGACTCATCCTTTGTTTTTGTTTTTTTTGGGCAGACTAGCGCCATGGCTCCACCGCTTGAATCCAAATTGAAATATATGAACTGTAGAATGAATTAGTCAACATTTTCACTGAAAGGAAAAAATAAAAATGTAATAATGCTCCCCTGAGGATGAATAGTTGATCCTCTGACTGCATACAGCACCTTTATCACTTCAAAAAGTTGGTTTTTTGTTTGTTTATTTTTTGTTTATGATCTACAGGAGGACACATGGCTTGTGTGGCTTTAAGTATTCAGTGTGGATTCTATTGGCATTACATTCACACGGTTTCACACCACATTCTTAAGGAGTATTTTCATATTTCCATGCAGCTGCAGCAGTTTTAAAATGTGCAATCAGTGTTTAATTATGTTTACATAAGCAGTCAAGTTAACCAGTATTTAGTTAATTAGTTTTGGTTAGGCTTATTTAAGTCTTGAAAATATAGTGAGCACAACGGCAAATGAGAAAACACCATCTGAGAAATCTTTGGGAAATAAAAAAAAAAAAAAAAAACCAACATTAAAATGTTGTTTTAAAAATAGACAAGGCAGACTCGATACTAAGGGAACAGACACAGTTTCAGCCTGGACCAAAGGTTTTATTAAAATAATTAGTTAGTCACAGGAGCTTCTCGGGAGGAAAGGTTAATAGCAAAATAAATGAACCAATAAAGGAAATTAAAATGGTGCTTTGTTTCTAAACTAAACTGGTGGAGAAGCAGAGAGGTGCTATCACCAATTCACCTCAGGTCCAACACAGCAATCATAAGTAAAAATATGCAATCTAGATTTCTGTCCCAGTGCTTTTATTTGCATGCATAATGTGCAGAGGAATATTTGCACTCCAAACTTTCACTGTTTTCACTTTATGTTTATATTTTTAATTAATAATTTATTTGAGACAGATCCATTGTATATATATATATATATATATTGTTTAGTTATTGTTTGATTACTTTTGCCTCTAAAGATATGTTTTTAGTATAATACTATAAATATTTATTATTATTATTATTATTATTATTATATTATTGAATTTTTTTACCTGACTATTTTACACTGCTGTACCAATTGAATTTAAATGAATCCCCCAACTGGGGGATGAATAAAAACTATAACAAAAGTAAAAAGTTATGAAGCAAAACAGCAACAGGGGAGCCAGCAAAGAGCAGAGACAGGGATTAACAGGACTCACCATACTGCATATAAAAACAGGATTTCATCACATATTGTCCTCTGATCAAAGCACAATACAGTGTCAGAACTCACAGTAAAGAAAGTAAAATACATGCATTAAAAGATCACTTTAACTCCATACCTGAACACCAAACACATCCAACCACAACAGAGGACCTTAAAGAGTGAGCCCAGGCCAACAGGTGTCTTAAATAACCTGCCTCTAATGAGGGAATTGGTTGGGAGGAGTCAGGCCTGGGGCTGCGTTCATGATGCGCATGATCCTGTTTTCAGCATCCAAAAAAAAATGTGTGTGTAAAACTTGTAAAAATTTGTATTATAGAGAAAGGAAATATTTGGAAACATCTGCATCGTGTGCTTTTCCTTTTCCGCTCTGACTCACTTTTGATTTATGACAATCAGGGTTTTTGAAGCTTCTGCCTGTGTCCGTTTCATTTTGAATCCTCATCTTGTTTGTTTGCAGAGAGGTTTGTTTTTTCTTTTTCTCTCCAAAACTTCATAGCTCCTTCACTAATTAGCAGGTTTTCCTCTGCAGGAAAGTGAACTCCACTGTGTTTTTGTCAGTAGCTCTGTGTGGAGGGAGGCTGCCTCTGTGGGCCATAATTGAAACCATTGGAGGTGGAATTCTGGGATTTTGGCCCTACCTCAAAATCCCAAAGCGTGTTATTTTTTTCTGTTTCTTTGCTCCAGCCGGAGAGACTGTTACATCAGCCTTCGTTTCCTCTCTCTCTCACTCCCTCTCCATTCCCAGAAAGGGAGAGGAAGAGGAGGTCAGCGACTCGCAGTGCTGAATGCATCAGGTCACATCAGATGTGGAATATCCCCGGACAGATGGTTTCGTAATAACGAGAGGAGAACTTGGTAAAGTAAGTCAGCTCTGTATTTTTCTCATATGTGGCTGTTAATCCAAGTGTCCACGTTGACTTTGAGGGAGGTTTTTATGTCAGACTAGACAGTGACATCACACAGAAGAATACATTATACAGCTTTTACTCAAGGACAAGACAATAAAACAGTATATCTGGAAACATTTAGGTACTTTATTTGTATTACTTTACCTCGGAAAAAAAGTTATTCCACTTGAAATTTGGTCAGCGATCATCATGTCAGCTCTCCAGAAATGGAAACTGCTGCTGAAAAATACATTACAGACGTGGGTTTACACTCATAAAGCACTATACTACGGTAAACTAGTTTCTATGCACATCACACAATGACATAGTCCCTCCAGATCTTTGGTGACCCCACCATGAAAGACTGTAAGTGCAGTTTGTGAACAGTGGGCTGACTTATAAAGCAGCTTTGACAAGGTGAATAAAATGCAGGTAGTGTGTTAGAGAGGTTTACAGGGAGCGCTGTGTGCATTTACACTGAGGTTTCAGCGCTGCTCACCTCAATACAGCTATTTGTCAGCTAACTTCTTGCTATCCTGACATGTAATCGTTGTATTATATATGCTTTAAGGGTTTTATCTGTCATTATAAGTCCTATTTTCACTCTGCAGTGCTTCCCAAACCTTTTCTGGGAACCCACGTTTTTAAAAATGACACACCATCTCGACCCAGCTCACCAACAGGCCTCATTTATAAACGATGAGAAGAATGAATTTGGGTGAATATGAATGTCTGCGACCACTTTTCCTTTTGTTTTGTGCATGTGTCAATGGAAATATAGAAACATGTTAAATACGTCATAAAATAAATGATTTTAGGCAGAGTTAACATGTTCTTGCTCATCAGCAAAACAAACAGAATAAATGCAAACATGTCATGTTAAGTCTAATATTTCATATTACATTCAATGTTAGCAGTTGGCTACAATTATCAGAACAATTTGGGTTCTTTCATGTGGCTCAAAGGTTGTAGGTTTTTTCTTATGATTAAACCTTTATAGGCATTTAGATAAAAAAAAAAATTGTGCACAAATATCTGACGACCAGTAGAATGTGTGTCTGTACTCGTGCTGCAGATATTCTTCCAATATATTTGGTGACCCTAATCAAGTCTCCTGCGGCCCTCTTGTGGGTCCCGACCCAGCCTTTGGGAATGACTCATTTATTGCATTTAGTCTTTTAGCACGGCTGCTGCAGACTCCTGCTCTCATCCACTGATTCACAACCTTCTGTATGTGCAGCTCAGTGAGAAGAGATGACGGTCATGAAGGTTCAACAGATGGTACGCTACGTCGTCTTCATCCTGCTGGCAGCCGCCGTTCGATCTCAAGTCAACCCAGGTGCAGTAGATATTTACATTTTACATCCACGTCATTCCTTCTCAGAGCAGCCAGGACCCAGGTAGGTGGCTCAAGGACACTTTGGCAGGAATATGCTGCAGGATTCACACCTTAAGTCCTAACCAGACAATCAATAAGGTTAATTTTAGGGAGGTTCTGTTTTTTAATGTGTGACTGAAATATGAGGCAGTCAGTGTGGATATGAAATATGAACGCTCAAAATAACCTCCTTATAGTCCTGAGGGAGAAGCAAGCTGACAAGATGGAGAAGGGAAGCAATTTAAGGTGGGTGGGCTTGAGATACTGAGTGTGTGTGTGTGTGTGTGTGTGTGTGGTTTGCCTCATGGTCAGACAGTAAATATCCTCAGTACAGGCAGACCTTTCACAAGCAGGGGGCATTCTTGGAAAAAAAAAAGTTTAAAAATGTGTAGGTGTGGTTGGAGGTAACACACACACACACACACACGCACATGCACAACCACACACACGTTTCCGTCGTTGAATATTTTCACAGTAAAAGGCTTATTTGTTCTGCGGCTCTCTCACATGTCAGGTGGTGGGAAGGTGAATAAAACACAGACGCCCCTTAATTACCAGGTAGAGATGGAGAGAATAAACAGCGACACTCTGCTGGATGCAGAGAGCAGATGCTGCAGCCCGGTCGCTGGATCACATTAGCGCCACGGCAGAGCATCTGTTGCTGTCAAACTTATTTTTAATACATATTAGAGTTAGTGCCAGATGCCTGGGCTTTTAAAACTCCAAAAACGTCTCTCACGTGGCTCTGCTACTGATTATGAAAAAGGATAAAAAATGAAGAGCAGGCAGCTCAGAGGCCACTCCTGCCTCATTTTGCTTAGACTGGCACCTACACAGTGTCGCCTCTGTTTGGCTTCAGAGGCCTTGCAGGGCTGCAGGAAGGGGGTTGGAGGGTGGTGGAGGGGGGCGAGAGCGGACCACTTTACACTCAACACTGTAAACACACAAAGAGGATTCAGACTGAAAGAATGCAGATCTCACATGCACAAACATTCATCGTGCGATGCTTCATGTGTCTGCAGAAATGTGCCGGTACCCTCTCGGTATGACCGGTGGGCAGATTCAGGATGAGGACATCTCGGCCTCCAGTCAGTGGTCTGAGTCGACTGCTGCAAGATTTGGCAGGCATGTTTTTTTTTTTTCCT
This sequence comes from Synanceia verrucosa, assembly GCA_029721515.1. Classification (NCBI taxonomy): domain Eukaryota; kingdom Metazoa; phylum Chordata; class Actinopteri; order Perciformes; family Synanceiidae; genus Synanceia; species Synanceia verrucosa. The sequence goes on from CM056554.1 coordinate 2,213,082, forward strand.
CTTTCAGGTCATTTACTTTGCTTTTTAAACAGGTAGAATCTGTCATCAGTACAGACAGCAAGCATGGTATCACCATTACACAGCAGTATATTATTCTCAGTGATAATTTTACTTCTTATTAGTTTGCTATTTATCCTACAACGCTTTGTTTTTGAAACTGCCTTGGTCTTGTCGTTGCAAACAGCTGATATGAAAGTTGACTGAACAATTTCACCTCAAGGTCCATTTAGTCTCTGCTGCAGCCCTGATTCTCAGGCTTTGACACCGTCGCACAAAACACCCTTTTAAAAGTTTGAAGAAAATGCGTCAGGAAAAGAGTCTGGAATCTTTTCCAGAGTCATTTCTACACCATGCACCATCTGCCCTCCATCAGCAGCTGGTCTTACTTTTCATACCATGTCACTACACTAACCCTTACAGTCCAGGCTACATGGTGTTTCAATGAAATCAAGAAATGTGTCATTATTATGTTATTATTAAGGCTAAATGCTTTGTGCATTATCACGGCATTAATAGGCCTCCTGTGAACAGGTGGTAGTTGTAATTCCGACCATGTTGGGTGCAACTCTAGATTTTTTTGTCTCCCAAATTTAACTCATTGAGTTCCAGCCGTTTTATAAAACAGAAAGTGTCTTGTTCCAGCATTTTAGTCCATTTTGAGTCATTTTTTTTAAGACCCGCAGAATATTTTGTACAATGTCTCTGAAAATACTGAATAGCTCAAATGAAAGAAGAGACTCTGTATTTCATCATGAAAAAAATGTTTGTTTTTACCTTGTTCCATTCTTGTTTTATCAGAGGTAGAGTAGAGGACACTTTCACCAAAATCACCACTTTTTCTCCAGATTCTGTTTGTTTTACTCTCTAATCTCGATCGTCTCCACTTCCTGTTTTGAGCTCTGTGGTGTATACCGTCTCTTTATGCTCTGACTACATCTCCCAGAAGCCCCAACATTACTCACAGGCTGTGTGAGAGCGCCCTCTTGTGCCTGCTGCCGAAAAAACACTTTGACATACTGTATATATGTTGATGGCACTCAAGCGTTAGATTATAAATGACGTCAAAATACATCAAAGAGTTAAGTATTTTTGTTTGAGTCACATCATTTTGTTTACTGTGACCGAAAAGTAACACTTCGGCAGATGGAGTTTGGACTTTGAGGTGAGATTGTTAAGTTTAAAGCTCAGCATATATGTGAACCTTTCATGAACTGGTGTTGAATAACTATTGTGCTGTTTTACCAACATAGATGTTCCTAACCAAATATTTATCTTATTTCCTCCTCAGGCTGGACTTGGACAACGGAGATGGCGACGGGGCCTGGTGTCCTGACATCATGTCAGAGCCGGACGGCCTCAAAGAGTTCCTCCAGGTGGACCTGCGTTCGCTGCACTTCATCACGCTGGTGGGCACCCAAGGTCGCCACGCCGACGGCATGGGTAATGAGTTCGCCCAGCGATACAGGATCAAGTACAGCCGTGACGGCAGCAACTGGGTGGGATGGCATGATAGGAGGGGGAGGCAGGTGAGCGTGTTGAGATATCACTGTCTTTGTTTCTCAGGCCAGATGACCACTTTAGCTCTGCACATTATCAGGTCATCTTAATGTCACAGTATTGTACGTGACAGCTTTCAAACAGGAAGCTACTTTGAATCTGTGAGTTTAAATTAAACAAAAAGACACAAAACCATACAAATTAATAAACTAATATACAGACAAGGTATATAATTAAAACCTTAACTTGTCATTATGACATTCTTACTACTTTACAGATGACATATAAAATGTCATGATGAGCATATCACTCACTTTGTGTAATGTTAGTTACAGATTAAAGTGCCCAACAACATATGATATAAAGCACAACATTCAAGCAGGTCATTTTCATGAAATATGACAAAATAACCCTTTAAATACATCTATCTCTTTATACTTATGTTCTTTTACTCAGATCATATTTTGAATGCACAACCTTTACTTGTAAGTCAGTGTTTTTACATGACAGTACTGCTACTTTTACCAAAGCAACACATCTGATCTGAATACTTCCTCCCACACTGGTGATGAAGATAATCTTCTTTGCAGCAGACAGTAGCCGAGTTCATGGGAAATTAAAAAAAAAAACAGCTGAGCGAGCAGCAGAGATAAAGGAAATCTAGATCAGATTTGTTGAGATTTCACAAATGGGTTTACCCATTCCTCCACCAGGTCATTGAGGGGAACAGGAATGCCTACGACGTGGTGCTGAAGGACCTGGAGCCTCCCATCATAGCTCGTTTTGTGCGCTTCATGCCGGTGACTGACCACTCCATGATCGTCTGTATGAGAGTGGAGCTCTACGGCTGCGAATGGCTCGGTCAGAAACATCTACTTTTAATAATTCCCCAAGCCTGTGTTCATTTTAGTTTAGTTTCATTGTGACTTTATCGTCTCACCATCCTGTAAGCATGCAGTCAATCTGTGACCTTTGACCTGCTCCTTGTAGACGGCCTGATGTCTTACAGCATTCCAGACGGGCATCAGATGATCTACAGAGGCCTGGATGTCTATTTTAATGACTCTGTGTATGATGGAGCATCAGCTGAAAGGTCTGGGTATTTTTGCTTTGTCCTTATTTTTGCAGTATTTTTCTCCAAAACTGATTTAAGATGTCTTTCTCTTGCAGCTGAAACAGCAGTTTTTTTTAAATCTCTGCACTCCTCAGTGAATAAAATGTTGAAACGTTTGTATTTCCCATCTTCGTTTTGTCCATCCGTCCCTCCCACAGACTGACGAAGGGCCTCGGCCAGCTGACCGATGGCACCTGGGGTCTGGATGATTTCCTCCACAGCCACATTTACGCCATGTGGCCCGGCTACGACTACGTGGGCTGGAACAACAAGAGCCTCCCCAAAGGTTACGTGGAGATGATCTTTGAGTTCGACCACGTCCGAAACTTCACTTCCATGAAGGTGAGGATCGAAAAGGCGGTATATTTTATAAAAATTACTGAGCCAACGCTTCTCTGCCTTTTCCCACCTTCCACAGCTGCTGTATGTTTTACTGAGACATTAAATGCATGAAATGCTGCAAACTAGCCTTGCAGTGTGAAAATTATACTGTCTATACAAACAGCATATTTGTCATGGATACATGCCGCAGCCAGAGATCAGAGATTATATTTCTTTCAGATACAGCAGAGAGACAGATTAGTCATCAGTACACCTGCTCCTGCATCATCTTCCCCTTCAGTCTGCTTAGTCATTGTGGTCATAGGTAAAGGGAAAAAGGCATGTTCACTTGTAGATATTGAAGTGATGACTGTTACTGATTATGCTTGCCTTCACACCTCCACAGGTTCACTGCAACAACATGTTCAGCCGAGGGGTGAGGATGTTCAGGCAGGCCACCTGTTACTTCCGGTCAGGGTCAGAGTGGGAGGCTGACCCGGTGACCTTCAGGCCCGCTGTCGACCGCGTGAGCCAAAGCGCCCGTTTCGTCACCGTGCCCCTCGGCGACCGCACGGCCAGCGCCATCAAATGCCGTTTCCACTTCAGTGACGTCTGGATGCTCATCAGTGAGGTGGCCTTCCAGTCGGGTAAGATGGAGCCTGGTGTCGCTCAGCGCCTCGACAGAAACTTCGCTTTGAATGTTTGTGTAGGTTCTCAGTCATTCAGGTAAATCTAGAGCTAAAAAGATTGAACTGGACTTGCTTGAAGTTTGTTGAAGATGTTTCACCTCCAGTCCAGACGCTCATGCTGCTGTTGGAACAGTAAACAAACAAACGACAGAAACCAACAAAATAAACTCTTTTAACTCTTTGAGTGCCAGCTGTTTAAAAAAACAGAAAGTGCCATGTGCCAGCATTTTTGGCCATTTTTAAGACCCACAGAATATTTAGTACTATTTCTCTGAAAACACTGAATAGCTCAAATGAAAGAAGAGACTCTCTATTTCATCATGAAAAAAATGTTTGTTTTTACCTTGTTCCATTCTTGTTTTATCAGAGGTAGAGTAGAGGACACTTTCACCAAAATCACCACTTTTTGTCCAGATTCTGTTTGTTTTGCTCTCTGATCTGTATCGTCTCCACTTCCTGTTTTGATCTCTGTGATGTATACCGTCTCTTTATGCTCTGACTACATCTTCCTTTATTCTTAACCATTAAAGCATATAGCGATAGGTCCTATTTCACTGGCAGCATGTTAGTGCAACATACCTTCCTCCTGTCTGACCTTACATCCTTCAGCTTTTTGTCATTTTCTTGCCCTCAGGCTCAGCAGTGTACAACACATCTCTGACTCCACGCAAACATGGACACCCAACAAACACACTGCCAGGTCAGGAGCTAATGATTTTTTTTTTTTTATTATTATTTTTATTTTTTATAATTTTAGTTAAGTGACTGTCAGGCAGTGGAGAAAACGCTGGCAAGATGGCCAAGCATCATGATGGTAAACTGAATCTTCAGTCCACGGCAAATACAACAAGAAAACTGTTTATATTTAGAATCTCGTTCATTTAGGAGTTTTCTTAATCAAGCTTGGGTCAGTGTCACATCTTACTATGATGTATGTGGATTTATTTCAGTCAAAAGGTGTTGCCCAATTTAAAATGTTTTGTGGTTAAACAGTGCCCCCTGCTGATAGCATCAGACATGACCGACCTTTGAAATAAATGTCACTTCTCACTGTAGCTGTAATGAGACATGAAGAGGACTTATGCTGAAAATATCATGGGATGTAATTTGATAAGAACTTGAGCTGTGATGGATTAAATCAAATCCACCTGAACTCACAGCTTTCTGTCTGGTTCCTCAGGAGAGGATCCCACTCACAAAGTGGACGACAGCAACACCAGGATCCTGATTGGCTGCTTGGTGGCCATCATCGCCATCCTGTTGGCCATCATAGTCATCATCCTGTGGAGGCAGGTCTGGCAGAAGATGCTGGAGAAGGTGAGGAGAAAGTGTTTTTTTTTCTTTGTACAAGATTAAACAGGAAGTTTTATTGTTTTTATAAAATAAGAAAATTCTTTCCTGGTCCCACTAATGGCGAATAAATAACTAATAAAATAGAATAGATAGGCCTAAATAATAATAATATACAAGTGACAGTGTATAATGTCTAAATAAGACAGCTTTATGAGCTGAGATGGATGCATTTGAGGCAACCTGTCTGTGCAGTATTATCAATAAACAAAAAAAGCAAAAAAAAAAAAATAAAAAAAAAAAATCATCCCATGGTTTAAAGAAGGGATTTGACATAAAACCCTGCAGGACTTTTTTTAGCACCATAAACGGTTGTTACTTTGCATCATGTCATCTAATTGCAGGAGCTGCTTTTATTTTTATACAACCTGCTTTATGGTCACCTGCCTGATGAAGACATTTTAGGTGGAAACAATACATTTTCAGAGAGTTTGCACATTTCAGTGTGCGGTCAACCTCTCCCCTTCAGCCACTGCTTATACCCAAGTCTGTCCTCTTTGTATTTGACTTATCTGTCTTATAACAGCCGGACAAGAGGGACGTTCCTTCGCAGGTTATTTCACCAACAGATCTCACACAGTCACACACTGACCTCCTCAGGCATCTCGTCGCCTCCTGGATGACGAACTCACGGCTCGTCTTGCGGTCCAGACCCAAGCCTTCTCCTCCCAGCACTCCTCCCTGTCCAGCGACGGCGGCTCCACCTCCAACTCCACCTACGAGAGAATCTTCCCCCTCTGCTCCGACTACCAGGAGCCCTCCCGCCTCATCCGGAAACTCCCCGAGTTCGCCCAGTCCACCGAACACCTCGGTAAGGTGCAACCAATGCAACAGACACTCAAAGAGGTCGACTGTAGCTGGGTGTATTTGTGTGTTTTCCACATCAGGACCCAGCACCTCCTGCAGGGCCCTTGCAGCCAGCGCTTCAGACGGGGCCCCCCACTATGCGGAGGCAGACATCATCAGCCTCCAGGAGTCTTCAGACAGCAGCACCTACTCCATCACAGCTGTCAACATGAATCTGTTCGCTGGCACCGATTCATCCATGAGAGAGTTCCCCAGACACAAGCTCACCTTCAAGGAGAAGCTGGGAGAGGGCCAGTTTGGAGAGGTATAGTCACTTTTGCAGCTCTGTTATGTTTGTTGGCATTGACTTGGGTATTTTAAAAGCATTGCACTGATTTGCATTTCATATCGAATCTCTCCCTGCTGTACCAAAGTTATGCTTGATGCATCTTTATAGCTCTCATTTTGAGATTGAATGATGAGTTTTTGCTACGGGTAAAAGGGTGAAATGCTGCACAGTGCATGCTGACAAAGAGGCAACACTCAGTGGTATTAAACAGAGTTAAAGGGATGGTTTCAAGTGGTGCCAAGTGGATGATGGACTAACAAAGTGCTTTTTTAAACAGGTGCACTTGTGCGAGGCAGAGGGCATGCAGGACTTTCTGGATGAGGATTTGTCTATAGAGGGAAACAATGAGTCACCTCTGCTGGTCGCAGTGAAAACACTGAGGGAAGACGCCAACAAGAACGCAAGGTGAAACCTCTTTAAGGCTCCAGCTGGTTGCTGTTATTCAGTCAGTTGTCAGTCAAGCAGTAAATTGTCTGTCCCCTCTGCGAGGTAGGAATGATTTCCTGAAGGAGATCCGAATCATGTCTCGCCTCCGGGACCCTAACATCGTGCGTCTGCTGGCGGTGTGCGTGGACACAGACCCGCTGTGTATGATCACTGAGTACATGGAGAATGGAGACCTGAACCAGTTCCTCTGCAACCTCAGACTGAAAGAGGCCGCTGATGAAGACCAGCCACACCTGGAGGAGACAGAGGAGAAGAGCATGGTCAGGTAAGCTCACATGCTGACGTGATTATCTATCTAATGCATAGAGCCAGCAAGTCTGTACTTATGACCTGTGTTGTGCTCTTCAGCTACAGTAAACTGATTGGCATGGCTGTGCAGATTGCATCCGGTATGAAGTACCTGTCCTCTCTCAACTTTGTCCACCGTGATCTGGCAACCCGCAACTGCCTGGTGGGTAAAAACTACACCATAAAGATCGCCGACTTCGGAATGAGCCGGAACCTGTACAGAGGGGACTACTACAGGATCCAGGGCCGGGCCGTCCTGCCCATTCGCTGGATGTCCTGGGAGAGCATCCTGCTGGTGAGTGTGGAGCAGAGACATGAGCGGCCCAGCCAGCACAGTCCAGCTGTGTTTACAAGCTCTCACATTTTAAAGGACTGGCTACATGAATCTTACTGTTTTTTGCCTGGCTTTTATTCACAATGCAGTTCAATAACAGAGAAATCAAGTAGATCTTCATATTGTGACTTTAAGATCAATCATTTAGTCATCCGACAAATGGGCAAATTTACATGTTACAGCAGCAAAGTGGACAGTACATTAAAGTGAGTATCTGTATAAAGAGAACAAAAGGTCAGTCCGAGGTATACTGTGTCTAAGGTCACCTACTTGATTGCTAATAATACTGCAACCCCTCATGCGTGTTGAAGGGGGACTCTGGCATTTCTAAACCTGGACCTTGTTTTCTCAGGTTTTCGTGTCTCAGTGACTAATGAGACAAAATAAGTTTTGAAACAGGTCCAGTACTGAAGGACAATGCTGCTCAAGACTAGACAACATTAGAACATTATGGACCGTACAGAGAAATAAATCTGCTTGATCTGGTCTGTTTGTTATTGTGTCAAATGTCTGTCACTGAAGGGGGAGTCTCGTTGAGAAAAATCACCTGAATATGCAGCCATAACAGTGGAAATCTTGTGACGCTCTGCCCTGGCTGGCGCTGGATGTCACCTCACCAGATTTCAGAACGAGATTTCTCCTTGAGCGAGACTCTTTCCATCATGTCAGGTCAATAAAATAATAACTGTCGTGGCAAAAGTGTGAACGGCCTCAATACTGGACCAGTTTCAGAAAACTAGTGTCCCTATTAGTCAGTTGGACGATACACCAAAGCTGTGTGGACTGTATTTGTATTTAAGCTGTGTGTTCTCTCAGGGAAAGTTCACCATGGCCAGTGATGTGTGGGCGTTCGGTGTGACTCTGTGGGAGATTCTGACTCTGTGTAAGAAGCAGCCTTATTCCCAGCTTTCTGACGAGCAGGTCATAGAAAACACAGGCGAGTTCTTCAGGGACCAGGGCAAGCAGGTGAGCCTCACTAGGTCTAGTTCCCTACACAGTGTCTCACAGTGCCTGTCCTGCATTAACATGCCGTGTGGTGCCGTCAGGTGTACCTGCCGAAGCCTCTCTGTTGTTCTGACGGCGTCTACAATGACCTCATGCTGAGCTGCTGGAGGAGGAACGCCAAGCAGAGGCCGAGCTTTCAGGAGATTCACACTCAGCTGATGGAGAGCCTGGCGTAGCAAATGGACCGGACCATTTCTCTCTGCCATGCACTGCCACGTTTGCTCCGGTCAGATTCATCTGGAACCCATCAAATGTTTGGTTTTAGTCGGCTTGCCACAATGGCGCTGTAAATAGCAAGATATGACTTGAACAGAGCCTTTTTATTGTAGATATGACAAGAAATTAGCACTATTCACACTCCTTTGTGTATTTATTAATTTCTTTTTTATTTCCTATGCTATGTCTATTTATAGAGTACTCTATGGTAATCCTAGATTTTGAAACAATTGTGAATATTTTAATGTATTTTCTATGCATTTGTCTTATTCTGTTGCACATTTATTAGAGGGTGTCAATGCACATGTGTGAACTTTTATGGATGTTAGTATTTTTTTGCTTTTTAATTTTGTTAAGCTTGTCTAGATGAGATGAGGCATTATTTTCACATTTAATTAAATGTATATTGTTCAATAGAACAAACCAAAGTCAAAGAAGATCTCTGTAAATAAAGAAAAATTAAGGTTCACTGCCGTTTGTTTTTGTTGCTTGTTCAAAGACAGGAATTATTAGAATTAAGTATTGTACTTTAAGTGCAGTTTAGAGGTACTTGGACTTGACTTGAGTATTTCCATTTTTTGCTATTTCTACTCCACCAGCCTACATGTGATATCTTAAAGTACCAGGTACCTTGCAGCTTTACATATTTAGACAAAATATAAATAAAATCTACTCAGCAGTAAGTACTTCAAATCAGCTCAGCCTTCACCAGCTACAACATTAAAATGATGTACACAAGCGTACATAATGCACACATGAACACATCACTTATCAACAGATTAATTACATTTTATGGTATTAACTATAATTTATCTAGTTTAAATTAGTACATTTATATTGATATTTGTAAATATAACTTTTTGTACCATGTGTGATATTTGGATTGTGTTAGTTGGTGTGAGTAAGGTGCAATTTTTGTTATCTACTGTATGTAAATTGTTCAGAAATGCAAGTAAATAACTGTAATCTGGCATCTCAATCAAAAAACAATAATGGGATTTGCTTTTTCTTTCTGGTTTTAACGATAAACGTAATTAATGGATAACTTTTTTTAACGTTAATCAATCATTTTGATAAAAAAAAATTGCAAACACGCTTTTTTTAAGGTCTTAGAGCCTCTTCGCTCGCCGTACTGAAAACTGATAGTCAGATGTTCGTCATCATCCAATCACACCGCCTCTTTGCTATACTGAAAGCTGATTGGTCAGTTGTTTGTCATCATCCAATCACACCACGTCTCTGCTCTTCCGCATAGGCTGCTGTGTTTGACCGGTGTCGGAAGAGGGTAGGTCCACTACAATATGCAGACTAGCATTACAAACGGTACCTACATTACTTTACAACCCGTCTACTACGTACCTTAGCTTACCTTGTAGTCTGTCCACTTCTCATTTAGTGCTTTCAGTCTTTTTCTTGTTCCGTTTTCACCGCTGGTTCCGGTCAGACATGGAGACGGTTGTCCTGGTAACCGGTGCGAACAGGTGGGCCAAGCGTTAAAACGATAGTAAACCCTCAGTATCGTTGTTTGAAAGGGGAGAAAAAAAACTGTCAACGCTGAAAATGTTCTATCATTATCTGAAGTCTTCAGTGTTGATTTACTCTGATCACACAGTTCCTGCAGGGAGTCTGTTCACATGCTTGTGTTTACCTGTCATCATGTAGCGGCATCGGTCTGGCCCTGTGTGAGAGGCTGCTGACTGAGGACAGCCAGCTCCGGCTGTGTCTGGCCTGCAGAAACATGCAGCGGGCCGAGGCCGCCCGCTCCGCCCTCCTGACCTCTCACGCTGACGCACATGTTGACCTGCTGCACCTGGATGTGGGCTCTGTCCAGTCAGTGCTCACTGCTGCTCAGGAGGTCAAGGCCAGGTACAGATACTGAGATACACAGACGTCATGATAATGCTGTTATATACCTGCATACCTGCCCTCACTTAAGATGCTGATGATTTTTCCTCAGGTACAGCAGGCTTGACTTTCTGTATCTAAATGCAGGGATTATGCCCAATCCTCAAGTGGACATTAAAGCTTTTTTCAAGGGTCTGTTCTCCAGGTAAAAAAAAAAAAAAAAAAAATCAAATCCAGTTCTTGGCTTCTTGTTTTGCTTTGGTTTTGAAGCTTGATTGTCTGCATGTAACAACGTACCTTCTCACTGTAGGAATGTCATCAACATGTTTTCGACAGCAGAGGGCATCTTGACTCAACAGGACCGCCTCAACTCAGACGGTCTACAGGAGGTTTTTGCCACAAACCTCTTCGGTCATTTTCTGCTGGTACGCCGCAGACTGCACACATTCATTAAATATCACACAGCTGTGTAGAATACTCACTCCTGATTGGTCAGTTACTGAATTAAACAGTGTGTTATGTTTTTATAGCAGAACTCTGCTATGGTCTCAACTCTGGTGGATCATTTGTGTCAGATCATTGATTTCTTGAGTTAGCTGTTTAATAAGAAGGATAATGTACAGTGAAGTGGTCTTCACCTCCTGCATTGCTCTGCTGTACATCATCTCTTAGATAACTGCTCCTTTAATTTGAAATAATATGTAGTCCTTAGTATTATATTTTGTATGCATGTAGTGTGGTATTGCAGATGATAAGCTGCTATCTCTGTGTATTTAACGTTGTACTGTGAGCACATTTTATGTAACTTAGATGTTAGTTTTCGGCAGTGCATTGATTACGTGGCAGATTTACTCGAAAGCAGAGTACCTGACGTCCTCGTCTCTGTGGTCTAGATCAGGGAGCTGGAGCCTCTAATGTGTACGGCGGGTCAAACGTCCAGGATAGTGTGGACCTCCTCGAGTAACGCCCGCCGCTCTGCCTTCAGCATCGAGGACATACAGCACAGAAACGGGACGGAGCCCTACAGCTCCTCCAAGTACGCATCGGACATGCTCAGCCTGGCACTCAACAGGCAGAAGAACAGTCAGGTTTGTCAGTCACACAGTCTGCAGATTACTGGTACAGGAGTGATTATTCACATCCAACAACTCAAGCATCCTTGGTAAAAGCCTCAAGAGTCATTCAAAGCCAGTTAGTGGAGAGGGGAAATCAAAATGTTGACATTTATGTTGTCATTAGACAAGATCACGGAATATTTAGAAAATAATAATACAGAGACACCCCTTCAGATACATACTAGGTCAAGTCATCTAGTTTTATCGGCTCCCTCATGCAGACATTATACCGGAAATACAGTACATACTAGATAGATCCACTGTATAAATTACACCTCAGTGCAGACAATTTAATGATAATATATTCCACGTTAGTGAACCTAGTGACTGTAACATAACGAAGAGAAAATGCAGAATTAACTCTCTAAAACTACATAAGACATGCACAAAGCTAATCTCATATAGAGATGCTTGATATTTTGATTTGACAGACAAGTGCCTCAAGCTTGAATATCATGTGAAAGTGCAACAATATAATGCATCAAATACTCGGCAGGTAAATCAGTGCAGACAATGTAATGATGTATACACACAAGTAAACAAAGTGAATGCATGTTTGGTCTGTAGAAAATACACCGTATGTACAAAACTCCAAAGTACACTTCAGAACTATACACTTGTCTGTCAGGTCAAAAGGCCTCAAGTTTAATCAGAACAACATCATAAAGGAAGAACTCAGTCACACCATGTACTTTACAGAGGCTGCACTTCCTCTTAATGCAGAGTCCTCCACAACATCTTCATGCTCAGTATTTAGCCGCTCTGATGTTTTTTAAAGTCTCATAGAGACAGTACAGTAAACACACAACTCACAGAACTCTGTAAAACTGGAAGTACAATCTGTGTCCAAAGTAAAAGAAAAAACCTTAAGATTCTCAGTGCAGATTTTACTGAACCTGCATTAATAATCTAGATATACCGAGTATCTGTTGTACCACTTAATTCACTGAGTGCCAGCCGTTTTATAAAACAAAAAGTGTCTTGTTCCAGTGTTTTTGTCCATTTTGAGTCATATTTCTAGACCCACAGAATATTTTGTACTATGTCTCTGAAAACACTGAATAGCTCAAATGAAAGAAGAGACTCTCTATTTCATCATGAAAAAAATGTTTGTTTTTACCTTGTTCCATTCTTGTTTTATCAGAGGTAGAGTAGAGGACACTTTCACCAAAATCAACACTTTTTGTCCAGATTCTGTTTGTTTTGCTCTCTAATCTCGATCGTCTCCACTTCCTGTTTTGATCTCTGTGGCGTATACCGTCTCTTTATGCTCTGACTACATCTCCCAGAAGCCCCTAAATTACTCACAGGCTGTGGGAGAGCACGATCAGCGACCTGCTGCTGAAAAAACACTTTGCAGTATTATGACGTCGATGGCACTCCCGTTAGATTTTAAATGACGTTGAAATACGTTAATGGCACTCAAAGAGTTAAGGATGTGTGACCGTCTTTAGAAAGTTAACAATATTTTTTGCTTGTCCAAACAATCCACAATAAGTATTTTTTTACAGTATCAAACTCTCCAAAAGGTGGCTGTGAAATGTTTGTAATTTTACACAGATTCACACAGAACAGAGGCATCTTGAATTACTCACACCACACCTAGTACAGCACTATAAACCTTTTAAATTCAGAAAGTAACAGATACTGTACAGCAGAAGCAACCAACACATTCATCTGTTATGGTAAATAAATGTGTTTTGTGACAGGGGCTGTTCTCCTCTGTAATATGTCCTGGACTGGTGATGACCAACCTGACCTACGGTATCCTGCCCTCCTTCTTCTGGACCCTCATCATGCCCATCATGTGGCTAGTGAGTCAACTGTTTTTCATCTTGTGTTTAAACTCGATAAGAGTTACTTATGAAGGGTCTCTTTTTTTTATTTCTGAACAGATCAGGATCTTCACCAACACGTTCACGCTCACCCCGTACAACGGAGCCGAGGCGCTGGTACGTTGTCGACCCGTCCTGTTGAAAAAAAGACTTCACATCTCTTCAATGAGCGCACCGTAAAAACACCTGCTCTGGTTTTTCACAGCACTGGTTATTTGTTCAAAACCCTGAGTGTCTGGATCCAAGAGCAAAGTATCACAGTTTGACATCTGGGCTTGGAACAAACTACACTCAGCCCCGACAGGTGAGAAAGCAGAGACTGAACAGACATTACGCTGCTCGAGTCTGCTCAAAGCGAACCTCTGATTACCTTAGTCTTAGTGTTGTGGTCGTTAAAATATTCATGGGAGAGACAGGGATTAGTTAGGATGCTTTTTATAGAACACCAAGCAGGAAGTACTTTGTTTTTGTGATCTTTACATGTAAGGAATTTAGATTTCTTGTGTGTGTTTGTTCTCGTTCCAGATGGACATCGATGAAGAAATGTCCGAGGCCCTCTATTCAAAACTTCTCAAACTTGAGAAAGTAGTCAGAAGGAAAGTGAGCGAGGGAAACTCTTTGGACAAAGACACTGATGGAGAGAAGAAGTGAGTTTTTTTTCTACGGGACGGTTTCGCCCTCCTGGAAAATGGACTGTATGCGGGTTGTGATGACAAACAATAAAAGTGCTCTTGTTCTTTTCACGCTCGCTAGTTCTACCTTTGAATTATGGGTCTTTTCTACACTGTTATAAAGTGCCTTTTCATATTTCAATACATTAATGGTTCTTTAAAGGATTGCTCACTCACAAGCCTAAAATACTTCTTGTTGTAATGTAGAAGCCACCTCCTGTTGCATCTTCACCTGATATCTGTATCATGTTTCCACGACAACAGGCCGCTTACCTTACAAACTTTAATTAGTCGTTTGTTTAGGTTGGGTTTATTGAGGCCATCAACAGCACTACCATCAGCATATTTACTGCAGAGGTCTCTAACAAACAAAGTGCATGAATAAATCAGTTGTTTGAAGCGCCGTTGAGTAGCAACCATCCCTTATGCTCAAGCCTATTTTTCACTTCTATTTGCAAAGGGGCGATGCACATTAGTCAACATTTAGACAGTTGTAAATGTAGCCAAGCCAAGAGGCTAGTTTTTTTTAATCTGAGTTTGTTTGGTATCCTAGAATAATGAAGATAATACATAATACCTGTTTGTCTCAAAGCATCATGAAGAGTTTTAATTTCTTTCTTCTGAGTTCACTCCTCTTCACCATTTTGAACAGGAATTTAAACTGAATTCACCTTTTTAGACCCAAATTTGATCCAGAACACTGGAAGACATGAATCCAGAATAACAAACAACCAGTAAAAACATTTTCTGTTCAGGAATGACAGGAAATAACCGGAATTTAGCATCTCAATCAAAAATAATGATGTGCTTTGCTATTTTTTTTTCAAGATTTTGTGAAAATCAGTACATTTTAAAATTCACAGATAAGAATAATTATTATATTTTAGCATGAAAGATCATTTTGATTAAAGAGTTTGCACATTCTGGTGATCAACCATTACAGAAACATAAAATAATATTTTGGTAATCAGCAGTATTGTTAATTTAGGGCAGAGGTGGCAAACACCTGACACTGGATGGAGGAATAATACATTTTTAGGTACTGTACATACAGTAATAATAATACAATACGTAACTTTTTTTGCAGGTGGAACTGACAGACATGCAGACACTGATATTTGCCTTCTGAGGCTGACGTCTGTATTTTCTGATCTGGAAAACTGGGACTAATTCCAATTAAACTTTTATTGTTTCATCATGGACATAAAGAAAATGGTATTGAAATGAAAACTTGCATCACTATTCAGTATGGAAGCTCTTTTTAAAGCCATTCTAGGAGAAAAAAAAAATAGCTGAAACTTAATTTGGCATCAATCACTGACATCCATGACTCAAAAGACGGGTGTGGAAAAGTGTCGTTCTTCAGCCAGTGTGACAGCTCTCTGTCTGCGCAGAGGGCCGACCATGTCGGATCTGTTACCACCAGCTGTTTCCTCAGCCTGGCCCGGCCTGCTGGCCTTCACTGCAGCATTTGCTGCTTTTTATAAACTGACAAATCCCACTTAATCCTCCAGTATGTGTGTCTGTAATACCAGTTTAGAGCCACAGCTGCACATACAAGGTGGGTTATTAATAGCAGTAATTGTTGTATAGCTACCCAAGTTTATATTTACATCTCTGCTACTGGTTACTTGAATTTCTCTTAATAAAGTATCTATCAATAATTTGTACTATTTATGCACTATATCCTTATTGTCATGTTTATTATTTAAGTCACATCCATAGTCTAATTATTATATTTAATATCCCATTAAAAATATATTTCTTTTATTTAGTACACAATGTAAATGTTTAGAATTATTATTATTACTTATTCTAATGTTCCATTATTGATGTTTTTTCTTACTATAACTTGTTTACAGCCAGTGAATTTAACAGATTAATAAAAATATTCGATTCTTTATTTTGTGCTTTATCCCAAAGCAGCGTGTTTCCTACAGAAAGCCTCCCTCACATGTTGACTCTCTCAGGAATTAAAACCCTGGATTGTTGTTGTTACATAATTTAACTAAAACATCGCAGCCGCCGCGCGCTCAGATTGGTGCTAGTGATAGGCAAAACAGTTCCTTTGACTAACTGAATCCTTGCGAATCGTTCATTAATGATTCGTTCGCTGAGTCGCCCCTCCCCTCGCTGGCTGGGTCGTTCATCAAAGATTCACGAATCATGAACGAACGAACAAGGCAGTTCAACTCCCGGCCACCACACTGAGGTGAGCTCAAGTGAACTGAGAAAGGAACGATTCAGTTCAGTTTGTTCACTCAAAAGTTAAGTTCTTTCGAACGAATCGTTCGCGAATACACAACACTAATTGGTGCGCGCCGCGCGGTGTCCCGGATAGAGCTCGCACCGGAAGAGAAGGGGCAGCTCTCCCAGCCATCTTGTGGCCGCATCTAGCGAATCTGTTCGCATCAAGCCTCGTAGAATCGGAGGTGAATCCCGCTGAAGGGGCGCCATCATGCCCGGACACCTGCAGGAAGGTTTCGGCTGCGTCGTGACCAACCGGTTCGACCAGCTTTTGGACGATGAGTCCGACCCGTTCGAGATCCTGAAGGCGGCCGAAAACAAGAAGAAGGAGGCGGCCGCCGCTGGCTCCACCAAGACCGCGGCTCAAGCCGCCAAGCAGCCGAAGAAGGAGTCCCAGAAGGACCGAAAGAACCCGCTGCTGGACAAGAAAGAGGAGTCCCAGGCTCCGGTGCCGCTGAAGAAAGAAGGTAAACGCCGGCCCGCGGCCTCGCTTTTGGTTTTTAATGTTTATTTTCATTCGTTGTTTTCGCACCAACTGTCATGTGCATCTCCTGTTAGCTGCGTTAGCCGCGCAGTGGCAGGTCAGCCTGACACTGAGGAGAGCTGTGCTGGACTCAAACAGCTCCGTGTCGCAGCAGACATGGTTTCCTCCAGCATCCTGGCAGGAAGGTGAGGAGCTCCGGTCTGCTGGAGGAGGAGGAGGAGGATGCTCCGCTGGCTGCGCAGCTCCGTGAGCGGGTTTTGCAGAGCGAGTGCGCAGGATGTCCACCTGCCAGACAGACAGCTCTTTGTTTGGGTTGGGCGCTGAGTGAACACTGGATTTGTTTTCTCTTTTTTAAAAAAGCTTAGCCTCTAAAATTGAGTTCACAAACAACCGAGCTGATGCAGAGAGAGGCCCTCTGTTAGCCTGTGGTGTTCATGGTGTGCAGTGACACTCAGTGTTGTTGACAGAAGAGGAAAGCTGCAGGAGCTTAGCACGACAGTCCTGCACGGTAATGTTCAAACCTGCAACTATTTCCAGGTGTTATATCAGTAATAAGAGGTTTGACTCCCATTTGTCCTCTTTTCAGTACATCTGCAATTTTTAATACCCATGTGCAATATTATAACCTAATTATTTTTCATTTGTTCATCTGCAATCATTATTACAACTGTTGTTGTCTTAGAAAATGTATGTCCGTATAGTTTCCTTTTTTTATATATATTTTTTTTTTAACATTTTTCAAGTTTATGTGGGAATCATAAGCTTTTGACATCATGTAAAAAATTTAAGGGTTCCCACGCATCCTGGAAAACCTGGAAAATGATTCACCAAGTTTCCAGTCATGGAAAACAAAAAAAAAGTACAAATGTTTTGGAAACGGTTAAGCTTGTTTGTTTCCAGGACATTTAACCTTTTTCTCCATGGTTCCTGCGGTTCCTTAAAAAGTCTTAAAATAAAATCCAAGTAATTAAGGTCTTAAATTTTCTGTAAATTTGCTGAAAGTATTAAATTATCAGATGGTTTGTTTAACACCAATAGGAACACAGTATTCAGAAATTTACTGCATTTGCAGGACGTGCGTAACGTTATTGCACATTATTTTGTTGACAAAGTTCACTTCCTTGAAAGTTGTGAAATTAAAGTAGTAAAAGAAAGTTAAATGTTATGACTTCAATTTATATTGTTGTTGCAAGTGTTAAAGGGCTGAAAAAAAATATTTTCAGAGATTAATCAGTTAAATTAATTTCCTGCTAAATACCAATATCAGCATCGGCCTCAAAAACTCCATATTGGTCAGGCCCTGCAATAAATTGACTATTTTCTACTAAAGAAATTGAAGAAAAATATTTTGGGTCTGAAATTTTGTATTAAGTTAGACTTTTAAAATGGTGCAAGAACCCTTTTCTCATTTCCATGACTGGAAAATTGGTCAGTCATTTTCCAGGTTTTCCAGGATGTGTGGGAACCCTGAATGTGTGTGAGAGCTTGCTTGGTAATAACGCTCTTCTTGCTCTTCTCTCATTTATTTTTTGCTCCTGTGACTGTCAGGTATCAGACGAGTGGGCCGGAGACCAGACCAGCAGGGCCAGCCTGGTTCCCAGAGTCAGGGTGAAGGGCGACCTGGAGACAAGAGGCCGGACCGCAGACCCCCTCGTGAGCGCCGCTTCGAGAAGCCAGTCGAGGACAAACCAGAGGGAGGTGCAGACTTCTCCGCGGACAAGTGGGTAGCTGTGCCGAGTGTCGACGAGCATATTTAACTGTGCTGATAAGCTCAAGGCTGCCTGGTGTGATCACAGGGCCGTTATGAAGGAACTGTTTAACATGTTCTTAACTGAAAGAGAAGTGCTCCTCTCACTCCTCTGATAAGGTGATTTTTTTTCTTAACTTTAATGTCTGTTTGTGTCCATCAGGCCTTCTGGAGACAGGCCCCCCAGAGGGCGTGGTGGCGGACGGGGTGGACGTGGTGGAAGAGGACGGGGCATGGGTCGAGGAGAGGGCTTCGACTCCCGTGGGAAACGAGACTTCGACAGACACAGCGGCAATGACAAATCGTGAGTCAGTTCTCAACTCAGACCAGCGGATGTTTTTTAAAAAAATAGAAATTACTGCTCATGAAAGCATCCCGTTCCTGAACGCTGATTCATCATCAGGAGGCGCTGGCGCTCTAACAGCCTGAAGGACCCGATGGCACTGTTAGCGTTTTGTTTTGAGTCGATGAAACAACGCAGCAACACGTCCACAGATAGTTGGACGGTACTGTGTGTACAACCGATTTAATGAGACAGAAATAAGACAAAAGTGTTAACAAACAGTATGATCCTACAGGTTTTTTATTTTTGTTCAACTTCCCAACTCGCAAATCCGACTTCAGGTTTCGCTCCAGTTGAAATTCTGACTTTTAAGTTTAACTCTCTGAGTGCCAGCTGTTTTATTAAACAGAAAGAACCTTGTTCCAGTGTTTTTGCCCATTTTGAGTCATATTTCTAGACCCACAGAATATTTAGTACTATGTCTCTGAAAACACTGAATAGCTCAAATGAAAGAAGAGACTCTCTATTTCATCATGAAAAAAAATGTATGTTTTCACCTTGTTCCATTCTTGTTTTATCAGAGGTAGAGTAGAGGACACTTTCACCAAAATCACCACTTTTTCTCCAGATTCTGTTTGTTTTGCTCTCTAATCTCGATCATCTCCACTTCCTGTTTTGATCTCTGTGGTGTATACTGTCTCTTTATGCTCTGACTACACCTCCCAGAAGCCCCAGCATTACTCACAGGCTGCAGGAGACCGAGATCAGCGACCCGCTGCCGAAAGATCACTTTGACGTTGAAATACATCAGTGGCACTCAAAGAGTTAACATGAACGCAGCATCACTGTTACTGTCTAAGGATGTGTATGACATGTTTTGAGGCTGCACGCATCATTGTGTGTTTCTGCTTCAGCAATCAGAAGAGTGATGAGAAGCGCAGCGGCAGCGGCTCACACAACTGGGGCAACGTGAAGGAGGAAGTGAGGTGAGTTCAAGGACAGATTTAAATGAGCGTCACCGTCTGCAGGATCATGATGCACATCTGATATTTGTTCAGACTTTACTCACGTTGTGCGACCTATTAGAGATGGCTCTGTTCATCTTTGTGCTGAAAATAAATATTTTGGGGGGCCTACGGTACATTTGTGGATCCGTTTTAGCTCTTGGTTATTATTTTCCAGGGTTCCCGCGGTTCCTTAAAGTCTTAAATTAAAATCCGGGTCTTAAATTTACTGTAAATTTGCTGCAGGTATTAAATTTTCAGATGGTGCATTTAATGCCTTTAGTAAAACACAGTATTCAGAGATTTACTGCAATTTTGCACATTATTTTGGTCACAAAGTTCACTCCTTTGTTCTCAAAAGTTGTAGGAAAAAAGTGAAGGATTATGCCTACAGTTTATATCGTTGTTGCAAGTGATAAAGGGCTGAAAAAAAATGTCTAAAAAATGATTGGAGATCAATCGGTTATCAGATTTTTTTCCTGCAAAATATCAATATCGGCATCGGCCTCAGAAACTCCATATTGATCTGACCCTACAATAAATTGACTATTTTCTACCAAAGAAATTGTTTTGACATTTTTGTGTCTTAAATTATATTTGTTTACGCCTTAAAAAGTATTAAATTTGATTTTTAAGATGGTGCAGGAACTCTGTTCTAGTAACAGGCCTGGTAACGACTGGACTAGAAGGTGTGTACTTGTGCAGCTAGCAGATGGTGTTTCAGTCGTGTCTCTTTGTTCCAGTGAGGCTGAACAGACCGCCGCTCCAGAGAGGACCCCAGAAGGAGAGGAAAACACACCTGCCGGCTCCGAAAACAAGTGAGTGTCGGGTGTTCAGGTGTCAGGTGACGCCAGGATGTTCGGTGAATGAGCCTCATCTGTTTAATAACTCCAGCACAGAGCGATGTCGTCACACTGTGACGTTTTCCTCCCGTGTGCTTTTTCTCATCACAAAGGGGATGAGCATGGTCTCTGACCTGCCGGCCTCAGGATTAGAGAGCATGTATGGAGCAAAGAGGATTGGCGGTTTGAGGTTTAAGGTGCACTGTTTGTGCTCTGGCTTCGCAGGGAGAACGAGGTGGAAGAAGTGAAAAACGAAGGCCCCAAAGAGATGACCCTGGACGAGTGGAAGGCCATGCAGGACAAGGAGCGCACCAAGGTGGAGTTCAACATCCGCAAGCCCAACGAGGGAGCCGACAGCCAGTGGAAGAAAGGCTACGTGCTGCACAAGTCCAAGAGCGAAGACGTGAGTGTGGAGAACAGAAACCTTTCTCCTCCCTGCAGCCGTCAGTCACTTCCTGTTTCAGCTCCATCAACACAAGCTGGAGGTCACTGTGACCTCAAACATCCTTCTGCTCTGTGTCACACTGTGACAAGTCAAAAATAAAATCCTGTCGCTAAGCAGGTTAACACTTCATTACCAGTATTTATAGTAAACCTTTAGAAAGGTTTCATGAAGGCTGCAGAAAGTGATTCTTTTTGACTCCAGCTCTGTTATTCTGAACGTTAAGTCTGTCTTCTGTCTTTTCAAACATTATTATCATTATTATAGAGCTAACAGTACTTTGCTCTGCTGATGCATTAAGATTCTTCGACATTCTCCCACATGTTAATAAATACTCGTGTCGTTGTGTTTGATTCTCAGAGGCCTGTCGGTGCTTTGATCGACGCTGCAGAGACGGAAGCAGAGCCGAGCCCTCTGTACAACAAGGTGCCTGCAGCTTTCTCACAGTCCATGCTCCCCACCGTCCATGCTAACACTCAGCGCTAACAGTCTGTGTCCTCATCTGTTTTCAGCAGCAGGGAGCCCCCGACGAGTCTGCCGACCACCACTTCCGCAAACCGGCCAACGATATCACATCTCAGCTGGAGATCAACTTTGGAGACCTGGGCCGCCCCGGTCGTGGGCGTGGGGGGGCTCGTGGGGGCAGGGGAGGCCGCGGCGGCGGGGGTGGCGGCGGCGGGGGAGGCAGCAGGACGGCACGTGGGGGAGGACGCTCCGAAAAGGTAACAACAGAAGCTGTTGTCTTTGCTAACAATGATGGTTTTAGTGTCCCTCACAAAGGATTCAGCTCACAGGTCAAACCGTCAGCTTGGAAAAGCTGCTGTGGAACCAGTGAGGCCCTGAAATAACAGCAGTGACCATGTGATGACCGCTGACCTGGTGTCAGCGAAGCACGTGCACCTGTGTGCTAACGACATTTAGTTTTTTAGTAGTTAATAGACTTAAACCTCGTGGTTCTAGAAGTTTTAATCTGGAGCTGCAACTTATTTTAGTTATCAGTTAATATGGCAATCAATCTGTTTAGTGTGTAGTCTATAACATGTTGGAAAATAGTAAATAAAATTCAGTTTACAATCATAGAAAATAAGCAAATATTCACAGTGGGAAGCTGAAATCAGTGTGATTCATTTTTATTTTCCTTAACTCACTGAGTGCCAGCAGTTTTTTTTTTTTTAAAAAAAACAAAGTATCTTGTTCCATTGTTTTTGTCCATTTTGAGTCATATTTCTAGACCCACAGAATATTTTGTACTATGACTCTGAAAACACTGAATAGCTCAAATGAAAGAAGAGACTCTCTATTTCATCATGAAAGAAATGTTTGTTTTTACCTTGTTCCATTCTTGTTTTATCAGAGGTAGAGTAGAGGACACTTTCACCCAAATCACCACTTTTTGTCCAGATTCTATTTGTTTTGCTCTCTAATCTCGATCGTCTCCACTTCCTGTTTTGATCTCTGTGGTGTATACTGTCTCTTTATGCTCTGACTACACAGGCTGTGTGAGAGCGCCCTCTTGTGCCTGCTGCTGAAAAAAACACTTTGACGTATAAATACACTCAAAGAGTTAAAAACAAAAAACTACTCAGCTACCAAAGTAGCTGCAGATAATTTCCTGTCATTCTTTTAATCAACTTAGCTTCTTCTCTACTTTAATCATACATTGACTGATTCAAACAGCTTGAAAGACTTTTGGATGTTGACATTCCAGAAAGTAAATAATCTACTGTAATTGAAGTATTCTAACCAATAAACCAACAGTACTGTATAGTAAATTACTGTACTTAAATTGCCTCATTTCCTCCCTGACTTTGTGATTCAACGTTCAGATTTTCCACCACAGTAAACACGATGCAAACGCTGACAGTTTTCTCTCAAGCTGAAGCGTTTAAGATGCTGACAGGAAACTGCAGATGAGCAGATTATCTGTGGGTTTGAGTGACACTTCTCCCACAAAAGCACTGATGTGATCCATCTCCTACCTTGTCCTGGTTTGTGTCTGCAGGCCAGCGGCGTGTCGGTCCCTAACGTGGACGATCCGGAGGCTTTCCCAGCTCTGGCCTGAAGGCTCCTTTTCCACCACCAGCTCCACCCATCAGCCCTTCCGGGGCCCTCCTCTACGAGGCTTGCATGCTTACCACATCTTCAAGTATATAAGAAAACAGAAAAAAAAAAAAGATTTTAAAAATAACAAGAAAAGACTGTCATCCCATCGCACCCACACCACCAGAAGACTCAAATTTTACCCGTTTTAAAAGGAGAACAAAAGACAAAAAGGCAAGAAAAGGACCTCTTGTTACACTGAAGTTTTGTATTTAGAACCATGAAAGCAGGGATGTTTTCATACTTTTCCCCCCAGAGATTATGCATACTTCATTGATATTTTTGTGCTGCTTGAATTTCTGCATTTAGGTTGAAGTGTGTGCATCTCTCCCCCCACTGAAGCTCTTTTTTTTTCCCTCCCCTTCATGACTTATGAGCTCAGTAGAAAATACTTTGTACTGGAGTTTTTTTTTCCCCTCCCAGTAATACACACTGATGTGTAGCACTACACTACATACGATACTCACACTAGATATCTGGAGTTGCTTAACATGCGTTTCAAGTGTAATTCCTCTCATCCTGACTACCCATCCCTTAGCGAGGCACAAATTCAGGATGGGTAACCAGGCAACGGGACTTCCTACTAAAGCTTGGTATTTTTCTGCTTGTCGTGCAGTGAAAGTAAAATGCCTCTTTTTTTTCCCCTCTTTTATTTTTTGATAGCTTGCCTTTTTCCCTTTTTTTTGGACCAGTGGTTAGTGATGCTTTGTATCCCCTGATCCAGATGTGCTACCTGTGTTTTCAGGGTGTCCCAGGGCCCAATGTGTATATCTTTAGGCTGGTCCTCGTAGGTCATACAGACTGTGCTACTCGTCACTTCAGGACCACTAAGCAAATATTGTATTTTTTTGTTAAGAGTGTGTGTGTGTGTGTGTGTGTGTGTTGCAGCAAAGCGTGAAGCTGAATGTGTGAATTTGTCGGCTAGTTACTTAGAATTTAAGTATTCCTCTGCTCTTAACTCTCAAAAAACAGCCGGGTTCTCACCTGAAGTAGTTCGTACTGTCTTTTGAGAAGTGACTGTTGAAACCCAGGTGAGAATGATTGGTAGGCCGCGGACATATCTCGCTCTGCGGAGCATCTCTAAATGTCTTTTAGATCTCAAAGCACTCGGTTTCATCGGCACCAGTCCTCTGAAGATTGTTTCCATCTTCTGTAAATCATACTCGCTGTGTGGTTTCTTTTTGTTTTTTTAATTATTGTTATTTTGATTTTATCAGTGCAGCAGCACCAATGCATCGTTTTTCTGGAAGAAATGTCGGCTGTCATTGTCAACAATCATGAGCTACAGAATGTAACGTAAGCTAACGTCGCTGTTAGCCACCTGTGTCAGCGTTTCCAGTGTTTTAATGAAACGGGTACGTTTCCCATCGTGTGTGTGTGTGTGTGTGTGTGTTGGGGGGCGTTGAAAGCTTTACATGCTGTGTTCTGATAGACCTGCTGGCGATGCACTGATACAGACGGCTGGAGCGGTTTTCTTCTCAGACTGTTTGAGCCACATGACAGTGAAACTTTCTCTGCAAACATCCCTGTTCTAATAAATTGCTTTAGAGGTGTTACATGTATTCTGGACGTGGCTGTTGGGTTGTTTAAAATGTCATTTCCTGTTGTGATGATGTCATGTCAGCGCATTGCCACGATAATCTCAAATTAGGC
This sequence comes from Synanceia verrucosa, assembly GCA_029721515.1. NCBI lineage: Eukaryota > Metazoa > Chordata > Actinopteri > Perciformes > Synanceiidae > Synanceia > Synanceia verrucosa. The sequence goes on from CM056554.1 coordinate 2,237,746, forward strand.
TTGGATTTAAATTTAGTCGTATTAGCAGTTAACTGGGTAAATTAATGCAGTTTAATTCAGCATCCTCTGTCATGGCCGTGATGTTGAGACTGTAGTTTGAAGTAACTTTACCTTTTTAAATTGTGCAAACAATATTTAGGCTGCAATGGTTAATTTATTTGTTGCCAACTGTTAGTTTGCTCAACGATTAATAAGGTGTTTTTTTTTAAAGAGAAAAAAAAAAACATTATTTCTCCATTTCCAATGTGAATAAAATCTTGTTTCTTTGCTCCTCTATAAAATAAACTGAATGTCTTTGATAAAATAAGACATTTTGAGGATCTTTGGGAAACACTGATTGATATTTTATAGGCCGAATGACTAAAAGATGGACGAAAACAATCAAATTAATTAACAATAAAGGTAATCCTTATTTGTTGCCCTGGATTCAAAGGCTTTAAGTCAGCAGCACCTCTCTAAATAGATAAAAAAGGTGAGGCTGTCCTGACTCTAGTGAGAAAAGTGACTTAACATAGAAGTGGTACTTCATGAAGAGGAGACACCCCCGATGAATAAAGGAAAATAATTCACCTTGAAATTTCACCAGTTGATTTCTCACATTAAAATTATTCATTTTTGCACTACGAGATTTCTCAAAATTGTTTAAATATGCCAATTAGGCATCATTTTATCAAAATTGTGGGCTTTTGCACAAAATTTCCAGAATAGAAATGGATGAAGTTTCATTTTTTTCATCTATTTAGAGTCAAAGGATTTTTTTCCTCCAGATGGGATGTACATCTATCTATATGTTCACCCTGTTTTAAGGAATAAAGCTTCTAGAAATCAGGCTATGGACAAACCCCTTAAGAATATAGAGATAAGTGATGCAACCAGTTGATAATTATTTCTTTTAAAAAAAATCTGGTAAATGTGGGAACAAGCTTAAGACGCAAACATAAATATAAACCTAAATGTATATTTTGGTTTATTTATTTCCTCTGTTATGGAAGCAAAACAGCCTGAAATATCATTAAAATGTGTTTTTGCCTTTAGTGTTCAAAGAGTGTAAGTGAATCAAGATGTTTCGCCTCTTTCCGCTTCCGTCATCGCTAATAACATTGGTTTGCGCATGCGCACACAGACTTTAACGCTTCCGCTTGAACTTTGTCGACTCGCTGTCTCTACGGAAACCATGGCGGAGCCCCGAAACCGTCGACACGAGCTCGGCAGCAGACGGTTGTCTCCTGAAGGAGCCTCCTCCACATCCGGTGACAGCTCCACGGTTTACCAGAGACTAACGGCTGCGGGGTTTTACGGAGTCAGCTCGTTCCTCATCGTTGTCGTCAACAAAAGCGTCCTCACCAGCTACAGGTAAAAGGTGCAAAGGCCACAGAGGTGACAGGAAGCTTATGAGAAATATGGAGGAGGAGATGAACTCTGTGTTTACGAAAGGAAAAAATGTTCACTTTGGTCACTCTGAGCCAAGCAGAGACCCTCTGACGAGCCACCAACCAAACTGCGTTCATTTTTTTCACTATTTAGTGGGAAAATCTTCTGCAAATTAGCTCTTTAAACAGAATTAGTAATTGTCAACACCTCCTATTAAAGTGAAACTTTTACAGTGGAAATTCTCTTTAAGTTATTATTATTATTATTATTATTATTATTATTATTGATTAAAGTTATACAGCATACTAAAATAAATCCAAAAATAATTCATAAAAAACAGCAAAATCTCAAGGTGCTTCACATAAAAGGTCTCATAGCATATTTTTTATTTTTTAACCAACATTTGCTGAAAGCAGCATTATGTGTCACATCCCTCTGGTATGAAGATGAGCTCATAGTGGTTATTTCTGTTATTACACTCACTGTTATCTACGTGCTTGGTTGTTAAATTAACTTTAAGCCTGTTGTCTGATCTCTTATGGCTGTTAAACACCAAAAGTTACATGGATTGGTTTGAAATGACAAAAAAAAACGTTCAATAATGTGTATGCAGCTTTTTAATGTTGTAAGAGGTCATGCATGCATTCATTTCTATATGCATATTTAGGTTACCTTTAGTAGGGTTAAAGAAGGACTCTCACCTTAATGGCCCAACAAAGGAGATGAAGTGTGGACTGCATCCAGACAGGTCCAACATGGAGCTGAACCAGGGATCCTTGTTGTCTAATAAACTTCAAATCCAGACACTTTACTTTTATTTTTACCTCCACTGATCTTTTCAGAGGAGAGAAACTGAATTAAACGTCAAACGATCTCCTGCTTTCACCTCCTCTCTGTCCTCCTCTGCACTGATTGGGTTCATTTCCCCTCCTCCACCTCACAGGTGTGTCTCATTTAGCTCACCTTTATTTCCTGTCAGGGTGGAAAAAAAGGGCTATTCTGCAATTTTTCTTTCTGCTGCACATTAACAGAAGCTCTAACAGTCAGATAAATGCAGTAGCACACAGAGATGTTTAACTTTCACACATAAATAAATTTAGTGTTTAATCAGTGTTTCTACTTTATGTCCTGATGCAAAATATACAACACTAGTAGAACATCCTCGTCACATTTACAGTTTTTAGTCATTCATACATTTGTCTGCATGTTTTACAGATTTCCATCATCAACATGTGTCGGAATCGGTCAAGTAAGTTCGTCTTAAACATGCGATTTATTCAAATATGTTCATTTTGTGCCACCATGGGTCGCTCAGTAAAAACAGTATCAAAAGACGGAGTTTGATTTCATCGCTCCCGGGGGGGTTGATTATCTAAAAAGGTAAATAATAATAATAAATAAATAAAAGTAAAATAAAGATTTAAATAAATTAAATTCAAAAAATGAATTTAAAAAAGATGAAAAAAACATAATTATTATAAAAAGGCCCCCTTCTCCCCAAAATAAATGGCATGCATCTGATAAAAGTGTTGGAAACATCTGGGATGAGTAATAAACATAATAGACTAAAATATATGTGCATATGTAACATATAGGCAGAGCTGTTTAGACATTTTAATTTCACCTCTGCGTCTCCTTGCTTCGATCACTCTGCAGATGTTGGCGACTGTTGTAGTTCTGAGGACGGCGAAGCTGCTGGGTTTTATCTCGTTTCCAGACATGGATGGGAGTATACCAGGCAAGGTGGGGCTGCCATGGAGTCAGTCCTCCTTTTACACATCAGAGCTAACATGAGTCTAACATGTGTTCGTGTCCTCCAGATGTTCCCTCTGCCTCTGCTCTATGTGGGGAATCAGATTTCAGGCCTGTTCGGGACACAGAGACTCAAGTTAGACCTTCTTTTTACTGGACTCTGAACTGTATGATATGAGAGATAATTTTCTTTAATATGAAACGAATGATCGTGTTTTCTTTTTTCCCAGTTTGCCCATGTTCACAGTTTTGAGGAGGTTCACTATTTTCCTCACTATGGTGTTCGAGGGACTCCTGCTGAAGTAAGTTTCCTGTCCTATTTATATAATAATTATTATTACAAGGCACTTTCAGTTTTATAAAACAGCTGACACTCAGTGAGTAAATGAGCTGTGTTTTTTTTTTTGTTGTTTTTTTGAAAAACAATTACTCGTATTGGTAAAGTGTTAAGCTGGTGCAGGCTGACAAACTGCTTAGTTTTCTCCTCAGTATTGAAAAAGAGCCGTCAAAAACATGAACAAACAGGGTCCATGTTTAATAGTAAAATCCTTTTGAATCAAACTGTCTCCTCACAGGAAGACTTTCTCTGCGTCCGTTAAAATCACCGTGTTCACGATGATCTTTGGTGCTTTCATCGCTGCCAGGTGAGACGAGTCCACCTTCATGCTGACGTCATCCTCTTCACACCTGTCTCCTCCTCTGATATGTCCTTTATTTATTTATTTTGCAGCGCAGATTTAACTTTCGACCTGGAAGGATACGTCTTCATAATGCTGAACAACGTCCTGACGGCGGCCAGCGGGGCGTTCGCCAAGCACAAACTCGATTCTCAGGTGAGTCGAGCTGCTGGTCAGCTGACCTGCTGAGCGCGAGGCGTCGTCATTCAGCTGTTTGCTGCTCTTCCTGTAGGAGCTGGGAAAATATGGACTCCTCTACTACAACGCTTTAATCATGATTTTCCCCATCGCGGCGTTCGCTTACTACTCCGGCGATTTGCAAGCGGTAAGAAGTGTTTGTTATTTATAAACACAAATATACTCATGTTTATGTTTATATTTCAGGCTTCCCACTGTTTCTTAAAAAGTCTTAAAATGTCTTATTTTAAAATCTGGGTAATTAAGGTCTTAAATTGTCTTAAATTTACCGTATTTTTGCTGTAAGTATTAAATTTTCACATGGTACGTTTAATGCCAACGGGAAAACACAGTGGCCTGCCGTAAAACTGGAGACTGCTTTAAGTGTTATTATTTTATTATTCTGTATGTAATGTAACTTATGTATGTTATGTTGGCTCCGTTCTGCATCACAGTGGGGAATTGAAAAGATTGTTGATAACAAATGGGAAAGGTTAAGTTTTAATTTCCAATCTAGGAGACAATAAAATCAGTATTTTCTGCCAAAGAAATTAAATTATATTTAAGTTGTATTTGAAAAGGTATTAAAAAGCATTAAATTTGACTTAGGATGGTGCAAGAACCCTGCAGTCTGAAACTTTGAGCAATTATGACAAAAGGTCACGACATTCTGACAGTAGTGCATGAGACAGATAATCTGTGAAATTAGATTAAATATGGATGAATATTCTGTCACTGTGATGTTTGCTGTGGTGTTATCAGAGGCAGAGGACACTTTCACCAAAATCACCACTTTTTGTCCAGATTCTGTTTGTTTTACTCTCTAATCTCGATCGTCTCCACTTCCTGTTTTGATCTCTGTGGTGTATACCGTCTCTTTATGCTCTGATCTCCCAGAAGCCCCAGCGTTACTCACAGGCTGTGGGAGAGCGCCCTCTTGTGCCTGCTGCTGAAAAAACACTTTGATTTTGTGTCGTTTTAATTGTAAAGCAGCTCTAATGCTGTGATCTAATCATCAGAAAGTGAGTTTTTATTCCTTCTAAAAGTGGAAACATAAAAGTTGAAAAAGAGCACAGAATGGGACCTTTAAGGGAGCTTTACTCCTCGGCTCACATTGTTTTGCTTATGAATATGCCATGATTTGCTCTTCCTGTGTGTGAGTGCAGGGGTTGGAGTACAGCGGCTGGTCGGACCTGCTGTTCGTTGTGCAGTTCGGGCTCTCCTCTGTCATGGGGTAAAAACCAGTCTGCACGCATCAGTCGTTAACACTTAACCTTTAACACTTAACCTCCCTCTCTGCTGCTCTTGTCTAACCGCTCTTCAATGCGCCGCTCAGCTTCGTCTTGATGTACTCCATCATGCTTTGCACGCAGCACAACTCAGCGCTCACCACCTCCATCGTGGGCTGCGTTAAGGTACGTCGTGTCGCTCTGGTCCTGGATCAGCGGGTCAGGATGTGACGTGAGCGCTGACTATTTATCTGTCATCCTGCAGAACATCCTGGTGACCTACATCGGCATGGTGTTTGGAGGAGACTACATTTTCAGCTGGACTAACTTCATAGGTCTGAACATCAGGTGAGGATCAGTTTAAGCTGCTGCTGAGGTGTTTTTCAGTCTGGGGACAAAATGTTGACGCGTCTGGTTTCCTTCAGCATCGCTGGCAGTCTGGTGTACTCTTACATCACCTTCACTCAGGAGCAAACAAGTAAGAGCACATCCCATCATGTCATTAAATCCACACGCTCAACATGCTGCAGCTTCCTGAAAGTTATTGTTTTGCATTTAATTTTACAGAAAAGGCCTGAAACAGTCCAGAACCAACACTGAGAACTTCCTGTCCTGAACACATCTCATGTTTTCTGTGTGGATGGGGAGGCGTCTGTTTTTAACACAACATATTTATGTCTGTAATTAGTCAACACGCTGCAGTGACTTTTATTATTATTATTATATAGCTTTGATTAAGTGCCTTAATCTTTTTTTATAATTATATTTTACTTCTTATGTCATGAGAATGTTTATATTTTATAAATTAATAAAATTTATGATTTTTAAGAATTGTTTTATTACAATACTCACATGTCGTATTGAGTTTTTGTTTTAATAGAGCTATTCCCAAAAAAATGACTTTTCATTCACTTTGCTTTTTTTTTTTTAAATTCCCTATTTTTTTTTAGAGTGTGTTCACATTGTAAAGGAGTTGCCAGTGTATTATAATGACATTTACGGCTTATAAGATATTTATGTATAATTGGGATCTGGAAAAAAAAAAAGAAATCAAATAAATTCAACCCCTTCTTTGAATCAAACTCAGTGTTGACTTTTTGTTGTGTTCGGGCAGAAACAGTTTGAAAACAAACAACACAACAACCCAAGACTCATTAATACATTTATTAAATATAACCAATGTTATTCCATTCATAGCCAGTCTTGGAATACACTTCGTTTTTATTCATGTCGTCATTTACAGAGAGAAAAAAAATCATTGTCAACAAAAAGGGAAAGAAAACACTACATGGATCAACGTTATCCGAGACAAACTCCTCTTAATGTGGAACAGGAACTTGGAAGCTGGAGTAGAAAGGAAAACGCAGAAGCATCAAGCTGAACAGCTACTGTACCAAAAACAAAGGTCCGCTCTGTTCAACTGCGAGAAATCCACTCGGCGAACGCTGGTCGAAACGAAGCACTTTTGATTTTTAAACCGCTTCAACCAAAAGACGAAGCTCTCTGCACAGGAATGGCTACTAAAGTTATGATTATTACATCTGAAATACTTCTCAACAAAAAGCAGAACAGCCTACGAGGAAGACCAGAACAAACAGTTTGATATAGATATATATATAAAAAAAAATGTACCAACTGCTCAAGGTAGGAAATCTATACAAACTTTACATTAAAAATCATGGACGTTGTGTCTAGTAAAAACAAAGCGTTGAGCAAAGCACTATGAAAATCCAAAAATACAGAGATCTTCTACATGATGAATTCTAACACAGGACATCACTGATGTCAGCTGCTTTACACAAACAAACCAGCGGAGGAGGGGAGGAACCGACCCGTCGGTTTATTCACCAGAATCAAACGAACAGCCGTGATCGAGGAGTGAAAAGTAATTCTGCTGGGTTTGATGCCACTCCTTATCAGCAAAGAAGAGGAACATACAATCAAAGTGCAACTAAAGAGCGAGCGCTGGCTTTGCTCTTCTCGTGTTCGTCTTTTTTCTTTTGTTTTCGGACAACTTATAAGCACAGACTAGTTTAAAACGTGTCCCATCATCGTGTGTCACTGAACGTTCAAATCGCTTGAACAGCAGTTACCTACCATAGCTTTTCTTTCGTTAAAAAATATAAATATCTCTTGTGTAAAAAAATATCGCAGGTGATTTTATTTTCAAGAGTACAAATAGAAAACAGAAATTCTTGGCAATTTTTTTTAAGTTTTTTTTTTTTCCTCAGTTTTTTAAGTGAGTCAGGTCTCCAGAAGAAGGGAGTAAAGACGATGTTAGAGGAGTTTTTTAGGACATGATGGAGCTGAGGGTGCTTTGGGATGAGCTCTACATCCCTGCTGGTGGACCAGCTGCAGCCTGGTCTGTGTTCTACATGTTGGGACGCTCGGTGACCTCTGACCTCATCAAAGAGTCTCTGCTCTCAGGAGCCACGGCACTCACAGGCCCAGCAGTTCAGCGTCTATTAGTCTACGTCATAAACTCCGCCTCCGTCAGTTCTCCTGTGTTCTGGATGGCTCCACCTCGCTCGGGCCCAGCGCCTCTGCCTCCGTCCTGCACCTCTTGGCCAGCCGTTCATGTGCTGCCGTCACCTCCGCCGTGTCCCTGTGGTCCAGTCGAGGCTCCAGAGAACCGTTGTGGTCGACGCTGGGCTGGCTGCAGCCGTTGGAGCTGTTGTCCGAAATGGGAGGAGGAGGAGGAGCGTCCACTGACGGATGGGACGGACCGTTGGACTGAACCGAAATCAGTCCGACAGGCTTGACTTGATTCACCGGAGGAAGCGCAGCGCCGTCCACCGAGTGGCTGGAATTGTGGCTTGTGATACCTGACAATTAAAAGAAATTAAAAGTGGTTTGAGAAAAAGTTGCAAAACAGTGTGGAAGTATCAGTCCTTGACCAGCTTCTGAGATATTAGTGTGAACAGAAAACGCCTGAGAAACATTCGAACGAGTACGCAGTTTATGGAAAGAGAGATCCAAGGTTCCTGCACCATTTTAAAAGTTTAATACTTTTTAAGACCTCAACAAATATAATCTAAGACCTTAAAATATCATAACAACTTATTTAGTAGAAAACAGTCAATTTATTTTCAGGCCTGACCAATATGGAGTTTTTACTTTTTTCTACAACTTTAATTTCACAACTTTCAAGAACAAATAAGCGAACTTTGTGAAGAAAATAACGTGCAACATTGAAGTAAATCTCTGAATCCTGTGCTTTCCTATTGGCATTAAATGCGCCATCTGAAAATTTAACACCTACAGCAAATTGACAGTAAATTTAAGACCTTAATTACCCAGATTTTAATTTAAGATTACTGCTGAAATGTTCAGACATTATTCATTCATTATTATTATTCAATGCAAAGATCAGCACTGCTCTATCAGACGTGTGCAACAATGATATTCATTCATTATTAAAGCAAAACATCTGATTTCATTTCACTTCATTTTTGTTGACAGTATTTTTCCTCTAATGGTGTTGTCCCAGTGTTGCAGCTCTTAAGTTGCTCTGCTTTTATTGATCTTTAAATTGTTCTGTCGCTTTGTGACGCTGTGGCATTAATAAAGGTTTATCTTATTTAAACTGTAATAACAGCCCAGCGCAGATATCTAAAAAAAAAAAAAAAAAGACACTACTATCTGAAGCTTGTCCAGCGCTCTGGGACACACACACACATATATATTTCCATGTGATCAGACAACATTTTAAACATGTTTAAGATGTCAAATGAAGCGTGAGGCAGCTCAAAGAGCAGCACGTTCATCAGAAGCAGACTCTCTGGGTCTTGGTTTGACTCTTAAAGTGAACTGGGATCAGTTGTTTGTGCTCCGCTCACCATTCTGGCTGCTGCTGTCTTCCCTCTCCGAGTGGCTGGCGCTGCTGCTGGAGGTGGTGGGAGGAGGCGACGCCGCCCTGCTGGACGTGGCGCTCTCCGTCTCGTCCAGTAATCTGTCCATGTAGTCTCTGAGGAGACAGCGACACACAAACCTCCACTCAGTTTTATCTGTTAAACTCTGCCTTCACTGCTCTTTGCTCCTTCAGCTGCACGTCTTTACTGTTCGACCCTGGCGGCACATATTAATGATATAACACATCCAGAAATAGAATACTTTTTTATTTCTGCCCCATTGAGGGAAATTCACCCACCACAGCAGCACAGACAAATTACAGTAATAAAAACAAAAAAATAAACAACAGCAAAGACAGAATAAGTAGTACTGATAGAATAAATATTTACATTATATACTAAATAACAAAGGATGAAAAATATTTTTAATTTTAACTCTTATTTAAACAAGTATTAGATGAATATAGTTGTTTTTTGCTATTTGTTATGTAGATGTGGACCTGTAGAAATAGTCATTAAATAAAAAAAAGCAGTGCCAATATTTTCTGTGCAAAAATTGTAGCCAGAGACAAAATTCATATTATATCTATTGTTTTATTGCCTTCAGAGCTCAGGCAGCACATTAGATTATATAGAAATACATTTTATTGGCTTGCTGTGCACTCTGAGTAAAATATAATAATAATAATAATAATAATAATAATAATAATATAAATCTAACCGACACTTTATGATCCACTGAAATGACACTGAGATCTGTTAACACCTTTAAAAAAAAATAAAAATAAAAAAAGCTAAACTCACTTTTAAGCTTTTAAGTAGGTAATAATAATGCAGAATTCCCAAAACGGAACATAAAATAAGGAATTATCCCACAAAACTGAACATGAAAAAATGCTTAAAGTATAAAAGTGAGAATCTGTTTCTATCAGCAGGTTTGATGTTTATTTAAATCATGAAACCTCGCCTGAAATATCAGAATCAACCGACAGATCGACCTGAAAGAGGGACGGTTTCTTTCATTAATAACTTGCACACAGCTTATATTTCGATTTATTTCTAAAAACTTACGTGACGCCGGGGTGAAGGTTGTATTTCCTTTTCCCAAGTCTGGTTTGCTGTGCAAAGAAATCATAACGCTCAGACTTCTTCCACATGTAATAAAAGGCCACACATTCTCCTACAGACCTAGTTCTCACCTGAAAGATTTAATTCAGCAGACATGAAATAAACATTATTACCATCGCCTGAAGGGACACATTCAGCACAATTTCAAACAAGAGACAAATCAAATTATTGCTTGGGACAAAACCATCCACAGACACTTCAACAAGACCGCCAAAGGAAAAAAAACATAATAATAATTTGATTTGTCTCAAAATGCAACGAGGTTGGAATCAACCCCGTTGCATCACACAGCAAACACATCAACATTTGTGTGAAATGATTTTAATGTTTGGGCATGCCAGAATAATCATGTGACTTTCAGACTCTTACCTTGTTGGCCTGTATTAAATGAAAGTCTTTCCCATAAGCTTTTAGTCCTTGTTCAAAATTTCTACACTCCTCCTCCGTCCAAACAGATAGCTCCTCTGTTTCAGAGACAATAAGAGGCGATCTTCATTTGCTCATCATTTTTCCACAAAAACATCAGAGAAATGTGGAGGAAGCATGTGAAACAGACTGTCTGCTTACCTCTGGCTGCTTTTACATTAAACCTCAGTCTTCTTAAAGCTTCCTCTGTGTCAAAGTCACATTTGACTAGTTCATACAAGGCCTGCAGGGAAACAACACGTTATGAACACATATCTACAATAAACATCTTGTTTTTAATTCAAAGTATACTGCAGCCTTACTCAACATGTTTTTGACCCCTAATGTCCACTGGATGCGGAATGACGCTGACGTCCACTGTCCGTCAATACCCACCAGATCCTCCTGCTGTGGCTCCACCGGACAGCTGAAATCGCGAGAACGAGATCTCGCTGATTGACGAGATCTTGCGAATTCATGTATAATCGTGCGATATAGCGGGTTGTAGCGAAGCGTCAGTGAAAGAAAACCACCCTGTGTCCACTGGGTAGAAGGAAATCAATTACACGATCCGCTGTGAACGCAGATTATTTTATTTTGAAAATAAACCGGATGTTTTCTTGTGTGTCTGTACATGACTTCCTGTGATCATGCGCCGTGTGCCGACAGATCTGCCGATTTGTTTCGGCAGGCGTCGGCGGCGTTCCGCATTCAGTGGAAATTAGGGGTAACAGTAACAATGACAAACCAGTGAAAAGACAGACGACGTGTTCATCTGTCTCTCAACTGTTTACAAGTTGCTATGGCAACACGACGAATTATGTGCTGTGTTTTTGTTGTTGTTATATTGTGTGGTAAAATAGTAGTTTATAAGAGCAAAATATCTGTTGCATGCAAATTTATATTGCTGATTATTACTGTTGTATGCGTCGGATGTTGTGGTGGCTTGTCTGCATTGAAATAAGTGCAAACTGAATTTTCTTCTGCGTAATTATTCTTTTGGTTGTTCAGTACTATCAGACTTCCTCATCCATAAAGGTTTCGAAGTGTTCTGAAGAAAAATGTAACGTTGGACAGCGGTCTGAATCGTGGATTTCGTGATCAGAGTAGCTACACCCTTCCTTCCTAAACTAAAATCATAAATATGCCACTCGTTCAGGAAATGAAAACTAGTCCATGGCAGAGAGAGGAAACAAACTAAAGAAAGAAACTGCTATTAAGGGAAACCATTAAGAGTCCAGGTGAGGAAATGGATTTATTTATTTTTTATGTCACTTACTCCGTCTGAACTTGTACCGAGTTGTCTTTTATTTTATTCTTTTGATCTAGCCTGGTTTTGTTATCTTCCATGACTTTTTTAACTCATTGAGTGCCAGCCCTTTTATAAAACAGAAAGAACCTTGTTCTAGCGTTTCTGTCCATTTTGAGTCATATTTCTAGACCCACAGAATATTTTGTACTATGTCTCTTAAAACACTGAGTAGCTCAAATGAAAGAAGAGACTCTCTATTTCATCATGAAAAAAATGTTTGTTTTTATCTTGTTCCATTCTTGTTTTATCAGAGGTAGAGTAGAGGACACTTTCACCAAAATCACCACTTTTTGTCCAGATTCTGTTTTGCTCTCTAATCTTGATCATCTCCACTTCCTGTTTTGATCTCTGTGGTGTATACTGTCTCTTTATGCTCTGACTACATCTCCCAGAAGCCCCAGTATTACTCACAGGTTGCGTGAGAGCGCCCTCTCCTGCCTGCTGCCTGAAAAAACACTTTGACGTTTTATCACATCTATGGCACTCAGGCGTCAGATTTTATATGACGTTGAAATACGTTAATGGCACTCAAAGAGTTAAGAGGTGATCTGGGCCGCATATGGATTCATTCTTTTAGCGTCTCACTGCTCTCCTCGTGAATTAACAGGTAAACATGAGCACTGGTCTTCTGTGCAACATACCCTGCAGGTAAAACTGTACATTGTGTATATATGTAGAATATGCAGAAGCACTTTATCCATCTTAGCTGCCGTTCACTGTTATTTTATTTCGGTCTTTTCATGCGGTTTGTTCACAGTGAAAAACATGAAGCCCCTGGTCAGCCTGGAGATATAGATGAACTGCCATCACCTGTTCGTTGTCTTTGATATGGGATCCCTCTGGGATTGCATCCACCCCTTTCTCCTCTCCTGTCCGCCGTGATGCCTCCGTCAGGAACTCCACCACTTTTCCTTCAGGAAGACACTCAGGGTTCCACAACAACTGGTCATCATTTTCATAAACTACAGGAAAAACAAAATCAGAGAAACAGGCACCGTCAACCTTTTGTCTACGTCCCAAACTTTAGTTCTTGCGGACCAAGAGGGAGACAACAAACATCCAGCTTACCTTTTTCATTGTCTTTATATTTACACAGACCAACAGGAGTTTCTGCCTGATACATGGAGCCCACCATGATTTCCTGTTGGGATTAAGCACACAGTTCAGACTGGTTGACAATTATAATTTATAATATTTAAAATTGACACTGAAAATATTTCTTTGTTTCCTTGAGAAACAGTTTCTCCATTTGAGAAGTTAGCTCAGAGTATTTCTGCAGTTTTTTAAGCCACTAATCCATCAGAGAAACAGCCAACTTTGATTACCAAAAGTCAAATGTGAAGTGGCACTGCACATGCTGCAAATCCAAACATAAACAGGAAGTAGTTTGTATGCAAATTCATTGGATAAAGTTGTTCTGAAATGTTTTTGACAGTGTAGTATAATTCAAGATGTAATCTGACAGCATAAAGGTCTGAGACTGATAAATAAAGTTCTTTCTCACCTTTTTCCAGTCTTCAGAGGGAACATAGTCCTCATCTTCATCCGACTCCTCCTCTGCATCATTATTACCTGAGATGCAATGTGATATCCATTTAACCAGCTAAATATCACAAAATAATTCTGCATTTAGTAGCACATCAAGAGAAACGAGCAGAGATGAAACGAGGTAAGAAGGAACATACTTTCAAAGTATTTGAGTTTTTGGGGACGAATAAGATCTGCGGTGCCGAGAGACCTGACTGAGCGTGTGCGGACTTCAGAGGTCGCCTGGACCTCGTCCTCTGGTCCTGGTGAGATCTTAACACCCTCACCCTGGAAACATATACAAACGCAAATATATAAATAAAAATTAAGAAAAAAAAAAAAATTATGGAAATCATCCAGAGATTAACATACTTCACTTCTCTTTAACTCCCCAGTACTTCTACTGCTTTCATCATTGTCTAGGTCATCTTCCTCATCCTCTTCCTCATCATCCTCTTCTTCCTCGGGTTCTTCCTCCTCCTCTTCCTCGTCATCTGCTGGTGAACCGCCACCATAACCATACAGACTAAGCAGCTCATGAATGGGCATCTCTCCTTCCTGTTGACAGAAACCCAACATTATTCCTTGACTGTACAATAAACTAAACTTGCACCAAATAATTTCACATCTAAAAGAATATTTTTGTTCTAAAAGTCAGCACTGAAACCTGACATTATTCCCACACTGACTGTTTAATATGATGAGCTTAACAACTAAAACTCACCCGCGCGAGATCTTCAATCTCATTGGCGTTGGTCTCATCTGTTGCCTCCAACATTTCCTCTTCCTCCAGGGTGCGTTCATCATCAAAGTCATGGACAAGCATGTCTGCTGATGGGTCAAAATCATGGTCATCGGAACCTGCTGAACCTCCTGGAAGAGTAAAAACAGAAATAGGGCTGCAACATTTACGAATGGAAGTTATGAACAAATCTAATAAATGTCCAACCAGTATTTCTGTTTGAATTACATGTACAGGATATGCAATTTAAGATTAGCAATATCAATGTGCATAAAATACTATAACGTGATTTAATCAAAGTTAAATGAAAATCTGTTTGCTTGTTTAATTCAGAAGCCTAAAGCTGACAAATCCAAATATTATATTTTATCGCTAACATGTTTTTAACAATATTTCTTCTGCATATCTGCACACTATTTGCATTGGCTTATGTATTTTAGGATTTAGTGTTTTAGTTTTTTTTTTTTTTAAATAAATACATATAAATATATTAAGTATACTGTCATAATTAAATATTATGTCTGAATTTTTTGAGTCTATCTTTGCTCTTTTTTCTGTATTTTTAACATGTGCTGCTGATTAGACAATTAAATATTTACTTAGTTTTATTTATTATGTGTATTTATTATTTATTGCATGTATTATTGTTGTGTGTCGTGTTTACAACATACTGACTATATAAAAATATTAATAAAACAAACAGACAACATGCAGGTCATTTAGCATTAGACTATCGATCAAATTGGACATTAGTATGATAAAATCAATGCCATGTCACACAAAAAAAGCTCCAATTTCACATACCTGGGCTCGAATTCCCGACGGAGGGCTGGAAAACGGAAAAAGAGAAATAAAGTTAAAGAACAGCCTCTGAAGTAAAAATCTAATTAGGTGTAAAATGAGAACCAGTCTGCCGCTGTGTCACATTATGAAACCGATGAGAGGAAAAAAAGCGCGCTCGACCCGAAAAACTGACTGCAGTTCAATAAGAGAAGAAACAAAGAAAACTGTCAGTACTTCTAGTGTAGCCTCTCAATAGTACCATAGATACAGTGGTGTTTACCGCCTGCGTGCAGCCACAGTTAGCTAAAACAGGCCACTGTTTACTAGGCTGACTGGCTAACTTACACAAAAAATAGAAAGCTAAATCTCCTTTTATATGTTCAGCTAACGCGTCCAAGTTGCGCTTGGTATCAACTACCTGCGAATAACAGACAAAATAATAACACATACAGTCGTTCAAGCCGCGAAACAACCGCTTGGTGTCTAATTTAAAAAAAAAAGTCAATATAGACAGCGGAGTATTCAGAAACAAAACCACCAAGTAGCATCGCTAACGCTGCCGCTACCTTCCTCCGTGGCTAGCTCGGCTAACGTTAGCTAAACCCGAAGTTTACTAAACAGGACTGTGTCAAGAAATGGCTCCGGTCCAACAAAGCAAACACTTGACTCTTAATTTCGTGTGTTGAGGCTATAGCGCACACAAGATACGGCAATAATTCGGCAGAACAAACTGTTCCGCAGCATACGTTTATTTTTTTTTTTCCCCTCCGGAATATTTATTTCACTTTCTTACCTCCGCCATGTTTGCAATCCTGCAGGGTCACGTCAGGGGTTGCGACAGTTCCCGGATGTAGAGCCCCGCCCACCTGCAGTATGAAGAACGTGATGCTTCAGAAGCAGGACGATGCAGTGACACAATACAACAGAGTAGAACAGAAAATAAACGTTTTAATAGATTTAATGATAAGATAAGAAATACAAATAATAATTAATATTTCCAGAATTTACCTAAAAAATAAAGAAAGAAAGACATTTTTAATGACCAATGAAAATAAATACAATAAATAAAATGTATTATTACTATTAGGACTATGGATATGAAGTATAAACATGTGTGCAAATTAGTTAATGACAAATTAGTTATTAGTTAATTTGCTATTATGTAACATTATATTCAGCAATTAGCAAATGAACACAGAGATATCAATGGAAAGAAATAATGACTTATATTTTTAAATTTTTTTATGTATTGGTTTTTATTTCTGTTGCGTATAGTCACTTAACCTATTAGTTACCAGCTCTCTGTGTAATTGTAAAGATGCATTTGTTTACTTACTTGCTTGCTTTGTTGTTACCTACCTATTTTTTCCTACTTATTCTTCTTCTAAAAACATACTTTTACTTTACTTCTTTAAATGATCGATGTTCTTGTTTTTACATATCAAATCAAATGCTTTTATTGACATTATATGAAAGTGTATAAAACAAAATGAGGAGCGCTGTTTCACTTGGTGCTTAATAAAAATATAAAAGCAGTCAAGACTAAAGAAAACACAAAGGATTTCTATGGGTATTGCAGTGTTATTGCTTTTCAGTTATTGTATGTTTATTGATTTACAGGTTGTCTGATGGCAGTTTTAATACAGTTATTTCACACCGTATGTGTTATTGGTGTTCAGTGTGTAAATACATATATTCACTTTTATATTTATCTATATTTATTGTAATGTTGTGCTATCTATGTTGCTGCTGTGACACTGTACATTTCCCTGTTTGTGGGAAGAATAAAGGATTATCTCAGTTTATATACGTAGAATGTTTTCACTTTTCCTTTTTGAAAGTTGTCTGCAAATCCCTAAAGATTGCTTAAAAAAGGGGAGAATCTAATGAAAGATGTAAGTTCAGAACAATATGGGATGCCAAGAAGAGTTCATACTTCATATTCATGTCAACAAAACTATTTAAGAGATATCTTGTGTGTACCGTATTGCTTAAACAAGTATTTCCAAATTAAAGGGACCAATCAGTAAATATGACTATTTAACATGGAACAAATTCAAACATCTAATATTAATAAACTTTTATTTTATTTCCTGCTATGATAAATTAATTTCCATCCCTCTGTGCTTTATCAAAAGCAACTGCGCTGAAAAGGTTAATTCATGATACTTATATAATATTTTTTTGATTTTGGTCATGGTAAGTCATAATTTTATGGTCTGGTAATGACTATTTCAAGGTCAACTATTCTGAGACAGTTCAATTTGACAACAAGCGCACCGGTTAATGCAACTGTGTCTTCCGGGAATCACTGATTTATGCTCATGATAGCGGCCACACACTCCACTATGTTGCTATGTAGAGAGCCATCACCTCAGTTTGTTGTTGGATGGATATCTCAATCGATCCATTAGGCAACATTTTGCTAAATCCGCGGCAATAAAAACCCTGCAGATCGGACGTACAAGAGCAATTTTCTTCCCTTTAACATTTACGAAAACGCTGTCAATCAGTCATGATCACAATGGCCTAGATTCCCACACATATCCCGAATGACCAGACTGACATCCGCTGTTAAAAGCCCATGATGGTTGCCAAAGATAACACACACCGTTTACACTGGCATCATCTGAGGAGGACTTGGGGACAATGTGTGACATCACTGACCGCATAAAAAGGGTCGGTCGGGGCCGATGTTTCATGAGAATGAACAACATGAGATCCCAACTTGTGCTTGCGATGCTGCTGTGCATGTTGTGTGCAGCACAGGTTCAGACAGAGGACAACACAAACACTCTGAGGCTGTGTGGCCGGGCGTTCGTGCGGGCAGTGGTGTACACCTGCGGAGGATCCAGGTGGAGAAGACTGATGGTGCAAGATGGTGAGTACCGTCACCTGAAAAGGTCTTTGCACCTTTGGGGGTTCATTTCACAACTGCTTAATACATTACTGACAGGCCGATGTCTCTTGGCAGGAAGCAGGGAGACTCAGCTGAAGACAGATGTGTCAGTGATGGACCGTCATCGGCGGGACCAAAACCAGGCACTGATATCAGCGTGCTGTCAGCTGGGCTGTCGAAGGAGCGACCTCTCCATGCTCTGCTAGAGGGGGACATCCCACAGGGGTTGTCATCAATCTGTCATTCAGAAGTTTGAAATAAAATCTTCAGAACATTAGGACAAGATAGTTTTTCATGCTACCAAAAAATAAAACAAACACCATGAATTTTGCTTATAAAATTCTTGTTTTGTGATTTTATACTGTACATGGTACAAATTCACAGCATCGTAGAAGAACTCTTCTACAGCCGCTATCTTTCTGTGTCTGTGAGAAACTATTCAACATGTCTGCGTGTTTCACTCAAAGTAAACAGCGTAGACGGTCGCTATGCCAAACAGAGAGCTGTTCTTGAAGGAGTAGGAGGCGAAGGTGTCATTGGATGCATCCCACAGGCAGCGGCTGCTGATCTGCATGCTCTGCCCAGTGAGCTGGCCGATGTGGACCAGGACGACGATCTTATACCGCGGAATCATGAGGTCCTTCACACGGGCTCTTATCACCTGGGAAGGGTAATCCAAAGAATGAAACTGACAGAACAGAAACTAAATGTATTCAACAGGTGCTGCATGACCGAGCCTTTCCAGTCATATTTACCTCACATATTGTTTTTGTCATTTTCTGAGACCATTCAACTTCGTACTTCTCCTCTTGGAGGTAACTGGTGAGCACATCCTTCAGTATGTCCGTGACAGCAGGAACAGGGATGCGTTTGTAAGGTCCTGTGGTCCAGAAACCAAAGAAAATAATTCTTCAAGTGCAGTTGGTCTGGTTAGTAAAAACACTGTGATGCTTTAATCTGAGGCATGAAAACAAATGAGTTGAACTCACAGTTGCTTTGACATGTCACTGATCTTGTTCAGCTTCCACCCACCCCTCCCAGGCAAATCACATAATTGTAAATTACATAATTGCCCAAATAATTTGATGAACTAAATGTCTTCAAGAATCAAAAGCACACAGTACATCTGATGACACCGTGGTGCAGCAGGTGTGCCACACAGGTGAATATTATCTCACCCAACTGGTAGGTGTTCTCCATTGTTACGGCCATCCGAGCGTTGTCATCATGGTGTGCTAGTTCATCCATGTATGACACAGTACTCACAGAGCTGAAACACATGATGAGATGAATGCTTTGTCAGTGTTGTCCTGTAACCTGTGCTGGTGTTTTGCAGCGTTGGCTACTCACTCCTTCGTCCTGCCAGTTGTTTCTTTGCCTCTGACTCCATGACTTCCCTCTGAAGGCACCTTGCTTGTCCTCTTCTCTCTCCTCTGGCTTTTGTCTTTAAGCAGGTGCAGGTCAGACATGACAGCCTCCCCTTCCTTTAACCTCCTTTACATCCTAAATACATTGACGTTAGCTCAATTAGTTCATCTAGTTAAACAACACACACAGTGGTAACTTATCACACAGCGGCTGATTCCCATCAACATCATATATTGTTGAAATGAAAACTCACAAACTAT
The DNA here is from genome assembly GCA_029721515.1 of Synanceia verrucosa. Classification (NCBI taxonomy): domain Eukaryota; kingdom Metazoa; phylum Chordata; class Actinopteri; order Perciformes; family Synanceiidae; genus Synanceia; species Synanceia verrucosa. The sequence goes on from CM056554.1 coordinate 2,257,227, forward strand.
GCTAACACTGCTATGCTAGCTCTTCTGGGCGACACTAGCTAGCTGTTTCAGGAGTTGGTTCGTTTGTAAAATTATTATTTAACCACATTTTAGTACATATTTAAAAGCAGTAATTTTGGCTCGATTATGTCGTGTCAAATGGGTCACATGGAAATATTACTGAGGGAAATTAAACACGTTTTTTTTTTACCGATTTCTGGACCCGTAGAGCCGAGAAAAACACAGCAGTTAGACCTGGAGAGTTTATGGTTGTTATGGCAACCATGAGGCGTCACTCAGTGGGCGGGGCCCCATCTTTTTTTTTCCACAATCCAGGTCATAAAATATATGCAAAATCCATATAAAATGCATTTTTCAATCTTGAAAAGAAACGAGAGGGAGTGTCTAATATTTCCTCTTCTTTATTACCAAGTAAAACAGGTATTACATTATATTGTTTTTTATATATATATATATATATATTTACTTTCAAAATCTTTGGATGGGAAATTTACATGACATGTTTGCATATTTTGTGTCTAATGCAGTGAAAGGAATACAGCCAAAAAGTAGAAAAAAAAATAAACCTAACAGAAACCCTCCCATATTGAAGGACTTGTTCAAAAAATAAGGCAAAGAAAAAAAAAAGAAAAACCTAAGCATAATATGCGTAACTAACAGAAACACCAGTTAACAGAAACAACCTTTTTTTCTCTTAAGAACTAAATGAAATATTACATCGAAGCCCAAACTGTGAGTCAACACATTAAAACATTCTATAACATGTGATGTTCAAACACATATAAACATGTGAATGTATGACATGAGCCCATGAATTCTTTTATTGACGAGATTTAAGGTGTGTTTTGTGTGCAAGTCAACACAGGAAAATGTCAAAACACCTATAATCAGATGCATGGAATGGGAATATCAATGAATACATGCCAAATTTACTGACAATGATTTGTTTCTGAAGGTGCAACAACAGCAAAACAGAGAGTGGAGGTTTAAGTGAAGGCAAAAAGTCTCCTCTCATAGCACGAGTATACAATAACACACTTTCATGACCTTACTGGAATGGATAAACTGGTATTGCATTGATAAGAGTTGGAGTGGACAAATGCAGATTTCATGCGCCACCGTTTTGGAGTTCTTCATCAACAGAAACTTTTTTTTTTGGTAAAAGAAACCCACATGTAAAACAATAGATGAGGAGTGTGTTGTTACATAGGACCGAACTGATCATGAGTGCTGACATCAATAAACCAAGAGACAATCACAGACACATCCATATGCCCAGAGAAATATTTGAAACATAGCTTTTTATGTACACTTTTTACACTTAAATATTGCTATTAGAAAACAATAAAACATTTATCCAACATGGTGGAAAAGGAAGAAAAAAATAAAACAGGGACATGAATAGTGCTGTCTGCTTGATAGACTTTTCATTAAACTCTGTTAAAACCTCCTTCAAAGTTTTTAAGCAGCATCAAAGGCAACTCCTACAATCAGCCCAGGTCCTATTTTATTCTTAATAAAGCTCCTTCTGTCCACCGTATGGCACTCATGTCTGGCTCTGCATGTATCTTACATCTTAAGGCCCTCTCAAAGATAATTTCTGCAACGTTAACAGAATAAATTAACCAAACTTCTCCTGCGATGCACCTCAGCACTGCACGTGCCCACAGTGGTCTTGTAGTGGTTTTGTTTTTCAGAGTCAAACCGCTCAAACTGATCCCCCAACAGTTTCAACTCCCCGTTCACACGACCCGTTAACGGTAAACAAGCCATCAAATTCGTGAAAAAGGCGGCATGTTTAAAAGTATATTCTGTGCTTCAATCCCGTTGGCCAAAAGGGAAAAAATAAGGGGTTTTCTTGCAAGTACATGGATGATATTTTGTAGAAAAATTATCATCACTGAGGTACCGGGTTCGATTCCCGACCCAGGGCCTTTCTGTGTGGAGTTTGCATGTTCTCCTCATGTCTGTGTGGGTTCTCTCTGGTACTCCGGCTTCCTCCCACCATCCAAAAACATGCATGGGGATGAGGTTAATTGGTTAATTTAAATTGACCGTAGGTGTGAATGTGAGTGTGAGTGGTTGTCTGTCTCTATGTGTCCTGTGATGAACTGGACACTTGTCCAGGGTGTAGCCTGTCTTTAACCCTAAGACAGCTGGGATAGGCTCCAGCACCCCCGCGACCCCATGAGAGGATAAGCGGTAGATAATGGATGGATGAATTATCATCACTCAGAAATTATTTCATTTGAGCAAAAGAAAACATATTACAGACAATAAATCTGGTGATGTAGGTAGTAGTAGAATTAATACTATGAGAGCAGTTACAGTTAAACAAAACAGTAAATTAGCAGCATGGAAAAATCAAAGAAATTAATATAAAAAAAATACTGATTATTTTAAACTTAAATTAAAAACTACATTAAATCTAAAAAAATAGATATTTTCATGTTCTTGCAACAAAAACAAAGTTACGCTGTGCTCAAAATTTCCCATTGTGCGATCCGGATTGAGGCACAAATATAATTCCATATAAAAAGCACCTTCAGATTAAGAGTGCTGATGTTTCGTCTTCAATCACAGGACAGACAGAATGGGCTGTGACATAAATTCTTCACATCACGGATAAAGATCTGCCACATATTTTGGGGGGAAAACATGATTTGAAGTGGCAGTGTAAATACCTTAAAATAACTTACTGTAACACAACTGCAAAAAAACCCTATCTAGATTTTTTCTGTAACATTTTCAAGCCTTTTCCACCGTGTTTTACGATTGTTTTAAAATTATATAATCTATTCACATTATCTTTTACAGTGCATTTGCAATGACGACCAGTTAGACAAAAGAAACTGCAATGAATAAGGCTGGATCACTGTATGAATCCACAAATATGTTAACAAGAACAGGGAACCAGGAATCAGGGGTTTCCCTATGTTTTATTCCATGTACGCCCAGAAGTGCTCCAAGTGCACAAAACTAATGATCTGTATTTACTTGCATAAACTCAGCAGCAGTCGGCCGACTGAATATGATGTTTTGAAGTCAAATATCATCTGTGTGCATTCTGTTAAACCTCAACCATTTGAATCTAACGGCTGCTAAAGATGAAGTTTCAAACATGGGAAGGATCCACAGTCTTCACAGTCAAAAGCCAGTGGTTCTTTTGGTTCCATTCTCAAACTGGTCCACTAATTATCCGCCAAATATTTCCCTGTGAAGCAAAAAGAAACATGTTAGAGAAGCGGTTCAGTCTGCCGTGCCTGCCTCCATCACACATTATCTTGATACTCATATCACTTTCACACTGAAATTAGCGCGTCGACGCAGGATGTTCTAATCCAGGTCGACCTGTCTCGGCTCAGATGCCTTCACAGTGCCAGCTGACACGGGTCTGACCTCCAACTGTGAGCGCTGCATGCCTGTTTTTTCCTCCCTTCCATACGTCATTGCATTGACAACGTCATCACTACAGATTTAAGAGCGTCGGAACACAGCGAGGTAAACAATGGACAGCACGGACATTAGCAGGTCACATGTTAACGTTGTTTCATGCATTGCAATTTTGTCCCTTTTGCAAAGTGTACAAACCCAGTACAGTACTAATACTAATACTAATACTAACGCATACTGCCATGATCAATAAAAAGGTGTGTCAGATTGCTGTACAAGCTGTATATAATCCCCGATCCCCCGATTGATAGGATTTCCCCAGAATGACATAGGACTAATTCATGTATGCGCTCCTATTAAAGATCATGTCGCTACACATTTGATTTGTTTGAGTAAATAAAGTCTCTGTCCTTCAGTGATCGGTCTCAGGAAGACTGATCTTAAAAACGAGCAGCTCTGGAGCTTCACACTGACAGCCTGACAGTCTGCTCAGTGACTAAATCAAAACACGACGGGCAGGTACATCAACGTCATCCGGTAAATTAGCGAGTCGACGCGGGTCGCCTTTCACACTGCAGCCGATCCGATCCAAGCCAATAAACTAAATAAACTTTTTGTGCAGTGTGAAAGGGGCTTCAGACTGACCTGCAGCAAACCTCTTCTTGACCAGCGATAGCCGGTAGCCGGTCCCAACCAGCTGGATGTCGCACCCCGACAGAGTGCATCCCTCGCTGCTGAACTGGACCGCCAGCTGAGAGGGTTTACAGGGACCTTCTGTCATCTGGAACCGGCCCAGAAGAGCCCCGACACCTGTGGGACACAGATACATGATTCATTTCATTCATTCACATCAAAGAAAATAGTCCTACAGGACTGTCTGACTGAGATTTCAATTCAGTCCAGTGACATAACTGAGATATATAATAACAAGACTGATTATTTGTTTAAGATGGAGAACAGAAATGTTCACATACCTCCGTTTTCAGATCTATGAGACAGACTGGCGATTTTCCACTGTATCGTCTGCTGCTCTGGATTCCTTTATGAGACAATATTTACACATTACATGGCAAATTAATTTGGCCCAGATCCACTGCTGCGTATTTACACTTTGTATGTTGAATGCAAAAGTGTGTTTGCACTGAGAGGTACAGCAGCAGGGAGTGCACTCCAGGATGTTTTACTCAAAACTATCAGTGCTAAAGAAGCGTGAGCACTTCTCACCGCTAACGGTCGCCATCTTTGCTTCGTAGAGGAAGGCGAGAGCCCACCAACATATTTTTGTTAATGACAAACTACAAAAATGTTGGTTTTACATGTAGAATTAGAAAAAGAAGCCATGAGTGGGTTAACTTATTATCCTATGTAGGGTCGGGAGGGTAATAAGCTGTCATAAGGTGAAAAGCTGAGTTCTTACCAGGTGGCGGGGGGGATCATGGCCTGGAGTTTGGCGATGCCTCCGTCCACAGGAACCAGGAACTGGATGTTGTGTAGTGGCACGGGGGCGGCCATGGCCTCTGTGTTGTATTTGTAGTCTATTCTAAGGTCCGTGTTGGTGGCATCGCCTCGCCAGCTCACCGCCAGGTTCAGAGGAGTGGACTGGATCCCCTCTGCCGACACCTGAGACGAACAGGAGCACAAGACGGTGAGAGATATGGATGTACAGGTAGCACAGTTACATCAGCTGGAGCATTTTTAAATACCTGATATTTGATCATGTCCACGTTGTAGTACGTTGCCTGAGGCTTCTGTTCTGCCACTTTTTTCAGATGGCTCATCAAGTTTGGCATATTTACCCAGAACTCCTTGGTGTCCACAGTGTCTGTAGTGGAATCACTGAGGGATGAGACGCACATGGTTGAGCATCATAATTAGATGTAGATGAGCTGTAGTTGGCTGTGGCTCAGCTGTAGACTTTTTTGTGGGATTTTAATGCTCCAAATCATGTTTCATATGCAAACTGTCTTAATCACATACACCAATCAGGCATAACATTATAACCACCTGCCTAACATAGTGTTGGTCCCCCATTTTGCTGACCTCTGACCCCTGAAAGTTTATTCTGTGCTGTCTGACTCCTTTCTATCTTCAGCAGCATTAACTTCTCTGCTCTGTTAGATCAGACCACCAGGACCAGACCTGCATCAGTGATCCTTGTCCTCTCATGACCCTGTCTCTGGTTTACCACTGGTCCTTCCTTGGACCACTTTTGATAGATCCTGACCACTGTAGACCAGGAACAGACCACCAGAGCTGCATTCTGGAGATGATCTGATCCAGTCCTCTAGACATCACTGTTTGCTTCTTGGTGTCAAACTCCTGAAAAATCCTGACACTGGAACATTTTTCCTGCTTCTAACATCAACTCTGAGGACTAAATGTTCATACTGAATGTTGTGTTTACCTGTACTGTTATTCTTACCAGCACAACAGCTGTGGATTGGGGAGGACCTGCTCCAGACGGCTGCAGTTGCTGATGCAGAAGGTGAGGATGGGTTGAGTTGGGTGGCTGGCAAAATGCCTGGTTATGCCCGCGGGGAAGGACAGCACCATCTCCCCTGTGATCTTCACAACACATCTGGGATAGAAGGAGGTTGATCTCAGAGTTGCTGAACAAAACACAAACTGTGTGACTGAAAAACAAAATTTCACCCAAAACAGGAAATTGTGGGCCTACTTGCTGGGATCTGCGCCTTTGAAGTAGGCATTGATGGTTTCTGTGAAGGCAGCTGCCACCGGCAGAGTGTCCTGGGGTCCCATGGTGAGTGGACTGGGTCCTCTGGAGCATCCTGTTGAAAATACACCTACGTTACACTCAAAGTATGTCTATTAGCTTTGCTATTTTCTTCCCTACATGTTCAAACAATCAGCTATGGGTTATATGCAAAGGATAAGGGAGACCAAAAAAAAAAGAAGCAAAAAACAGATTCTAGAGTGAGCAGGACGTGGGATGGGACGGGCAGCAATACTCTGGCTTGGTGAACATGAACGTGTTCGACGTGCTGCAGGTAAAAGGAGGGCAGGTGGGACTACAGCAGCGTTCTGGCTCAACTCACCTTCAAAAGCTAAATAAAACCTGCCGTGGTCAAACCACACCAGAGGTTGCGAGGCCTCTGAGTGAGCAGAGACATGAGGAGGAGAGAGTCATGGAGAGGGACAAGACTGTGAGGCAAGGACACGACGATGAGCGACAGACAACGTGGACAGATGTGACGCTAAAGAAAAAACAGGTAGCGTACCTGTGGCGGACATGTTAAGGTCCCGTCCTAAGGTTGGAGTGGACGCTGCGCTCTGCAAGGTGATGGAGGAGATGGAGGAAGAGCTCTCTGCCCGAGCCAGGGGGGCGAAAGGTGGAGGGCTGCCAGAAACCGGCGGACTGAAGGGCCGAGTCTAAGGACAGGAAACAGTAACAAGTTATTTGAATAACGGAATAAATAAGCAAACACAGACGGAGAACAAAGGTGTGTTCGTGGCGTGTACCAGGTCTGCGATCGGTTTCCCGGGGGGCAGTTTAGGTCGAGAGGACGGTCGAGGAGGAGGAGGCGGCGGGACGGGGCTGCCTCGAGACTGAGGCGTGGCGGGACGGGCTGGGGACGAGGGGCCTGTGGCACAAACCAGTGTCTTTGGTTAGCAGTGCCTTCAGATCATCATTCAACAGCAGCTCCAACACTGACACTTTCACAGAGCGAGTACTGTGCGAGCTTCAGGCTGTAACTTGTTGATATTTACAGGGTTCTTTCACCAAATTAAATGTCAAATTTAACACTTTTTAAGACCTCGACAAATATAATTTAAGACCCAAAAATGTCATCAATTTCTTGGGCAGAAAATAGTCAATTTATTGTAGGGCCTGACCAAGAGTTTTTGAGATTGATGTCGATATTGATATTTAGCAGGAAAAAAAATTCTGATAATTATTCATCTCCAAAAATATGATTTAATTTTTTTTTTTCCTTGCAACAATGATAAATAAATGTACAACTCTTAACTTTCTTCTACAACCATTCTTGTACAAAATAACAAGCAAAATTGCAGTAAATCTCTAAATACTGTGTTTTCCTATTGGCATTAAACACACCATTTCAAAATCTAATACCTACAGCAAATTTAAGGTAAATTTAAGACCTTAGTTATCTGGATTTTAATTCAAGACATTTTAAGACTTTTTAAAGAACCGCAGGAACCCTGATTTAACTATATATAGCTCTTTTCTGAAGCAAAACACAGACAGCAGCTTTCCTGTGTGGTTCTGGGATGCCACAAAATAACAGCTGGTGATTTTTGCATCTGTGAGGTTGTAGATAAAATAAACGTAAAATTTGAAATAGATTTACAACTTTTTTTAGTATTGTAACCAGTGTTTTGGAGTCATGTTAACAAATCTGTGTTTACATTGCAAAATGTATGTATATTTCTTTTATAAGAACTACTTTGGTACATATTTTTATACATATTTCATACATATTTTTATTATATTGTGCAGCCTTTATCTAGCAAAGTAATAATGAAAGTTTCCCTTAAAATGGAAAATATTTTATTGCTGTAAAAATAATATGTAATGGTTAAGCATAACTTGTTACTGATAATGAAGTGATTCAGTTCTAATAATAAATGTATGACAGTGTTAAAATCATGTTATACTATTCAGAATCAAGACAAAGTAACAGGATATATTGGAAGAGTTTGACTATTAAGATTTCTAAATTAAAAATGAGCCAACTTGTCAAAATACTCCAAAGAGCTGAAAAAATATAATGCTTATAGTAACTGAAGAACAAAAAGTGACTGCTGTTGATGAGTGGCTGGTTCAGAAAAGCTAGGTAAGAGGTCCTTAATCTCCGATGGTAGCGTCATTCTCTTTTCTTTTCACAAATTAAAGGTGTGATTAGCCAAACATTTAGAAAGAGACTACTCACTGCTGCCTGAGCAGGGCCCTGGGGAAGACATGATAGACCTGTAGGTGGTTGGAGGAAGAGGAGGAGGCGTGCCCCTGAAGCTCGAGGTCAGCTCTCTGGGTGAACCCACAAAGTCTGGGATATCATCTCTCAGGTACGCTCCCTCTGGAGTCCTCTTCCCCCCCAGGACCAGGGGAGAGGTGACTCCCGCCCGAGGGGACCTCCGCTCTGCTGGCAGAGGGGGAACAGGGCTGATGGGGGCAGGCGACGAAGAGTACTCTGCAAACTGCAGCACCTCCTCATCGATCGCCTCGTCGTCGAAGCGCATCGGGGGCGAATTAGAGGGGGAGAAGTCTGGAGGCAGGGGAGGTGCTGGTTCATCCGGAGGAGGAGGTCCGAGCAGGATGGAGGGGGGTGATTCTGGTGGCGAGAAAGGAGGCGGCGACCCGGGAGAAAACGGCGGAGGCGAAGGCGGGGGCTCGTTTGGTGGCGGTCCGGGAGAGAAGCAGGGGGTGGATGGGGTGGAGGAGGGCGTGTCTGGAGGAGGAGAGTCCGGTGGTGGAGGAGGCGCAGGTTCATCAGGCGGCGGAGGTCTGTCGCTGGTGAATGTGACCCATCTGGGAGACAGCGTCTCCTCACGGGGGTCATCAGAGGGGCCGAACACGTCGTCCAGGTCGGGGGCCGGGGAGCCTCGGTAGGAGGCCGGGGACAGGACGTTCAGGTAGATGGGTGCAGACCTACGAGCCGCTCTTCCATTGGGTAGATCAGCTGCAAATAATATGAGACGCTCTAGCAGGAATTCACTCAATGATTGACATAGAATTAAGGAGAAATTTACCTGCAGAGTCTGAAGAATAGCCGTAATGACTTCTTGATGGAATGTTTTTTGGAGGAAGCGGAGGAGGAGCTGCAACAGGGGTACAGATAATAATAACTCAAATATGAGTACATAATCACATATAGATACTGATCAAAAACCATGTTGTTACTTTTCGTCCAACTATCTGTTTCTAAACTTCAGTGCTCAAGGTCATGGGTGACGAAACAGAAATGGCAGAGCTGGTTCAGACACATTTTCACGTCAGCTTTGTGATGTTAAAGAGCAGGAAAGACAGATCTGGTCAGGTAAGTTATCTCAGATGTTACAGAGTAATCCCAAAGCAATGTAACTTGTAGTGCAACTAATTTCTTTCAGCAGTGAGTGAAGTAAGGGATTATTATTTTTTTTTTTCAAAATATGCTACTGAAGTTCATTCATGCCAGCTCACCTCCTGTCGGGAAACTTCTGCTCAGCTGTGATTCAGAGCGTGGTCTGGAGTCTCCCCATACGTCAGTAGGAACCACTGCGATCGAGAGAGAGAAACAATCACCTTAGCATGCTTAGCATCAGTTCACGTGATTGCTAAATATAGGTAGAGGACAGACCATCATATCTGGCATATTTGGTCTCTGAAGGCAGCCAAAAAAAGGAAGGAACGTTCTGCGTCAGTCTGTCACTGCAAGAGGAGACAGACGATCAAAAACACACAGCAAATCCCTGCTCTGATATTATTAATACCAGTAACATACAGCCTGAATAAAAGCGTGTTCAGGTCAGTCAGCGGTCAATATATTTTTATCAAAGAGTGACAGACCTTGGTGTCTCAGGGGCAGGACTTGGTGTTGGGGTGGAGCGTCTGGGTCTGACAACCTCTTCACCTATGACAGACATAAAAACAGCTGTAGCTCTGTTATAGTTATTTATTTATACCATCACATAAACGCTGTTGAGTAGCTGGTGACGTGAGTTAAGGGATGCCAATCTGGTCAATCTGGTAATTCAGCAACTTTAGGCTGTTTAATAGGAAGTGTGTTGCTAGGCAACAGCTCGAGTCCTACTTCAATCTACTTCAGCATGTCATTCAGGAAATGGAATATTTACATTTACAAGTCAGGAATAGTTTTGACCCCTCGACTTAGCATGTAGCATCACGGTCAGGTCAAAAATTTACAAATGTTAAGCTAAACTGGTGAATGTGGCAGCAGCATTATTAGCAAAATGTGTTAGCAAAGGGTGTACTTACAGGACAAATTCCTTTTTATCTGCCCCTGTAAAAGAAATGAGGACATACTGTGAAAGCGAACAGCACAAACAATTATCCAGCTTCCATTTCAAGGTGATTTTTTTTCTTAAAACAATCACAAAGTAGTAAGGTAAAGCTGAACTCAGACAAAAATGTAAATATTTTAACAATTTTTGAGGCACAAATATAAATTTCTAAAACAAGGCACCTCATATATCAGATTTTTCACTTGTTTTGGGAAAATAAACCTTTTGAAGACTTGATATTAAGTCAGGATTCCCTTGGATGGATTGTTCTTATTTTTCTGTGTCCTTTTAGTTGCTGCACTGCATTGTTTTAGATCAGATCAGGCAGCAGAGATTAGAGAGCTGTTTCAGGCTGTCGGCTTGGAAACAGCCAGCAGATGGTGGAAGAAACTCACCGGGCTGCGTCTCTGAGACCAGCAAAAAGGAAGAGAGAACAGACCTGGGTCAGAGAGTGAGTGACAAATCAGTCAAATGGACACCAACTAAAACCGCACACATCGCACCTCTTTAGTTGCACCTCAAAGCTGTAATAATGCAGCACAAGCCATAACCCCACTGAGACTATGAGGACAAAACCAGCATCACCTACAACCGACACGCTCAGCGTTTAATGCAGCAGGCTGATCTGCATGTAAGCTCCACAATCAATACCGCTTACTGTGCGTTATGTTATAAAAACACTTTGCAAGACAGGTTCAAGTAAAGCTGCAGATAAACAGAAAGTCAACTAAAAGAAATGCTTGTGTACATCCTGGAAAGGACAGAAAGGACAGTGAGGGCGACATAGAAACTGCATGCAGGAAAAAAGGGTGAGGCCATCAAAGGAGGGAGGGAAAGTTTCCAGAACATTTCCAGGTGAATTCATGCCATGCCATCCCTGTCAGCGGTGATACGGATGTGTAAATGAATGACAGGCTTACCGGACTTCTTTTCTAGAAGACGACAGCAGATGAGTGAGAAGAAAAGACAAACACAGGGAGGGTGTAAGACAGAATTCAACAGCTGTTACATTAGATATAGATATATATATATATATTTAGATAGATAGAAACTGCAGCAGGAGATTCCTCCAGTACTGTGAAGCAGAACAAGAGTGCTAATCAGCAGCGCTCACAAGAGACGGAGAGAGCGCCAGGCCGCCCACTGAGGCTTTTAGCTCGTCCATAGATGGAGGGACACACTTGGCACTGTCCGCCACCAGCGGCTTGATCTTAATTTTGAACTTCCTCTTGCTGTCCTCGTCGTCCTCGGAGTCGCTGGAGGAGAAAAAGTGCTTTCCTTTGGAAGCTGGTGAGCATGCGTCAAGGACAAAGTGGGATAATTTGAAGCATTTATATCTAATATACTCCTTTGAAACGTCTAAAAAGAGGAGTGAAATGTCCGATCTCTGTCCCAGTTAACTGTATTACACCTGCTCTATGAACCCATTTTAAACTTATAACTGCTGACACCTAAAGTACCAGTAAGCTGGAGGTCAGCTGTCTGAATGTAATGTGTCCGTCCAGCTGTCCTGCTGCTCCTTACCGCTTTTTTTTTTGCAGCTGCAGGGACCGACACATGTGAAGTGGCAAAAGAGGGAGAGCCTATTGATTTGGCCTATTTAATGCGGAGAAGCACCCATCCAATGAGTCACTCAGCCAAACAGGTCAATAGTTTTTTGCAGGAGAAGAGTCCCACGACTGCTTCCTCTCTTCACTGAAAGGATATCATCGCCCTCGTCCCCGGGCCGGAGGCTGAAGCCCTCCTCGTCCACATCAGGAGAGGCCTGGAAAAGACATTTCCAGTCCATCACCCACTGTACTGGTAACAGAGGCATCGCTAAAGTCTTTTTTTTCTGCATATAAATGAGCATCAGATTTCACAGATGTCTTCCTGGCCTGAAGCTCATGCTGACTCGCAGAATGTGAAGCTTTCGCTCTATTCGCACCGTTTACTCTGTAATATTAAAGCTATTGTGTTACGTGACACGGCACACGAGTGTTTCATCATAGCAAAGCTGCAAAGATGCTGCTTGGTCAGAAACGTCAGAGAGTAAAAGAAGGAGCCAGCTGCACATACTTACATATCTGTCCCAGTCAATCTCCCCATAGAAACCATTCGGTGCTCCATTGGCCTTTTTCTAGAGACAAAATGCAGAAAAGACGAATGAGAGGAGAAAATCGTGAAGCCTAATACATGTCAGTATTAAAGGAGTCTGCTTCATTACAGCTTGGGTTATGATGCCGTAGTTTTGTCCATTTTTGCTATCGGTAAACATGACATTACACGAGTGTAATCAAGTGAAGTGTGGAAAGAAATCTGAACTAGTAGTGTCCCGATACAACCTTTTCACTTCCAATACGATACCGATATTCCAGCCTTGAGTATTAGTCAATACCAATATTTGATACAATACAATATCAGCACGAATCATACAGAGTTTTAGCATTTATTTTGTAGTATAGAAAAGGCTTGATCAAGTGATATTACGCAAATAGAGAACAACAGTCAGCAACAGTATGTCTGAGAAAAACTGACCCATTTATTGTTAACCAATGAGTTACATAAATTTTAACCTTAAACATGAGAATATTCTGTAGTTGAATATAATAAATAAAAAAAATAATTTAGAAAACCTGGAAAAATAACCTCAATAAATCCAATAAAAAATATTAGTTTTATAAACATTTTCGTTGTTCTGTACCTAAAATTAAAATAAAATAATTAAGAAAATAAATTACTAAACCCGGAAAAATAACCTCAATAAATCCAATAAAAAATATTAGTTTTATAAAATTGTTCGCTGTTCTGTACATGTCTTAATGCAATTGCATACACCTGCAAAACCCAATAAAAAAGTTGAAAAACTATATATATATATACATATATATATATATATATATGTATATATATATAGTTTTTTTTCAGAATGCAAAATAACCACTAGTTTAACTTAAACATAAGCACATACTAAAATTAAAAGAAAATAAAAAAGAAAATAAATTAGAAAACCGGGAAAAATAACCTCAATAAATCCAATAAAAAAATATTTACAGCCTCGTCAGACTTTGTTGTTGTGACGTTGCCACGTTTTCATATCTCAGCAGTAATAATATGGGAATAACAAACAAAACTACACAAACCAAATTGTAATAAACAGGAGTTACCTTTAAAGTAAAAAGCAGTAAAAATAAGTGCTGCGCCGTAACACACCATGAATCAACATTTTGTGTTTGGAAGATTTTATAAACATCGCAAATGTAAAATATACGTACATTTCCTTTCTTTCCGCTCCCAGTTCCTTCTTTGTCAGGTGAACTCCTATTTAACAAGGAAGAAGAAAAAACAAATATTCATATCAACAGACTAGTAACAATACAACGTCTGAGGATCATCAATTAGCAAAAAGGATCAATGAAATCAGAATTAATGAAATAAAGTTTACATTTGTGATGTTATTGATAGTCAATGCTAGAGACATAATTCAGTCAGTATTATTAGACTACTTGGGTTTGATACTGAGCTCTACATTGAAGATTTGGGTGGTTGTAAAAACTAAAACTAGCTGAGAGAAAACTCACGTTGCATCTGTATCCTTGTCTCTCTTTCTTAAGCCCAGGGCTTTCCTGGTTCGGTTTTTCAGTCCTAGTGCAAAGAGAGCGGGACAGAGAGGGAGAACCAGAATTAATTCAGTGCTTTAGAGGCTAATATAAAGCTAACCGTCTTGTCATTAAAATGCACATAAAAGAGTAACAGGCTGATGTGCAGCAACCTGAGGATGAACCTGTCCTAGTGGATACGCAGGAAATACAGTGACTCCCCAATAAGTTGATATAAATTAACGCATCGATTCAGGGGGAAATGCAAACATCCTGGCATCTGGAGAAAGTCTCCATATATAAAATGAAGTCGAGCAGAAGCAATCCTCTTAAGTGTCCCCTCCCTGACTGCATGAAATGGAAAGAAAACACGAGCAAACTTTGATCAATGTGTCCACTTCATTAGCAAGATTCAAGGGAGAGACAGCGACCAAGACGCCTGCAGAGCTGAATGACTGAGGGACTGACGGACTGAAGGATTGACGGACTGAAGGACTGAGGGACTGAAGGATTGATGGACTGAAGGACTGAGGGACTGAAGGATTGATGGACTGACGGACTGAGGGAATGAAGGACTGAGGGAATGAAGGACTGAAGGACTGAGGGACTGACGGACTGAAGGACTGAAGGACTGAGGGACTGAAGGACTGAAGGACTAAAGGACTGACGGACTGAGGGACTGAAGGACTGAAGGATTGACGGACTGAAGGACTGAGGGACTGGAGGACTGAAAGACTGAAGGATTGATGGACTGACGGACTGAGGGAATGAAGGACTGAGGGAATGAAGGACTGAAGGACTGAGGGACTGACGGACTGAAGGACTGAAGGACTGAGGGACTGAGGGACTGAAGGACTGACGGACTGAGGGACTGAAGGACTGAGGGACTGAAGGACTGAAGGACTGAAGGACTGACGGACTGAGGGACTGAAGACTGGCGTCATGCAGATGCAATCAGGACGAGGACAGACAAAGAGGACACGATTCAGTAAACATGATTCGTGTAAAACAGGTTTCTGTGCTTTTAGTTCTGCTTGTGTCACTGATTAACACCAATAAAAACCATGAAAACATCACTAGATTTAGATATTAGTTCACTGTGTTTGGCTAATTGTTCGAGTCATTTTAAACGTAAAGATCCCAGTGGCGTTTTTTTACAGACTCTTGCATATTAACGTTGATTTTCTCAGTTTCATCCGATGGTTAATTCTTTGAGGCTTTTGCTTTTATTGTTTTCATCTGTGCCCACAAAGTCATTGTTGTTTAACTTTGTTAAAATCAGGTTTGAATTATAAAGTATGAAGGAAACACTTTTTTTCCAGAAATAAGAAGAATACGTAGCAGAAGCTGATCGAACAAAGGCTAGCCCAGATTAGTTTAGCCCGTTAGCATGTTAGCATTTGCTAAATAGCTGAGATGAGACATTTTACTGGAAATATCAAAAGATCACTGAAGGCAGAGATATTCATCCAATGGAGATCATCAATTTCTCTACAACATATCACGGCAATTCAATAACTGTAATAATCATGACTATTTTAAATGCCATAATTGTAAACATCACATAATATGTTTATGTATTTATACTACTGTCTGTAAATTGCAAAGCACTGAGTGGAGCAGAGTTCACAATATTGTCGTGTTCACTGGAAAACAATGACAATAAAGGCTTTTGATTTGATTTGATTGATTTAATTGATGAGATATTTCAGTCCATGTGTTGGGTGACCAGCAGACAAACAGGGTTTCCACCCATAGTCACGCCGCTAAGGCAGCTAAAAATATAAACTACTGGGAGACTTAATGAAGCTTAATGAGTTAATAAACACTGACGATCCCTGTGCTTCCCTCAGGTTTAAGATGCAAAGATGTCAACATGTTCCTGTGTGAGCTCCTGTGGTGGTTGTGCTGTGGAACATGTTTTTCCCAAAAGAGACAAGAGCAACAGGGACACGTGACGGACAGTTGGGTGGATGGACATTTTGTGCCGTTCAGAGGAAGCTCAGTTTGTCCGTCATCTCTTTTTCTATTTTCAAGGCAGGAACAGGCTGTACGCTTTTAAAAAGACATTTAGCATCATTTTTTTTCAGTTCTGTTGTATGTTGAAAGAGGAAACTAAATCAATCTGACACTGAGATAAAAATATATACAGAGTCATTGATTTGGTGACTCATCACACTGATAATAAGACGAGTGATGGGTACTGGCAAGGACTTCACAATACAACACGTATCGCGATACTCGAGTCAAAATACAATACATTATTGCGATATCGGGATATTCTACATATCCCGATATCGCAATAATGTATTCTATCGCGATACTCGAGTCATGATACAATACATTATTGCAATATCGTGACATTTTACAAATCACGATATTGCAAATTAAAAATGTAGCTTAAAATAAAGTTGTATATACGACATGTACATACGTACGTATATATGTACGCATTTTTATAGATATATGTATGTGTACATATATGTATGTTTCAGACTAAATAATATTAGAGATGTGGCGCTCAGGACCATTCACTGACTGTAGGATGTGATGTAGCAGCTAGCAGCTAGCTGGGCTGCTCAGTAGTGATATCAGTGGAGAGAGCTAACTCTGTGCAGCTCTGTCCACTCCTGACCTGCACCTTGTTTTGTGTGATAAGGAGTAAAAATAGAGAACCTATCCCGACATTAATATGAGACAAACTAGCTGAACTGTATGATAAAAAACTATTTTTCTTTGCAGCAAGTGTCAGAAAAACATGATGTCTGGACACATTTCTGTGTGATGTTACCACGCTGACTATAAATGGCACAAACTTTACATTAATGCTGATCGTTTATCAGTAAAGCGGATCGATTTGTACTAAAGCAGAATCATTCCACCTTCAAAATGGGGTTTCACATACATGTGCAAAAAAAAACTGGTGGAAAAACGGCTCTAAAAGTTGTTTTTACCAAATTTATAGGAGGCCAGTTTTTCCTGTCCATTTCACTGTGAAATGCATGGTGATACATGAAACTTTATGTTAATGTTTAAATGTTTCTGGCAATGTCTGAAATGTGAGATTTGGCCATGAAACAGCAACTATTTTAAAAAATTAAAATGCATACCGCGTCTTTTTATTGTAACTGAAGGCCCGTCACTAGATTTAGGCCTTTATCAGTGGATGGGGTTTCAAACTGAGCAAACTGACCAGTCAGATGCAGCTAATTGAGTGCCAGCTGTTTTATAAAACAGGAAGTGTCTTGTTCCAGTGTTTTTGCTCATTTTGAGTCATATTTCTAGACCCACAGAATATTTTGTACTATGACTCTGAAAACAGTGAATATCTCAAATGAAAGAAGAGACTCTCTATTTCATCATGAAAAAAATGTTTGTTTTTACCTTGTTCCATTCTTGTTTTATCAGAGGTAGAGTAGAGGACACTTTCACCAAAAATCACCACTTTTTCTCCAGATTCTGTTTGTTTTGCTCTCTAATCTCGATCGTCTCCACTTCCTGTTTTGAGCTCTGTGGTGTATACTGTCTCTTTATGCTCTGACTACATCTCCCAGAAGCCCCAACATTACTCACAGGCAAAAGGAGAGCGCTCTTTTGTCTCTGCTGTCGAAAAAAGGAAAGACGTATATACACGTCTTTGGCACTCAAAGACCATAATCCTTCAGCTGCACAATTGTTGTACCTGTTAATTATCTCAAGAAGGTTTCAGGTTTTGGTGAGCTGGTTTTCATACCATCCTGATAGACTGCCTGTAAAGAAACTGTGTGCTATGTTTAGGGTTAACTTAAGAATATTTTTAGTAGCAACGGGCTGAAACATTTAAAACCACCAGTATGGACCTCAATGTTGTGTCAATTTACAGTTCAAATGCTCACTGTACTGTCTAAGCAGTCTGACATTAAGAACATTATGTTCTGGAGCGATTGCATTTAATTACACAGAGATGACCTGCATGCTGCATAAACAACAAGGCTGTCATTGCAAAAAAAAAAAATAAAAATAAAAAACTGCAGCCACGTTTGAGCCCAAATAACATGAACCCAACATCAGTGACCACACCTGACATCATGTGTGTAGCTCCTGAACATGATGGTAGGCTGACTGCAGGCCTTTTGCTAATAATAGCCAACTTTCATTACCACGTTGGCATTTATGGATGCTAAAGGCCCAGCGTCTGCCATGGAGGGTTTAGATCTACGATTCAGCTCCTTCAGATGTAGTCTGCCTCATTCCACCACTGTTTGCATCCTTTACTTCACCCTGAGCACCAAACAATGCAGTTTGAGCATCACTTGTACCATTATTGACCCACTATTAAATAGAAAATGAGTACAGCTTCCTGTAACACATCATTATACGACACAGACTGAGTGTGTGGCTGAAGACATGACTATAATGCACACACACACACACACACACACACACACACACACACACACTACAGGACATTCGCAAGTGCAGAGCTACACTGCTCCTCCTTTACAGATCCACACCTCCTACACCTTTGCTTTCTCCTCACATACATTTTACCTCAATCTGTCACAAATAATGGCGCACACACACACACTCACACACACACAGACACACAAACACACACACACACACACACACACACACACACACACACACACACATCACAGTGGTCATGCATGAGCTTGAACGGCCCAGCAGGACACAGGAGGACAGGAGGAGGACAAGAAGGAGGCAGATCGAGGCAAATGTGAAATACAGCAGTGCACAGATCATTTACCTTGCATCATGGCTGCAGATGTTCATCCTATGTCGCCCTACCGGTGCGCAGGCGGACGGAAACGGAGGAAATCCAGCCGGTCAAAGGACGCCTGGGCAGGGCATAGCTAATTCTGCACAGCTCCCCAGCGAGGCACGATGTTGATTACCTCCACCCCCAAGGGCCCGACTCCGAGACACCCGCACAGGGGAGGCGGGGTGGTGGGGAGGCGAGCTCAGAGGCAGCGGAGGTGGTGGAGGAGAGACGCCCGAGGAATACGCAGCAAAGCCGGGGATGGAAGGAGGGGATCGTCCTCGTTAGGCCCCGACACACGCCATCTCTGAGAGGGGGGATGCTGAGGAAAGACACGGGAGGGAAGAAAGCAAAGCGGTGCTGAGAGAGGGAGAGAGAGAGAGGTAGAGAAAGACTGGGAGAGAGAGAGGGAGGAGGAGGAGAGAGGGAGGCTCGCTGATGTCACATCTGCACTAAACCAATCCCTGCAGGTCACATGGCTGCTGTCCCCTGATGGCACCTCTCAGTTTGCCTCCAGCAGACTCTCCACAACCATCTGCATGCACATTACACCAGGCCTCACACACTGTAATGCACTACTTAATGCAAAAAAAAAATAAGTGTGATCCTCGAATTTAAGTGTCACTTTGATGACACTTAAATTTGATGTCAATGACTGACATGTGATGCTGCTTCTATTTTTGGGACAGCGAGGAGCAAAGATGGATGCACAAATCCAAAAAGTGGGCGAATGCATCACTCAGCCATAGGATTAAAAAACACAAGAGGTCAGGCACCCTTAAGTCCCCTCATGTCCTTTGGTGTAATAATAATGAATTAACTGAGAAATAAATCTTAACAGAAGAGGAAATTTATTATTTTTTTGGGGGGGTTAGTTAGTGAACCAGCGACAGATAAAAGCTCAGCTAAAAGGGCCTCAGGTGCAGTATACACTATGCTGGGAGACAATATTATGCTTTTATATAAATATAATAAGACTAAAAGGGGAGTGAACAGGGGATACAACAGGGGTGATATGGTTTACAGGTCTTACTGTAATGTTCTGGATTATTGTGGAGGTTGAAGAAAAGAAGAAAAGTCTGAGTACCATCAAGGTATTCAATGAAATCTCTCAGCCATCTTCTTACTTTAAGAGTTTAAGTAAACTTGATGCCAAAGTTTTGGTTAACAAGATTTTCCTTCCTGGTTTGAGGTGGGGTTGAGAAAAAGTCACATCTTTGGACCACCAAATTTGATCAAACCTTCTTGGGGAGGAAGGTTAGTTGAACTCTTAATAATAGAGATTAAATTAAACATACTAATGGAAGCGTTGTTTCTTTTGAATGATAAAGGGGGCAAATAAATGGAGAAGAGGATCAGACGGACAGACTAGCCTCAGGGTCGCCTGCAGGATGTGGAAGCTGAGGATGAGCAAGATTTCCCAGTGGAGCCGTGAGGTTTTGTTTTGGATGAACACCAGGATAAGTAGTCCAAGTGGGAGCACTCGTGCTTTAGCTGTTGGGTCAAGTAAACGTGGACATGCAGAATGAAGCATACAAAAAGAAGATAAGTTGTTGGTCAAATTCTTTTCATATTAAAAAATAGGACTCGACTGCATGCAAATGCAAGTTGCAGGATTATATCTGTTGTTAAAAATGTGTCACACTGGAGGACGACGCTGTGTCTACACTGTCAGCTGTAATCATGACACATGCTCACTGGGAGGATGGGCCTCACATTTTAGCCTGGAAGAAAGAGAAAAGCTGCAGAGGACAAACTATTCCTCACACTGTAATGCTCTTGTGTTGCACTTTGGTTGGAGAAGTGACGCTCTAGTGAAGAGAAATGGTGTGATTGCTCAGCTGCTTTAATGGCTGCATATTGGACTACTGGAGCAGAGTGACTCACCCTCTCTGATAAGGAAGGGACAGATGGAGGAAGGCAGTTTGTGTGTGTGTGTGTGTGTGTGTGTGTGTGTGTGTGTGTGTGTGTGTGTGTGTGTGGAAAGGCTTCTGCTGTGGAGGTCATGTAATTTAAAATGATAGACACTGATTTGACCTTACATATGGAGTGTCTTCTCTCTATTGTCCCACAAAAAGAGACTATTGTGTGTCGGGGAGGTGGGTGAAATGTCAGGAAGTGTAATCAGACACACAAACCATTCAGGCTACTTTATACTGTTTGTTTAAGGCACAGACAGGAAGCGTAAGTTGCAGCGCCCTTGAGACATCCAAGTCAAATGAGTTCTCAACCTGGAGACGTAGACTACCCAGGGAACCGAACCCAGCACCTTAACCTGGTGTCCTATTTGTAGCTGTTGTCAAGCATCCTGCAGTAGCTGTTAATGAGCTTACTTAACCCGGCACAAACACACCATGGGTCACTCCTGTGTGCTTTTCTTAACCAGCTTCTTACATAAGGTGCCACCAAGAGGTCAGAGGTCACGACAACTGGGATTAGCTAAAGGAAGATTTGGACAGAGAAAATCACACGCAGGGATATGAAGGACAAAGACAAATCACTCTCACTATTTGGTGCTGATCAGATGAAGAGAAGCACTACCAAACCAAGCACTATAATATTTAAATACCTCAGTCCCATAATAAAAATGCTCTGTGATAGGACGGCCCTGCAGGAGGATTACAAAGCTCACTAACTCCTTCCACTCTGTGGCTCAACGACGCCACCTACTGAATGATGTTACTCAAAGCCTCCCAGTTGTCGTCATCATCACAATAATCAGGCAGAAACTCAATTTTATTATGCATCCCCCAGAAACAAAACCTCACACTGTGCAGAGACAATATTGATGAAATGAGAGTCATTAATTTCATTTAATTTAAAAAAGTCAGCATAATTCGAGCAAAATCAGGAGATCTAGTCAGTGGGTGTTTTTTAAATATTTTTTATTTAATGTACTGGTATTTATGATTGATGGACTGTGATGTTCATGAATTAAATATTGATATCATCTTAAAAATACACATATGATAATATTGTGTAAATTGTTTTATATAGACAGAATTTCTCTGTGAGATGAATAAAGTATTTATCTATTTATCTATCATTATGGGCACATAAAACAACACACAAGAAAAAAGTTTTAGATGAATCTGACTGACAGCATTGTTCTTTTTTGTCCATTTCTCTGTAGATATCTATATAAGACTTTTGGCCAGAATAAACATATGGAAATCCGATATTGTGACAGCCCTTGTTGGTTAAAACTTGGGAGAATGTCTTGCAACCTGTTATCAGATTAGATAAACCTTTATTGATCCAGATTTAAATTAAATTTAAATTTTACCTGATGAAAAGTTCCCCACAGGACAGGCTGTTACTGGACTCCTGAGAGTAGAAGTTAGGCAAATATCCTTGCATGCACACTGCCAGGCGTTTAGTTTACATTAAACACCAATTAACCACTCAGTATGTCCGACACATAACATCTGCCTCCTCTTATCTTTGCAGCAGAGACCATCAGAAGACAGGAGGCTCAACAGCCTCCACAGATAATAGTTAATCACTCACAAAGTCTTGCATGTAACAAAGGCAAGAGGCAACTTTTGATGATTTCTGACTCTTCATTTTTGTAAATATAGACGTGAATACATTAAAAAGTGTTATAGAGCAGTATATTACATGATGCAACTAACATATGTATATCATATAAGTGTTATCTACTGCTGTCGCTTCTCAATGTGACTAAATATACAGTATATCTTACGTTTCACTTAAACAACATGTAAAGTATGCTTTCAAAATAGCAAGACACTAATGTTAACAGGCTAATTGGGAACTCCAGCCTCCTTAAGTTGATTTCCTACAAAATACAGTGAACTCAAACACAAATTCCAAAGATTTTTTAAAGCTAACGAGCCATATATTGAGTTATGGTATCAGATGAAGAAGAATAGCTGGATGTTTTGGATCAAATTTGCCAGAAGAAACAGAAACTCTTTATAAACAGAATCTCTGTCATGCACATAAATATTTGAACTCTTCTTTAGTGCTGCAGTTTTTACATTGTTCTACATATCCGTAATGAATAACACAAGAGTTTTAGTTGCTCTAGGAAGAGATACTGTGTGTGTCTGCTTTGCTACCTTTGGAGTTGAAAGCCTCATTTATAGCCATAAAGCATCTTCTGTTACTGCTGAAACAGTCAAAGCCCTGCTGAACTCTCTGAGTACGTCCCAGCAGGAGGATCAGCTGCTCCGTGACCACATGGTGAGCAACGCTGAAAAGGGAAATGCACACAGAAATCACAAATATATTTCTCTTTACATTTAAACAGTCAATATACAGAGACTCTCCTGACTTGGTAAAACTAAAAATCAAAAGACAATACATGCATGTGATTATATTCACCAGTGGCGTCATTAGGCCTATTTTGGGGGGGCTGAAGCCCCCATAAAATATTTTTAAGCTTCCCTAAAATATTTGGTGTTGGTTTATTTATTTATTACAAGAAAACGCAAACAAATTCAATATAAAGTCACCAGAATATGAGTTTAAATAAATAATCTTAAAACCTTACATTATTCATAATAATTCTTATGGTCGCTCCCCTCGTTGTTGAAAGACATGTGCTCTTGGGAGGCTAAAAAGTGTGTTAAAGTTGGAGGCAAAAACGTGCACTAAAGTGACCTCTTTGGAGGCAATAACGTGCACTAAAGTGACCTCTTTGGAGGTAAAAACGTGCCCTAAAGTGACCTCTTTGGAGGCAATAACGTGCACTAAAGTCACCTCTTTGGAGGCAAAAACGTGCACTAAAGTGACCTCTTTGGAGGTAAAAACGTGCACTAAAGTGACCTCTTTGGAGGTAAAAACGTGCACTAAAGTGCCAAATTTGGAGGCAAAAACGTGCACTAAAGTGACCTCTTTGGAGGCAAAAACATGCACTAAAGTGGCATCTTTGGAGGCAAAAACATGCACTAAAGTGACCTCTTTGGAGGCAAAAACGTATCTATATATATATATATATATATATATAGAGAGAGAGAGAGAGAGAGAGAGAGGGAGAGAGAGAGAATTAGCCTCACTGTTTTTAAATCTCGTGACGCCCCTCATGTTCACTAATACTTCTGCTAAACTTTATTGAAAATATTTCAATGCAGGCTCAGGAGTTCTCTCCTTAGTCAGTGCTAATATTTTTTTTCTTGTAAACAACACATAAACAGTGATAACAGATCGGCCATACTTAATGAACCCTCTAAAACAATGATTTCTCTGTTATTCATGAACAAACTGACTGCTGACTGCTGAAAATGTGCTCAGGATATGTGCCGGCCACAGTGAAAGACAAGGGACTATCAATATACAGCATATCTTATATGTTGTGTGACAGACATCGCAGATTAAATATTTAGTGGAATACAGGTCGGTGTACAGTAATGAGAGTCATCTTTTAAGAAATTCCAGCTTTTTAAACGTGAATATTTTCTAGTTTCTTCACTCATTTATGACTGTAAACTGAATATCTATGAGTTGGGGACAAATTAAGACATTTCATCACATCATTTTGGGCTTTGGGAAACGCTGATCACCATTTTCCTGACATAATCGATTAAAATACCCTCGTCCAGGCAAAACCAGGCCTACTTTCTTCCATGCATCTCTCACTTATTTCATTCTTATGCAATAAAATCTAAACATGCTGGCCTTTCCCTTATTACCGTGTAATCGCTTGGACTTGTTGAACTGGGAAATCAGGTTAAATAGACTGATGCCAAAGAGTGACTTGTGTTGTGCAACAGCATCTTAACAATGCACAAAGAGACAACACAAAGGAAGAAGCACACAGATAAACTTAGTTATCCTTAAAAAAAGAAATGTTTGGCTAAACAAAGTCTCTCTGTGCAGAAAAGTCTTCCTCCCTCCAGCACCTGTCTTTTTCTGGAGCAGATAACAAAGAGGCATTAAGTGTTTGTGGACGCCGTGCAGCGGCGTCATGACTGTCTCTTAAAGTCACAGACTCGTGGGTGTCAGCTGAGCCGCTCGACCACACAAAGAACCACTGAAGCACATTACTGCCTTATATAAGGGGCTACAAAAAGCTGATGTTTGTGAATATTGTGAGAATGTCACTGTGTTCAGGGGTAATCACTTCCTGCTTTCTGTCACTAGATGGCACAACAGCACCAACAAGTCACACAGCAGCACACACCTCCAGTGCCCAGGCAGGTCATGATGGATCCATGGTGAACATAAAGCACTTGCATCTGTGGCACATTGTCTTACCACTGATGAAAATTTCAGTGAGCATCATGCGCTAATGAATGTACAACTAAAGGCCAATGCAGTTTGTTTCTGAGCGCTGTGATCTGCCTGGTGAGGCGTGACGGATGATGTCAAACGTCATGACGAACTAAACCTCGAAGGTGTGTCAGTGTCGGCGGCGTCGTGGATCACTGGTGAATTAACCAATTGTCTCTGGGCAGAAAAGGTTGAACAAACTGTGGTGAGGGAGGAAAAAAGAAGCAAAGAGGATGATGTCATCCTTTAAAGGGACATTCACAAAATAATAAAATGTGGGAACAAAAGAAACGAGGCCTGAGACGACCACAACAAATACAAATACCTGGGTGATTATTCTCATTAGGATAGTTGATAATTCACCAGAACCTAAGGTGATGTCCTCATATTGCTTGTTTTTTTTCAGACCTGCAAAACACAAAGAGATTCAATTTAGAAAACAGAAAGAGCAGACCTAGTGAGTCTGTCATCACTGCTTATGTACAGCTGAAAGGATACTCCAGTGTTAGAATATGATTTAATGTCATTTGCTTGGTAATTTAGCAGAAAGAGTATTGTTTCAGCTCCATAATCATGCGCGTTAAGGGCGTGTATGACTGCAATAAGGGAAGAAATGCAGCTGCCAGCATGGATGTGATGGGCAACTATAAATAAAAATATTAAAAAAACAGATATGTACACAAGTTGTGTGGCATCCGTCTTAAATTCAGTGGCTTGTTGTTCAGAGTTATTGTGGGATATGACTAGATCTATTAATGTACCCGTCAGCAACCACATATTTAGCAGGAGCAGGTCTTTGGAGTCTAATGGGGCAGCTTTCAAACATAAATTTCAGTTTTATGGCAGATGGGGAAATTTGGAATTTTTTTGCAAAAAAAAAAACAGAAAATGTTTCCAGTCAGATATTATTACTGAGAATTCTTCTTTTAGTGGCTAAAAGCCCCCCATGGTGACACAATAGTAGGAGAAGGATGTTTATTACACTGAAAACATTACGGCGACATTACAACTAAAGACAGAGGTATTTGTGATGAAATGGTCACCTATTATTTATTTTTTTCCCTCTGTGGAGAATGATTTTTTCTTATTATTTAAATGTGAAGAATTTTGATTATTTATATGTATATGTGTGTAAGTATATCTATTTATTTTATTTCTTTTCTTTTATTTATATATATATTTTGCTTTTTAATTTTATTTTTTAACTTATTAATTTTTTCCTTTTATTTTAATCTGTTATTTGTATTTGTTATTATGTTATTTTATTTATTTTTATTGTTACTTATTTATTTATTTATTCATTTATTTATTCTCTCTCTCTCTCTCTCTCCCTCTCTTTCCCCCCATGCCCTGATAATGGGATGTGGATGATGGACATATGGTCAATGATGGAGGCCTGGACTCTTGAACGGACCCTTAGCATTGTTATCATTGCTTTATAAACACCTGTAAACGCCTTAAAAGCAGACTGTATTGTATGACTGCACTCGGTAAAAGAAAATAAAATTTAAAAAATAAAGTTAAAAAAAGTTCTTTCATTAATATGTGCCTAGTTTGATGCACATCGCCTGGGAAACAAGAGTGAAATAATTATCATTAGATTATAAAATCTTATTTTTAATTAGGCCGTCTGTTTCACATAAAGTAAATTAAGGGTGCGGCGCGAACGTTTCGGCTTGTAAAATGGGTAACATGTTTTATTGTTAATAGCCTTTAATTATAGAGCCTCGTGTTACGTCGGTTAAGAACACATCTTATGGAGGCCTTTGTTTAATCTGTCTCAGATGCATATGCAAATTTCACGTCTCTATGATTTCCTGAACCTGATCAAACATTTTGCGCCGTGTAAAAGCCGAGGCCTTGGATCTGCCTTGTTTGCATATGACCTCAGCTCCAACGCCTTAGGCTAAACAGAAACACCATCCATTATGAGGAGTGGTTAACCAGCTCTCTCCCAAATTACAGTGACTCTGGGCTCCCATTTTACTGATTTAGCGGTTGTGTGGTTCCCCATCTCATGTTACTGACTGTTATAGTGAGATGTACTCACGCAGGCTATAGCCTCCCCTTATAAAATGTCAGCGAGGCATTTGTTGGCCGTTTAACAGGCACCGAGTCAAACACAATTAAATAGACCTGACAGGGCATTATTTGCTTACTCGACGCTCTTACTCTAAAGCACATTTACCTTTTTGAAAGTCATACTGGGGCTTAATTATATCCAACTAAAGTGACCAGCGTTGCTTCACAAATGCAACCCAAGGCTTCTCAGAGATTTAACCACATCCTCCGTCAAACGCAGGAGGAACATTTTACCACCATGACCCAAGAGGCCAGTGCACGAGGTTTTCAAGAGAGCTGGAACATTTCCTGAGCACGTGCGACTGCAGCGCCCGAACCGCCATCCAATCCCTGTTTCAAGCTGCCAGCGACAGGTCGTTGGTCTCGCTGCGGTATGATTGTGATTGGCAGCTGTGGAGAGGAATCCAGATAACACCCTGGTTATAGAGTTGACCCTGCTTTTAACCTGTTGGCACACCTCCTGTCTTCACTGCACTCCTCACCCCCACCCTGCCTCTGCCAAACTCCTGTCCAATCCTGACAACATTTACCCAGCGCCTTGTGCTCCACTCCTCCACACCAGCCTCCTCAGAGACATCTGCCCTTTTTTTTTAATGTTGCTCTTTGACCTCTCGAGCTAAAGATAAGTTAACCTCGACCCAAAAGTTTTTAAGTTAGCGCACATGAGAAAAAAAAACAAGTGAAAGTGTGTTTTTTTTCCTTGCTAAACGGTAAAATCGCAAGCGGAGTTAGGAAGTTAAGGGAAAGTCTTGTGAAAGGAACAAGCTTTGTCTGAAGTGTGAATGGCTGCGGTGCTATTTCCTTTTCCCTACCACCCTCCTGCCAGCACCAGTCAAGGGATTTTCCTTCCCACCATCTCCGGCTGGAACACTATTTCCGGATCGTGTCGCTCATTTACTTCGTTCGCGGCGCGCTCGGCAATGAGAGGCCATGGAAAACTGAGTGTGGCAATGCGGCTAGAGCGGTAGGGAGGGAAAGACAGAGAAAGGGAGAGAGGTGAATATGTGACAGAGCGGGATCGTCACAGACAAGCCTTCACTAAAATAGCACAAGCAAGAATCCCTGTGGGTTACATAAATTTGAACATGATGAGTGTAATCAAACTGAGCTGGATTAGACATGTGACATAAACTGTCTTCATGACTGTGCGACGTTGAGGATTCCTTTGTCGCCTCCCCGCCCGCTCTGTTTGTTTATCCCTCCGTCTCCCACATTATCCCACTAGACGTCTCTAAAGCCAGGCACAGACCGCTAGTGACCTGTTTACCTGCTGACATTTCCTGTGTTGGTAAAAGCTAACCCTCTCTGACAGGTGTAATTGTCAAAGAAAGGTGGTCATACAAGCTTAAGAGGCCTTTGACCTTCAAGCTGCGTGCTCTATCCTCGTTAGACGACCAAACGAGATCAGATCCGTGCACTAAGCTCGACTCTAAGACGCACTTTGCAGGGCGGGTGAGGCAAAAAGACTGGTACGCTTTAATAAGTGTGTTGGAGTTGTATTCAGATTGGGTCTATTGGGGAAACATGCCCTCGCTCACGTCACCGAGTCTCTGCAGACACACACAAAGATGTCGCCACAACATTCTGGTGTCCCACATATCTGCCACAGACCACTGTGGTGGGACATAAAAACACAAAGCAGGCTGTGGAAAGGGTGAGAAAATTGGACTTTTTTTTAAACCAACTTCCTCTAATTACTCTCTTCGTTAAATTGTCCCAGACTGTAGAAAAAAAAAAGAGATAAAAAAAGAGATCATTTGATTTCTTCTTTGGTTCTCACCATTACAATTAAATGTACTGGGTCTGAAAAAAATGACCAGTCTGGGCGGGTTGTTTTGGCATTAAATACATATATATGTGTGTGTGTGTGTTAAACATTTGTCTTTATATTATTTACTTATTTTACAGACCTATTGTCGATCTTAGAGCTATTTTTGTACCTGTTTTGGCAATACGATGCATAAGAATGCAGTGTGTAGGATTTAGCGGCATCTAGTGGTGTGGTTGGAGATTGCAACTAAGTGAGAACCACTGCGCTCACTCCTTCATTTCACAGACTGTGGTAACCTCAGCAGCCACATGCAAAACCATTTTAACTTAACACAATAACACAACTTTGACTTTATTCACTGTGCTGAATCCATTTGACAGGAAATACAAAATATTGTCCATAAATTTCACATGAATGACAGCCAAGTAAAACAAAGTGTAAACTGCATATACACATATATGTGCTGTATGTGTCTGAATAGCCCAAAACATAAAAAAATATTAAGAAATTAAAAATCAGTATTATATCAGAAGACAAAATATCGTGAGATATCGTCATATCGATATTTATTCTCACACCTACCATAGTTCATGGTTCAAATTAAGGCAGTTTCACAACCGTGTCAAAAAACCATGTTGGCCTTCAGGTCACACAAAAGCATGAAGGGCTTTGAAGAGGGAAGGCTCATTTGAAGCAACAAAAACACAAGAATTTTTCATTTCAGGTGATTTATACACCAGCGAAAACATTGGTGCAAATATCATATTTAATTTCTATGTCTAAATCCTCAAAAATATTACACACTGTTCCTTTAATTACGGTCAAGACAGTATGGTGATTAAAAATTGAGCTTTATTCTGCAGGAGAGAAAAAAACAAACAAACAAAGACGCCTCCGGCATGATTTTAATGGGTCACCGTGACAGTTTCAGCCTGTTCACTGCAGTCAGCAGATTCACAGAGTCTCTCGCAAAGTGGAAAGATGGCAGTAATTTAGTGTCAAATGTTATGACAACAGTGTAATCAGTATTTTGGAACACAAAGCGTCGATACGAGCTGTATTAAAAATGTAAATTAGCGGTGCGTGTGGGAGGGAGCTTACGTGCCATAAATCGTGTATTCAGATTGTTGCATTAGAGATTTCAGGGAACGGAGCAGAGTGACTCTTGATAATTTCCATCGTATTTATTCTGTTCTTTAATGTCAGAGAATGTTTTGTTCTCGTGACTCTTTTGCCTAAACTGAGTGAAATATTTTGACTAGAACATAAAAAGGGTCACGTACCAGAATCTGATATGGTTTAATTCATCTGTTATTATTAATAGATTGAAAGGAAAAGGAGGACACAAAGTTAAAGAGATGATGACGTTCTTAACCTCCCAATTCATGGCTTTAAAGCGCTGAGGTAAATCCCAATGCATGACGCAGAAAACGAGTTGACTCGCTCCCCTCGTGGCTCAAGGTTGTCTCATTTACACAGGTCAGCGACGCTGCCATTATTTGTGCAGGAGTTGTGTAATCCTAGATTCTTTTGTCCTATCCTCTTATTGTTATGGCTCCTCGCAGAGTGCTTAACACATGCTGGAATAACTTCCTTAAGACCGACGTATGCAAATACCCTCAAAGTATTTGTACATGAAGAGGGTGCATGGGTAAAATGAGAAGGGGGCTCCTTGCGTGCGGGACAGGGATGGTTTGTTTTGTCAGCAAAATGTCAATCTGTCTTTACGAGGTTATCCCATATGATCTTCCTAAATACTAGGGCTTGGTTGTCCATCTGGTTGGCAGTTGAGAGCTCACCCCCTCCTACTCCCACCCACCCCCTCCCATTAACACCCTCCACTGCAAGCCCAGGTCTGGAGGTCTTGCCTTTCTACCTCCCACTGAGAGGATATGACAAGCTTTCCATTCTCTTCTTTTACTGTCAGATTTTTTTGGGATCAGTGTAATCCTCAAATGGCTGCAACACGTGTACAGCGGTTTGGTTGCTGCCTAACAACTAACTTGGCGACTAAACAATGCAATCCGCTCCTCGCTGCAAAAGAGACGCTCAGGAGAATTTTTGCACGTTCAGAAAAGATCCGGACTCTCCTGCGTGTGCACACAAAGCCAGGCAACCAACTAACATGCACTAAAAAAGTGCAAGAAGCCAGATCCGTCCCCGGTCCAATCTGCCTCGGGCTCCCCTAAGCTATTCAGCGTGTTCAAATGAAAGATGTGTCTTGGAACAGCGCGAGCCTCCAGGCAGAGCAGAAACTAGCCTCGTGCACAGATATACACAGCAGCCCTCTGGACAAGTTTGGCACCCACACCAGCAACTGTGGGCCAAAACTCATGTTGCGTGCTAACGCTCTCCCTCCCCCATCCCCTCATGCTATCCCGCTCTGCAATTATATGCTACGCTCCCACCCAAACATGCAAGAATAGGCCTTCTCAGTCAACAGACAAACCGAGTCATTCTGTCCTCAAACCATGACATCATGACCATTTGACTTCTCCGTGAAAGTCAAGCTTAATTTAACTTTGTCAGGAAAAAGAAGAAGAAGAAGAAAAAAAAAAGAGCGGTGCATGTTACACTGGCAGAGCGCCGCGCTGGTGTGAACAGTAACTTTATGCAATTCTGGGAAGACACAGCTAATTTATTCTGTAAAATATAACACTCATGAGGAATATGTGACTCATGACATTCTCAGACATCTTTTATTTACTGTACGAAACGCTTCGACTATTCTTGTGCATGAATAGGACATCACAATGAATCACACCACAACACTTTAGATTATATAACAGATAGATAGATAGATAGACAGACAGATAGATAGATAGATAGATAGATAGATAGATAGACACATGGACAGATAGATAAATAAACAGACAGACAGACAGACAGATAGATAGATAGATAGATAGATAGACAGATAGATAGACACATGGACAAATAGATAAATAAACAGACAGATCGATAGATAGACAGATAGATAGATAGATAGATAGATAGATAGATAGATAGATAGATACATGGACAAATACATAAATAAATAGATAGATAGATAGACAGACATGGACAAATAGACAAATAAACAGATAGATCAATAGATAGATAGATAGACAGACAGGCAGACAGATAGATAGATAGATAGATAGATAGATAGATAGATAGATAGATACATGGACAAATACATAAATAAATAGATAGATAGATAAATAGATAGATAGACAGATAGATAGATAGATAGATAGATAGATAGATAGATAGATAGATAGATAGATAGATATTAAAACAGTGTAAATAGTGTCTAAGTAAGCAGAAACCTAAGATGACGTATTGACTTATGTCACACTAGGGACATTGTACTGACATATCCGCCAGCTTCAGTTCAGAGTAATGTCAATGGCCTCCTGTTTCTGGAACTTTCTTGGGCTTTAGATGCCTGAGAGGCATCTATCAAACTGCTGACAGCTATTGTGTGGAGCACACCTCATTTTCCAAATCTGCCTCGCAACAAGAGTCCTCTCCTCTGTCCTTGCAGCTCTGGGAGGGGTTCCTAACGGTGTGTGAGCGCGAGCGTGCACGAGCACGTATATATGACAGAACCGAACCAATGACAGGCACCTCAGCCCAGCCCAGCCCTCGCAACAAAGAGGGCTAGTGGGTTTCACTGCAGCCCCTCTCATTCTCCCACACACTCATAAATAACCATACAGAGCCTCGGTCCTGGCCAGGGGGAGAACATGGAGAGAAAAGAGCTATTTAGGCAGCTCCTCTCCTCTCATGCCTTCCAACTGACCTTTTCCAAGGGTCAATCAGTCCAACCACAACTCCACGCCGTGACCTCACCTCCCTCCCCACTCTCTCTCTCTCCTTGCTGACACTAACCTGAATCATCTCAACACTGCTGCCGTGGAGAGAAGCCACTTAGCAGGCTTGGGTCATTGTAGAGGAGCATTTAAGACCTGGAAGGCATAAAGCCTCACAAGCACAAGGGTCAGAGGTGAAGGTCACAATACGGGAGGAGGGGAATAAATCCTGTAGCATGGACGACAATGGCTGCAATCCCCACTGACAATGATGCCATTGTGGGCTATTGGTTGCTTAGTGTGTCCTGGAGCTGTGCCTAATAGAGTTATAGTGCTGATGTGATGGCCGCGGAGCCGAGGAGAGCAGTGTCCTTTTATATAAAAGGGGGGCAACTGCCGAGGAGCCTGAAAAGAGTCCACGGCTTCTCAGTGTTGCTTTGCCTGAAAGACTGGGATTGTGCGTGTGCATTTGTGTGTGCGTGAAGAGAGAGGGTTAGGTTACTAGCTTAACCACACTGAGCTCCCAGCCGTGAATCCTTTGCTCAGCGACACACATGACATCCTCTCTGTGAAGTTGAGTCACAGTTTAAGATGCATCGCAGAAGACCATGCCAGAGTGCCTGAATCACAGGTAATCTAGCTGGGGATTTCAGAGTTTATCTATGGCTAGTCTGGAATAACACACAATACAATAACCTAGTATTTATCGAGCACAAATTCTGCTTTATCTCATTACATTTTGAATATCATTCGATTTCAGACTGATAAGCATTTTAAACAAAAGAAAAAAATATTACTAAGCTATGAAAATAATGATATAACCTACTAGTTATACCTAATGGTCAAAGACTTGAAAACAGACAGCATTGCATGGCTGTATTCGTCTTACACCCTTCATGGTCAGGCCTTTATTTGGCACGCCACTTAAGCAGGGAGGTGGGGGAGGTTCATCTGGAGAGACAGAGGCCGCTGATACCACAGGATCATCATCCCAAGCTGGTAAACTCAGACAGCTGGTAAACGTTATGTGGTGGCGTGCCATGAGTACCTCAGTTGTCACCTCTGTTAGTCAGATTAGACTCTGGCAGGATGTAGTGACAGATGATGAGCGGCGGGTCTGACCACCGGGTGCTAACGCCGAGCGCAGAGACAGCGAGGCAGACAGACACGGCAGCGCTTGGAAAAATGGTATGTCAGTTTTGCTGATGTCTATAGTAACAGTAGCCTCCAATTTGACATCCACCAAACATTGGTTTTCATTTTTTTCCCTCTTTTTGGCTTCTCTATGACCTCCTTAAAAGAACAAGCTATGTTTCCCAGGGCCCAGCTATTTGAAGCTCATAGTTTTGGTCATCCAAAGTTTTCTGTTCCAGCTCAAGCCGTTCAGACACTGTCCCCACTTACATTTCCACAATGGCAGGGTCCTGGGGGCCAGACCATAGCCGCCCTACACTCTGCCCACAGTTGAGTTGCCTCTGGCAGGACTACTGCGTGCTTTGTGTGCTGGTTCTGGCCGCCGATCAGGGAAACCCCACAGTCTCTCCATGGTGAATGTCGAACACCCTGCCAAGCCCATTATGCATCCCTTCAATGGCCGTGAATAGTAGCACACTACAGTACAGAAGATTTGAGAGATGTGCAGTTCACCCAGGGCTACAGAGCGAGGCCGTGACACAAATACCGACACTGGTGAACTGAACTAATTCCTGACATGGTTTCTCCGTGTTGTGTCTCTGAGTCGTTTTCTTCTCCAGACAACAAACAAAACAAATCCTGATAAAAACGCATCCTGCGTTGCACCGCACAGGAAATATGAAAACAGTTGCCGAATAATATTCCTTGACACACTTAGTGGACAAAGTCTAAACAAGCATTAGTCTAAAAAGCCGGGAGATTATTCCACTGATTTTGCAAATACTGGCTGTTGTGACTTAGTGTGGCTGAGTGAATGACAGCGGGAGGCCTATCATGTACACATTTACCACTCTTAAATATGGGGATTATAGCTCTTTCCATAATTTCACCAGAGTTCATGTAAAACAGGCTGACCTAATCACCCCAAAGACAGAAAAAACAGCCGTTACATATTCACATTTCTCTTCCTGACACTGCTTTCTTGACCAAATAAATTGACCAAACCATAACGTCTAACACGTCCTCTCATGACTAACAGCTGCCTGTTAAAAAAGCCCCTCTATATTCTAAGTTGCTTGTCAGATCAGTGTCAAAAATGTTGAACTGTTATCTACATTTAGCACAGAGAAGCATCTGTCTATTAATTTAAAACTCATGCAGCGTTTCCCAGCACTCCCACAGTCCAGTGGCATATTGCGGTAGTGGATATCAAGATGAGTCACATCAGCTAGCAGGCAGCTGGCAGGCTTGCAGTATCAGCCTATCCCGTTAATCTCACGATTAGCCTTCACTGATCCCATCAGGACTGCCTGGATCTGGGGTGCAAAGCCTGAAGGTTTACCCTGCAAGTCAGCCCTCTTTCACCCTGGTCACTACACGCACTCAACACAAACGGGGTGCACAAGCAAAATACACAGCAAATATGTCAGCATTTTTTTTTCTAATTGTGAAGGCAACATATTCCAAACACAAAGCTGGGGGACACCGAAGTGTCTGGAGCCCCGTCGTTTCAAGAGGATGGTGGCAGAGAAATGTGTCACAGAGTTCAGACGCAGAAGTTAAAGGGGCAAATTCTGTGCTCCTCTGACACCAGGGGTAGGGGTGATGACGGGGGATGGGCAGCAGCCTAGTGACATGCCGTGACAGGCCTCAAGGCTTCTTAAAGTAGGAACGCACACAATCACTCAATGTTCAACCCTCTAACACATGTGAGCAAATTCACCCAACGTGTGCACACACCCACGCACACACCCATGCAATTACATACCTGTCAAATGGTGGCTCTAATGCCAATAAAAAAAAAACTGTCAAGATCTCACGACCACCTCTTGTTGAGTTAAACAGCATTTGCTTAGAACATGCAAATGATGCAAAGTTTGATGTTTTTACATGTTGATATTTCCACGTATGTGCGAAATACCTGCCGAGCGTCTGTGATATTCTGTCTTCGCCGTAATACGCTCCATCGTGGCAGTTTAGGGTGTTTCATGGACGCTGACTGGACACAGGAAAGAACTGTCTTTCCGATGGGAAAAGGGAATGCTGGAGGCAATTCCCTCCCTGTCTTTCTGTCCTTGGGTCAAAGGGGGACCGGCCATAAACGCCTGGACACCAACAGAGACAGACCTCTGACCATGCAGGCCTTGTTTCACTCTCCCCGCAGCCGCTAACGTCAGCTGGTGGAGGAGGCCTTGGTTGTGTAAATTTATAGCACAATGTCATTCTGTGTCGTGAACAAACAACAATGCATCTATTCATCCAAGGAGATAATCCCTGGTACTTTTTGTGCACATTAAGATAGACAAACAAAATGTCTCATCATAAAATAATAAATTATTTCCATTTAGTCACAGACGTTTACAGGCGTTAACACACCTGCTATTACCTATCGTGCCTGCAAAAGGATGACAGAGCAGCAATAATTATGTTCTGCCGCTGAACGTGTTCGACAAGCTCAACAAGAATATAATACACACTTGCCAAATAGACAGGCTACTCTGTCAGCTCTCAGAGAAAAGGGCTACGAGCCGCCTGGTGCTCTCTGGATGCCAAACAGCTGAAGACACTTCAATTATCCTAAAAATCGCATGATGTCATTCTATTGCAACCTATTCGCTCAGCAGTAAATTGGGGCAACGTTAAAGTGGCAGAAACACACTTTAACATCTGAGATATTTCAAGTATTAAAACATATAATGTAGACACAAATGTAATAATGTTCTCATTAAATGATTCAGGCTGATAGACTGGGTGTTTTTTCTTCTCCATTCATGCCCTGCGAGGGATTTTTCAGCTGTTACAGTGCAGCTTCAGGAGAGCTGAATGAAACGGTCTGGAATGTACCATTGCAACTCAGGGGGGTCACGAATGTAGCACGCGCTAAATATCTGTGCGTTGAATTCACCTAATAAAATATTTTTTTATAGAAGTCTACTTAAACAATTCAATGGTTCAATTTTGAACAACAAGCTTGACTGGGAGTTTTTCTGTGTGAAAGTGAATAGCGTAAGGAGACAAAACTCCCCTACAGGTTGGACCAGGCCAAGATGATGTGACGAACAGCCCTTTAAAGTCGCTCCACTTCCGAGATGAAGTAAAGTAGAGCTCAGCCGTGCAGCAAACAGACCAGGACCGACAGCCTGTGTGTCTGAAACAGCCCCACATAGACAGGATATGCTGAAAAGACACAGCTGGACGCTGGGATGCTTCGTGGACTCGGGACTGAAGGAGTTTTATCCAAATCGACCGCACTGAAGTAGTGTGTATCTGCGGCGAGAGGTTTTCTTTTCTTTTTCTATCAACGCGACAACAACAGCACCCTGGACTACTCTCTGGAAACAGGAATGGTTTATCCTCCCGAAGGTTTATTCTACATCGAAATGGATCAAGCAGCACCAGGTAAGTTTAGGGTTAAAGGCAGCCATTGTCTGATCTGCGGGGGGTCAGAAAACGTCTTTATGTTTGTCCTGCGCTCTCCTCCTGCTGGCATCGCCTCCTATAAAGCCTGTAATAAAGCTGACATATGTGGGGAAAAGAAATGCACCGGGCAGGTGTTAGAAAAAGCGTTATAATGGTGAGGTCCTGGGTGCTGAGCTCCCCCAGTGGCATTGCCCAGGCATGCATAGCGCAATTCACTTGCCAATTACGTAATACCTTTCGGTGGAGCAGCAAGGCGCAGTGGCTTCGCTTTTTTTCCCCCCTTCCTCGGCGCACAGATGACAAACTCAGGACACAAAATGCGTGGCGTTTTCTCGTCTGCCCGTGAAGCAAGGGGCTTGCAAAAGGCGTGTGACAGCGTGGAGGGTGCATTTTAAAAAGGGAGCACACAGCGGAGGCTGCGTTAATAAGCGCCGCATGAAACGAGCGCTTTGTTCTCCTCTGCATCCAGCCGTGCTTAATTTGTGCTGCTGGCTGTGGAAGTGGGCTGGAGGCGAGCAGACCAGACAGCTCGTCTCATGACTTAAATCATGAACACTTCATTTTTTTTTAGTATTTGCACTTTTATCATTTGACATCCGCGTTATTGCATTGTCCTAACTATGTGTATAAGACTGGTATAGCGGTCCTATTATGTCTGACTTAAAAAAAAACACCTAATTTGACTTTTACTTGTTGAAATTGCACCATAATGTCAGCCTGCATGAAATATATTATTATGATTAATAACAACTGCATATATAATACAATGGAGTATGGACTTGTGGATAGTGGATACACCATAGGAACAATGCAGACAGCCTGTATTGTTCCTATAAGGTCTGTGCAGTGAGGATGTGTCACTGGCATTTCCTGTGTTTGGTTATCAAGACTTTAAAGAAGCTATTGATAATATTGATCACTTTAAGCCACTGGATGTCACACAGTGTTCGAGGCCTTGATACAAGTGGGATCAAAAATAACAGAAACAAACTTTGCTTTTACTCTCCACTTTTCTAAAAGCTATATGGATGTGTTGTAATAAATCTATGTCCATATAAATGTAATCAATGCGAAACTTTTATGTGCTTTATGGATTGGACACAATGCAGAGATCAGGCTACAGGTTTGGCGGCTGATCTGATTTTTTTTATTTTTATTTTTTTATTATTCCCCACACAAATTACGTGGCTCTTGTCTGCACTGGTATGTGCATGTGGTTTCTGGAAGCCAGCAGAGTTCCTTGGCAGGAGCCGGAAAGGGGAAGGTGTGCAGATTTGATTTTGCTGAGTTCAGGAGCCGCAGCTTTGGTGTTTCTTTTTTTTTTTTTTTTTTTTTTTTTGGGCCTGCCACTGTGCTGCTGCTGCACCTGCCTTTTGTTTATTTTAAGGTCAGAAAAAGAGGAGAGCGGATGGTGGGAGAAACCCACATTTTCTCCTCTCTGAGGGTGCTCTTGTATTCTCCCTAACTGCCTCATGAAAGGCACTTTTGTCCTGCAGTGAAATATATCGCCCTTCACCTCCTCTTGATGCGGTTTGCCCTCCTTTTTTCATTTTTAGGAAAACACTTTCAGCCAGACTTGCAGATTTTTTTTTTTCCCCTTTGATTCCTTTAAGGTTGGTGGAAAACTTAAGAGGATCTGTACGCGTGCAATCATTATAGAATGGGAGGGGTGGTCCGAGAGGCTCAAAATATAATTTCTGGTTGATTCAGTGCCTTTCATGGCACTTGGGGACGGTGCCAGAGGCTGCAAACTTTAGCAGTTGGACTTAAATCTACTTCGCAGAGTTGCAGGCCGGTGAACGCCTTTTATTCTGAGAATTTCCACAACAACAAAAGAAAACGTGTCTCTATTTGATGACTGACTGTGCCTAGAAATTAAAAATAACTGCCACATTTCCTTTTTTTAAGTGCTGACCACACTTGCTAATGATTGGGAGAGTTATATCTCTGGGAAACATGCCTGGGCTTGTCCTCACATCTTGACAGGCTCCATCAAGCAGGGGTGTGACAGACCTTGTCAGTGTGTGTGTGTGTTGCTGGGTGGTGGTATTCATTCACAATAATGCATTCACCAAACACACATACACACGCACATGCTTGATTGCAATTGTCATAATATTGCAGGAGTCATTTGCAGCTTGTTGACTGATCTCACAGCAGATCAATGCTCTGATAGATCTATTTTCTAGGAAGCTGTGATCCCGTTCCTTTGCATCTCACTTCCTTATCCTTATCTGTCTCTTGTGCTCGCAGCGCTCCCTCCCAGGTCAACAAAGCCCGTGTCCGCCACCATGAACAACAACTGCCTTTCGCCGCTGACACACACGTTACAGGAAGCTGAATGGTATTGGGGAGACGTAACCAGGTAAAGTAGCCTCACTTAAAACATGTCATCGCTCTGTTGTGATTGT
This sequence comes from Synanceia verrucosa, assembly GCA_029721515.1. Lineage (NCBI taxonomy): Eukaryota > Metazoa > Chordata > Actinopteri > Perciformes > Synanceiidae > Synanceia > Synanceia verrucosa. Next base: position 2,296,796 of record CM056554.1, read on the forward strand.
TGCGTTACAGCCGTTAACTGTTAACTGATTTTCCCTCAGGGATGAGGTGAACGAGACTCTCCGAGACACGCCTGACGGCTCCTTTCTGGTGCGTGACGCATCCACAAAGTTGCAAGGGGACTTTACGCTGACGTTAAGGTAAGCTGCACGCTGACCGTGACAGCACGGCCATCATCGACGGCGTTTTACTTTACATTAATAATCTTATACTGTGCTTTGTGTTTCAATTTCTTCAGGAAAGACGGGCACAACAAGTTGATCAAGATCTATCACCGTGATGGGAAGTACGGCTTCTCAGATCCACTTACATTCACTTCGGTGGTGGAGCTCATCTGGCACTATCAGCACCACCCGTTGGTGGAGTACAACGCCACACTGGACCTAATGCTCACCCATCCTGTGTCCCGCTTCCAACAGGTTAGTAAGTTTTAAATGTGTGTGTGGATACAAAGTGAAAAGGAAGACACTGCAAAATGCTCCTGTTAAATACAGAGGTTTATGAACAGCCCATATTTTTATATTTGTGTTTTTTTTTTCCTACAGGTGAAAGAGGACAGTGTCGATGTCGCTGGGCGAAAGCTCAAGGAGGTTCACTGTCAGTACCAGGAGAAGTCAAAGGAGTTTGATCGTCTTTATGAAGCTTTCACAAAGACCTCACAGGTAAAGACAAACGTGTTAAAGTAACTCTGACGCTCTGTGCTAAGACCGATGACATCAGCAGTCACGTCCATCAGCGTCCCGAGTCTCTTCACAGTCTTTTCTTTTTTTGTGACGCAGGAGATTCAGATGAAGCGAACGGCAATCGAGGCCTTTAACGAGACGATGCTGATCTTTGAGGAGCAGTGTCGTGAACAGGAGCGATACGGAGAGGAGTTTGAGATGAACAATCAATCCGAGGGAGGCGAGAAAGATCTGGAGAGGTAGTTCATCACGTCACGCTCCAACGAGTGTCCCTGATGTAGTTTCATTTGATTGGAGCTGTGATTTTTTTTTTTTTTTTTTTTGAACCGCACTCAGACCTGTGACCTTTCCTTCCTCCTCTTGTTAGCTTTCTGATAAATTACGAGAAGCTGAAGTGTCGTCTTGGGGAGATCTATGACAGCAAAGTCCATCTGGAGGAAGACTTGAGGACGCAGGTGGAGGACTACAGGGAGACGGACAGGAAGATTAACAGCTTGCGGCCTGACCTCATCCAGCTACGCAGCATCAGAGACCTGTACCTCAAGTAAGTATGAAGTCAGAGTATTGTTCGTGGTATCCGCAGAGAGAAAGTGTCAGTCCGCTGCTCTGTCTACTCTATATTTAAACCTGGTGTAAAACCTCTCCTTTCAGCTGGCTTAATCACAAAGGCGTAAGGCAGAAACGCATAAATGACTGGCTGGGGATACTGAGCGACAGCCTGGATGAGTAAGTTTCAGCAAATTCTGTGTACGAATGCAGCTGTATAAAAGAGAGGGACTTGTAACAGCATTTTGACTCTGTATTTTTTCTTTTTTCAGCACATATGTGTTGAAGGGAGACGAGAAGAATTTGCCACATCAAGATGAGACGAATTGGTTCGTTGGTGAGCTGAGCCGGACGCAGGCCGAGGAGATGCTTCAAGGAAAAGCGTCGGGAACATTCCTGATCCGCGAGAGCAGCAAACAGGGATGCTACGCCTGCTCCGTCGTGTGAGTATAACGCTCTAGAGAGTTGGAGAATTGAGTGTTTTTTAGATTATGCAACGCTCATTGAAGTGTGTGTTTTTTGTTTTGTTTTTTTTGTTTTTTTACAGAGTGAATGAAGAAGTGAAGCATTGTATGATCTACAGCACACCACATGGATATGGCTTCGCTGAGCCCTACGACGCCCACTGCTCGCTGAAAGACCTCGTCCTGCACTATCGCCTGCACTCTTTAGCGCAACACAACGACGCCCTGGATGTTCGGCTGACGCATCCGGTGCACGCCAAAGCTGCAGCCAAGCCTTCTCAACACGCAGAGGAACACAAACTCTTACAGACTCCAAAACACACAGCGGGGCTCCCGCCGGCAGCTCCGGAAATGTAATCCGATGGAAAAAACAGACAAAAGGACGTGTTTACTGTATCCTGCGAGAATGACTGCATCGAGGTGCATCGTGTAAAGTTTTGCACTACAGTGATTCCATCAGTTTTTGTGAATGGGATTTCACAGATTGAAGTGGGACTGGAATTTGAATGTCAGCTTGAACTTTTTTTTTTATTTTGTTTTGAAAGAGACTGTTTAAGCATTTTTTTATTATTATGATTTGTACTTCGTTTATCGCCGTTTGTTCAATGGACACCTTTTCGGTCGGGAATTTGGCAACCAGAAAATTGCTCACTGACATCAGGTGTTGCATCTTTCTTTGACTTTTACAGCCGGATGTTGCTAGAGATGTCCATTCCTCTGGTTAGTTGTATTCAGTGCTGAAGAATTTGACCAATAGTTTCGAAATAGATTTGGTTACTATGGAGTTATATTTGTGCCTCGTTCCTGAGCGCGTGATGGCACATTATGAGCGCATAAAGACAATTATGCAAGCATGTAAAGAAAATAATAAATTATAGTTTATTTAGTAGAGAAATTATTTACCATGCAACGATTATAATGATTCGAGAGAGAGAAAAAAGATTTGCTAATATCCACATAAGCACGCAATGATAACTTTGAACATTTGCCCTCTCAATCAGTATGTTTACATGCACATCTAAGACAAGCTGTTGGCAATAACTGAGCTAAGGATTTAACTGGAGTTTCCGAGACATCGGAGCGTACATGCGCAGCAAGAGAATCAAATTATTGAGTGAGGTACGTTCGCCTCCGAGACACTAGGTGGTGCTACACGCCCTTTCGCGTTGGCTTTTCTCCGGTTTTTCTGCTACTGTGGTGTTGTCATCCTACTTCCGTGGTCTCGTCACTTCTGGAAGGGGGAGTGCCTCTAGTCAATAGCCCAGCTAACCGTGGTTTGCATAGACATGCCGGAAAAGCTCAATTTGAAACCGCATTATCTGGCACGAACAACCCGATTATTTAAAAACTCCAGTTTGGTTTGAATACAGTCAGACTAAGTTGTGTATATATAGCTTTTAAATTTTCTCTAAGTGCATGTAAACGTACTGAATGTGTGAAAAATAAATGTCCCGATTTTACTGGGCAGAGAGTACTACATAATTTTACAAGAATAATTAGCTACTGCGTGTACAGCAGATATTAGCTAGACGCCTAGCTATAAACAAATACACAGACAAGAAAAGATAGCTGAGCTGCAACCAAATAAATGATAGACTCACTAATCATGAAAATGTGGCTGTCAACAAAACAAATCTGTGTGGCCATGAAGCTTCTTATCATTTTAGTGCTCCACTAATCATCAATAACACCGCGAACAATCAGATGAGAACAGCCAATCAGAAATGACCTCCTCCAGTTGTCTGATTGGCACAACATAACAAACTAAAATTGAGCGACAAACACTGAACTAGTGTCAAATCACACATGAAATTGAGAGGGAAAATGAGAAAACTGAGGTGCGCTTATGTGGACAGCAGCACGGAGCACAAAACAGATTTCTGTTTAAGTGATTCTTTGCGTGACAACAATCTCCCTCTATGTGAATGTAAAATATCTTTTTCTGTGCTCAAAATGTCCCCATTTCTGCGCTCAGGAATGAGAAATGCTTTACTACTACTTAGTGCATTTGTGAGGGGGGAAAATGGTGCCGTCTACAGGCTGTTTCCGTCATACTGGTTTGGTGGACCAAACCATTTTCTGGGGGTAAATGCCACGTGTGAATATGTGAAAAGTCGTGGTGCATTTTGACAATTTGCCCCTTTTCTTAACAGACATTCATATACAGTGGATAAGTATGTAGCATTAACATCCTGTAGAATACCATTGTAAGAGCATACTCAATGTTATACCCATTGACCAAAGCACTTAATAGTGAGCAAAACTACATCCCTGTTAAGTCCGGTAATTGCATTTGGGGCGAGGGGAGGGCGATTTGTGTACACCTGCTGATGTGCTGATCAAAACATAATCTGAAGTACTGTATGTTATATTCTGTTACTCAAAGAAGTATAAGCTTTTTGTATTCTATATATATTTTTTCTATAAACATGCCACAAGATGAAAGCTTGAAGAAAGTGCAATCCAACAGTATTTCCATTGTTGCAATGTATGACGATGATGATGGCGGTGAAGGTAATGCTGTTATGAGAGGTTGACATTTGCCACAAAAATGCACTCTCCCTGGTGGTGTCGGTATGATGTGGCCTCCGATGTTTGTGTGAACTGCCAGAGGTCCGGAAGTATCCTGCCTCCATTACTTGAACTGTGGCATTCCTCGAGCTATGAATGTTTTTCATGACATGCAGCCTACATAGCTTAAGAGGAAAGGAATCCATGTTGATCTTGGCACATTTTTCAAGTTTGAGGACAATAGATACTTTGTACAGAGAAACTGTAAAATGTATTTCTGAGGTTGGTTTGCGGAAGGAGTGTGATTAAGCCTCTTATAAAAATATAACTCCACTGGGGGATTGAGGAAAACTCCTCGGGTGAAGCTAAGCAATGTGAGATCCTGACCTTTTTCTTGCTGAGCGACAATAAACTGATGAGGGTTTTGTCAACTTGTGTAATCCGTTGCTTTTTTTTTCTTCTCCACACTCTTGCAGATAACGTGCAAGCAATGCACCGTATCCCTGTTTTATCGTTGACATTTTTTTTTTTTATGATGTGGGTTGAAACCAGAAATCATAGAGCTATTTTTCTAAAATGTACCGTCTCCAGCGGAGCCATTGTCGTGCGATGAGCTTATCCGTGGGTCAGCAGAGATAGGAGGCAGCGAGGGCACTGGAGGACACACTGTGGACAGATGGAAGAGAAAGGAAGCGATAAGACAATGGCAGGATATGTGCAGGCCCTTTCCCTAGTCGGCCCCGCCGCTGTCGAGTCACGAGAAAACAATCCCTCAAACCGCTTCACCAAGAATGTGCGCCACATTGTTAAACACAACTTTCCCGAAGCTCCCCGCGAAAGGATACTCATACAGCTCAACTGTACAGATTTAGCACCAGCCAGCTCGAGATCGCTCATCCATCTGATATTGAATTTTTTTATAAGCTCGGGAGGGATGGAGCCACAGATGATGATGATGATGACCCTGAGTGACGCCACCATTGGTGCTGTGTGACCAGAGCAACAGGTGGCCTCTTTCAACCATCACATACGGTGTGTGTTAGATAGGGATTAATGAGGGACTTCCAGGCCACGGATTACTGCCTCATACCTATGTCAGCTCCAGCACAGATAGATAGAAAGACATTACCGGCGCTGAGTCATGCTTGGGCTGCGTGAGTGGCAAAAATACAGGAGGCGTGGGAAGAGAAAGCGTGTGAGAGGAAAAAGTACAGGATGCGACTTCGGCCTTTTGCTAGATGTCCTTCAACCTGAAACACCCTCTCTCCTCACCTGGCTGTACCCAGGTTTACCCAACACTGCTCATTCCTATTTTTCTTTAGTTCCCTGAATGTGGCTTTAACATATGTAAAAGCCGAGCCACTACAGTGAGTTTGTTCAGTTGCTCCCTTCATACAGAGGCATAACTTGCTCGTTTAAATTCATAGTCACTTTGCTTTATAGTTCTCAATTTAAATAAGTCGTGGCTGGAAAAAGAGGGGGGCAGCAGGACGAATTACCTCTGGAGTCACGCCTAAAATACACACACCATCAACTGTCTCGCAGGCTCTCAGAAAGAGAGGTTTTCGCTTTCAGTTTGGCAGCAGCCAATGGCGTCTCTCCTCCCCTCTGTCTCCGTCTGATTCCACCGTTTTCACACCGCCCGACCAGCCAATGGGAGGCCAAGAACATGCCGGGCATCGGCCAATCAGCGAGCAGTTGCTATGTTGGAGGCAGAATCGATAAGAGGGATTTTTTTTCCCTCTCCTCTCTTGCTTTTTTTTGACTCACATTATAGCTGGTTTATAGGCTGGAGGCATGAGATTCTGTTGCCTGCCAAGCAGCAGCATGTAGGCCAAGGACTGAGCCGTTAAAACACACCAGTTCCACCTTTTATTGGAAAGGATGTCTGTTTTATTTATTTGTTTTCACAGGTTGAGCGGCCTGGTTGAGTTGTTGGGAGTTGTGGAACGCTGGTGGGGGATTGTTATGATGCACATCAAGGGGGGTTACAACGAAAAGGATGTTGTGAAAAGTTTGCACTTTTTCTTTTAAATAATATCCTGCACAAAATGACACATATCCTAAAATATAGCAAAGAAAACAACACCGGCTCATGACATCCTGAATCTGTTCAGAATAAGGTGTGATCATATTGAATTCCACCTTTAAATTGCATTTTACTTTTTTAAATTTGCTTTCTTTAAATCATAGGATTTGGCAGCATTGAATGCTGTGGTTGCAGAATGTTTGGTCTGTTTATTTAGGAATATCATATTCAATTTCTGCTAATATACAGTGCTAAACAAATAAAAATAAAATTTATGAGACCACTTGCTGAGTTGTTTCAAAGACCATCCAGCATCATGAAATGCTGTAATTCAGACTCTTTCTTTCTCAGGAATTTCAAACTGAATTCACCTTTTTATTCCCAAATTTGAGCCAGAAAACTGGAATTCTCTGAGAATTAATCAATAATAACAAAGAACCACTAAAATACATTTTTTTTCTGTTCAGGAATGACAGAAAATAATTTGGTATCTCAGTTAAAAAAAATAATAAGGTGCTTCGCTATTTTTTCTGCTTTTTTTGTAAAACTTAATAATAATAATAATATTAATAATAATAATAATAATAATGCATTTTATTTAAAAGCACCTTTCAAGATACACAAGGACAGTGTACATAAATGATAAAAGAAATAAAAACACAGACTTTAAAATGAAACATATACAAGCAAAAATAAAACTTATATTTTATCATTAAATGTATAATTTTGATTAAAGCTTTTGCACAAACTGGTGGATAGAAACATAAACTTACAGAAACATAAAAAAAAAAAATTATAATGAGCAATACTGTTAATTTAGGGCGGTGGTGGCTGCTCATCATTTCATATCAGTGCACTGATGCTTCATTTACGTATTGTCTCGGTGATCTCTGGTAGCAGTGATTGGACTGAGGGGCTCAGATCACACTGAGATGAGAGGTGACACTGAGACTCGTATAAGGAGATAACATAATACTGATTGCTGACAAACCATTTAGAAGAAATGCCAATCCAGATCCACAGCCAAATCAGATTTGCAGAAACCAGCTTAGGCAGGAACGGACGATCATCCCACCTCCTCGAAACAGCTAGAGCTGACTTTACTTTTTGGAGAAATACTCAACAGTTTGCATGACATGTATATTACATCTCTATTTCTCAAGGAAAAAAAACAATGATTTCAGCGGTAATAAATGACGGACCTCAGGACAAACTCATTGCAGGAGTTCAGCTCTCAAATAGATTAAAATGGAAGCAGCAGGCACACGGCCAGCAGACCAATGGCACAGTAGCTTCAGAGCTTAAACCAGGAAACAGCTTGGTCTGAAAGCATGTGCATGTAGGTGGAGAAATGAGCCAAGAAAGGAAGGGCCACACCGTCCACAAGTCCTGTCAGGTGAGGAGAGAAGGCTGGCACTATCAGAACAAATGTATATATCAGAAACACAATGCATTTGTAATAAGAGGGAAATAAAATACCTCATCATATGACAGGTATTTTAACAGTTTAACTTACTCCTACCACAGTGTGCACTAATTACTTGTTTTATCTGGGTCAATTTAAAGCCAGGTATTCAGTAAATGCTCAACTCTACCAACTCCCATAAGAACCCTCATGATGTTTTCCTTTCCTGGTGAAAGCGACGTCTAGCCAGAAGGCAGAGCGCTGATGAAAAAAAGTCAGACATACCCTGCACTTATAACAGAATGGTAATTATGGTGACTGCTTTCCATAGGATGACCCTTGCACTATTTACTTTTTTCTCCCACTACATGGGAGTTTCTGGGAGCAACACAAACACTCTGCATCCCATCACCACAATGGAGAGACATGACGATGATTGGCGAAAATAAGCATCATGTTCATGACTTCAAAACTTAAGGAGAAAAAAAAAAACGAGCCTAGAGTTATGCCTAACAAAATAAAAGCATTATGGCACTACTGTAACAGAACCACAGAACCACTTTCACCAAAAGAGGTCTATGCCACTACATTCAGATTCATTTTAGCACCTCACCTACTTAATAAAACCTGTTTTACAAGAGACACCTGCCCAGGCAGCAGCATAAAGAACAAAAGGCAAAGAAAAATAAACACATCTATCTTACTTCATGGAACACATAAAGCCCAGAGATTAGGGATAATGCAAGGATATCCTGTCATTAAGGTAAAGGATTCAGCAGAGGCCTGTTTTCTACACCTCTAATAATGAATAGTAGGTGAAACAGTAGCTTAGTTTTTTAATCCAACTTCTGATGGATATATTATCATCCATACATACAGTATATGTCCCTCATTAGCATGTAACATCCATTAGTTGAAAGGCGGCTGTTGCCAAACTTCAATGAGACGCCACTGAGGCTCTCGAAATGCAAATGAGCACTGATCACCTCACGACTGCTAAAAATAAGTAATGTGATTAAAGTGACAGTGCATATGCCACCATTGTGAAAAAAAAATATATTTTTAAGAGAGAATGAAGGACATGGTGTCCTCCAAATGTCTATGTTTTGGGGTTCTCTGTTGCAAAGACCGATCAGGATTTGAATGGGGTGATTTAGAGAGGTCTCACTTTACAGGTTAAACCTTGTTAAGGTTACTTCTGGAAAGATCTGTGCTGAAAGTGAAAAATGGGAAATGTGAGTCTGACAGAACGTAGTAGTATTACCACGAAGGGTGGGCTGTAATTCAGCAGGTGGAGCGTGTCGTCCTTTAATCACAAGAAAGGCAGTTTGTCAAAGTCCTCGAGTGATCCCCATGTTGCTCCTCCGGTGCTTCACATCAGCTCCTGAGGACGGATTAAACGCAGGGGTCAAATTCTATATATGTATCTCCACGTATGTAACAAATCTAATGAAGCTGAATAATTTTTTTCTTTCTACTTGATGATTAAAAAGTATTCATTAATTTGTTTAAAGTCATCATCACTGAGTGTTTGGTTTACAAATGACACTTTTTATGTTCATACTCTGCTGTCTCTCTGAGACAAACACTTTAAGTCTAGATTTTAAAATATATTCAACAACAAAGGAGACAAAATGACAGGGAGTGTGTTTGCATTTTTAAATGCTCACTCCTTTCACAGGGCGAGCTCTGCCTTACATTGGCTTACTAAAAGTCCATTTAAGCTGTATCCAATAAGCTAAATGTTCGGCTTAGATAATGACTGTGGTGGATGCCCTTTAGAGAAACAGGACACATTGGGCTATTGCAGGGAAACCAAACCAAGCGTGCCGCACAAAGGGTGGTTTGGCATATATTGCTACCTTTGGGTTTTAATAAGCCAAAACTGGTGCCAGCACTTTTCCCCAGCACACCACTGGCTGTTAGATTCTGGGTGACACATTGAAATAGCAGGAAATACAAGTCAGTGACGGTTACATTACTTTTTCCTGTAACTGTCACAGGCGTTTTTCATTTTCACCTCAACTCAGTGCACCAGACCGGTCTAATGGGCCCAAGCAGTGCTGGAGTTCTGCATGTTATAACAGGTTTCCAACATAATATTTCAACTCATTTTGATGTCAGGCTAAACTAGACTGCTCATTGTCATGGTCTAAAGAGGGGGCTAGCTCATAGGCTTGGTCTCCAGTGAAAGGGGCTCCAGCCAGCATAGTGGAAGGATGACTACGTCTAAAATTATCATTCTGCTGTAGGCTGACATGCTAAGAATACTATGATAATTTACAGGGTAGGTTTCTGTGGCTTGTTGTCAAGGGCCTCCATTTGTTTAGCTAGCTAGCTGCTTATCCCAAGGCGACACTGCCACCTGGTGGCGCGTTTTGTTTTAACATACCTAGAGAGAAATTCGTGAGAATTCTTGGGTACACGGAATAAAAATAACATAAAAATAGAACTACGCCTAAATAAGACATACCTTCGTTTATTACATTTCTGCTTCAAAGGAAGGACAGTGAAGGTTACAGGCGGCGAAATGATTCAGGAAGTTCCACATTATCGGGGATTGGCTAGTTATGACTGGACGGGGGGAACGGCCAGACGAGAGTAGCCGATCCGGAGAGAACGATACCTAGAGAGAAATTCGTGAGAATTCTTGGGTACACGGAATAAAAATAACACAAAAATAAAACTACACATAAATAAGACATACCTACGTTTATTACATTTCTGCTTCAAAAGAAGGACAGACTGTGAAGGTTACAGGCGGCGAAATGATTCAGGAAAGTCCACATTATCGGGGATTGGCTAGTTATGACTGGACGGGGGAATCCAACGGCCAGACGAGAGTAGCCGATCCGGAGAGAACGATGTGTTGACAGTATGCAAGGCGGCGGAAGTTTCCTGCATCCTCGTCAGTAAACTTTAGGTCATTTAACGGCTAAAAATAAACCTTTTTCTCTTCTTTTCCCCGATACATGACCTTTGAGTAGGGATTGGTCGAGCTGTAAAGTTGTGTCAATTCAACTGGCAGTTTCTTGATGAACATGATGGTTGAATGGTGAGCTGTCTGGCGGCTAGCATGGCTAACGGCAGTGGTAGGTGTTTTTATCGCCAATATAACAACGAGGTGACGGACAGTAACTCATCTATGGCTGCAACGGTGTCCTTTAACACGACACAGTCAAGAACGTTTTGTACGTTTATCGTTTATTATGTTGTCGACATCGCCACAGTTTTGTGTTGTTACACAACAGCAAACTCAGTGACACCGTGTGTTTTGGTGTTGATGCTGACAACTCGTGTGTCTTTCAGGTCTGTTACACTGAGGGTCTCCATGTTAACACGGACCTGTACCCGCTGCTATGTCCTCTACCTCGGTGTCAACATCCACTGGTTGTTGTGGTGGTGATGCTGCCGCTGCCATGGCAACACAGGCGTCCGAGCAGGCCCTGCTGGCCTCAGACCGCTACGCCAGACTTATCCTGGCCCAGATCAACAAGATGCGGCTGCGCACCGATTTTTGTGATGTAGGGCTGAGAGTGGGCAGTCGGGTCTTCAGGGTCCACCGGCTGGTGCTGGCTGCCAGCAGCCCTTACTTCTCTGCTCTGTTCTCCGGGGGGATGAGGGAGGCGGATAAAGAGGAGGTGCAGATCCTTGGAGTGGAGACTGAAGTCTTTGAGGTTTTGCTAGACTTCATATACACAGGTTGGCATCCATTCTTTCATCCCCATCATCATGTTCTGTAAGATGAGTGTGACGCTCGTGCCTTTTTCTGAGTGGGAATATGTGTACCCTTTCCTGTCAGGTGTGATCAGTGTGACAGTGGAGAACGTCCAGGAGCTGATGGTGGCAGCAGACATGTTGCAGCTGAACGAGGTGGTATCCATCTGTGGGGAGTTCCTCAAGGGCCACATGGACCCGGCCAACTGTGTTGGCATCTTTCAGTTCCTGGAGCAGATCGCCTGCATGGACATGCTGGAGTTCACTGAGAACTACATCCATGTTCACTTTCTGGAAGTATGAAACCATAACAAGAGTTGCATTTGTCTCCAATATGTGGTGTTGCTGTTAAACTCTGTTATGTATTTCCTTTTGATGCTGATAATTGTCACTTCTTTTTAGGTGTGTGTCACTGATGAGTTCAGGGGCCTGTCGAAGGACCAGCTGGTGAGGTTGCTAAGAAGTGAAGAGCTCAGAATTGAGGATGAGTACCAGGTTTTCACCGCAGCCATGGACTGGGTTCTCCAAGATGTGGCAAAGAGGAAAAAACATGTAGTTGAGGTGTTAGAAGCAGTGCGCTTCCCTCTGCTTTCCCCACAGAGACTGTTCAAGTACATAGAGGGTGAGGGAGACGGTTTGCTTGCACTCATCAATTCATATTCACAATATTGCTAAAGCTGATTGGGAGACTGATGGTAACGTCTTCAACTTTTTGCCATTTTGACAACATTTGAAGGTATTACAGACTTCAGCCTGCGGGTGGCACTACAGACTCTGCTGAAGGAATACACTGAAGTCACCAAATCTCCCAAAGAAAATAAGATGTACAGCCAGCTACAGCCAGCTAAGATGAGACCAAGAAGAAAAGCCAGGAAATACCTCTACGCCATAGGTTCTGTTTCAAATCTTTTCAAATCAACACAAATTAAACAAATTAATTGTGGTGAATTTAGACAGTACTTGAGATGTTCTGGATGTTCAGACATGTTATTTAATTTGGGAAATTTACTTGTTTGCTCGTGGTAGGAGGCTACACTCGGCTGCAGGGTGGCCGCTGGAGTGACAGCCGGGCATTGAGTTGTGTGGAGCGCTTTGACACCTTTAACCAGTACTGGACCACCGTGTCGTCCCTGCATCAGGCCCGCAGCGGGTTGGGAGTTGCTGTACTGGAGGGCATGATCTATGTGGTGGGAGGTGAGTGTGCTGAGGCCATCTTTGTGTTTATGTTGAATCCCAGAAATAAAAAAAACCCTTTCAGCCTGACAAGGAATGTTTTATTTTATCAGGGGAGAAAGATTCAATGATTTTTGACTGCACTGAGAGATACGACCCGGTGACGAAGCAGTGGGCCGCCGTGGCGTCTCTGAACTTTCCACGCTGTGGAGTTGGAGTCTGCCCCTGCCACGGAGCTCTGTATGCACTCGGTAAATACCACAGTAGCACCATGTTTAACCAAATTACACAGAGCACAGTTGTTCAGTTTTAAAGGTGCAAACCGTCAATTTCATTGATGAGTCACTTTTAGTGTGACTCAGCATGTTGCATCATATTTTCTTTGGCTCTGCAGCAAACTGAGAAAATCACTGACATAGACCAGATGGAAAAGGTTTAATGAAAGATGCTGTTTAGTTTAATTATTGTGGTAAATGTAGGATCCAGTGTGTGACCCCTGCTATCAACTTAAAAACAGGACACCTCAGGCTCTTGTCTGGAAGTTTTAAAAAGCCTGTCATGAACTGAAATGTTGATGAACTAAACTTTTAAAATGATTTAATAGTTTTTATTGTAAACATAAAGTTGACATGTAATGCCTGTAGATTGTAATCTGGCTGGGTAGTATCTTTTCAGTATCACAACAAAAGCACATGGAAAGATTAAATTAAAAGAATGAATTTTATGAAATGAAAATAAGCAGTGAATAATGTGCAGTTCAGCCAATAACCAATGTCAGTTGAAAGCATGAGCTGATGATTGTTGTGTACTTCTCTAGGTGGTTGGATTGGCTCTGAGATCGGGAAGACCATGGAGCGATATGACCCGGAGGAGAACAAGTGGGAGGTGATCGGCAGCATGGCGGTTCCTCGTTACTACTTTGGCTGCTGTGAGCTACAAGGTGTGTTCCTCACTGTGCACAGTCCACCACGGCATGCTTTCATTACAGTTTCACACTATGGTGTATTTCTTTACTTCTCTGATGACTCGGCTGCTCAGTGCAGCAGCTTTAAACTAAATGCTTTTGTCTCTTTCCAGGGTTTATTTACGTGATCGGAGGAATCAGTGACGAAGGAATGGAGCTGCGTTCAGCCGAGGTGTATGACCCCATCTCGCGCCGATGGAGCGCTCTCCCCGTTATGGTCACACGTCGAGCCTATGTGGGCGTCGCCTGCCTCAACAACTGCATTTATGCAGTGGGCGGCTGGAATGAGGCACTGGGTGCACTGGAGACGGTGGAGAAGTACTGTCCAGAAGAGGTGAAGTGGAATGATTTCATTTTCATTCATAATATCGTAACATCCTCACCCCTGTATTTGTCTTTCTACAGGAGAAATGGGTTGAAGTGGCTCCGATGTCTACAGCTCGTGCAGGCTTGTCAGTGTCAGCAGTGAACGGGCTGCTGTACGCCGTCGGTGGCAGGGCCGCCAGCAGAGACTTCTCCGCCCCGGTGACGGTGGATTCTGTGGAAATCTATGACCCCCACCTGGACACCTGGACTGAAGTTGGCAACATGATCACCAGCCGCTGTGACGGTGGGCTGGCTGTGCTCTGATACACAGGAATATTCAAACTGAATCATCCCCAAAACTGCTTAAACTGGAGAAACGCGGCACCTTAAGAAAGAGTTTAGCCGTCTCAAGTAGGCTTTCACATGATCATGATGCTATTTATACGTGGATTAGACAGGTTTTATTTTTTTTATTTGACATTCATCACATGAATAATGACAGCAGATCAAAAACTGCCAAATCTACTTATACTGCTTGTCTGCATCTCAATTTCCAATTCATCATGTTTGACAAGAACATCAGTGAAAACACTTGGTTTTCTGTCCTGTGTATTAGAAAAGAAAGAGATCCTTGTGATAAGGATATTTTTCACAGCAGTTCCAGTTTGGATTGACCAGAGGAGTTATCCTTTGGGAACACCGCGAACAGTTCTTGGACAAGATCTGAACGCACTTTTTTTGTTTGTTTTCTTTTTTATTTTCCTTAAAGAAATGTTTGAGGTGAGTGCATTGTTACTTGGAAGATTTATCAAACCACTTGAGCCTATTTAATAAAGGAGCCCAGGTTCCATAAGTGACTCCTAGTAATAAACTTGAGCAGCACATCACTGTTTGTCACACCAGCGCAGTTTTCACTGAACTATCTCTGTATATATGAGACCGTAAATCCTAGTGCCTCTTGGTCATTATTTACTCTCAAATCTGAGTCAGATGAAGAGTGTTTTATCATTTCACTCATCAGTGGCACCTGACGTTACATCAGTGTACATTTCAACCTCCTGATATCGCGACACATATTATTACAAAAATATGAGGAAATGTGTTTCCTTTCTTCATGGTAATTTATCTCCTCATGTGTCCTCTTAAAATGCTGGAGCTCATCAAATAAACAGTATTTCCTATCTACAGTAATATCTCTATCTTTTATTGATTGCTTGAATAAAGGTCATAAAAAGTAGTCTTTGTGCTGGGTTTAAAATCAAATTGAATCAGGGCTCAGGTTGCTCCTCCATTGTAAACATCACACTGATTTTGCACATACACATCCTGAGATTACTGTGTATGTTTGCAAGAGAGGCTATCTGCACTGTTCAAACAACCAAGCACATACATATGTATCACTCCAGCTCTGCCGCTAAGCTCAGCACTCATGGATTCATGGTTAAAGGTCATTGTGATACAATAGTGAATGAAAAGGCTGTGATGTGTGAAAATGTAAGATTTTTACATACCTGATAAAATATTGAGGTTTTAAAATATACTGAAGAAGACTTGTTGGAAAAGAATCTTGAAAGATGCAGATGGAGAAGGATCAGGAGCAATACTGACTTCAGTCAGGACAACAATTAAAGGGAAAGTTATGCAAACAGTTTAATTTGCACATGTAAATGGCCACATTTAAACACATTGAGGTACTTTTCACCACTTAAAATGTGATTCTGCAAACGTTTTCAGACAAATGTATATTTCTTTTCCCAAGTCTAATTCTATATTTAGATATAATAAACAAATTAGAAATGTCTGGTCTCATTTTTAGCTTTCCAACTCAGGTGGCAAAATAACTTCTGTGCATTGGTGTACACTAGAATGATCAAACCAGACCATCTGCCCATCTACATATAATTTTACATGTTTATTGAGTCCATGTAGCTCAAAGTAGAAACTGAAAATCAGTTCTGAATCTCTTTCATCTTTTTCTCAGGGCAGAGCTTTTTAATTGTCAGGGTAGCCACCAGTGAGAAGGTGGCGACTAGAGTGAGGACAGTTCTCATGGCTTTGAACCAGGATGGGTAGCCAGGCAGCAGGGTCAGGTCATAGTGCAGGGACAGGCCGAGTCCCATGATGACTACTAGAGCTCCCTCTGCGATATTGTCCCTGCAGAGTAGAGCCAGCCAGGCCAGAAGTGAGGGCACCACACTGTTGCCCAAGTTCATCCAGTCAGGCTTAGCAGGACTACCGGCAGGGATGGCAAACCCCCAGCGCGCACCTCCAAGGAAGGAGACTATAGAGGCTCCGTAGACCATTTGAGCATATGCCAGCTCAGGGTAGAAGGACTGTGTGGCAGCCATCAGCAGAGGAGCAGACAGGAAAGGGATGAGCCCAGAGAACCCAAGGTAGAGAGCGGGTTTGGGAGCTTGAGTGAGGGCCCTCAAACTGAAACCGTCTTTTCCATTGCTTCTCTCTGAGGTGCCGTGGCAAAGACGCGATGCCGGCCAGTTTAGGGGCCTGACACTCAACAACCTGTTGATGGGGGTTAGTCTGGATGTCATTAACACTGAGGAGGCTTGAGGGTGAAACAGCAGCTGAGCTTTTGTGGTGTAATTTGGTGCTCTGGTTATCTGCAGAAAACATCTCCACACTGGAGTCTGAGAAGATAATAATCATAGAAGTGCCTGAGCATCATGACTCCTGTTTGTTAGACAGTATAATGCTAGCACACATAGAACCTCTTAATATGTCAAATGCTTCTTCTTACCCCAGAAGTTATGCGTCTCCCAGATGCAAATTTGATCATTTTCAATCTGAAAAAGTGACGTTATTGATCAGTGATTAAAACATTAACCATAGCACATGCACAATGAAGTTTTATATATGTATAACCACTTCAGGCTAGCGTTGGTGCTACTTTCACCTAGCATACATAACCTCAACCTGATGCAATACAGAGCTATCCCGCTGTACCAACCCATGAAACACATAAGTTGCAGTTATCTGAACCTTACCCTTTAATTATTTGTTACTCAGTGGTTTGCCACGGCCACTGCACACACAGCTGCATAGACTTGGTAGTTACAAAGTTAAAGTTGACGAGTTTAACCAGAGGTCGTCTACAGGCTGTCATTCTATCGGCGCTCGATTAAATGCCTGATCCTTAACATACTGAATAAGACGAGACTGGTTCTGATATCGACTAGTTGGGCTGACAGTGACGGAGGAGGTATTAAGTTGTATTCAAGAGGGCAAAATCCAACTTCCACGCTACAGGCATATTGTCCCGAGACATATATTTTCGGAAAATATTCAGAAAATGTAGTTTCCTGATGTCAGACATGGACATGACGTTTCGTGTAAATATACCCTTATGCGCAGACGCTGCCTGTTAAGCCTGTTCGACTTTAAAAACGCCGTGGGACCTCGTTAAGTTGCATAATCGCGACAGATCTTGAACGTAGCATTATTGAGGCTGTTCGAATCCCTCAGTGGCAGCGCCAGTGGTAAGCCCTCTTAAAACCCAAACAAACATCTGAAGCGTATTAGTAAAGACGACTATAGTGGCGAAAAAGTACGGTCGCGTTAACGTGTTGAGGTTCTGTGCTCACTTGGATCATTCTCTCGCTGAGGCTTCTCTTCTCATGAGCAGATACACGCTATCGCCGCGAAACACTGCGAGTTAGCTCGCTAGCACACTTAGCAAGCTGATGAATGTGTGCTGCCGCTGCTAAGGTAGCCATTTTGAAACTGTGTTGTTCCAACGGAGCCAGATCTGTTTACCTCTATTGTATGTACGTGACAGCTGCTTAAATACACAGTTTCAGCCAACATGAGCCTATTGAATGTGTTTTTGCTTTGCTAAGCCCCCTACTCGTATTAATTCATTTCAACGGCTCAGCGGTTTTCGTTAGCTAACGTCACTTAACAGGCTAAGTAACGTCAGCTATTTGCTAACAAATGCTACGCTAACGTTAACATAGCTAGATCTGCAGAGTTAGCTAGCAAAAGAGTCGGGACAGATCAGGTAATATTATTAGTTTGTGAGTAACACTGACTGTTTAGCTGAACACCACGACCGCGTTATGTCGCAGTTTTTTTTTTTGTTTTAATACAACCCATAACGCTACCAAGCTAGCGTTAGCTAGCATGGGGAAACGTGCATGTAATGTGTGTTGAATTGCTGGGCTGCAGTGTTTGTGGACATGTGGGGTTTCCGCTGTGTACAGCAATGTTGAACTGTAAACATTGTGTTGCTGTCATTCATCTGATCATTGACTAGCAGCGAAGTCACCCTAAATGCCTGTTAAACGTTGCAGTCCGTGTCAAACTCATCGATGTTTAGCTGTTACGTAACAGTTCAGAGGGAGCACGTTAACGAGTCCACGGTAGCTTAGAGTTTGTGCACGGGGGGGTGCATTTTATTTAGCTGTTTTTGTTGCATGGCTGCATGAGGTGTATGACTGAAGACCACTGCATTGCTTTCACTGCCAGGCCTGTTCAGATGCGCAGGAGGTACCCAGGAAGAAAGTGTTTGAGTTATTTTTACACTGTTATAAATATTTCATTCACCAAAGACGACACGATTTTCCTAAAAGCGCCAGCTTTCAGCATGAAATGGCTCTGAGATCATAGAGTCATGATGTTTCTCTCATGTATTTTAAGTGTCAAAAGCAGTTTTCTTTTGAGGCGTTGGTGGTTGTACCTTAAATTGAAAGCTATTTTGGGGTTAAATGTGTGATGTACTCCATGACTATTTGCTCTAGCGTAGGTACAGGTGAAGTGTTTAAGTTTCTCTGTGAGGCAAATTAAGGCAAATACCCTAAATTCCCTGTGAGAAATCACAACTGAAATGGGCAGATTTAGTCGTCTGTTGCATCATGTTGTCAGCTGTCTTGTCTGTTCCACTGGAGGAGTTTTCTAATATTTTGATCAATGACATTTCAACATTACCACTACCACCACTAGCACAGCCTACAAAATAGGCATGAGGCAAAGAAAAAAACATGGTATAGTTTTCATAAAGGTAGTATTTTTAATAGTTTAGCTAGGTGTGTTGTTTAAATTGGCAACTTGGTTTTTATTTGTTTGCTTTTTTTCCTAATTCTGTCTGTTTTTGTGTAACGCAGGTGTTCCTGTGCAGATATCATTGAACCATCAGCAAGAAAACTGCACTGCTGAAACTTCCACGTGTGAAAAAACAACTCATTAAAGAAGGAATAGAAGATTTTTTTTTTTTTTGGTCAACCAAGGAAAAAGAAGTGGATTGAGCTCCCAAGGATTTCTTTTGGTTTGATTTTTGCCAAAGGACTTTATTCGAGGCATACAACCTTTTGACTCGTGGAAGATTTTTGTTTGGATTTTGAGCTTGCATATCTATGAAATCAGAGCTATACCCTATATCTGCTTCCACCAGTAAATCACATATAATTAAATGGGCGACTTACAAATGTGATATTAAAACGTGTACAGTCAAAAACGACATCATAATGCATCATCCAGCAGCATCTCCATTTCACTAACGAAAACCCAAAATGATGGCAATGTAACATAGGGTTTTAGTTCCTTCATTGTCATGTGACTTTGAACCCTTTGAGCATTATTTTCACCAAACTCGGACAGTCTTTTTCATCAGTTTAATGAGGTGAGCAGTGGTTCTCAGTGACTTCCATTGCCAATAAAAGACTGTGTCCGAACCCATTTTTCTTTTCTGCATGTGTTAAGTAAATCTTAAAATGATTCGGTAAAAAGTGAGTCGACGTAAAAACATACTGGCACGCAGTGTGGCAGGACAACACCTGTCTGTTTCCTCTCATCTGGTGTCAAAGTGGAACTGCTGCACAAACTGCTGTCCATGTACCTGTCAGAGTGATTCATTTTGCCATTCAGCATCAAGTCCAATCAGTTTTTGAGTCTTACTCCTGACAATAATTGCAAATGGCTCAGAGGAATTGGTGAATAATTCAATTTTCCTGGAAATTTACCTGGACTGGAAACAGTAGTGTTCGGTACATCAAAGACCACGGGAGCTGCTCGGGAATCCGTCTGAAGCAGGAAAATCGCTCCTTCGTTGACCTTCTGCATTCAAATCAACTTCTTGCTTGGCCAGTTCTCTGGATTGCCATTCCAGATCATTCCTGCGACCTTTTGACCCATCTCCCAGTGTTTCACCCTGGACGAAGGGATCTGCCTCTGGGGAAAGGGGCTGTGTTGTCCTGGAGGAGGTGGAGAGGAGGTTGTTGGTGTGCTGCTCCCCGTCTGTCAGTGCACCCACTCTGTGATCAGCGCCAACAGGCCTGAGGAAGTGAGCCCAGCCGGACCGAGAGAGGAGGCAAAGGACTTCAGAGCCACAGACTCTGGGGTAAAGATGAAGTTTCACATGCATGCACCCTCTCAACATCTATGAGCTTGAATGCTGTAGTGTGGTCCCTCACAAACCCACATTTTCTCAAATCATAAATGACAAAAATGAGTGTGAGCTATACATTTTTATCACTATGTTAAATAATTCCTGTAAAATGCTGCACGATCCAGGCTGTCAACCAGGGAGCTCTAGGGGCTACAGCTGCTGCAAGTAGAGCTTTGTTGTTTTCTGCTAAGAATAGGACGCTTTTTTGGTTCTTGAGGGAGATATTTAATACGCAGTGAATTTCTAAATAACTGCTGGTAGACAGAAGACTTCAGAGGAATGACATGAAATCAAAGCTGGATGGCTGTGAAAGGGAATTCGATTCATGTTGTCTGGGCTTGAATTTTAACGTCACTCCTACTGTCTGCTTCTTTCGTTAGATCCTGGCCATGAGGTTTGATGCCTCGATCCACTGACCGGAAACACTGGACCTAAATGGCGCAGCATGACTTTGTCCCTGCCTGGCTTAACTTCTCCACGCCCCAGCCTGCCAAGGTGTGTGTGCTGTGTTTCAGTTGATCACAGGAAAAGAAAATTATGATTTAAATAACAGCTGTGAAATAATAACTGTCAGTGCTCCAACATCTGATGTGAATATGTATTTGTGTTTAGTCTGACAGTAGATGGTTGAGCAGAGGCTGAAAAGGACTGGTGATGGAAAAAAAAATAATCTGTTTTAATGACAGCTCAGCATACTGGTAGAGGATTTCATGGAGGGTTTCTGTGGTGGTCTGAGCATCACTGAATCTGCAGTGGCTTTTTTTTAAAAGGACACACTTCCTTCCTTGCAGGCTTTGGATAAACTAAGACTGAGTTCAGGTGTTTGTGTGGAGATGGCTCTTAACTGAATCTATGTTGTGGTCTGAGACTCTGGTTTCTGGTCATCTGAATGTGATTACATGCTGCAGTGAAGTGATGCAGTCTGAACCTGCTGATCTGATACAGCTGAGTGAACTGGGGCCTGTTGCACAAAACTAGGATAAGGGATTAAGCCGGGCTATCTTGGTTATTCTGGCTCAACTTATCCGTGATCCGGTTGCACAAAAACAGGATAGAGGAGAGAGGGATATGTTATGGTTTAAGTTACCATGGAGGTTTATTCTGTGGAGCTAGCCTGCTCCAGACCAGACTATGTCCCAGGATTTATTTAATCTCATCCCTTATCTCAGTCAACAGTCATTTATTCCACTGCCCACTACACAGTGTTATCACATTCAAACTACGGGCTTTTTAATCCTACCCGACAAATGAGTTCAATTATATTATTAAATTCAGTTATACTGCTGCTTCCGCGTTAACACGATCCTTGGCAGTGTGCGCTACGGTAAGTCTAATTGGACAAACTGCCCGAAATGTGAAACAACTAAACAAATTAAAGCAGGTCATGAAGAAGGGAAAAAAAAAAAGAAATGTCAATGACCTATTTGAGTTGTGACTGTGATGTTTCAGGGAGCACTGAGTGTGTATTTCTGCACTATATTCAGGAGGTCTGTAGTACGCCTCTCTCGTTGCCATGGTGAATCAGTCAATCTGTGATCGATGATGGGGTCTATTAGAGGAAGCCGTGTACATGCACTTATCCTGGGTAGGTTTCACCTGGCTTGCTGAATCTGTGTCCGCTCATCCTGGCTTGATCTTTGTGCAACCGATTAACCCTGGACGCTCTTGTTTTGGATTGGTTCAACCAGCTCAGTCATTTATCCTGGATGTCTTAATCCTATGGCTAAATGTTGCACCATTATTAGCACAGCTGACCACCCTTAACAGTGATGTTAGACGTCTAACGTTTGTAATATGTTAAGGACGTTTATATCTTACATTATATAAAGCACGGGGAGGTGAAAATATCAGGCAAACAGCACAAAGTATGTGAAACATGATCACTGCTGTAGCATGAACACGAGCCAATGAAACGAAGGAGAGGCTGTGTTAAATTAACATAAAAGATGTTTGAGTCCATTAAGAAGATTTATTGAAGACTGACTGCTCAGACTGGTTATTTGTTTTTTCATTCAACAGATGTTTGGTAGCAGAAGAGCAAGCCTGGCTGGAAAACATTTGTTAGCAAGCCAACTTTGCTTTTTTCTTTTTTAATACCTCACATTTTCAGTGTTTAACCAAATATCATGAGCACTGATTAGACTGACTGGGACAAGCTAAGGTCAGTACAGACGCTCTGACGGTCCACCGTCTTTATTCTCGCCCACAGAGGCTCGGATTGACTCCAGCAGCAGAAACGGCAGTTTAGAGGCAACACCAGAGTTATTTTAATTACTGAGGAAAATTTTGGATGCGGCTGCATTTTAAGGGCCTGGAAAACGAGCTGTTTCTGCCACTTTTTATTCAGTCATCCCAAAATATTGCCTCTTGAAAGTAGAATTGGACAAGGGTGATTGTAAATGAAGAAGGGCGGCTGTTAGGAGAGCGACTGGGTTAATTTGTGTCCTTTTAAAAGGAAAAAAAAAGCTCAGTGTCATGTGTGAGTCAGGAAGTTGTCCAGCTAAGTGGCCTGTCTGTGAAATCAAGAGTCAGGACAGAAAACAAGTGCACAGTCACTGACTGTCCTGCTAAAACATGACTTCACATCAGTCTCAGTGTCATTTGTCATCACAGATTAGCCTGCATGCACTTCTTGCCAGGGTTGGAGCTGCAGTTTATTCTCCTGTATACAACATTTTCTTGTTTATTGTCAAAAATAGACAGAGGAACAGACTTAATAGATCTTTGATCCTTAGCTGATGGTGGATTTGATTCAGACGGGCTGAGTGTTTGAGGCTACGAGGCCCAGCTGTAACTTAAGGATCTCGTCCACAGCGCCGCATTTCCCACAATAATGCATTTCAAGATTGTTTTCGGTTCACACGACGGCCGTTTGTGTTCACTTTCTTTCCCTAAGAATGGAGGGACGGTTTTATTTGGAGGTATTTAAGTTTACGGAGGGAATAAGAGAGAAACTGAGCACGGAGTGGATTCCTGCTAATCTGGGTTTCTCCACGATGTCCTGGCTATAAGTAAGAGCCACATCTCTTTATTTGTTTGGTGTTTTCTTTGTAAGTAGAGGCAGGGGGTGGAAGATTAAGGTGCCAGGTTCGCTCCCCTCACTTCTTTTTGTTCCCCAGCATCATCATTTCATCACATTATCCCTTTTCTTGGCACCAGTATGATCATATTTTTGTTATAAACCTTTGATCATCATGGGAACATCACCCAGACGCAGACAAGTGTATGGACATTTGTTTGCATCAAAAACAGTCTCCCACACCCTTCAGGAGTGACTACAGGAGAGTCGCTATAACGGCTGTTTGTCCGTTCTCCCTGTCATGTGATTCATTGTCTGACCATGTCCCCTTGGTGTCCTCCTCCAGTCCCCTGCTGCCAACCTTGAGAAACAAGGCGAGCCCCACCACCACAGAGACGGCCGAACCGCTGTGAGCCGCCGCCGCCACAACTCCTCTGATGGCTTCTTTAACAACGGCTCCCTGCGCGCTCCAGCAGGTAAGAACGCTTACCGTCTCTTTGTTAAACCCTGGTCGAGTGTTAATGCATGAAACCACGATGAGTTTAGTAACTGGATCCTCTAACGCTGCAGAGGCGTGGAACAAAATCTGTAGCTAAAAAAGAAAGGAAAAAAAGGCTTTGTTGGGAGTTTTGTGCAACAAAACCTACCGAGAGATGAGGTAGACGCCAATCAAGTGTGCTTTGAGAAGAGGTCTAATCAGACACATCGTTAGATTCATCCTGTGATTGAAGCCTGCTGCAGATCGTGTCTGTTAGATTGTAAGTGTCTTGTATCCTGATAAAAATACCAATCTGATTATAATCTGTTTTTGGTTTTCTGTGTGCAAATCTCAGAGGTGATGAACGTGATGCTAACTGCGAAAAAAAAAACACAAACATGAACATGCCGAACACAAACATGAATGAAGTGTTACTGACCGGCCTCCTTACCCACACAGATCATTCAGTGGTTGAACTGGTAGAAACTGCTGGGCTGTTTTTCCTGTTGCTGTAATAATGGCTAATTTCAGTGTAACTTCAGCTGCTGTTGTCACAGGGACAGAGGAGACGGGCTGTGGATGTATAAAGAAAACCAGCGAGTGGCTGTAGGTCCACTATGGGAGGAGTAAAGATTACAGATGTGACTCGGAGAGATTGATTTATTTACACCTTTCAGCACCTGTTTGAGTGCGTCTGGTTGACGATAAAGATGGATCCTGAAGTTAAACACCCAAAGCTGGTGTGGGTTTTTAGTTAACACACTGACAGAGGTGGTCATGTGAAGAATAAATCACATTAAGCCTGTAATGTCACTGTGTGACTGTGAATACAATGAAAGTAGGAGCCCTGCTCCACTTGGTGCTTCAACAACTGTTTGGAAATTTGCAAAGAAAAAATAGAATATGAAGACTAATTTAATGGACTGCTTTTCTTATTAGCTTTTTATTGAGGTGTCTGAATGGGGGGAAAAATGCCGGTAATGTTCCAGTAAAATCCTTCTGCTGGAGTTTGTGTGAAGTTGAGCAAACCTTGACTGCTGGAGGATATGTTGAAGTCCCTGTCATGGATATGGATGTAATTGAGGCCACATGTGGTGTTGCAGCAGACGGGTAGCGATGGCGTCCTATGTCCTTTGACGCAGATCTCCAGTAACGGTTCATTGTTGTTCATCTCCTTTGTGAGAGTGATGATCAGTTGTGCCATCAGTGGGGCATTCAGGAATGAAATCTTTGAGTCAGTTACACTTCCTGTTTGACAGGTTGCTCACCCACTTGTCCTGCAGTCCCGGGGGTGTCTCACTGTTGTCCCTTTATGTGTCTCCGTCAGCTCCAGGTCTAAACTCTGGTACGAACCGTGAAATAAGTGCAACTGTGTGTTTGATCTGTCCTCTCAGCAGCTGTCTCTGTTCCCAGCAGGCAGCAAGTTAAGACTGATGATGAATCTGTTTGAGCTGCAGGATTCATCTCTGTCTTCTGCATCACTGCAGCTAATGTTGTCAAATGTGCAGCAGTCTGAATTAATGCACTGACTCTAAACCTGATCCTGAGTGACCGTTCTGCTTTGGACCCGCTCCATAACTGTCTTCATGGAATTAAACCGCAACTTTCCCAGAACTTCCTTCCCTTAAATGTAGTAAAAACTGACTATATTCTCTTTATTCCCGACTCAACTCACAGTTTACCCAGTTTTGGCCCTGTAACACCTCAGTTCACTCCTGCTGTGAGAAACCTGGGTGTTATTTTTTGACAACAGCCTAAAATATGACAAACAGTGAAGTTCAGTTGTGAAGGCCAGCTTTTTCTAGCTTGCTAAAGTTAAGCCATTCTTGCCCCAAGTTGACCCTGAAAAGGCTATCATGCCTTCATCAGCTCGAGGATAGACTACTGCAGTGCTCTGCATCGTTGGATTTAACCACTCTCTCCTCCATAAACTCTAACTGGTTCAAAACACAGCAGCACGCCTCCTCTCAAACACCTCCCAACACTCCCATATCACTCCAGTCCTACCCACCTCACCAGCCAGAACTCTGCGCTCTTTGGTTGTCCCCACATCCAAAAATAAAAAAGTTTGATGACTGTTCATTTGCTGTTTTCCTCTCCAAGCTATGGAATTTGCTTCCGGCACGGCTCACAGTCCATCACTGAGCGAGTTGCTTTTATATCTGAGTTAAAAACACATTTAGTGAGGCTAGCATTTGGCTCGTAGCCGACTGACTCTGACTGCTCTGTCGCTGTTTTTATGTGCATATTTCATTGATGTTTTTATAGTTATTGACTCTGTTTTTTTTTTTCCTGGAAAGCACATTGTGCACCATTTTGACTGTTGTAAGGTGCTACACAAATAAAATTTGATTGATTCACAAAGTGGGACAGCAGCTCCCCGAACTCCAAAATATAAACTGATATTGGTGAGAAATATTTGACAAACTGTCTTCTGCTTCTCAGATCTTTTTTATTTAGTTGGCTGCTTGAGCTTTTCTGGTAGTTTTGGTATCGCTGCCTTTCAGTTCACAGATCTCAGTGGACTCAACCTCATCTTGAAGTTGACTCTGGGGGATGATTTCCCACATATCCACGTTTCTGCCGACCTTTTTTTCACTGAGTCCCAGCCAGCCAGCAGGGAAGCTGGTATTGAAAAGCTGCAGAACACTGCTGCTAGCCAGATGAAAACAGCCATTTAGTAAATTCCTGGTATTCAATGCTCACTGAAACGTAACGACATCTTGTCTGTGGTCTCTTGAGGTGACGGATGGCAGCAGCCCTCTCTGCTTCTGAGGCATGACTCTGTGGACTCTGGGGTGGCCAAAGGAGGGCACGGTGGGCTGGCAGGGGGCTCCTGCTGGAAGGAAACACCCAGCTGGCATGGAGCGCCGCGAGGTGCCCAGGACGGCCACCACCACCAGGGACGCCACCCCAAAAGGGTCGGAGGGGACAGGGACAGGCAGGCGGGGCACCGGCAGCGCAACGGCAACTTTCATCCCCGCAAGGGCACCTCGTACCAGGACAAGTTCCCCAACGAGGAACGCAAAGACAGCAAGGATGACAAGCTGAAGTTCGTGGAAGAGGACTTTGTGAGTAGATGACCTTCATGGAGTTTTCCCAAACACACCACTGACCTTAACATAGTTGTTCACTGAAAAAGCTCTGTGGAAGATAAAATACTTTGGACTCAGTGGCATTTAATTAAGACGATTCAGAATAAAGACTGTATCTGTAAGAAATTACCTTCGATCAGGGGTGGGCAATTAATTTCCCCAAGGAGCCACATGAGAAACTGAAACTGTTGTGGAGGGCCGGACCAACAAACTGAACTCAGTTCTGTTCAATATTAATTTAATTTCTTCAGAAGAAGCAGTAAATTGTGAAGTTTCAATAAGACTAGATGCCATAATCAGGCTACAGGTATGAAAACGTGGAACAGGTATTTAAATGGAGGCCAACATTATGTCACTATTTTTTTTTATTTTTATTTATTTTTTTTAAACTGCCACATCTTGCAGAATTTCCAGAAACATTTTACACTGTTTTATTTATATAGAAAAACAGTCCCTTTCCACTCGGTCCGTCTTGTTCTTATATTTCTCTGCATTCACTATACAAGACATATCGCAATACTTGAGTCACAATACTATACATTATTGTGATATATTATGATATTCTTCATAGATCACTGAGAAATTTAAAAGGCAGCTTAAAGTACAAGTTGTATATACAGTATGACCATATATATGAATGTATAAATGTGTATGTACACACTTATATATTAGGGCTATCAAAGTTGCCGCAATAATGTGGATTTTTTTATTTTATTTTATTTTTTATTTAAATTTTATTTCAACAATTGGTCCAAAAACATTTGTTTTTTTTGGGGGGGGGGTCAATATTATATTATACTATATTGATAATTTTTCCCATCCCTAATAATGATCCAAATTATAATCCAGAAACACAGCGGCCTTTACTCCACAACCTTTGACTTTACAAATTAAATGTTTAGAAGTCCATTTTTTTGGGGGTTAAACTCTATATTCGATATCAACTTTTTTTTTTTTTTTTTTTAAACATGTCCAGACATTTACAGTGTCATAGATAATCCAAACTATTGTCAGAAATTGTCACTTTCTCCCCATATTTAACCAGAGTTTCCCTTCACTGACCCAACAACAACATGCTCAGATTCTTGGCTGTTGATGAGGTGGCTGCTAAGGTGTTAAATGCAGATGTTTGTCTTTTTCAGCCTTCCCTCAACCCTGAAACAACTGGAAAGCCTGGGACTCAGATGCGAGCAGTGGCTCCACATGCTGGAGTGTGGGGTAAGAGCTGCTCGTCCACACTGGTTGTAAAATATCCAATAAACTGAAGAGACTCCAGACTTCATAATGGTTTTTCATCACTTTTCTTGATCCAGAAAACCCCCCGAGTGGCAAACAGATGGTGTCCAAGATGCTGGTTATCAAGAAGGTTTCCAGGGAGGACCCCAGCACCGCCTTCTCTGCGGGGTTTGCCACTGCTGGCGCCTTGCCCACCAATGGCAGCAAAGTTCCCATTGCAGGCTCCAGCATCTACAAGAACCTGGTCCCAAAGCCTGCTGTGGCCCCCACCAAGGTAGGACAGCTCATATCAACAGATGCCATGCCTTTTGTCGGTGCTGTGTAGCAGACAGAAGCTCATATTGTGTCGTCTTTTCCAGAGCACCCAGTGGAAACCCGGTGGTAGAGAAATCACAAAGTCTGGCCTTCACATGCCGGGCCGAGATTCAGTGTTCACCAGCCCCGTCTCTGCAGCAGCCAAACTCAGCACCCCGGTCAGTGCGCCACAGCACAACACCCCAAAAGAGGTGAGGCTCGTAGGAGAGGGATGAATGAATAGCGTCTTTCCGTGATCCCAGCAGGCGTTTTAGGGATTTTCCAACCCCAACATGATGCAGCAGTTTGCTCAGACTTCCTACCAGCACGTGAAAGTGCACAGCGAGCGAACAGCCTGTGCTGAGCTCTGAGCATGTCAGTAAATCACAGGTTCTATCTCAGCATAGTAATTATGTGCTGAGGTGGTTTGTGACGGAGATGCATGAAGCTTTTCTCTCTCCACTGTTTGAACGGCTAAATGGATTCCACAGTTGATAGATTGGGGGAAAAAAATAATTCCATTAACTCACTCTTGGTCTTTTCTTGCCTATTTTCTCGCCCTGTGGCATCGTCAAACCTCCAGCACCCCTCCAGCACGACTCCTCCCATAGACATCGCCCCGTCGAGGCTGAAGCTGATGCGCCGTGGTCCAGACCGTAAGAGCGAGTTCCTGCGAGCGCTGAAGGACGAGGGCACCGGAGAGCTGACGACGAGCAGCAGCCCGGGAACGTCAGGAGAGGTAGGCAGAACCAGAACCAGCTTTATAAAAATTATTATTTGAGATAAATCTGTTATCTTTTTTTTCCTGGTAAATATTGGCATCGGCATACTATAAATTGGCTATATTTGTTGAGGTCTTAAAAAGTATTAAATTTGACTTGGTAATGGTGCAAGAACCCTGTCATGTTCATAGACTAAATGTATTGTTCATTTAATTTGCAGTTAAAATCGCTTTCTATTACATGTTAAAAATATTTGCAGATCACCATTACTTATTACTGTTCTATAGTTTTGTTTTGTTTTGTTTTTTTTACTCATAACTTGTTATAACAAGTGAATTTCCAGGAATAAATAAATAGTAAAGCCTCTTCTCTTGCATGTTGTCAGGGTGAAAGCAGCACCCCGGAGCCCAAAGCCTACAGTAAGGAGGTCTGCCATGAGAACGGTCTGTCCTACTCCCTCAGTGACTCCGACACTGAGCACCTGTCCAGCTCCCTGGAGGCAGAGCACAGGTAGGACGCCGCTGACCGGCCTCCGCTCGTTCTCTTTCTTTGTCTCTCTCCAGAACCAGCTGAGCAGCAAATGGTCTTTTGCAGGTTGCTGAAGGCCATGGGCTGGCAGGAGTACCCAGAAAATGATGACAACTTCCTGCCTCTGACGGAGGACGAGCTGAGAGAGTTCCAGACTAAAACAGAGCAGGTGAGAAAGAGCCGCCGGAGCGTCTTGTTGTCGCTCTTTTGATGCGTTCGCTCACTAAACTGTCGTCTGTCCTCCGACCAGCTGAAGAGGAACGGCGTCCAGAGGAACGGCGCTCTCCCAAGGGCGCGAGGCGTGACCCTCCACTTCACCCCCTGGAGGAGTGTGGCGGAGGTGAACGTCGAGGAGGGCTCCGAGTCGGAAACCAGTAGCAGCAGCCAGACCTCCGACGACGACGACTGCATCAAATCCTAACGTGGCTTCACGGAACAAAAACAACACAACAACAGCAGCCAACATCCCAGCAAGCAAATCCCTCCTCTTCCTCTCTCATCTTTGTTTTTAGAGCACCATTTTGAATTTCTTTTGTTTTGATTTTTTTTTGTTGTCATTCTTGCACAAGGGAAAAACCAATCATATCCCAGTGAAGGGGGAGATTCCTGCTCCGCCAGACGTCGTTTTCCCTGCGTTTCCTCCTTCACTGCAGCCCCTCTATGACTCCCCCCACCACCTCCTCCTCCTCCTCTTCCTCCTTTTTCTTGCTCGCTTCGTGGAACAGACGTGTTCATCAAGAAAAGAAGGGCAATGAATGCACACTTGATTCTGCTTTAAACAGACTAACTCATTTCATTGATGATGCTGATGACACATTATTAATGATATTAATAAAAATTGGTTCCTGACAAGCTGATATGTTTCAATATGAATCTGGCTCCTGTGGTGTTTTCACATTGCTGCCTCAAAGGCAAATCCTTCTCTCTTATCAGTGGAAACACAAACACTTTTTACTAAAATCTATTCTATAAATTTATATATATATATATATATATATATATATATATATATATATATATATATACACGTGTGTGTGTGTGTGTAGATATTTATATAATTATATATTCCTTTTTTTGCATTTTGTCATGTAGAATATTTCTAGAGAAATCACAAATTGTTTAAAAAAAATGCTTCATGTTTTAAGGGAAGGAAAATTTGTCCTTTTTCCACAGCAGTTATTCTGACTCGTCAACAGTTATCTATTTAAATATTTAATCCAGTAAATCAACACAGAGATACTATTTTTATTCTGACCTGTGTGTGAAAGAGCAGCGCTCACATTAAAGATGAAGGTGACGACCTGAACCTCCACTGTAGTTAAATCATAAAATAAATAATTTTGTGACTTCAGACAAGATATCATCTTAGGTTTATAAGATTTATACAGCAAAGTGTCTTTACTGGTTTTAATACAGGCTGCAATGCAGATAAATGCAAATAAATAATATCATTTTATTAACTTATCAGACTGTTTCCAGGGTCAAATTTAATACTTTTTAAGACCTCAACACATTGTGTTTACTATAGGGCCTGACCAAGATGGGTTTTTGAAGCTGACATTGATATTTAGCAGGCAAAAAAAATCCAATAACCGATTAATCTCTAATAATATTTATTTTCAGCCCTTTATAACTTACAATATAAATTCAAGGTATATCACTATTTTTTTCTACAACTTTAATTTCACAGCTTTCAAGAACAAAGAAGTGAACTTTGTGAATAAAAAATAACGTCTAAAATTACAGTAAATCTATGAATACTGTTCTCCTTTTGTCTTTAAACGCACCATCTGATAATTTAATACCTACAGCAAATTTAAGACCTTAATTACCCAGATTTTTAATTTAAGATTTTTTTTAAGGGCCCACATGAACCCTGGTTTCTACCTGCTTATTAATTTAATTATGACCACATTACTAGAAACCACTAAAGTATCAATTGAGATATTTGGTCCAAACTACTGTGGTATTTTTCTGCAGGTGTTTTCAACCAATAACTACCAGGTTGAAAACAGGGCCTTTAAAATCAATTTATTCATCGTGACAATCTTTCTCACCACACGTCCTCACTGGATGGAAACTTCACCTCCAGCTCAGTAAATATTCTTATTCTTTCATTAAGGACAGATTTAGTCACGTTTAGGCCTAATCATCAGAGCAGGAGAAACGCCACAGATTAATCCAATAATTTTCTTTATTGAGAAGTTACTACATGAACAAACATGGACGCATAGAAAAAGATATTTACAGCAGCTAACAAGTGTAGCGACAGGAGGAGCTGGTCATGTTGGTGAAGGAAAACCTGGAGGGATCCGGCTTCACTGGCTGGAAGAGAAGAAGAGTTCAGACTGAACAGTGGAAACAGCCCTGAATCCTTTCCATAACCAGGGGTCTGTTTAAGACCTCTACAAGTATGATTTAAGACCCAAAAATTTAGCAGGGAGAGGGGAAAAAAACAAAAAAAAAAGATTAATAGATTAATCTTCAATAATATTTTTTCAGCCCTTTAACACTTGCAACAATGATATAAATAAAGCATAACACTTAAGTTTTTTCTGAAACTTTAATTTCACAACTTTCACAAACGAAGTGAATTTTGAACAAAATAACAAAAGAAAAACAAAACAAAACTGCTCTGAATGCTGTTTTCTCCTAGTGGCATTAAATGCACCATCTGAGAATTTAATACCTACGGCAAATTCATGGTAAATTTAATACCTTAATTACCCAGATTTTTAATTGAAGATATTTTAAGACTTTAAGGAACCCTGATAATGCCAGAAGAACATTCTGAGCTAAAGAGGAGAGCAAAAACTACTTCTACTGGATGAAACCTGACAGTGCCTCAAACGCTCTTTATTATTCTCTTCATTTGTAAAATATATATATATTTTTGTCTCTCACCTCTTGGTGGCTTCTGTCTCGTCAGAATGTCCATTCGTGTCTCCGTTGGCTCGGTGGACGCCGTTGCTCTGACCGTCGTTCTGCTTCACCTTCTTCACCGCTCCTTCCTTCACTGGACTCTCCTCTGGTTTCCTCTGAAATAAAAAATAAAACAGACTCGTTCAAATGACAGACAGACACAAAAAACTGCAGCTTCCTTTAAATCCAACTCATCGAACTCGCTCACCTTCTTCCTGACCAGGTGGGAGATGTTAGAGACCGGAGCTGTGGACGAGGTGACGCCGTTGGTTGACGTCTCGTTAATCTGGGTGGAGTATAAAAAACAACAAAAAAAACACCTTGATTATCACAAACACTGAACAGGTGTACCATTATGACCACCAGAACAGCCCTGACCTCTGACCCCTGAAGGTTTATTCTGTGCTGATTCCATTCTATCTTCACTTCTCTGCTCTGTTGGACCAGACCTGCATGAGTGATCCTTGTCCTCTCATGACCCTGTCTCTGGTCCTTCCTTGGACCACTTTTGATAGATCCTGACCACTGCAGACCAGGAACAGACCACCAGAGCTGCATTCTGGACATGCTCTGATCCAGTCCTCTAGACATCACTGTTGGGTTTTGATCCAGAGACTCACCTTCGAGCTGGATGATGATGAGTCGCCATTCTGCGCCGTGGAGCCTGGGAACGCACAGGAAGTGGAGCCGCCATCCTGACATCAGACACATTAAAAGCAGTCAGAGCCAAACCTGTTCAGATCATTTCCACCTGTGAGGCATCTCAGGTGAGGTCAGAAGTGTTCAGTAGAAAACGTGATGTGGATTCTGCTGTTCAGTCAGCCTCTTCTCGTTAATTCCTGGTTTAATAAATGAGCTGCTCGTCGTTGTTTTCTAGTGTTTACAGTGATCACTGAAACGACTCTGAGGCTGACAGGAGCTTTTCTTTTTCCACACATTTTATTGAGAACATCATTTATTGAACTTGTGGGATATATTAATGACTATATGGACATATTGCCTTCCGAGCACCAGAACAAAGTCTCTTCTGCTATCTTTGAAGATGGATTTCAGTTTCAGTGATCACCGTAAACACGTGATCATTTGAACACTTGAAAATGACGAGCGGCTGTGCAGGTTGTAAAGGTTCGTCTCGCCATCGCAGCTGAAACTTTAACAACTCGTGAGTTTATACCGAGACTCAGCAGAGAGGAGAGTTTACTAATTAATATTTAAAATTCTGATTATTGACTCACCTGCATTGAGACACAATCTCTAGAGAGAATTTCAAAAGCATTGAAGGACTATTTTAGCCTCAGCAAACAGTCCTATATTACTCTGTTTGCCTCGTATTGTTGTGTTGCTATAGCATGTATGCTAATTTCCTCCACAGTTCACCTGTGTACATTTAATGTCAACTCTTCATCCATCAGTATCGACATTCAAAAGTGGTGAAACTGAAGTAAGAATCAAATCTAAAATATTGTCCAGTTCTAAAAAAAAAGGTACATTTCCATCAACTCTCATAATGTTGGACAAACTGGACGTTCCAGCAGATGGCGCCACGCTGCAACACTTCACAGCACATATTCAAGACAAAAAGATGAAACTCACTGAATGCTAAACTAAACTAACTCTCAGTGACCTGCTCCTCACCTTGGCAGCCTCACTGCTCCTCATCCTCAGGGTCTCCGTGGCGTCCTCCACCTTCTCCTGGATCTCCGGCAGCAGAGCCTTCAGCTCCTCCAGCTCCTTCCTCTCATCCGGCAGAGCGTCCGGACCTTCGGCCTTGTCGAGCAGCTCCTGCAGTTTGTCTGCCAGATGGAGAGGGAACGTCAGCGAATGACCTGAAAAGCTCCAAGGCTCTGCTCGACCGTCTGCTGCTGCTTTATTATATCAATAAAATCCACGTCAAACGGCCCTGCTCACCTAGTCTGCTCTTTATGACCGACACGGAGCTGTTGAGCTCCTCGATGGCTTCGCTGTACTGGACGTTCAGGCTGTAGGTCAGACCCAGCTGGTAGTGAGTCTCAGCCAGCAGGCGGCTATCCGAGTCCAGGTGCTTCCTCTGCAGCTTCAGACACTCCTGGAAGTCCTCCAAGGCCTGCGTGTAATTTCCTGCGAGAGAAGAAGAAGCAACTAAAGACATTTCAAAAGAAAAGAAGGACAGGTTGAGCTGTCAGGTCACACAGGTTCATCGAGCAGCTTGTTAGTACCTGACTCCGAGGAAACTTCACCCAGTTTCAGGTGAGTCTGGGCGGCCATCAGCTGATCCACTTTAGCCTCTTTCCTTGTTTTAGTAATAATAATGAAATAAAAAAAAGTTAACACAGAAGCTGGAACTCAAACAGTTTAATTCAGATCCTCACGATCATGACTTGTACAGCTGGTGTTTCTTTACCTTTTGTAGATGACTTTAGCGACTTCCAACATCTCCCAGGCGAGCTGCAGGTTCCCCACCTCTTCTTCCTCCTCTTCCTCCTCCTCACTGTCCTGCAACAGACAGACAAATTTAAAAATCTCTTCCCATTTATTATTTAGTTATTTCTACCCATTTTCCACTTAAAGGAACCCAGTGTTAGTTCAGTTCTGGTGCATTGTCAAGGAGTCCAGTCAGAGTCACGTCATTACATCAAAACATCAGTACGTCACTGTATTTTTGTTTTCACCCAGCAAAGCTTGTGCGGTGCGAACTCAAAACAAGGCTTCGCAAAAAATCCAGAGTTGAAAAAACTAACTGTATGGAGGTCTATTTGTGTCCAAAGACAGTTTTTGAGCGAGCAAATGCACCTTCTCAGCAGCAGCGTCTCCTTGCTCTTCTGCATCACCCTCCATTTCTGCATCACCACCCTCCTCCTCCTCTTCCTCCCCACCTGAGGCACAATAACATGCACTTAGATGAATCGTTTCATTACAACCACAAATCTGATTTCAAAATAAAACAAAGAATAGTCACCTTCCATTTCCTCGTCTCCTGATTCTTTCTCTACTTCCTTGCCGTTTTCCGTCTTCCCTTCACTTTCATCTGATTTGCTTCCATTAACGTCGCCCTTCTTTTCCTCTTTCTTCACAGTGTTCTCTTGCTCATCGCCAGCCTCAGCCTTTTCTGCGTCACCCTGCTTCTCTTTGTCTTCACTCTGCTTCCCCTCATCCTCCTCCGTCTTTTCATTTTTCTTCTCTGCCATGGCGTCGTACACCCTAACCCTCAGCTCATCTCTGGTCTTCTCTGTTCAAGTCACAGAGAACAGTCAGGACGAGCGGTTTCAACAGCTTCTCTAATAAAAATCAAACTTTTCCCCACTTTAAATGTTAGATTATTCCCTTACCGTCAAAGTTTTCAGTGCTGTCAACATTAGAGTCTTTGGGTTTTTCTTCATCCTCCTCCTCCGGTACTCCCTCCAGAGCATTACCCAAGACTGAGTTCTCCATCCTACAACAACAGAGTCAGTTAGCGCCACATTTTCCCATTATTTCCCCTTTAACAACCGACACAATCATCACCTTGACTATAATCCTCTTCCTAAATAACTCAAGAGTGATGGAACATTCTGACTAATCTTCAGGAGTTTACCTTGCCAAATCCAGCAGTGCTTTACCACACCAGAAGAAAGCCTCCCCACACTCGTCTGCTGTGTCTCCATACTTTTTAGCTCTGGAATAAAAAAAAGTTTTAATGACAGATTATAATCATTACAAAAGCACACCTGGCAACCACTGCTTGTTTTGCACATATGCAAAATAGTTGTCTGAAAGTTCATCTGCAGCAAGCATAATATTCAACTTACTCCTCTTTACCTGTATTGCAATAATAGTGGACTTTATGTAACTCATATATTATTATATCACATTATGATGTTTCTCCGCATTGCTCCTTTTCAAACTTATAAAAGCTTTTTCTTTAATTTCAAATTAAACGTGTTGCAGCACTTCTGGCTTTCAATGCTAGCTGGTTGATTTAAAGCCCGTTAGCAGCAATTAACTGAGTACTACTACAACAACAACAACAACAACAACAACAACAACAACAACAAATGATGGTGATAATAGTGTTAGTAGTAATAATAACAATAAAGTGTCTGAAGCTTTAAGTGGTTTCTTTGTGTGGCAGTCAGCTCACAGCATGCCGCAGGCCTCTTGCAGGGCGCCCACCGCCTCCACCACCTTCCCCATCACCAGGTGCTTCTTGCCGGTGCCGAGCAGCTTGTTGGCCTCCTCCATGTTGGCTAAACTATCAGAAAGAAAAAAAAAAATTTTTCAGACTTCACAGAATCAAAAGCCGTTGGGCCTCCATTTATTTAAATACTAGCTCTCTTACACGGGCTAATTACTCACCTTGTCCGAGAAAAATAACCGACCACCTCGTTAAAAGATCATCGAGGTGATAGCCTTCCCTCCTGCCCCGTTGTTCCAATTTGGCGCGAATTATTCCTACCATTTCCGGCGTATTTCCGGGTTCGTAACCCGGCGCGGGAGACTTCTTAAAGAGACAGAGCACTGACCGGAACAAGCTGATGAATTGTCTCAAGTGTGTTGTGTTACATATATTCTATATACTATATAACACTTTTACTGTGTGTTAACGATTAAATAAATATGACAGCATAAAATACACATATTAATGGATACAGAAGGAAATAAACTGTAATGCCACAAAAATGAAATAATCGATATATGAAATGAAAACAAAGCCAGTTGACATTGTGGGCTATTGAATGCTGATTCTTTTCATGATAACAGAGTTTAAGTTTCATTGCAGTGTTTTTCTTTTTCTGAATTTTTCTCAGCCATGATCAGGCAGGATATGTTAAAGAAGTTGTGGTCGAGTTATCTAGCTATCTATGTAATCTTATTGAGAAGATAATAAGTATGAAATAACATTTGCACAGATATAGGCTAGGATTTTCCATGCCATATTATAGTATGTATGCATGCAATTATTAATTTCAAAATGTCTCATTTATTATTTTAATTACTTTATCTTGAACATTTTGCAGATCCATAACTATTGCCACTACTGTATGCAACTGTTTTATATAAACTGTTCAGTATAAAATAACTGATAAAAGGGAGGTGGTGGTACTGTTTGTGTATGTGTGTATATGTGTTTTCTGCACATATATGTGTGTGCATGCTGTCATGTCCTGCTGTGAGGAACAGGGATTACCCAGCTCCCCTCCTGCTGCCTTGTCAAGACAAGTGTGGACATGGTGTCCAATCAACCTCATACTGAGACAATCCACTCATCCTCACACTGTCACCATTAGAGACAACTACTATCATCTTCCCTTGAACCCCATCAA
Source organism: Synanceia verrucosa (assembly GCA_029721515.1). Classification (NCBI taxonomy): domain Eukaryota; kingdom Metazoa; phylum Chordata; class Actinopteri; order Perciformes; family Synanceiidae; genus Synanceia; species Synanceia verrucosa. The sequence continues at coordinate 2,334,562 of CM056554.1, forward strand.
CACAACAAACCACAGCTTGTTCAGTTTACATCTCTTTCAATCAGAGGCAATCAGTTTGAGTGGGAATGTTTTTATCAGGTGAAAGACAACATTGCTGAAAAAAATGTCCAAAGTATGATTGTATTTTTCAATTTTCCATCTGTCAAACCTTTCAACTAACAATAACCACATCCCATCTCTCTATCTATCTTTGCACTGTATACCATCAATCCATCGGTGCACCACTATGAGACGCTTTGAAACATATTGTATACCCTCCCATGGATGCAAAAAAGAACAAAAAGAACTACACTAATTCACCAACACTGGATCAAAAGTATCACTACTTTGTAATAGTTTTGAATCTGTTTATAGTGTTTTGATTATATTTTGTGTTGCTGAATGTGTGACCAGGGCGATGGAGACTCGAGGGCCCTTCAAACATCCAGCTGTTCGGGAACCATCCGTGGAGCAGATGCACTAATTATGGGCGTATTGTGAAACACAGGGGCGATGTTTGATCGCTCGCCCACCGCTGTGCTTCTAACAGGAGGTTATTGTGTGCGCCCCCTCTTATCTGGGCCCTTGATGCGGTTTCCATGCCAACGGCATGCAAAGATCGCTTGGTGACAGCGGGGAAAGGAGGCTCGGTGGCGTCTGGGCAGATAACCGCCTCTGTCTGTCAGGTTACATGTAGACTCATGTGAGCTAATAGTGTGAAAAAACAATGCAGGTTTCACTTGTCCACAAATGATGCTCTGAAAACACAAACAGAGTTTAATTTCTTGAAAGAAATGTGTCAGCATCTCTACTCAGATATTTGAGAGAAAGCCTGTGCTTTTGTGCTATGGGGGAAGTGAAGAGTGTTTATGAGCTGGTTTGACAAAACGACAACCATCAGTATGCAGCATGTGAAACCAGCTTCACTTCCCTTTCATTGTTTTTTCTCTTAAAGGTGTGCATTAATTATCAAACACAAGGTTAGTTGTAACATTAAATGTGTCAAATACAGTATGTTCATATCTTTCCAGTTAAATCTTTACACTTGTGTCCCACAATCTGAAGCATGCATGCGAGTCAAAATTTGTGAATAATAGATATCCTTAATGGGGAAAATGCACATTTTTTTTGTCTGAGTCATCATGTCACAGGGATTCAGTACAGATGATGAAATAAAAGGAGGATCTCACCCTCCTGGGTCGTATTGAGTATCTCACTTCTCAGTGTGACATCAGGACCTTACAGCTAATCATTAAAGATAATTATAAGACATAATAAATCTACAGGATACTAACCGTTAGCTGTCAACACTTATGTGACACTTGTAAAACCAGCACAACATGCTGTGAAAGAACAGCAGACAAACATACAGAACAAAACCAACTTAGGACAGTGTAGTTCTTTGCAAATCATATTTTAATCTACAACAGACTCTCAACAAGGAGCAAAATGCCAATTTAAATTCCCTTTTCATTATAGAAACTGCTGCCACTGTGAGCACAGACAGAGGTTGCTGTTCCTCCGGTTGTCAGTAAGTAAATAAGGCAGCAGCGAGAAGGAAATGAGAATGAAAAATGTGTCCTGCAGCCTATAGGATAAGTCCAAGATGTTGCAACAGTGCACTGCTGTAAAGTAATAAAAACATTTTTGTTTTCAATTTTTTTTTTATCTGACTATTTATGTATTTTTAGAAAACAATATGTGTGCTGGTGTTGTATTTTGGGGAACTGCTCTTTCTATTCTGATCATGGGAAATTAGTTCCCTTTCACAATGCAAAAAAAAAAAACAGCTTTCATGTAGAATGTGAGGTCATGTTTGTCTCCTTCAAGGCTGCATGTCTGAGGGTCTCATTCATGTGGGCTGCACAGTTAGAAACATGATCATTAAACCAAACAAAAAAGACAGAAAAATATGAGTTTAGTGGTGGTTTAGTACTTTTAGTACTTTAATCTGTAGGTCATTGATAAGGCAGTGTTGTGAAAGCGCTGTGAAATGTCTGTTCATGATGACAATGTGTTGGCTCTGCACACTGAAAGAGGGTGGGTCATATGAGGAAACCTCATGACTCTCTGTGAGCTCTGCATGGCTGTCAGCTTGGATCACAGAGACACTCTTTTTGAGTTTCAGGCTCATAGATCCAGTGTTACTGCAGGCATACAGGGTTTCATCTCACCAGTGGACATGATTTATCATGAAATGATAAATGTCAAGCCAAGTCAGTTTTATTTGTGTAGCCCAATATGACAAATGACAAATTTACCTCAGAGAGCTTTACAATCTGTATAGATTACTGTTCAACACCCTCTGTCCTTTACAAGAGACCGTCTTACAGGATGGACAGATGTGCATTATGTCGTGTGCACAACATGTAACAACAATGAAAAACACACAAAATAAGCAATGCAATTTTGTTACTCCAGTCAACATAGTCACTTCTATCCATTTCATCATTACTGTTGCATCATTGTGATTTGTGTTTCATTGTTTTGATTTTAAATAATATCTCTTTATTGTTGCAGAGACAAAGTACAACCATGCCTTTTTTTTAAAAAAACTATATGAATATTCAAGAGTCAAGAGATTATAGTGTTTATTGGCATGTAAACCACAAACATATATATATATATATATATATATATATGTGTATTTTTATTTATAAAATAAAAATACACACATATATATACATATATATATAATTTTTAAAATTTATTTTGTTTTCATCTTTGTATCTATTTTACAGATTTTCTTGTGGTTTACATGGCAATAAACACTATAATCTCTTGAATCTTGAATATTCATATAACTTTTAAAAAGCCATGGACTATATATATATATATATATATATATATATATATATATATATATATATATATATATATATATAGTGTTTCATTGTTTTGATTTTAAATAATATATCTTTATTGTTGCTGAGACAAAGTACAACCATGGCTTTTTTTTTTAAAAGCTATATAAATATTCAAGATTCAAGAGATCATAGTGTTTATTGCCATGTAAACCACAAACATACATATAAATATATATATATATAAACTGGATTCACTGGTTGGATGTGGTTACACAAGAGCAGAGAAATTCCCAGAAAAGTCAAAGGAAGTCATGAGGAAAAGTGCAGAGTCATGCTCTGAGGTTGGAGGCTGACGGTCTGGGCTCAAGTCACGTTCTGGGCGGTTATCGCGAGACGTGAGCCTCAGCCGTTCCATAAGTATACCTTCCCAGCGCGCGAGCTGCAGCACAATCTGTCCTGCACTCCTGTGAACGCTCTTGGCTGTGGTCAAAGCTGAGGTATGTCTCCTCCAGTACTTTTAATCAGGTTGTTCTTCTGCTGTTTTAGTCTAAATTTGTTTTACAAAGGTTTGTTCGGTTATTTGTTTTTCAGAGCTTAAAACTGAATTCAGCAAGTGGGTTTCACAGTTATCATCTTGTTCATTTTTTAAAAACCAGCCGGTTTCTATACTTGTTTGTCTTAAATAGCTAGTTGGAAGTGAAAAAGGCTAGTTAAAGCTATTTTTGTTTACTGGAAAAGTTTCTACAAATGGCTGAACGCTTGATGCTCGGATCGATGGATCCGGAACCGCGACCCAAATCTCGGGAGGACTTTACGACATTTTCCCTGATTTCAGTTGATGTTAACTTGAGCTAACATTAACTGAATAACTGAAATACCAAGAACGCACGCGGGCGTAATCGTCCATATCTGTAGCAATGGACACAGGTGGGCAAAGAACTGAAATACATACAAGGAATATGTGAATAAGAAAAAATAAACGCAGATATAGCATGCGGAAACACCTGTGAACACCAGAGGAGAAATGAAAATGATTCATAGCTTTCATGTTTAGTGAGTTAGTTAAACATCAACTGTAACACAACCCACAACACTTACAACTCTTCTATTATAATAATAAGCATAGAAAAAAAGATTATTAACTTTATGAAGATGATATTTTGTTCTGTCTGACCAACAGTCAAATTTTAAATTTACTATAACCATAGCTGAAACAATGTTTGCTATTATTTATAGCTGATTGATCAATAATCTCACAATCAAACCATTATATAAATAGCTGCACATTCATGTTCTTACCTCTTTATCATCATTGATGGTAAATGCACTCAAGATTAAAAGATTGGACGGTTAATTGTTAATTAATTATTAATTAATTGGTTGATCATTTTTTTGTGAACATCTTCTGGCATCAGCCTCTCAAATGTGAGGATATGTTTTATGACAGCAAACTGAATATGTTTGGGTTTGGGACAGTCAGATAAAACCAATAACTTCAGCATTTTTCACCATCACAGATAAATGCTATCCAAACGAATTACTTGATTTATAAAATGATGAACTAGTTGCAGCCCCAGAATATTTCCATAAGACTGTTCATACAAAGGGAACAAAGCACAGCTGTGATTTTCAGAAGAGATTTTATCATCCATAAAGTGCTCCCTTGTCCTCTTCTGCAGTTAGACTGAAGATGGCTGCAGGCAAGGCACAAATTGGAAAGCTGGCCCCAGACTTCACAGCGAAGGCGGTGATGCCAAACGGACAGTTCGGCAGCGTGAAGCTGTCAGACTACAGAGGTAAACCTCAACCTGTGTCTGATCCTCTGGACAATGAGTCACTGCTGCTTTGTGGTCCCACAATATATTGAATAGACATTCATTAACACTACTAAAGATCTGAATAAATTAGCCTGTAATCAGGGTAGGCGCAGTGTCACGTGATAACAAGACAGCCTCATTTGTTGTTTTTCTTTGGTGCAGGGAAATATGTCGTCTTTTTCTTCTATCCGCTGGACTTCACCTTTGTGTGTCCGACCGAGATCATCGCTTTCAGTGACGCTGCCGATGATTTCAGGAAGATCGACTGCGAGGTCATCGCCGCCTCTGTCGACTCACACTTCTCCCATTTCGCATGGTAGTTACAGGCTTTACATTTCACCCAGTCATTGTCTGGATTATGTTTTTTATTTCCGTCTCATTTTCTCAAAGGACCAACACGCCACGCAAGCAGGGTGGTCTGGGCGCCATGAAGATCCCCCTGGTGTCTGACATACGGCGCACCATCGCCACAGATTACGGTGTCCTGAAGGAGGACGAGGGTATTGCCTACAGGTGGGTGGAACAGTGTTTTAGTTGGCTTCAGTAAAGATCAGACACAGCAAGTTTTTTCAAGTGATTTTTTTCTCAAGGAAGATGCTTTTCTTTGCTATTCATGCACGACAATGATGTTTTAGGTAGCAAACAGGAGAACATGGTCTTCACTTTCTGCTCTTTTAGTCTTAAAGGGGTTGTGTGACTGTTTTGAAGTAGGGTTGATGTAATAGCTAATATAAGCTGCCTTACAGGAATGTAAACTTGCTTCGCCTAGCTGTGGGCGTGCCAACTAGTCTACCTACTGTAGGTTTTACAGTGCACTCACTGGCTATGATAAGCTCATACAACACCCATTTCAAAACGCGAGGACTCTCCCTTTAACTCTTTGGTGACTCGTGAGCTGCTCTTCCTCTCTTTTTCAGGGGCCTGTTCATCATTGACGATAAAGGCATCCTGAGACAGATCACTATCAACGACCTCCCAGTTGGCCGCTCTGTTGAAGAGACCTTGCGTTTAGTCCAAGCCTTTCAGTTCACTGACAAGCACGGAGAGGGTGAGTTACTGCCGTAACATACTGCACACCTTTAGCACCTTAATGTAAAGTATTTTACTGTATGTCCTGTAACATAACTTTATACCCAACTGAAATATCCCTGCATTAAACCCAAGGCAATAGAAGTTATATATTCTGTATATGTGCGTCATACTGGCACAAGTATTTAACTGTTTCATCTACGGGGCCAGGACTCATTACAGGCTTATCTTTACAGTCTGTCCAGCCGGCTGGAAACCAGGAAGCGACACCATCAAACCTGACGTCCAGAAAAGCAAAGACTTCTTCTCCAAGCAGTGATAAGCCCAGAGTCTGCAGCCTGCTGTAGGAGATTTCATTTAGAGATTACATTTCCAGAGAACGATATTTAAGTCAGCCGCCGTGCCTGTGGAGGAGTGGTTAGGAGACAGTTCTTCTAGTCAACACGTCTGTTGTCTGTAGAGTTAATAGTGCACTTATGACCAAAGTATATCATTGTGTAATTATGTTGTGGTTACGTATGCTATTTCCACTGTTGGACTGAGCTAAATGTCTGTTTGTTCTTTCATGTCATTCCTGACTTTTGTTAGATGTAAAGGACCACACAAACAGCTTTACTGAAATGAAGCTACACCTCTCTAAATTATGTTTTTTTTAAAGTGAAAAACACACATTCTTTCATTGAAATAAAGAGTCAGTTCATAACGCTCTCTTAAGGGGACATATTGTATTTTTGATGGCATTAGCAGTATGAAGTCAGGTTTTTTTTGTATGACTGAGAGGTATGGTTCCCTTTTATCAACCACACCTGTCACCACAGTGAACAACTACAGCAAATAGTCAAAGAAATAAAAGGAATGGAGGAAGCTCTAATCTGAAAAAAGATAGAGGTTTATGCTGAATTACTGTATGTATAAAGATAAAGAGTTAAGAGTAAAATAAATATGCTGTCCTTAACAGGTAGGTGTCTAATTGTTTGCCAAGTGCTTCTGTCTCACACAGGTGTTTACACTTAACCTGAATGATTTCTCAATGACTCTACTGTTCTAATTTACCTGCTGGGACCAGAGGAATCTGCAACTTTGTTTTTTTGGAATATATGTAGTTAAACACAGAACCACCCAACTTTAACTGAGAGGATTGTCAGCCAAAGTAAGTAAAAAATACACTCATGAGTTGGGCTTTAATTAGAATAGATCTTTATTGTCATTTTCTTTAAACAATGAAAGGCAGTTTGGCAGCTCTTTCAGCAGCATGAAACACGAAATAGACAATATATGGCATACAACAGCATAATAAAAATAGTACTGGGATGGCTATGCAGACACCATCGTTGTGGTACAATGTGCAAATGGTATTTAGTGCAAACAAGACTGGAGTGGGTGTGTGTGGATGTGAGGGTCTCTCTAATGTCACAGGATGAAATTCGTCATTAAAATTATTAATTAAAATAGTGTTTTTCAAGTAGAGCTGGTAACTGGTTGGTAACTAAATCTTTATGTTTTTGACTTTAATTAAAATTTGCTGCAGGTGCACCTTAACTACTGTAAAATTATAACCTTTAAGGATGTTATTTTCTAATGGAAAGTTGACAGTAAAGTATTACTCATTTTCCAAGCATGCTTACTCCATGTAAAGACATATTACTTACTAATTATTTATATCAGTAAATAAAAACTACAGCTTACTTCCGGTATTTTGTGCACGTCATCATAGAGACGGCGACAGCGTACTTTGGGCGGGAGGACTAAGACGATATCCAGAATAGCGTTTGACTGAATTTGAGTTAAACTTTAACTTTTAAACTAACTAATTAAAACATAGAGCATCGTATTATAACAAATATTGTGTGTAAAAGTGCCATTACTTTTAACTTTAGCGCCTTCCGTGTTAGCTTAGCTTGTGCGTATGCTAACATTGTTAGCTTAATTGTTAATCGCTAGCATCAGCGATACAGCGGCAGCAGAAAGGGACAAAATGGCTGCTGGGAAGATGTGCGTCAGGAGAAAGGAGGAAACTGTCGAGGTTTGACCGCATCACACACACACCGGCAAACCTTAACATGTTACCAGCTTCATTTAATCATTCAGTGCATTTTTAAATACATTAACCTGATGCTGACGTCTGCTTCGTTTGACGAAGTGCGCCATCGTGTGGTGATCAAATCAAATTTAAACTCAAGTGGTTTCTCCTGTCATTCAGCTTCTTTGTTTACCTGTTTTGTACATGGATATTAATAGTGGACAGGATTATTTCTGAATGACATGAAAACTGAGCAAGAGTCCCTCGTCTTCGTCAAGAGGATGATGGTTGTGGCAGTCTCCTCCATCACCTACCTCAGAGGGATTTTTCCAGAGGATGCCTACAGATCCAGATACCTGGAAGGTGAACACAAATGAGCATCAGTAGCCCATAGGTTATGTAAACTCATGCCTGCACTTCATATAAATAAACCTAACATTATACCACATATTTCATTCCGAAAGTATTGTTTGTTTCACAGTGTTTTTTTTCTGCATACAACTTCCTGTTGTGTTGAAACCATGTTATTATTGCTCATTATCAAAGAGTAACACGTGCGGATTTTGTTTCTGATTGTTTGCCATTTCACCAGATTTGTGCATCAAAGTATTGCGAGAAGACTGCAACACCCCTGGTGCCAGCAGAGTTGTGAAATGGTAAATGTAAACCTCCCCTTATAATGCTCCCTCCCAGAATATGCAGCAATGCTTTGCTTCGCCAGCTCTCTCAACACCAGAAGTAGGAAATCTGCCGTGATAATTACCTGTTCGATCCATATTCCAGGTTGATGGGCTGCTTTGATGCATTAGAGAAGCAGTATGTAAGTTAATGACTCCATGAATAATGTGGTCATTTTAATCAATACCGCCACTATTTTTTTTTTACTACTCTTCTGTGTTGTCCTCTTAACAGCTCCAGATTGTGTTCATTGGGGTAAGTAGAATAAAGCAGCACATCAACATTTATACACAGCCTTCACAGAGGGAGAAATAACTGTTCAATATGGTATTGCAATTTAGGTGTACACCAATCCAGATGAACCTAATGTAAGTTATCTCGTAAAATACTGAACTATTATGAGTTAAGTTTATGAATAGAAATACACTTCCTGTGTGAAGCCTGATCAATACTGAGAAATATTTCTCTTTGTGCAGTGCATCGTTGAGTCATATCAGTTCAAATTCAGATACACTGAGAAGGGGCCAAAGATGGACATACACAGGTCTGGATGGACTTTATATGTTTGCATCAAAGTATTGCTTAAAGCCTCCACACATTATTGAACTGATGATGGTTTACCCCCCATGAAACCACAGGAACAACAATGTGGAGATGCAGGTGACACTGGAGGACACCAAGAGGGCCTCAGTGCTGCTCATCAGGAAACTCTTCCTGCTTATGCAGAACCTGGACATCCTCCCCAACAATGTGTACCTCACCATGAAGCTCTACTATTACGACGACGGTAAGACACATTAAATAATCTGGTGTTTAGTACAGATTTCTTGGGTTGCACATTGGAAACATTTCCTCCTGGTCTCCTTTCAAAGTCACTCCGCCTGACTACCAACCACCAGGCTTTAAGGAGGGTGAGTGTGACAGCCTCTGGTTTGAAGGCATGGCTGTGAACTTCAGGGTGGGCGAGGTGCACACAGCGTTTCACACCTTGAGAGTGCGCGTGTCAGCGGAACAAGGCCGACTGGAGAGGCTTCAAGAAGGGAAACACCTGATGGAAACCAAGCAGGTTCCTGAGGGAAATCCTGCTGAGAGGGGAGAAATCAAGGTAGGTGCGGAAAGAGGATTATTGTTGCGCTGGCTTTCAGTTTTGGGTAGCATGGTGGTGTAGTGGTTAGCACTGTCGTCTCACAGCAAGAAGGTACCGGGTTTGATTCCCGGCCCGGGGCCTTTCTGTATGGAGTTTGCATGTTCTCCCCGTGTCTGCGTGGGTTCTCTCCGGGTACTCCAGCTTCCTCCCACCATCCAAAAACATGCATGGGGATTAGGTTAATTGGCTAATTTAAATTGACCATAGGTGTGAGTGTGAGTGGTTGTCTGTCTCTATGTGTCCTGTGATGAACTGGAGACTTGTCCAGGGTGTACCCTGCCTTTCACCCTAAGACAGCTAGGAAAGGCTCCAGCCCCCTGCAACCCTATGTGAAGATAAGTGGTAGAAGATGGATGGATTTTGGTTTTATAGTCCTCTTTCTTTGCAGTTGTCATGTTTTGAAAAAAGCTCATTCTTTTTAATCCTTGTCAGTTCTCTCATCTATCCATTTTTTCCAAGTTTTTGCTGGTGTGGTTTTCTGTAAGTTTATTATAATGTCTATTTGAACAGTGTGAAACCCATTTTACTACACCTGGTAGTGGTAATAAAATAGAAAATAAAAAGAGTGACGAAGCAAGGAGTTGGTTGTGGCAGATGAATGTGTCAAACTCAAAGGGCAGAAGCCTATTTTTCACTGAGTTCATATTTGTTAGTTTTTAAAATATAAAAATATATTTTAATATAAATATCAGTCTCAGTTTGGGTTGATTTAAGCACACATCTAAATAGGTTTGTTTTACATTGTTGGCTACTAAAACCTGAGTGCTAATAGTCTGTTCCTTATTGTAATTGTCTGCAAACATCTGGTTACAGGATCCTCGTGAGAAAACATGCGCCGTGGACGATCTACCTTCTGAAGATGGTGAGTCTGTGCTGCTACTCTTAAAAAAAAAAAACAGGAAAAAGTCTCAGAAGGTTTAAGCTGCTGACTTTCTTTGAAACAGAGTCTGCACAGTTCAAGAAACCCAAAAGACCCATGTCAAAGGTATAGTTCCACTCGAGCCATGGCTATATTTAGAGTGTGCAGTACACAGCATGACAGGTTATTTTTTTGTGTCTTAGAGAAATGCAGCTGCCAAAAATCTGTCGAGGAAGAAAAGAAGAGTTTAGCCACAGCAGTAAGCAAAAGAACAGCTGTCAGCCACGTAAACGCAAGCAGGAACTATTTCTTCATTTTACTGCATGTTAAATACAGTTTAATGTTATGTTGCAATAATTTATTTAACATGAAAAAGTGTTGGACAGTTTCCCTTAATAATTATCTCTACCTACAAGGCAGGAGGTCAGTGTCACAGTTCTAATTTAAGCAACGCTGTACAAAACTTGTACACCTAGAGTACAATCGGGATTAATTAAATGAGTACAATGTTCAAAGTGCTTGACTTTTTTAGTATTTTGTCTAAAAATATATTGATATGTCCTCAAGAAATAAAGCTTGACTTGTAAACATTCTGTGAAAATGGTATTCTGCACATGGACGATACAATTAGAAAAAAAAGTCCTACATCACAATAGTTGACTCATCTGCTTCCAGAAGCTGAAATCAATCAAGCATCAGTCTTTAATTTGGCACAGATGACGATGTGAATTCAAACATCTTTCAGATTGAAACGTTCACAGATTTTGGCCTCAGGTTTCCTCACATTCAGAAAACACTGAAATATATCCTTCGGCTGGTTTCTCGCTACACTTAATGTTTGATGCTCTTTCTCTGAAGTGTTGTTCTAGTCCACAACGTCTGTTTCAGTCCGTGGGTGACGGTTAAAGCGCCTCCTTCCTCTCGATGTGAGTCCTAGAAGAGGCTGTCCACATCTCCCATCTCCACAAACACGGTCTTCAGCTGGGAGTAGTATTCAACTGTCACCTGGCCATTCTCCCTCCCTATGCCTGGCCAATGTAAAGATAGGACAAGATTACTTCCGCTGATCTGACTGGACTACATTGAAACTTTTTTTTTTTAAATGATCAGATTAGCTACTGATTAGCTACCCCTATAATGCTTGAAGCAGACTGAAACGATTTCAATCATTTTCTACCTGACATTTTGAAGCCTCCAAAGGGAACCTCCACAGGAGTGATGTTGTAGTTGTTGATGAAACAGGATCCGGCCTTGAGCTGCTCCACCACACGATGGGCTCGTCTCACATCCCTGCAGACACAAAACAAAAGGTAAGAAATAATTTCTTCACAGTAGTGGGTTTAATAATGTGTAAATCATATGTCATGTTCTGCCGCTAGGATTCTGTTAATTAAAAATAATAAATAATAAGAGACAGCGTTTGGTGATGTTGTGAAGTAGTAGGATTAGTAGGAGTAGGATCATTGCCGTCATTGCAGTCCGCTTCTGCAGAATATAACTGTCTCACTATAAAAATCTGCAAACACAGGACGTCCTGGAGGGGTGGTGGCCTTGACCTGGTTAAAATATTGAATTAAAAATGACCAAGATCTAAAAGGTATATTGTATAAAAATGTGGCTTGATACCAGATAAAATAACGGTAGTCATTTATCACATCCTCTGGCACACAACCACAATGCTGAGTGTGCCATTGCTGACAGGCGACCAAACGCTAATGGCTGTTATGGTGATTAAAATTTCTATAGGTTTGAAAATTATCGGAAACATTTGGGATAATATGAGGGCACAACTCAAGAAATTTTAATATGGAAACTTTTAGGGCCAAAATCCATAAATACTGAGATTTCCTGAGGACTGAGGACATGCCTTTAAAGACCTGTCAAATGTCATATTGTACTTATTTGCCTTCAACAACTGGTCATTTTGCTGCTTTCAGCTTTAATCTATATTATTCAGAAACTTTGAAGACATCCATGGTTCAAAAATCCCACTGTCTCGTCAGTGAGGTTGCCCATATCTCACCAAACCCACCTGGTGAAAACTCCTGCAGCCAGCCCCATGGTGGTGTTGTTGGCTCTGAGCAGCACCTCCTCCTCAGTTTCAAAAGACAGGACAGACATGACGGGACCGAAGATCTCCTCCTTCACACAGGTCATCTCGTCTGTGCAGTCACCTGCACGAGGACAAAAGGACAAACACTGGTGTGACCTCAGGCTTGCGCATCTAAACCGCATTCAGGTTTTTTGTCTTCTGAATGCACTATGCGTGGAAATCTTACCCAGTACACATGGAGTCATGTAGTATCCACCTCTGAGTTTGGGATCGGATGGGACAAAATGTTCACCTCCACATATCACTGTAGCTCCCTAGAAACACAACACACCTAAATTCAACTTACTAGCTGCACACGAGCCTGCAAAGCAAAAGAAAATATTAGGACAAGTTACCTCTTTCTTTGCCTGATCAACAAACGATAAAACTTTTTCCAGGTGGGGCTGGTTGACCAGCGCTCCCATCCGGGTGCTCTCCAATAGTGGGTCTCCTATCTTGATCGCCTGTGTCCTCTTCACCACTTCCTCCACAAACTCTGGCAGAATATCCTTCTGAACAAAGACCCTTGTACCGTTGCTGCAGACCTGTGGTGCATTTAGTCAAATCAAATGTGCTTCCACATGTAGATTGGACACATGGTTGCGCCAGGAGTGGAAAAATACAAATATCCAAAGCACGATGCCCTGTTTACCTGGCCTTGAGACAGGAAGTTGGCCATGAGGGCTCCCCTCACAGCGTTCTCCAGATCGCTGTCCTGAAAGATGAGAAGAGGAGATTTCCCCCCGAGCTCCAGCGTCACAGGCTTCACCGTCTTGGATGCCATCTCCATGATCTGTGGATTCAGGTCACATCACAGATTAGCACGAAAGCCATAGGGCATTTTACGCTTGAGCTGATGTCTCATACAGAAGTTGACACTGTTTACTTCTACTATGTAGATAACGCTGACCTTCTTGCCTGTGGGCACACTCCCGGTGAAGGACACCTTAGCGACGTCTGGGTGGTGGCAGAGTAAGCTGCCGGTCTCCTGGCCACCCTGCACCACATTCATCAGCCCCTCTGGAGCTCCAGCCTGGGCATAGACCTCCGCCAGCAGGACCGCTGTCACAGGCGTCACAGGAGATGGCTTGAACACCATGGAGTTGCCTATTTTAGACGGCAGACAAAAGAGAGTGATGGAGTTACAGACAGTGTGTGGGGGGAGATGTTTGGGTGAACAGTCTGTTAAGGCTAAAATTAACTAACTTTCCTGTTGAGGAGTTGTATAAAGAGAATTATGGCTTCTCCCATTTCTAAATTGAGGGTGATACCCAAACACAAATCATCTCTATTATCCTAACGTAAAAAATGCAACTGACTCCTTGAAGGTAGTTTTTAAAGATATTCTGCTAAATAACCAAATAAACAGTCACATAATCATTTAAGGTATATAGTAACTTCAGAAGTATCCCATACCGCAGGCCAGAGCTGGAGCTGATTTCCAGGCAGCTATCTGGAAAGGATAATTCCAGGCACCGATGCCGACACAGACTCCCAGAGGCTCCCTGCGGGTGTAGGCAAAGGATCCTCCAGGCAACTGGACATGCTGGCCTGGACAAAGGGAAGTAGATAAAATATTTCTTATATTAATATATTTTGGTTGTGATGACAGTGTTAATCTGAAAAATGTATTACCTTTTCTTTTCCGATACATATGATAGCGATACTTGTCAGCATTTAAGATGAATTATTAATTTAATCTCAAGTTCATCAATGTAGATTTTCATTAATATCTGATAATGAGCTAATGGAACATATCTGTCATGCTTGTATCTGTTATTTTATTTGCCTCCAGATACTTGGAAGGTGGGAAAACATGTACCAACCTGCCAGAGTGCTGGCCAGCCCTGCATAGTACTCTATGCACAGTCTGGCAGAGTCCACATCCAGACGGGCTTCTGTGATGGACTTCCCATTGTTGATCACCTCCATCTCTGCTATCTCCTCCCTCCTGCTCTGTGCATGAAAGCCAGGGTAAGTGTAAACCATTTGTTGGTGTTATGTAACCTCTTCGTTCCATCACTTTTATGTTTGAAAACAGGACAAAGTTGTCTTGGAAGTACAGCGGATAGGGGCTATTTTCTATTTAGTTTATTATAAAATGTGTGCTAATCAGAAAATAAGAGATATAAACAGTGAGATAAGGAAATGTTTCAGTGTGAAACATGCTGAAACTTACATTAAATGTGTACACCGTACAATGATTCTTATTCTAAAGCCCTTTGTTGTACCTCAATGATGTGGGCAGCTTCTATCATGACCCTCGCCCTCTCCATCCCGGACATTTTGCTCCAGTGGCCAAAGGCCGACCTGGCAGCCTTCACGGCCTGCTCCACCTCCACAGCACCACACGGCTCCAAATGACACAAGACTCGCCCTGCAAAGTCAAATGTGGGATGTTGACAACAGTCAAGTCAATGTTGTTAGTATAGCCCAACATCACAAATTTGCCTGAGAGGGTCTGTACAGGATATGACAGTTTGTCATTGTCAGTTAGGTACACGTTAAATCAAAAACAAATACAAAACTTCTACTTGGTAATGCCTTATCACTTCATCTGTTCAGTTATTTTGTACTGGTTCACAGTCATCTCATAATGGAATTTAATTAACAAACAATTACGACAACATGATTTTTTTTTTTTTTTAAATGTGAGCAAATTTATAAAAAATAAACTAAGAAATCACATGTACATACCCTACAGGCCAAACATAATGAAGCAACTTCATATGTATGTTTTTACTGCATGATCAGACTTCCAGGCAAACATTAATGTTACCAAACCATTGCTGAATAAATGTCAACAAAAGAAAAGAATGGCTTAGTTTTAGGGTTGAGAAGATTTGCAAGAGTCACAACGTAAGCATGAAAGTATAAAAAAACACACATTGGAGAGAGAGTCTGCGCAAGAAGAAGAAGCAACCGAGTAAAGAAACAAGAGCTACTCTTTATAAAATAATACTCTTTATTTTCCTGCAAAGTATACCAATGAAACTATGATTTTTTTTGTACAAATTAAGTATTGCTTCCAAACTTTTGGCCTGTAGCGTAAGTATTCAGTCTTTGCCATGAAGCTCTAAATTGAGCTCAGGTGCTTCCTGTTTCCACTGATCATCCTTGAAATGTTCCTGCAGCTTACCTGGAGTCCACCTGTGGTAAATTCACTTGATTGGACATGATTTGGAAAAGCACACACCTGACAGAGCATGTCAGAACACAAACCAGACATTAAGTCAAAGGATTGTATGTAGCTCTCTGAGACAGGTTTGTCTAGAGACACAAATCTGGGGACGGTTCCAGAAAAATATTTGCTACTTTGAAGGTCCAAATGAGCCCAGTGGACGCCGTCGTCTGTAAATGGAAGAAGTAAACGGAAGAGCTGGCTGGCTATCTAAACTGAGCGATCAGGGAGGTGACCAAGAACCTGATGGTCATTCTTTCAAAGCTACATTGTTCCTCTGAGAGGAGAAGCTTCCAGAAAGATAACATCTCTGCAGCAATCCACCAATTAGCCCTGTATGGTTGAGTGGCCAAATTGAAGACACTCCTTAGTAAAAAGCACATGGCATCATGTTTGGAGGAAACCAGGCCAACACAATCCCTACTGTGAAACATGGCGGTAGCATCATGCTGTGGGAACTGGGAGACGAGTCAGGATACTTCAGCCCCTTTGAACATCTTTGGAGAGCTATGAAATGTTCTTGCACCAATGCTTCTCATCCAACCTGATGGAGCTTGAGAGCTGCTGCAAAGAGGAATGGGTGAAACTGCCCAGAGACAGGTGAGCCAAGCTGGAGGCATCATATTCAGAAAGACTTGAGAGGCTGTAATTATTTTTTTTTCTGAAATACTCAAACCAGCCTGTCTGGGGACCAACAACCATGTCACATTGAAAGTCATTTAAATCCCCTTTCGTCATCATTCTGATGCTCGGTTTGAAATTCAGCTAGTTGTCTTAACCACTTCTACCTGCCTAAATGCTTTGAGTTGCTGCCTTGTGATTGGCTGAGTGGCTATTTGTGTTAACATGCAATTGAACAGGTGTACCTAATAAAGTGACCAGAGTGTATATGTGAGTTGCTGTAAAGTCGACCTCTCTTGGACAGGTATATGTCAAATAAGGAAAATACATCGTGTAGAAAGACAACTAGAAGAATGCAGAGGACAACACAAATGCTTGGCATTGTTATCTCAAGGCCACAGGTTACCAGACACATTTCACACAGCAGTGATCGAACTTCCGCATCAACAGAGGGTCACCTTTTGTTTATAATATCAAATAGCTGTGTCGCTCACCTGTCGCAGGTTCGTAAACATTTTCCTTGTTACATTTCTCTTGGCTCGTCCGTCTCTTCCCAGCCCAGAAGTTCAGCGGGGCCGTGATGCTCACTGAGCCCGAGGAGAGGCATCGTATCGCCGCCGCGAGGGGAGCAGCAGCGGCTGGTCTCCGTAAGGGCACAGCTAGCCTCCGGAGCATATTTAAAATGTCTCCGTTGCACAAAGTTCATCCGATAACTGAAAAACAAACATTCTGCGTGTTAACGCTGTAACAATGTCCCCCTTAAAACAACATGAGAAGACGGGAGTTTCGCTGAACTAGTTAAACGCTAGCAAATGTGCAAAACGACGACACAAAAGCTTCGTTTTGTCATGTGTTTATGTTTAATAGTTCTCTTCTAATCTCAACAAACTTACTTCCACCTTCCTCCACTGTTTGCTGCTAAGATTATGGATCTAAATAAGTGTTTCCGACATTATTTTGCGTTTGAGCAACCAGCAGGCAGCACGAACGTTACTGAGGTCTGACAGCCGTCAAAGCGTAACAGGTGATTGGTCAATTTCACTGTCAATCACACACTTAAAAAAAAAAAAAAAAGTTTATAAATTAACATTTGATCGATTATAAACTTACGCATATCACAGTTAACCAAAACTAAAATATCGATATAAAGAAAAAATTAATGTTTTAAAAAAAAAAAAAAAAAAAAAGACGAGAGCGTGAAATGAGCGTCGGTGTTGTGGGAGGAGCTCCGCCTCAAACAAATTCCAGCACAGCAGCTGCTGATGCTCACTGCAAGCATGGCCGGGGACAGCGAGACACATCTGAGGGGCCGTGCCGAGAATACGGACGTTATTCGACAGCCTTTCCTCATCGGTGTCTCCGGAGGCACCGCCAGCGGCAAGGTTGGCAACTTAGCTCGCTAACTCGGCGATTTCCGCTAGTTGACACGGTTCAGTTCGGAGCTAAAAAGCGGCGCACGTTAGCTGGCAGCCGGGCGGTAGATGACCGCGTGGCTTCAGCGACTCAACGTTTGAGTTTTTGATTGACAGCCTCACAAATTGTAGCTCTTCGGTTTAATTTCACACCTGAGCACACCGCTTTGTGACGGATTTTATGTTGTTCAACTTCATTGCCCCCCTCTCCATAACGAGTGTTAGCAGGAACAACTTTAGAGTGCGTGGAGAGCCCTCATGCTGGCTTACTTAGTTAGCTGCCCAGCTAAATTCCATCATATTGTAGCAGCAGCAGCTTCCTAGCCGTGCTAACGTTACACAAAGTGCTAACTTTATCGTTGCAAACGTTTGTAAACGTGTCCAGCAGGTCAAAAATATTATTTTAAAAATGTTTGTTTTTTTTAAGAGAAATATCCTTTGGGTTCCGGGTAAACATATTTTTGTCCGAGTGACCCGGTATAACGTTAACCTGGGTCGGTGAAACAAATAACGGACGTGGGCGCCAGCGGGAGATGGTTGAAGTTACCCTCAAGTCCTTTGTTCTGCAAATATGTCATTAAAAAATGAAACGAGTCCGTTTTTTTTGACCGGCGGGATTAGTATAATATATTTAGTCGTTATTAAGCCACATATTCCATATTGCAACCTGCTTTTAAATATCACTTTATTGTTAATAGCGTTAGCTGCTCTCCGGCAGTAGTGACGTCACTGACGGAAGCTCGGTTGGGGCAGACCTCGTTGTTCCATTGACGCGAATGCTTTCCCTCACGTCATTGGGTTTCTTTGTTGTGATCACGGTGGATTTTGCGACCTGTCGGTGCTGCCAAAGACCACACCTGGTGTGAACTGGGCACGCGGGTTATAGCGATTAGTTTTCCAGCGACGGACACGGAACGTGGCGTCGAGTGTGTCTGAAACGTGTAGGAGCATCACAGAGCCAGGCTGAGGCTTCACTTTGTCTCTTCTGTCCTTCCGGTTAGCCCCGCCTCTTAACTTTGTCCCAGTTATGAGCAGAGTGGCGCTGAGCCAGTGTTTTGCTTTTGTGGGATGTCTGTGTACATCAGACACTAGACCTGTATTAATTGGTGTTACTTTGGAAGTTAACTAATTGCTATGCAAATAAATTGCAAATGCCCATCAAGTGTCTCAAATTAGGCAGCAGTCTTAACTTACAATATTTTATAGTGCTAAAGAAAATAAACAGCATATGGAAATTAACAGGCAGCGTTACAAAATTATGCCTCTGTTAAAAATGCTGGTGTGTGTTGGTTCACGGGCAGGTCTGTGTTTGATTGTGTCGATGCAACATCCCAGCCCTTGTTTGGGAAACGTCTATAGTCACTGTGGCACTATTTCATGCACACAAAGGCACTGAAAATGCTCAGTCAGCTCTGTCTATGAGATTCATTTAGATCGGAGGGTCAGTGGGGGTAAATCTGACAGGCTGCTGGGCGTTTCACCTGTGATTGTTTAAGTGACCTCACACAGTTGGGGAATTACCTCACCACATTTCAGGGTACGTGTGACTGTGGGTGACACTTTACTTCTGTGTGGACTGAATTGAAACTTGTCTCTTGTAGTTACACTTTTGATGCTCAATCACCTCATTTTTTTTCCTCTTCTGGTGACTGATTTGTTTCTGCAGTCGTCAGTATGTGAGAAGATCATGGAGCTGCTGGGCCAGAACAAGATCGACCACCACCAGCGCCAGGTGGCGATCCTCAGCCAGGACAGCTTCTACAAGGTGCTCACCCCAGAGCAGAAGGCAAAGGCAAATAAGGGCCAGTTCAACTTTGACCACCCAGGTAGGCACTCGCAGTGAAAGGCTGGTGGCACAGCTGATGCACTAGAATGGGCTATATAACCTTTGTGAGAGGAATCGCAAACATGCGTGCCGTCACATTTCATTTGCCTCAAGTTTTGAAACCAGATTCTGCAAGTGGGAGTTAGGCTGTGGGAGTTGTTTTGAAATAACTGACTTTAACCAAATTTGCTTTTTAAGAACTTTAATGCAATCATTTGTAAAATTGGAAACAGCTCAGGCTGCTTAACAATGGCTTTAAACAAACATTTTACCAAGCTGATATAAAATGTCTAAAACAGACTCCTGGTCAACAGCACACATTGCTGCCACGTTGGGGATTTCTTCCAGTGCGTCTTTGGCAGAAGCACAAACTCCATTTTTGGTGTTCGACTTTGCCCCTGATGCTCCTGCTTCTTTTCTCAGCTGATTTTAAAACCCCGCAGTCAGCAGGCCTTTCTAAGAGGCAGCTGCTCTCGGGCTCAGGGACTGAACCCAGCACCTGTTAACTGAAAGGGATTCCTGGGTTACCAAACGTGCAGCGGAGTCCCACGTGGCCGGTGTAACTGTTAATGTGGTGTGTCCTGAGCATTTGGCCTTTTCTTTTCCTCAGATGCCTTTGACAGCGAGCTGATAATGAAAACACTCAAGCAGATCTTGCAGGGGGAGACTGTCCAAATCCCAGTATATGACTTTGTCACCCATTCCAGGTAAGAGCCTCTCTGTCACATCGTCTGCACCTGTTCAAGTGTTCCTACTGAATAATTTCAAGTCTTGTTAGTCTGGTTTCTGATTAACTTTATGATGTAATTGGATATCATTAGTATAACACATGACTGATGGTTTTTATTTCCTGATGGGCGTGTTGTTTCAGGAAAGAGGAGTTCGTCACGGTGTATCCGGCTGATGTGGTCCTGTTTGAGGGCATCCTCATGTTCTACTCGCAGGAAATCAGAGATCTGTTCCAGATGAAGCTGTTTGTCGACACGGATCCAGACACGCGGCTCTCTCGTCGAGGTGCGCAATCTGTTTAATGTACAGTGCCGTTTTGCTAAATGGCTGCTAGTTTATATTGTCAGTCCTCTTTTGTGTGAATTCTGTTTCAGTTCTCAGAGACATCAGTGAGCGTGGGAGAGAGCTGGAGCAAGTGCTGGCTCAGTACATCACTTTTGTGAAACCGGCCTTTGAGGAATTCTGTTTGCCAGTAAGTGACATTCCTACCATAGGAGCATCTGCGCTGGTGCAGCAGAGCCCGACTGGTACACTGAGCAGTAATGCCGTCAGCCAGTTTTAGCTTGGAACAGATAAATTGGTTTTAATGTTTGTTGGCCGTGTGAATCAGGAAAAAGCAGTTTGTACAGGCCAAAGGCACAGAAGTGATGCGTTACATTTTCATACCGCCTGTTAACGGCTGCTGAGTGCCTAGCTTGCACACAGTTTTTTAATAACCAAATTTAAGGCATCCATATCAAATGATATTGTCAGTATTTTTTTTTTCTTGCACTCCAGAATATCAGTCAGGCTCTGTTGTGCAGCATACATCATGAGCATGAGAAAATGCATTCTGAAGGGTAACATGAGCGTTAACCTTATCTTTATTTCTACTAGACGAAGAAGTATGCAGATGTGATTATTCCACGAGGAGCAGATAACCTTGGTATGGACAGTTGTTATTTTTACATTGCTTTTCTTTGTCAGGCTGGGAGTAATAAGGATTGTTTTTGAATTGTGTTGTGTGTCTCTGGTTCTCCTCTATTGATCTTTTAAAAAACACTTTTGGAGTACTCTGTAACGATCTCTCTTTTCCTGCAGTCGCCATCAACTTGATAGTGCAGCACATCCAAGACATTATGAACGGCGGACTGAGCAAGCGCCACAGCGGCTGCATGAACGGCCACAGTACCCCACGTCAGCGGCGGACCTCAGAGTCCAGCAGCCGGCCACATTGACCTCGTCGCACCTCTCTTCCCAGGGTGGAGAGGGGTGTGGGGGGGTTACGCTGTAAATAATGCCTATTGGCATCACTGTATTTAAGAGAGGAGAAGCGATGCAAAAAGAATTGAAATGCCTTTTATTGTTATTATTAGTAAGACTACTCTTGTTACTGGGTACTTGCATTGTAATTGTTGAACATGGGGTTTAGATTATTTTTTTTTTTGGTCTGAAGGGTAACAGAGGAGCGCCTGAAGTTCTTGTGAAGAGACCATGGCTTAAAACTGACCTGTGCATTTTTCTCCCATATTTCATTTTGTTTTTTGTGTCCCCTGCTGCTCCATGGAAATTCATGCCGCTAATGAATAAAAGAGGGGAATCCCTTTTTTTGTAATGTCTGATAAAACTTGAACCCCTGACGTCAGGGGAGTCTGATAAGTGTGAACAACACGGATGTTGAATAAGAAACCACGATTGCATGTCTGTGATTGTACTGACAATCTTGGTGTGTTCCAACCCTGTTATCTGTCAGTGTTAACGTTTCCTCTTTCTGTTGGTCAGTGTAATGTGTTACACTAGAAGTCTGTCCACCACACTGACTGAATAATGTCTGCTGCAGCAGTAACATATTACATGATTTCTCAGCACTCTCAGGTGCAGAAAAATGTGATCATCAAACCAATGAAGCCCAAGGCTGGAAGACTCAGCTTACTGCTGTATAAAGTCAGTCAGTTATTATGGGTATCTGCACCATCTCATAATACATACAATACAGGTTATTGCCTCCAAAGTCATTTATTCAGCTGCTCTTTTGTGAATGAGAGCAAGTCAACAAACCATGAGATGGTTATTTAAATATGAAGGACTGGTTTACTTATATTCTCTGTTTTTAGATGGCTTGACTAGTGTGCACATGACAGAATCAGCCCTGTTAAATAACATATAATACGTACTCTCAGGTTGGATATACATTCTGATTTGCCAGAGATAAAGATGCTTGATGCCACAGCAATATTAGCTTTTCCCAGGTGTGTGGCCACTGACCACCACAATGCCTCTGTGAAGTTGCCTCAGGTTGACATGTACACTACATATTCACACTAGATGCCAGGTTCCATTCTTTAGCTTAAGGGTATAATAAACTGTTGAATCATTTTTGTATTCTACGTGCTATATTTATTGTGTATAGTGTCATTGAATGACAAATTTATACCAGAAGATTTGTACTGTAAGCTGTTGAGTTGTCTTGGGTTGTTTGATAATGAGACAATTGCTTAATGGTTAATAAACTATTAAAGCCACCCCGTGTCCCTGCCTGGAGAATGTTATTTGATGATATTTATTTAGATATGTGATGCCATTGGTGTGCGCAATGTTGCATTGAGCACAAATAAGTAGGTCAATCATTTAGTCTTTGTTATGCCCACTAGAGGGAGCAATTTTCCCATTGGAGTTACGCTGCGTTCAGATGCTGACGGATATTTCAAATTTAGATACGCAATTGTGCTGAACACTCGGAAAGATGGAGAAGAAAATCGCAATTAGTTCTCAACAGCGTGGGAAGACCGACTGCGTGCGGTGTGATATTATATGTATTAACATATGTTTTGAAAACACTGCTTTCTCACGACATGATAACTCAACTTGATTGTAAATAACACAATTTACGAGGAGTACCTGAACGCAGCAGGGACCGTGACCATCAGCGGAAGCTTCAAGATGGTGGTACGTGTCGCTGCAGCACGTTACTGATGTAAACAATGAGGCAATTCTGCAATTTCTGGCGAATTTTCAAACTCTCCTTTTGTCATGACAGAAATTTGGGCTCCAGTTCAAA
This sequence comes from Synanceia verrucosa, assembly GCA_029721515.1. Taxonomy (NCBI): domain Eukaryota; kingdom Metazoa; phylum Chordata; class Actinopteri; order Perciformes; family Synanceiidae; genus Synanceia; species Synanceia verrucosa. The sequence goes on from CM056554.1 coordinate 2,357,795, forward strand.
GCCACTCTGGAGAATGTCACCAGTGTGAGACCGTTTGGCGACGACTTTCGCTGGTTTCTGAAGGTAGGATGGCTGCTGTCAAGCTAGCTAGCTAGCTAGCTAGCATGCTAACTCACTTTCCTATTTTCCTCTCTGCGTCCCATAATGTTCTTAGTTTTATCTCGCTTGTTGACCGAAGAAATTCAATGACATTATCTCCAACTAATTATCAAGGGAACACGTTTACTCTTTAAAATTGTCATTGTCTGGTTTTATTATTCTTTATGTAGCTGAAGTGTGGAAACTGTGGAGAGGTTTCAGATAAATGGCAGTATGTAACGCTAGAGGTAAGGACAAAAGTTATGGTTGTGTCCACACAGTTTGGTCAGTTTTACACTCATTGTCATCCATACACAGTATCCAACCTCTTTTTTTTATTTTATTAGGAGAGTGTGCCACTAAAAGGAGGGAGAGGCAGTGCCAGCATGGTGCAGAAGTGTAAACTCTGTTCCAGGGAAAATTCAATTGGTATGAACTAACTATGGGATGTGACTGACTTTTTCTCAGGTTAAATCTCTGCAATTATATGTGATTTTTTTAATCACCAACAGATATCATGGGAGACACAATTCAACCATATAATGTAAGCAACCACAACACTCCCAATACACACTGCAGTTACCTGCCTCTTGAGAGCAAGAATATAAAGTGCTTTAGGGGGAATCCTTTAATAAGCTGAAAGATCACATTAAGTAAAACCTGTTCAAATGTTAATATAGGACACACTTGAGAAATTGTGAATCTTTCATTCGTTTAATGTTTTTAATCACTTGCATTATCCATCTTTTTTTCCTGTAAGCTTTTTAGTGTCTGGTCTCTTCAGTTCTGAAAGTAAAGCACGTCTAAAGTCCTCACACAGACCGACATGACAGTTTGGTGAGTACTGCTTCCTTTTTTTAAATAATCTGTCTCTCTCTGGGTTGAAGGCAGAGGACAGTGAAAAATTCAAGACAATGGTGCAGTTTGAATGTCGAGGTCTGGAGCCCATTGACTTCCAACCTCAAGTGAGTCTCTTTTAAAAAAAAATATTTGTTTATTTTTTGTGTAACAAGCAGAAAAAGTAAATGTGTTTTTAATAACACTGACGATGTCCATGACAGTGAGCCAGCACACACAAAACCAGGAGCCTGAAACAGCTAAATGATTAATTTATTTTATCATGTACACCTGGGCTTTTCCCCTAAACCTTTTGTGAAAACAGCCCATTAAATGTTTTAACGGCTCCTGGTATTAAGCACTCTGAAGCTGTAGCAGCTTAATGGAACACCTGAATTTAATTAAATTTAATTAATCTTATTAGATACCCCTGAGCCTCATTTAGTCAACACATACTGTGGAGGGGAAAAAAAAAAACATTTCTTCTGAGTCAGTTTACTTGATGTAACAAAATCCACAAACTGGGCAACATTACTAATATCATGTGACTTTCTTTTCCAATTAAACTCACTCCAGGCTGGTTTCACTGCAGAAGGAGCAGAGTCTGGAACAAAGTTTCCTGAAATTAACCTGCAAGAAAAAGTAAGTGTCATGAAATTAATGAGCGTCAAATGTTTAATGAGTGTCTAATGTTTCATTTTCTGCTTGCTGGTGAATTTGTACGTAGAAATTTATGGTGGAAATGCTTTTAGATAAAGGAATACACAAAATTTAGGTGACAGGCCAAAATATATAAATATTATCAGGTATTCTTTATTGCTTTAAGCTATTTCCTGTAGATCAATTATTTTCATTTAATTGATTTAAGCAGCAGTAATTTAGTTTCAAGTTCACTCATTTGTACTTCTGTTTCTGTGAGTTGTGATTTAAATAACATTGAAATTACTGTTGATGATTCCAGCTGTGTTTACAGAATGCATCAAGCCACTTGACAAACCCTTGTTTTGTAAATTTTAGGATTGGACAGACTACGATGAGAAAGTCAAGGAGTCGGTGGGAATATACGAGGTGACGCACCAGTTTATCAAGTGCTGAAGTTATCATGTGCTGAGCCACAGAGGTGGCTGAATAAAAGCCATGGACAAACGCACTCAGACCTCAGTGTTTGCTTCAGATGCTGAGGTGACCAGGTTTGGTTGATGATGGACAGTAACAGAGCGCATTGATGGAAGGGTTGTCCGTACTCGTCATGGATTAATCACCAAGGCTTTTTTTCACTCTCAATAAAATTGAAAAGTGATAGTTTTCAGTTCAGCGTTTTCTGTGTTGGTTTGAGTGCTGCTTGTAACGGTTGGTTCAATACTAAACAACATCAGCTGAAGGAGCTCTCACTCTCTTTGCATTTCAAGATGCTGTAAACCAGTGTTTCTCAACCCTGGCCCTCAGGACCCACTGTCCTGCATGTTTTAGATGAAACCCTACTCCAACACACCTGAGTCAAATGATCAGCTCGTCATCAAGCTCTGCTGAAGCCTAATAACGACCCACTCCTTTTAATCAGGTGTGCTGGAGCAGGGTTACATCTAAAACATGCAGTACAGTAGGTCCCGAGGACCAGGGTTGAGAAACATTGGTGTAAACCGTCCAGAAATTACTCAATGTTGAGAAATATTTTTAATAATACAAAGCGTTAATTTATGTGATGTGGCCAAATGTGTTAAGATAATAACAAGTCACACTGCAGGAACACTTCATAGGCTATCATACAAGGATTGAGTGTGTCATTGCAAACACAAAGGGATTCAACAGGACTAAGGTTTTTTTTTTTTTTTTTTTTTTAAAATGGCTTTAAAGTCTGGATTGTTCCCAACTAGAAAAGAGGAGAGCGCAGACCTCTGCCAAGGAGGCTGTGGTCACTTTTTATTTATATATACAGTCATGGAAAAAATTATTAGACCACCCTTGTTTTCTTCAATTTCTTGTTAATTTTAATGCCTGGCTCAACTAAAGGTACATTTGTTTGGACAATTATAATGATAACAACAAAAATAGCTCATGAGAGTTTAATTTAAGAACTAAGGATTATTCATTTTCCATGGTTTTCTTGATAATAACCAAAATTACTTAAATTCTTACATCAATAGCTATGGCATTGTACCGCCAAAAACACTACTTTTAAGCATTCCATGTTTTCTTTTCTGTTTGCTTTAAACACATGATACACACAAGAGTTAATACTTGATTGCATAACCATTGTTTTTGATGACTGCAGCCATGCGTCTTGGCATGCTCTCCACCAGCTTCTGACATTGTTCTGCTGTCACAGCAGCCCATTCCTGTTGGACAAATTCAAACAAATTTTCTTTGTTTTTGGGCTTGTGGTTCTCCATTTTGAGTTTGATGATTTTCCACAGGTTTTCAATTGGATTAAGATCTGGTGATTGAGCAGGCCAAGGCATGGTGCTTGAATGTTGTGGTTCTCCATCCAGGCTTTAACTGACCTTGCCGTGTGGCAAGGGGCATTGTCTTGTTGGAAAATCCAGTCATTGAGGCAGGAAAGAGTTTTCCAGCTGATGGAAGAAGACTGTTTTCAAGGGTAGTCCTGTACTTGACCTGGTTCATTCGGCCTTCACACAATTGCATTTGCCCTGTTCCACTCAGACTGAAACAACCCCAGATCATGACTGATCCACCCCCATGTTTTACTGTAGGGGCAAGACAGTCTGGGTTGTAAGCTTCTCCAGGCTTCCTCCTAACCAGTAAGTTGGCTGGAGTGGGCATCAATTCAAAATTGGATTCATCACTGAAGAGAACCTTAGCCCAATCATCAACAGTCCAATCCTTGTGGTCTCGAGCAAAGAGTAACCGGGCCTTCCTCTGCCTTTCATTGATGAAGGGCTTCTTGCGTGCTCTGTGTGACTTCAAACCAGCTTCAACAAGTCGGTTTCGAACTGTCCTTGCCGAGCAAGTCACATTTCTCGACAGTGCCCACTCATTTTTAAGGTCCCTGGAGGTCTGACGACGATTCCTGACACAGGAGCGGATGAGTGCATGGTCATCTCGTGGGGTAGAAAGACGCGTTTCCTGCCACGGCCAGGTAGCAATTTGGTAGTGCCATGTTCAGCTTGTTTTTTTGTTGGAATGAGCGGCTGTCTTGGAGATCTTCAGTTTTTTCGCTACCTGTCTCTCACTCATGCCAATTTCCAGCAGTGCCAAGATGGCTGCCTTTGTTGCTTCACATAATTCTTTTGTTTTAGGCATTATGTGAGAGCTGACAACTTCTGAGTTGTGCTACGGCTTGAATGTAAGCAGGAAACCACTCTAGGCCTTTGCATGTGCAGTGCTGCTTGTGACATGAAATGGCCTCTTATATACCCTGGGAATCAATTAAGCTTAAGAATGTCAAATAGGACATAAAGTATTATGTGACCAGCTGCATTTTTTGTTGTGTTCATTGTATTATACGTTTAGTGGTACCAGATATTAGAATGAACAAGAAATTGAAGAAAACAAGGGTGGTCTAATAATTTTTCCATGACTGTATATATATTTATATATATATATATATATCCCTTAAAGTTACCCCTCTTCCTCTTAAAGGAGGTTATGTTTTCACCAGGGTTTTTTTTTTTTTTTTTTTTTGTTCTTTTGCAAAGTCATGGATGAATTTTGACAAAATTTTCATGGCCTAACTTAAAACCGATTTAATATTTGGTGGTGACATTGAATCGGATCCGATCACCACCAAAAATCAATCACTTGTTAAAAATGTGTGTGGCCCCTGTCCTCTTCTGTACAGTGAAAGAGTGTTTATTTCAAGTTTCAAAAGTGATAAATTCCAAACATGTTAACTCATTCAAGCCAATAAATAGATTGACATATTAACTTCAAATATTACTGCATACTTTTCTTTTACTCTGCTAACATAAACAAAAACAAGAGTGTTTGGGGAAAAGAGAGCAGCTCTTTCTTCAGGATAACGCTCTAGCATACAGAAAGGTGTTGTTCCCCCATCCTTAACAGAGTGACGCATCTGTTGGCTCATAGACGGTCTTTGCCCCATACAGCCTATATAAAGGCTGTGAACCGTCCCTGGCTGCTGCTCTGGGGTCTGTCTGCCTCACTGTGAACAAGAAGAAACGTCACCATGGCACCTCTAAACAAGAACAAGGTGTTTGTCATCGGTGTGGGTATGACAAAGGTAATATTTAATATTTTTCTGTCGTCCCACTCCGCAAAACATAAGCAACGACCTTTTATGTAAGACTTGAAGCTAGCATAATCGGCTAACTCTTGTTTGCAGTGCATTGAAGATGTTGGTCTTCAAAATGTCTGTGTTTTATTACAGTTAGCTTACAGGTTATAATGTAACACTAATAAAATGTTATTATATTGTGTCAACAACTCTCTGAGTAGCCGTGTCATCGTAGCTGTACTATGGGTCCAAACTGTCTCTACGCTGTAAACATTAGACAGCTAGCTAGCTTGCTAGCTAGCTTGCTAGCTAGCTGTCTAATGTTTACCAGCTAGCTGTCTAAGTTAGCATAAAGAAGAGATGTGTGTTGTGTTTATAGTTTTAAAGTATGTGTGTTGGCTGATTGATATACTCTTTGTATCTACACTTTGAGTCCAGAGTTCATGGCCAACAGAGGTACAAACTGTGCTGAAGGTTAACACTGCAGCAGGTTGATGACATGATGGAGTATGTGACCAACTCATGTTTTCATCAGCAGGTTACAAGATGGACAGCCAAACTACTGTCTGTGTGTTGCTGCCTGTGTCTGTCTGATGCCCTGTCATGCAGCAGTGTTTCTATTATCTTATAATACCTGAACGTGGTTAATGTTTAGTTGGTCATTTGGGTTTTGGATTTTAATATTCTCCCTATTTCTGGAAGGGAAACAAATGTGTTCAGAGGACAGGACAGTTGCCAAAAAGTTAGGAAATATTTTCCAAGTTCCCTGAAATGAAAAGAATGCATTTTGGTATAAATATATGCCTGTGTGCTAAATAAGTGTTATGGCATAAAGTAGAGCAAAAAAAAAAATAGCAGAATGTTAGGCTGAATACTCATGTTAATGACACTCCATTGCTTTTTCTGTGTTTTGCTGCAGTTTGACAAGCCTGGTGCCCGAGGAGACTATGATTACCCTGACATGGCCAAGGAAGCAGGTGCTTAAATATGGACCTTGTGCAGTAACTCGAGAGATATCATATCTGAAAATCTGTGAAATGGATCTTGCCGCACAACAATATGTTTTTATTACTGTCTCTTCACATCCTATTTTAGGTCAAAAGGCCTTAGCAGACGCAGGAGTCCCATACTCTGCTATTGAACAAGCCTGTGTAGGATATGTCTATGGTAAGATATTGGAAAGTTCTCAGTTATTGTTCAGTAAAAATGTCCAAATGACTAGTACCACAGTGATGTTACAAAAGTATGTTCATAAAGTACAGTATATGCTCTCAGTCTCACCACATTCTTGTTACATGCTATATGCTTTAAAAACATACAATTTAATTAACATTTTTGGTCAGAAAAATGTTGTATATTGTAATTATCTAAGTAAGAAGCTAATCTAATCAATCAGTAACATCCTCTCCCTTATCTTATTCCCTCAGGGGACTCCACATGTGGGCAGAGGGCCATTTATCACAGCCTGGGTCTGACTGGGATCCCCATCATCAACGTCAACAACAACTGCTCCACAGGCTCCACTGCTCTCTTCATGGCTCGCCAGCTCGTTCAGGGAGGTGAGTCGAGAAGGACGCAGTGACTGAGATGAACTACCCAAAATTTGTCTCAAAAAGGAGGCTGTAATGAGCTCCTCCAAGTGGATTCAGGTCTTCACAACAGGGAAGGAACAGCACATTGTCCATAGAAAGTTTTTAAACTATAGACAGACTTTATCACAATTGTTATATACGGTACTTAACAAACTCTATAACAGTTAATCCACCAGTCTGTCTAAAATGTCAGTCCCTTGTTCCAGCATTTTTGTCCATATTGAGTCATATTTCTAGACCCACAGAATATTTTGTACTATGTCTCTGAAAACACTGAATAGCTCAAATGAAAGAAGAGACTCCCCATTTCATCATGAAAAAAATGTTTGTTTTTACCTTGTTCCATTCTTGTTTTATCAGAGGTAGAGTAGAGGACACTTTCACCAAAATCACCACTTTTTGTCCAGATTCTGTTTGTTTTACTCTCTAATCTCGATCGTCTCCACTTCCTGTTTTGATCTCTGTGGTGTATACCGTCTCTTTATGCTCTGACTACATCTCCCAGAAGCCCCAAAATTACTCACAGGCTGTGGGAGACTGCTCTTTTGTCCCTGCTGCTGAAAAAACACTTTGACGTATATCGTTGTCTTTGGCACTCAGAGTTAAAGCTCTTCACGATCCTGGAGGCTCTTTGAGGAAAAACAGGGCAGCTGGTCGAATACATTTGTTCAGCATACTCTGCATTAAACCCACCCTTAGCCTTTGTAGGAGAACTTTTGCAGATTAAAATCTCAGAAATCTCTTATTTTTGAATTATAAAATCTCCTCTTAGTGCCTCTCATCTCCTTTTGCAGGCCTGGCTGACTGTGTGCTTGCCCTTGGCTTTGAAAAGATGGAGAGGGGTTCTTTGTCAGCAAAGGTATGAAACTACTTGCTGTAAATAATTTCCCAGGACGGGATCAATAAAGTAATTTTATTCTAATTGTTGTAGTGGATGAAGAGGAGGCACATAAAATAACACCTCACATTATCTTGCACTGCACCACCCAGGTGTTGTTGTTGTTGTTTTGTTAGAGTCAGCAGAATATCAGCTGAGATTTGCTCTCTGTGGTCACTGATAAACATTTAAAAAAAAAAAAAAAACTGATCACTGCAGCCTTTTATGGCTGCACCCCATACATTAAGAAATGGTGTCTTATTAGCAGGGTTCCCACGTGTCCTGGAAAACCTCGAAAATTATTGACCAATTTTCCAGTCATGGAAAACATGGAAAATGAGGAAAAGTCAATTGTCCTGGATAGTGGATTTAAGTTTTCCTGGAAAATGATTTATGCAAACAAAAAGTAAAAGTAACTTTTAACCTGTTTGCATTTGCATTTCATTGCATGAAACAGTTTCCAGCATGTTTGACCTTTTTCCTCATTTTAAGTTCAATACTTTCCAGGTTTTCCAGGAAGCATGGGAACCCTGACTTAGTTTTCATTAACTGCTTATTACTATTGAGTCAATTCCTGTTGGAGTTTTAAGAAAAAAAAATCAAATGCAAGAAAGCTGAGCAGTTTGGCAGAATTAATTTCTCCAATATGAGCTTGTTCCCAAAATGTGAAAATATTGAATTATTTGTGTCTGTTATCACCTAAATTGTCATTGGGGTGTCATATGTCAGTGCAGAAGCTCTATCTCACTCCACCGTTATTCTCTACGTAAGAATGCTTTTTTTACAGCATGAAAATGTTTATATTAAAAATGTTTCTAGTTCATGGACAGGACGAATCCCATGGACAAGCACATGGAGGTGATGATCAACCGCTATGGGATGGCGGCAGCTCCAGCAGCACCACAGATGTTTGGCAACGCCGGCAGGGAGCACATGGAGCGATACGGTACCTGTGTCGGATACAAGATCAGCTTACAAGCTAGTGATAAAATAAAACTTAAATGTTCCCCAAGGACATACACATGCTCATACACAGGAAATCCTGTGTAAAGCAGATCTAAAAAGATTTCTTTAAAAAAAAAATATATATATATATATATATATATATATATATATATATATATATATATATATATAGATATATATACAGTCATGGAAAAAATTATTAGACCACCCTTGTTTTCTTCAATTTCTTGTTAATTTTAATGCCTGGCTCAACTAAAGGTACATTTGTTTGGACAATTATAATGATAACAACAAAAATAGCTCATGAGAGTTTAATTTAAGAACTAAGGATTATTCATTTTCCATGGTTTTCTTGATAATAACCAAAATTACTTAAATTCTTACATCAATAGCTATGGCATTGTACCGCCAAAAACACTACTTTTAAGCATTCCATGTTTTCTTTTCTGTTTGCTTTAAACACATGATACACACAAGAGTTAATACTTGATTGCATAACCATTGTTTTTGATGACTGCAGCCATGCGTCTTGGCATGCTCTCCACCAGCTTCTGACATTGTTCTGCTGTCACAGCAGCCCATTCCTGTTGGACAAATTCAAACAAATTTTCTTTGTTTTTGGGCTTGTGGTTCTCCATTTTGAGTTTGATGATTTTCCACAGGTTTTCAATTGGATTAAGATCTGGTGATTGAGCAGGCCAAGGCATGGTGCGAATGTTGTGGTTCTCCATCCAGGCTTTAACTGACCTTGCCGTGTGGCAAGGGGCATTGTCTTGTTGGAAAATCCAGTCATTCGAGGCAGGAAAGAGTTTTCCAGCTGATGGAAGAAGACTGTTTTCAAGGGTAGTCCTGTACTTGACCTGGTTCATTCGGCCTTCACACAATTGCATTTGCCCTGTTCCACTCAGACTGACACAACCCCAGATCATGACTGATCCACCCCCATGTTTTACTGTAGGGGCAAGACAGTCTGGGTTGTAAGCTTCTCCAGGCTTCCTCCTAACCAGTAAGTTGGCTGGAGTGGGCATCAATTCAAAATTGGATTCATCACTGAAGAGAACCTTAGCCCAATCATCAACAGTCCAATCCTTGTGGTCTCGAGCAAAGAGTAACCGGGCCTTCCTCTGCCTTTCATTGATGAAGGGCTTCTTGCGTGCTCTGTGTGACTTCAAACCAGCTTCAACAAGTCGGTTTCGAACTGAGCTTGCCGAGCAAGTCACATTTCTCGACAGTGCCCACTCATTTTTAAGGTCCCTGGAGGTCTGACGACGATTCCTGACACAGGAACGGATGAGTGCACGGTCATCTCGTGGGGTAGAAAGACGTTTCCTGCCACGGCCAGGTAGCAATTTGGTAGTGCCATGTTCAGCTTGTTTTTTTTTTGTTGTAATGAACGGCTGTCTTGGAGATCTTCAGTTTTTTCACTACCTGTCTCTCACTCATGCCAATTTCCAGCAGTGCCAAGATGGCTGCCTTTGTTGCTTCACATAATTCTTTTGTTTTAGGCGTTATGTGAGAGCTGACAACTTCTGAATTGTGCTACGGCTTGAATGTAAGCAGGAAACCACTCTAGGCCTTTGCATGTGCAGTGCTGCTTGTGACATGAAATGGCCTCTTATATACCCTGGGAATCAATTAAGCTTAAGAATGTCAAATAGGACATAAAGTGTTATGTGACCAGCTGCATTTTTTGTTGTGTTCATTGTATTATACGTTTAGTGGTACCAGATATTAGAATGAACAAGAAATTGAAGAAAACAAGGGTGGTCTAATAATTTTTTCCATGACTGTATATATGCAGTATAGTGCAAAAACCAACAATATAAAAACTATATCGTGACAATATAATGATGACTGTTTCATAAACAGTAAATGTTTGCGTTGATGTTTCAATCTCCAGGCACAAAACCGGAACATTTTGCTAAAATCGCCTGGAAAAACCACAAGCATTCCACCAACAACCCGTAAGACAGAGTTAAAAAATTACTGCTTCAAAATATCCTGGACATTTTTACTGAAATGTGTGTGCATTGATGCAGGTATTCCCAGTTCCAGGAGGAGTACAGTCTGGAGCAGGTGATGAAATCCAGGAAGGTGTTCGACTACCTGACTCTGCTGCAGTGTTGGTGAGAGTCTCACCGATTTGACACTTTTGAAAATAAATTCATCATCCTGCCTCCAGTACAAACGTCAGGGGAGCAGGTATTATTCAACCGAAGCCCACAGGTATTGATGATAATTTCTCCACCGTGTCTCCTTGTCCTGTTCCTTTTCTCTCGTTAGCCCGACGTCAGACGGCGCCGGAGCAGCTGTTCTGGCCAGCGAGGCCTTCGTCAGGAAACACCACCTGCAGAACCAGGCGGTGGAGATTGTGGCTCAAGAGATGGTGACTGACCTGGCCTCTACGTTTGAAGAAAACAGCTGCATTAAAATGGTAATATATTGTCTTTAACTCATTGAGTGCCAGTGGGCTTTATAAAACAAAGTGTCTTGTTCCACCGTTTTTGTCCATTTTGAGGCATATTTCTAGACCCACAGACTATTTTGTACTATGACTCTGAAAACACTGAATAGCTCAAATGAAAGAAGAGACTCTCTATTTCATCATGAAAAAAATGTTTGTTTGTACCTTGTTCCATTCTTGTTTTATCAGAGGTAGAGTAGAGGACACTTTCACCAAAATCACCACTTTTTGTCCAGATTCTGTTTGTTTTGCTCTCTAATCTCGATCGTCTCCACTTTCTGTTTTGATCTCTGTGGTGTATACCATCTCCTTGTGCTCTGACTACATCTCCCAGAAGCCCCAACATTACTCACAGGCTGTGTGAGAGCGTGATCAGCTCAAAGAGTTAATATTTGAACCATAATTGATAAGTAAATGTGTTAAAAGGAGGTGAGGCAGAACAGACAGTAAAGCACCAGGGGAGTGCTGTTACAGCTTTTATACATGTTTTAAGATGTGCTGATCTGCCTCATCACTTCACTAGACGGTGACATTATTGGTCATTATCAGTCACACAGAATGAGCCACAACCAGCCAGAGACCATTTTCACAGTTTGTTCAGAGCTACAGTAATGCATCTTGACAGACAGATTTCATGTTATTTCATATTGATTAAGTGGTTTTCATTGTTGGATGCCTCGTCTCTATTAAAAAGAAGATGGTTTTCCGTCAGACAATAGAAAAAAATCACTAAATATGTGAAAATTGTTCTCTGATGGGATTATTATTGATTTCAGTGAAGTGAAAAACTCACATGATGCCATCTTCTTTCTGTATACATTTATTGCTAAAAGCATCACAATATAAACAGCTGTATCAAGTGTTTATGGTTCAACACGACCTTGAAGATTCATGATGATAAAATTCAGAAACGTGATTCTTTCTGAGGTGTTTTTTTTTTCTGTTCAGGTGGGGTATGACATGTCCCGCACGGCTGCCAGGAAGTGTTTTGAAGCTGCAGGTTTGAAGCCCGGTGACGTTGACGTGGTCGAGCTGCACGACTGCTTCTCAGCCAATGAGCTCATCACGTATGAAGCTCTGGGGTTCTGTCCAGAGGGTAAGGCTGCAGCTCTTCATACCACACTTTATCCCACAGCTCGTTTAATACTTGGCTTTTAGAGCAGGAATGGAGACAATCACCTGAATTTAAGTTTTAAATATTGAGTTTTTGTGGCCTTTTGAACTGAGTGCATGGCGTGTGACAGTACTGTGTAGAGCAGCTTCCTGTTTCGTTTTGAAATTAAACTAGAATTTAAATATGATTTGTTCATTCTCAGAAAACATGCAAATAGTTTCCTGTGACTGGGACGTAAGAGCATTTGGCTAAACTCAGAGCATGGCACAGGAAAACTAAATATTTATGTAATATATGACAGACAAGCCGAATGTAAAACAGGACAAGTGTGGTAATTCAAGGCCAGTGCACACAAGGCACTAAAATGATTAAGTTAAATTTTAAAGCTAAAATAACCGTAATAGTAGTAAAAATTAATAAAATATAAAAAATAAAATAAAAATATAGGGAAATGGTTTTCATATTCCTTACAATAAAATAAGTGATTAATAAAATAACAATTACGTATATATTATACGTAGTATAATATCACAAATCGAAGGCAATAAAATAAGAATGACTCTCATCACTTCCAATTATAACTTGGACTATTGCACATGCATGAAATGAGAATATTTTCCCCAGGAAGGAATTTATATTAAAAAAAAATATATATATATATATATATATCTCTTTGATCATCCTTACTGACAAACCAGAGGACTGACCCTGCAGGGCAACTGTGACAAAAATCTATATCTATGTGCACACAGTACGTAAACTAGAAAATGAATTCTCTGAGATTTGTTGTAGGAAAGACTGAACATGTTTCTCATGTAAGCCTGAGTGTAGATATGATGGTGGTGTGTCCAGTGCGATGTTACAGTGATACTAATCTGGCATTTTTAGCATTAGCATCTGATATTTTATCGTATATTAGTATGATATGTTAATACATCAGATGCTATTTATATGTAGAAACTATTTTAGTCACTTTCTGACACCTTCCTGTCAGACAGGCAAAAAAATATTTTTTTTCTTCTATGTCTTTACTTTCGTTTTTATTAATTCATAAATTGGAAAACACAATATTTGGAGATTTACTGCATTTGTCCTGTTAGTTTGTTCACAAAGTTCACTTCCTGAAAGTTGTGAAATTTGTTGAAAAAAGGTTGTTATGCCTTCAATCTATATCGTTGTTGCAAGGGTTAAAGGGCTGAAAAAAATCATAAAAATATTATCAGAGATTAATCGGTTATCTTTTTTTTTTTTTTTTTTTTTTTCTCCTCTGCTAAATATTGATATCGGCATCGGCCTCACAAACTCCATATTGGTCAAGCCCTACAATAAATTGACTATTTTCTACCAAAGAAATTGTTATCACATTTTTGGGTCTTAAAACTATATTTGTTGAGCTCTTAAAAAGTATACAATTTGACTTTTAAAATGGTGCAAGAACCCTGGTTATGATTTCATAGCGTGAGCTGTCACCACTTGACTACAAAGATTAGCCGTAATCCACTTTTTTTAATATCTGTATGTGCTGCTATATGTTAACAAATGTGTGCTTGTTGTATTGCTGATATCATATTAACAAATTATCCTATTATACTGTGGGTTTCCCTCTTTTATGATGTTCTGGTGTGTTTCATAACCTCTGCAGGTAAAGCAGGAGAGCTGATCGATAGAGGAGACAACACATATGGAGGCAAGTTCGTGGTCAACCCCAGCGGTGGTCTCATCTCTAAAGGACATCCTCTGGGTGCCACAGGTAGGACGAGCCTCTGACTCGTCATGTCACATATAAACTAAAGCACAGAATAATAATAAGTATGAGGAAAAATAACTTTTAATAAAGAGAAGACCAAAGGGAGGTCTGCATGACAGGGAGGAGACAGGCCACTCAGGCTTCTAGAGTATCCTGGAAAACCTGGGAAATGATGGACCAAATTTACAGTCATGGAAAATGAGAAAAAGGTAAAATGTCATGGAAAATATTAAGTTATCCTGAAAAAAATATTTATCCTCCCCACGCCTTGTGAGCAAATGCATAAATAATTTTCCAGGATAACTGAACTAGTTGTCAGAAAGTGATTTTCAACAGACATCTGAAGTTCGACAAACAAATCAACAATGTTGTCAGGACCATTTTTTTCCAACTACGTCTCCTGGCTGAAGTTAAAATGTTTTTAAGCTGTCAGGACTTTGAGAAAAATTAATCAGTTTGAGTTTAGACTACTGTAATGCACTTATATTGGTGTATACAAGTCTTCTCTTGGTGTAGAAAACACTGGTTTAAGTCAAGTTTATTTATAAGTAACTTATACAAAATGCTGCTGCCCGTCTTGTAACCGAGGTCACATCACTCCTGTTCTCGACTCCCTTCGTTGGCTTTCCGTCATCACAGAATTGATTTTTATCTTTTAAAGTCTGTTTTTAAAGCTCTTAATCTTATTTATCTGAGCTTCTAACTGTTCGTGAGCCTGGTCGAGTTTAGAAGTCGTCTAACTAACTTTTGTTGGAAGTGCCCAGGTCAAAGCACAAACACCGGAGTGACCGAGCCTTGTCTGTTGCTGCCCCCAGGCTCTGGAATAAGGTTTTCTTTCAGTGTGTTTCTATTTTATTTTTTCTATTCCATTTGATTGCTTTCATTATTCTTATTGTTTTTAATTGCTTTTATTTATTTCCTATTGTAAAGCACTTTGATTCGCCAAACGGCGGTTCTAAAGGGCTGTATAAGTAAAAAAAAAAAAGATTTCAATTTTCCATTTGTTATCCATGATTAGAAGATTGGTCAGTCATTTTCCAGGTTTTCCAGGATGCATGGGAACCCTGTCACTAAATCTACACGGGCTGACTTTATCCAGCTTCTCATTTATCAGGCAAATGTGAATTTACCTTTGAAAAAATTAATGCGTCACATTAAACCAGTCTTCTCTGCTGATGGCTGTTTTACTAGCTACTATAATATTATTATTTCAAACAAATGTTAGCTTAGAATCTGAGGTGTCAACATAACAAAAGTCCAACTCAACTTTTTCCTCTGTCTTCTCACATTTTGCCAAACAACTTGCTCAGTGTCCACTAGGTGGCGTGTGTCACATAGTGATGGCCATAGGGATTGAGAGGACCTGAAATCCTTCCACATATTAAATTCCTGAGGGAGGAGACAAAAGGTGCAGCTGACTCACCTTTTGACACAAATCACTGATTTTTTTTTTGTCCCCCACAGCTGCTTATTTTGCAGACTGATGAGAAATAATGAGGTGAAGCTTTGCTCTAATTTCTTCCTCATTATTTTTGCAGCACCTTCCCCTGGTCATTTCATTAGTGCTCCCTCTGCTAGAGTCCAAGTGACCCAATCAGCACTAAGCTCTGTCTGATCCGTGGTGTTGCTCCTAATCTTGGATGCGACCTTTGTCCTCGTGAACACTGAGCACAGATATTGATGTCTGATTCAGTGACCCCATCTCAGCAGGAGAAGTGAGGCGTCTGGGGAGGAAGAGATTTTTAAGTGTTGATCTGGCACTGAAGCGTGCAAGCCTTCATCACCCGTCAGGATTTAAAAGGCTGGAAGCGCCTGTCGTCATCATCAAAAGAGCATTTGTAATCTTCTCTCTTTAGAGGGATTGACTGGAGGACGATTTCAGTTTATTTTCTCTGCGTACAAATAATCAGGGTTCCTGCTGTCCCTGAAAAAGTCTTAAAATGTCTAAAATCTGGGTAATTAAGGTCTTAAATTTACCATAAATCTGCTGTCGGTATTACATTTTCAGATGGTGCGTTTAATGCCAATAAGAAAACACAGCATTCAGAGGTTTACTGCAAGTTTGTACGTTATTTTGTTCACAACTAATACAGATTTAATTTATGCTGAAAGAATTGTGTTTTATGAAATAGGAAGATGTAGGGCATTTTTTTAATTTTTTTTTCCTGAGCAACAAATATACCTTCAAACAATACAATTATTGAACAATACTAATGCACTAAAGCGTTGTATAACATGTCTTTCTGGGAAGTTCCAAATGATGTCTCGCTTACTTTCTTTAACATGCCTCTCTTCAGTTTGTGTGGTGATGGTGATTATATTTACAGCCATAATTTCTATTGCCAGACTGGAGACTTTTAACTCATTTAGTGTCTTGTTTCAGTGTTTTTGTCCATTTTGAGTCATATTTCTAGACCCACAGAATATTTTGTACTATGACTCTGAAAACACTGAATAGCTCAAATGAAAGAAGAGACTCTCTATTTCATCATGAAAAAAATGTTTGTTTTTACCTTGTTCCATTCTTGTTTTATCAGAGGTAGAGTAGAGGACACTTTCACCAAAATCACCACTTTTTGTCCAGATTCTGTTTGTTTTGTTCTCTAATCTCGATCGTCTCCACTTCCTGTTTTGATCTCTGTGGTGTATACCGTCTCTTTATGCTCTGACTACATCTCCCAGAAGCCCCAACATTACTCACAGGCTGCAGGAAACCGCGATCGTCGACCTGCTGCCGCTAAACCACTTTGACGTTGAAATATGTTAATGGCACAGAAAGAGTTAAATCTTCCCTGAAAACTCACCTCTTGTCCCTGGCGTTTCATAAATGAGCACACACTGATGCTGTAGTTTTTTTGTTTTTTTTTTAAACTTTTACTGTTACTGTTAAAGGTGCTCTATAAATAAACTTCACTTCACTACAGGTCACCCTCTTTTTTTTTTTTTTTTGTTCTCCCTCCTCAGGTCTGGCCCAGTGTGCTGAGCTGTGCTGGCAGCTCAGAGGTCAAGCCGGCAGGAGGCAGGTCCCAGGGGCCAAAGTGGCCCTGCAGCACAACATTGGCTTAGGAGGAGCTGTGGTCGTCACTCTCTACAGGTTGGGCTTCCCTCAGGAGGCCAGGTGAGTCAGGAGTTACTAATGATTTATTATTAGTTAGTTTGTTATCTGGGTTGACGTTTGTGAACCCTCAGATCCCGATTCCAGCTGTTTAATTTTTTTTTTCTTCTCCTCTGTGCTTTCCACAGTCTTCACGTAGGTGCAGCTCCAACGAGCTCGGCCAACGGTCTGCAGGGGTTTAAAGCTTACCCTGTCTTCAAAGAGATCGAAAGACATCTACAGGAGGTATAAAAGCACACCCTCCCCCTCGCACCTCAGACTGGCCATCTGCAATCATTGAAAATTGTGCACTGCCTTTGAATAAGGAGGAAAAAAAACAACTTTACTTTTCTTTCATGTGTGCATTTATGAAATCCTCATGAACACCTGCAGGACTTATGGTGACATTTGCGTAAGATGGAATTATAAGTAGACTGAAAAGAAGAAAAAGGACAAAAGATATGGGCTCGTTAAGTGGATGTAAAGATATTGACTGTATGTACATGTGGTGTGTATGTTTGTGTTGATTTGAGTTCTGTTCACAGTGAACAGTAACTGTGCTGCTCACTGCTGTTAGGATCGTTGGCACTGAAATTTATTCAGGAAATTTCACTTTAATTGTCAGTGTTGCAATTACAAAGCGCGGATATGGTTGAAAGTGACGTTCAAGATTTTTTTTTTAAATTTATTTTTTTTTAGATGCTCCTAAAAGGGTGTAAAATGTTTCAGAATTGTCTGGTTAGAAATGGTATTAAATTTCAGGCGGAACATTGCAGGCACAGTAAACTGCCTTTTTTACGGATAAATGACGGCTTTAACCTGACTGCTGCTGAGTGTGACGCTCAAAAACCCATTTCACTGCCTGCAGGAAGGAGAGCGGCTTGTGAAGAAGATTGGTGGAGTTTTTGCCTTTAAAGTGAAGGATGGACCTGGTGGAAAAGAGGCCACTTGGGTTGTGGATGTGAAGAATGGCAAAGGCTCTGTCACCACTGGCACAGGTATGTTTCACCTGAATGTTTTTTTTTTTTTTTTTTTTTTAACATTTTACATCCTGTGCTTCACTCTGCTGCTTTTTGCCTTGTTGGTGTTGTATTTGGCATGGAACCTTTAAAAGAGCTTTGCAAAAGGGGGAGCTCTTGCGCACCCTGTGAGTAATTTTGGGGCCTCTGGGATATGTAGTTGGAACATAAAGAGATGCTATAATACTGCGTTACATTTGTACTCGGAAGTCAGATTATCTGAGTCAAAAGTTTCAACAGGAACGCCCTGAAGACAGATTTCTGTCAGATTACTCTCACCAGCCCCGACTTGACCATAATGTCATAAACCAAGATGGCAGTGCTGTGGGTTAGCGCTGTGTAGCATTACACATTAAAGCCTACAGGACAGTCAAATGTTTTTCCCCACACAGAAATACACTGAAGAACAAACTCTCTTTGTCTTCTTTGTTTCTCGAAACTCATTGAATTCCAGCTGTTTAATAAAACAGAAAGTGTCTTGTTCCAGTGTTTTTGCCCATTTTGAGTCATATTTCTAGACCCACAGAATATTTTGTACTATGTCTCTGAAAACACTGAATAGCTCAAATGAAAGAAGAGACTCTCTATTTCATCATGAAAAAAATTTTTGTTTTTACCTTGTTCCATTCTTGTTTTATCAGAGGTAGAGTAGAGGACACTTTCACCAAAATCACCACTTTTTGTCCAGATTCTGTTTGTTTTGCTCTCTAATCTCGATCGTCTCCACTTCCTGTTTTGATCTCTGTGGTGTATACCGTCTCCTTATGCTCTGACTACATCTCCCAGAAGCCCCAAAATTACTCACAGGCTGTGTGAGACTGCGATCAGTGACCATCTGACGAAAAAAAAAAAAACACTTTTACGTCAATGGCACTCAAAGCGTTAATCGTGTTTGAGGTGGATCTTAGTCGCTGAATCAGTTTTCTGCACAGAGTGTCCATCTTGGTTTTCTGACTTTTTACTGTAATGCCGTCAACTCAGATGTGAC
Organism: Synanceia verrucosa; assembly: GCA_029721515.1. NCBI lineage: Eukaryota > Metazoa > Chordata > Actinopteri > Perciformes > Synanceiidae > Synanceia > Synanceia verrucosa. Next base: position 2,376,766 of record CM056554.1, read on the forward strand.
GACATTCCCAGCTCCGACTTCCGATGTAAATGGAACGCAGCATAAGTCACAGAAATGGAACCAGGAAGTGGAGACGTCTTGAAACTGGCCTCTACTTCTACTTTCTGTTTATAAAACAGAAAGTAAATAAATATTACACTTTATGAAAGCTCTGGCAGGTTGATATTGCTGTTAATCAGCCCAATTCCATCTACTTGTCAGCAGCTACATGGACGCACACAAAGATGTATAACCTTGTTGTCAGGTGTTGTGGAACGGCTGTTGAAAACAAGATTCCTTTCTTCTTCCCTCTCAAAGCTCAAAAGAGAAATGACCTCAGAAAATCCCAACTTGAAATTGAATTTAAACTGAGAGACCTTTTTTGTAGGCATACATTGATGCCATACATGTCGATACAAGTGATTCATTGAGTTTTATTCTGTGTCTTTGTCTGCATGGTGGATGGCTGCAGTCGTAGCGTGGCGCTGCACACGTCACCGGCCAAACAGTCAAAGCAGCTGACATTTTGAACACTCTTCTTCACACTAATCATCTTTGAAACAGGCGATAAAGCTGCTGCAGTGGACGGCAAAACATGGATCTAATTAAAAAACACAACACAAACGAACCGTATCTAAAAGCTTCTGTTTGACGCCTTTTGAGATGCTGCTGATATGTCAGGAGCACAAGTCAAGCTGAAGGAGTTGTCCTTGGCATTTTAAAGCCAACTGTGGTCTCTGCAATCGTATGTGACACACACACACACACACACACACACCTGAACAGCATCACAGCTTCTTTCCATTAGGCTGCCCTCCTCTTGTGACGTTCTCTCGATCTAAGCCATTATTTCTGGAATGATTGCCTCTCCATCTGACTGGTTGTGGGGAAAAAAACCCTAGGTTTTGTCGGAAGATATAACACAATCATTACATAATCAGTAGTTTAGCTAGTGCCGCCTGATGCTAATGTGATGCTACGTTTTAGCTTAGCGTAGATAAACATGAGTTTAATCACAAAAGTACCATCAGCGATGGCGAAGATGAAAGTGGCTGCTGCAGGAGAATCTCAGAGAATGAAGGGAAACGTGGCTTTATCCTGTAAATGCCACTTGAAGCCTGGTGCTTTTAAGGAAAGGTCACAGCCTCGTTTGAGTTTTTAATGGAGAGCACTCAGTGAGCACAGACCCCCAAGGTCATTTCCATAAAGAAAAAAATGTCTGGAATTACTGACAAGTGATATTTGCCTTTTGTGAGTTAGATGAGGTTTATTTCTTTCCCTTTTAACTCATTCAGTGCCAGCTCTTTTATAAAACACAAAGTGTCTGGTTCCAGTGTTTTTGTCCATTTTCAGTCATATTTCTAGACCCACAGAATATTTTGTACTATGACTCTGAAAACACTGAATAGCTCAAATGAAAGAAGAGACTCTCTATTTCATCATGAAAAAAATGTTTGTTTTTATCTTGTTCCATTCTTGTTTTATCAGAGGTAGAGTAGAGGACACTTTCACCAAAATCACCACTTTTTTTCCAGATTCTGTTTGTTTTGCTCTCTAATCTCGATCATCTCCACTTCCGTGTACTGTCTCTTTATGATCTGACTACAAATCCCAGAATCCCCAAAATTATTCACAGGTTGTGGGAAACCGTGATCGTCGACCTGCTGCCAAAAAAACACTTTGACGTATTATTACGTCGATGGCACTCAGTTAAACACTTAGGGGTTATTTGTCCTTAGTCTGTTCACAAGGAACAGCATAGATCCATTTGTTTCTGTGTGTGGAGCTTTTTTTGTTTTCATGCTAGTTGGTCGTGATAAATGGGCCTTTTTTTTTTTTTGTTTTTTTTTTAGGTGAGAAGGCAGACGTCACCTTATCCATGAGTGACGAGGACCTTCTGGAGCTGATGACAGGAAAGTTGAACCCACAGACGGTACGCAAACATGCTTTAACCATCTATCTGCACTCCCATGGTGATGCTCTTACTGTTCACAAAATTATCTTCAGAGTTATATAAATGCAGATCAGGAGATCAGAAAGTTTAGTAGTAGCTTTATTTATTAATTGATCCTAAAGATCAATAAAGATGACTAGTTACAAAAATAAATGAGTTGAACTGGATCATCCACGTTAGCCAGCTGTATAAAACTCCCATAAAATGTAGTTGATGGGTTAACATAAAAGCATAATTTGCAGCGATAGCCGGACTTCCTGATGTAATGGGAGCTATCGACTGCACTCGTGTTGCAATAAAAGCATCATCTCAGGATGAAAAGGTTCATATTAACTGTAAACACTATCACTCCATCAGTGCCGATTATTGTGATGCTCACATGAATCTGACCTGCGTCGTTGCGAGGTGGTCCGGCTCAGCGTGTGATTCATTCATCCTAAAGAACAGGCTGCAGGCAGGTGTGGTGCAGGACGACTGGTCATCAGTCTTCTCCCTGACTCATGGTTTGCATGTGTCGTCGGCATCTCTCCTGAATTGCAATCAGAGCGATCCATCAAGTGTAGCACATGTGACGTCTCATCCTGAGCTTTTAACTCTGGTAACCGTGGCTACGCCCTGAAGATTCTCCTTTTGCTTTTAGCCATGGTAGTGATCGTGGTGAGGAGAGTCCCGCCATGGAGCCTATTTAAATGAATTTACATATTTATATTATGGACATGGTGAGGGAGGAGTCCGCGACTCTGACACGTGCGCTCAGTTCCACCTGATATATGTTTATACATGTGGATTTTGTGACGGCTCTCAGTATGAATCCACTCAGGCCTCTGGTGTGCTCAGGTAAGTGATTTCTCCATGTACCCCTCTGGCTGTGTGCAGCTATAAGTGGGTTGTTATCCACCTCTGTACATCCTCTGCTCTGACAAAAGCAGTTGGAGCACAGGTGGAGCTAATTAAAAATAAAGACGTCTGAACGCAGCGCTCAGTTCATCCTGACATCCAGACGAAACGAATCATTGACCAGAACTCTCTCCTCCTCGGCTCATGTCACTTTTTTACGGCTGCATTTGATAGAAATATTTAAAATTTCATTCACAGAATATTTTTTTTTTTTTTTTGCTGTGTACAGACCTTTCCAATACCACATCATCATATAATACCAGGATTTGTTTTATTTTAATTTACTTGTATGCTATTTGATGTTTATTTTCTGTTTATTGCTGCTGATGTGAAGAGCTGCTTCACAGCCTTGACAATTAAGATCTTTCCGTTCTCTTCTGGACATCCGTCCTCCTTTTCTCTCTGTGCTTCAGCAGCAACAGGAAGAAATCAAACAAGCAGTAAAAAAAAAAAAAAAAAAAAGTGAAAACTTGCTTACCACCTTTTGAGAAGACACACTAAAGGACGGCAGAATTTGAGATTATTTACTCTGAGCTAGCTGCTAGCCACTCCCTGCTAACAACACCACTTTTATAGTCTTAACTTGATTTTAGCGTTAACTGGAAGCACATGTTGAACAAATAAAACCTCCTAAAAGTAAAGAGGAATAACAAAAGAGCGTGGACATGTTGATCTCGCCAATGTTAGCGTCAGTGTTAGCCAGGGTACCCGCGGTCCCTTAAAATGTCTTAAGGTCTTAAATTGTCTTAAATTTACCATAAATTTGCTGTAGATATTACATTTTCAGATGGTGCGTTTAAGGCCAATAGGAAGACACAGTATTCAGAGATTTACTGCAATTTTTCACGTTATTTTGTTCATAAATTTCACTTCTTTGTTCTACAAAATTGTGAACTTAAAGTTATATATTTTCAGCTAAATATCGATATTAGCATTGGCCTCAAACCCTCCATATTGGTCGGGCCCGACAATAAATTGACTTTTTCTTTTTTTTTTTTTTTTTTTTACCAACGAAAGTTGTTCTTACATTTTTAGGTCTTAAATCATATTTGAGGTCTTAAAAAGTATTGAATTTGACTTTTAAAGTGGTGCCTGGAACCCTGGTTAGCAGCAGGAAATGAACTGACCTCTTTGCTCTGTTTTATTATTTTGTGCTGCACAGATGGAGATGAGCTCTAATTAACCTTTAAACTTTTCAAAAACGATCTTCACTTGACAGTTAAACTCTGTTTTCTGTGCGTCTTTAAAACGGCTCGTTAGACGTGCAGTCTGAAATTAAAAGTAGACTTTTTAAAGCCTTCTTTCATTCCCGTCTGCAGGCGTTCTTCAAAGGGAAACTGAAGATCGCTGGGAACATGGGCCTGGCTATGAAGCTGCAGAACCTGCAGGTTACACCAGGCAAGGCCAAGCTGTGAGACGCCGAGCTCCCCTCCTGTCCTCTGAGCAGCACTTTCTTAATTCCTCCTAATCAACAAGCTCTTGGAGAACTTTGATGTGATTTGATCTTGAGAGACGATCCGAGGAGTTTTAATTCCAGCTGCTACTTAAATATCACGACAGGAAGTGTTCAGAATTTTTAATATCCTCTCGTTTGACCTCTTTGACCCACAATCTTTAAGTCTGATGAATTCAGGATCATCCAGTCTCACTATTATGTGCAACATCACTGCAAATTAAAAGCAACAAAAAGTTTCTATTGATCGTGAACACTGTGTGACATTAAGACTGTAATTTTAAAGTCATTTTGATAATTTTTCTACTAAACACTGTATCGCTCTGTAAATGATAGCTATGATATAATTTTTAAAAAAAATAAATCCTCTGCTGACATTAACAGCCTCTGAAGTGTTTTTTTTTCCCTTTAACATAATTTTTCCATTTCATGTTGTAAAATGACTTTACACTTCTTGTAAAAAGGTCAACACTTTAACCGGCTTTGTGATTTCAAAAAAAAAATTATAGTTTTAGTAATGTTGTCTACCGCCTTGCATGGATTAAATGAGAAAGAGTTTCTGTTCAGGATCAATGAGCCATGCTGGAGCCATAAATCAGCTGGTCAAAATTAACTTTGCAGATGGTGATCTTTCTGTTTCTGACAGGGAAATCTGTGGCGTTGACCTGATTCTTGATCGTCATCAGTGGAAAAGTGGATCAAATTCAGCGTCTGTCCACTATGAAACGCTTTTTTTTATTTTTTTTTATTTTATTTTTTTTTTATTTTCATCTCGCTGTGTTTCTGTGCCAAAGACCACGTCCTCAGTGCATATAAGCCAACATTAGCTTGTGTTAGACAAACAGGAAGTGCTTTGTTCCAGCGTTTTTGTCCATTTTCAGTCATATTTCAAGACCCACAGAATATTTTGTACTATGTCTCTGAAAACACTGAATAGCTCAAATGAAAGAAGAGACTCTCTATTTCATCATGAAAAAAATGTTTGTTTTTACCTTGTTCCATTCTTGTTTTATCAGAGGTAGAGTAGAGGACACTTTCACTAAAATCACCACTTTTTGTCCAGGTTCTGTTTGTTTTGCTCTCTTATCTCGATCGTTTCCACTTCCTGTTTTGATCTCTGTGGTGTATACCGTCTCTTTATGCTCTGACTACATCTCCCAGAAGCCCCAACATCACTCACAGACTGTGAGAGCGCGATCTGCGACCCGCTGCCAAAATAGGAAAGACATAAGTTCATGGCACTCAAGTGTTGTGTTTGAGCTCTTTGAGTGCCACTCACTGTGTGCACATAGACAAGCTTAACTCTATAATAAAGGCATCAGAAGCGTATCAAATTGATGAGCACAGGCTAAGGATCGTATAGGGGCTGGATCTGCTTTGTGCCTCTTGTGAACGCCATTGTATTGGTGTCCTGCACATGTTTGAGAATTTTCGCCGGGGATTTCACCCAGAAGTGGAAGGAGGCGCCGACAGCGTCATAAATAATAATAATGTTGTTGAACAGCTCAGCTCACTTTTGGACAGATGAGGACAACTCCATGTGTACTTGGATTTTGGGACAAACCACCCATCAAGTTGCACCATCAAATTTGGTGAAATCCAGTATGTGTTTTTTTTTTTTGGGCAGCAGGCAAAAAAGGTGCTTTCCCGCAGCCTGTGAGTAATGCTGGGGCTTCTGGGAGATGTAGTCAGAGCATAAAGAGACGGTATACACCACAGAGATAAAAACAGGAAGTGGAGACGATCGAGATTAGAGAGCAAAACAAACAATCTGGACAAAAAGTGGTGATTTTGGTGAAAGTGTCCTCTACTCTTCCTCTGATAAAACAAGAATGGAACAAGGTAAAAACAAACATTATTTTCATGATGAAATAGAGAGTCTCTTCTTTCATTTGAGCTATTCAGTGTTTTCAGAGTCATAGTACAAAATATTCTGTGGGTCTAGAAATATGACTCAAAATGGATAAAAACACTGGAACAAGATACTTTCTGTTTCATAAAACGGCTGGAACTCAAAGAGTTAAGGGACGTAAATATACGTTCTTGGCAGCGAATGAAGCCCTGAATCATTAATCAAACAAAAGGATTTCACTTGTTATTGTCATTTTTTTTCCTAGCCTTTGTGCCCTACTTCCCTCTTTCTCCATTTCCCTCCATTTGCCCGTTTATTTTCTTGTTGATCCAAGCTCTCCCTGTTGGCCTCCCCCTTCTGCCACATCCAGCCTGTTTTCCTAATTGCTCTTATCCGGCCAACTCCCTTTAGCCCACCACCCCACCCCCATCTGTCCCTTTGCCAGGAAGCCAGCTGGTGAAACATGGCCGTCCTGCTCCACCAGACTGACCATTAGCGGTGGGCTAACGGGTCTTTAGCGCAGTGTGAGGGCGTGGGATGAGGTGGTGTTGGCTTGGTTTGCCTTAAGTCAACTTTAGAAGCTCAGCCAGAGCTCGAATAAATAACCTCGGCTCAAAGTTAAAACGCAGAACTTCTGTCACAGTGTAGAAGTTTAAATAATGAATGTGGACGTCTTTCCTGCAGACATTCAGACTGTTAAATGATCTGCCCTCTGACCTTTGGACACATCTTATTGTCTTATTATTATTTTTACACACTGCGTGCTCAAAGTTCATCATTACAGCCTGGAAAAGAAACAACCCTTTCATCTTCACTTACACCGTTTACACCAGAGAAAAACTGCACACACACATTTAATAATGATAACGTGTGAACACACGCAGCCTAACACTCCTCCACCACATCATTTTTTGTACCAAACATAACTTCATCTTTTCTGTTTTCTCCAGATACTTTAAATATGTACAGAGCTTAACAGATTTATTATCCCACCACCCAGTGTAAAGCAGCACCTTTCTTTAATGGTTAATCCACCAGTATGTACAAGCTCTTTAATCAAAATGAGATCTGTAATGCTAAAACGTAATTATTTTTATCTGTGCATTTTAAAATGTACTGTTTTACAAGAAGAAAAAATATCACAGCACATTGTTGTTGTTTGTTATTCTGCATTCATTTCTGACTTCTCAGTGAATTCCAGTGTTCTGACTCAAATTTGGGTCTAAAAAGGTGAATTCAGTTTAAATTTAAAAAAGCACTGTGTATTAAATAAATCAAATGAATATTAGACTCCAAAATGTTTTGTATTCCCCAAAAAAAAGAAATGAAGAACTAAATACCAGACCAATATATGTGAATCTAATAATAAATGCTGTTACCTGGAATGTAATCAAATCTTTCTTAAATATACTTTGAGCACTACTTATACTACTACTACTAATAACATTTATAATACTTTGGACCCTCTGTTCTAACAGCCTGCACAGTAATCTATATCGATTTTGTCTGCAGAATATATGTTTTTGAGTTAATATAATAATTTTACTAAACCATCAGATCTCTCAAGTGTGTTTGGTTCGAGGACTTAAATCTCAGCTTAGCTGGTGTTGGACATGATTATTGCTCAGGTTAATAAGTTGTTAATAAGCCGCTTATATTTATGCATTTTAACAGAGACGATGCATCTTGTCAGATATCTTAAAAAAAAGAAAAGAAAAAGCATTAACAACGTGCACGTTTTTCAGTTTTTAGTCCTTCAAATGTCACATAACTCCAACCTCATATTCAAAAGTCATACTATTTGTACATTTTTTTATACATTTTTTTCCATTTCTTGCTTTCTTTTCTTTTTTATACAGAGTTGATGCATTTCTTTTTATAAATTTTGCACTACAGTGAAATTTTTCTTTTTAAAATACAGAATGGCAGCTCCTGAAACATACTGACAAAGTAGTAAAAACTACATTAATGTTCAACTTTTGAAATGTACAGCATATATCACATTCATATGGATGATATGATATATATATGGTTGTTGACTCATGTAGTTTTGTCTCGGCTGGTCCCCGCACGCTTCTCCTTTGGTCGTTTAAGGCAAAGAGGAAATACGATGGACGGACAACTTGACATGACTTCGACACGGGGGAAAATGCTCATCTCGGTTTTTCATTGTGACCTTCGTCATCTTTTTGTCTTCATTCTGGTTGTACAGTACTGCAGGTGAGAGGCTGAGCACCAACTTAGACTCAGGACTGGCAGAGAAAAGCCAGGAAAGATGAAGCTGAGTCTTTTTAAACCCAAACTCTGGGACATGGACTGTTGCACGTGTATGTTAAAGGATTTATCTCGTATTATCTCTTTGTTGTGCGCGTTATTGAGACAGTGAATTTATGCTCCAAACAGGCAACATTTTCAGTTTCTTTTACAAAAACTAAAAGAAATATACAAAAAAAAAACAAAAAAACAAGCAACGCAGGGGCGTGTCTAGGGGTGAAATCTGATTGGCCACTCCAGGTCCAGGTGCCACCCTGCATGATGGACTATTTGATCATCAGACGTGACCTGTTTTGTAATTCACCCTCCGACCTGAGGGGCAGTATTGTGCCAGAATTCCCTAAGAGCAGCAAATGCAGCCTGATTCGTAAAGTCGACCTTTTGAAGTTTTTTATTACCTCTGCCAAGGAGGTTATAGTTTCACCAGGGTTTGTTTATGTTTGTTGGTTTGCAAAATAACTCAAAAAGTTATGAAGTGGCCTAACTTAAAACTGATTAAGTTTTGGTGGTGATCGGATTCAGCGGCACCACCAAAAATGAATCAGTTTTAAGTTAGGTCACTTCCGGCCAATCCTGAAAATGTTGTCAAAAACCGTCCATAATTTTTTGAGTTATTTTGCAAACAAACAAACAAGCCCTGGTGAAAACATAACGTCTTTGGCGTCGGGGGTAACTTTAAATAAAATGTCACCACCGTGGCAGAGGTCTGCTGATTTGATTTGGTCGGCACTTAATATAATGATTTATATTTTTGCGTTGTCTTTTTCATAAAAAATAAAAGATCAAGGCTTCGTATTACACTTGTATGGTCCCATTCTGTTGTGCTGTTCTACTTATATTTCAATTTATACGATCATGTAAGATTAAGATCATTTCAGTCATTAAATCAATCATTAAAGACAAAAAACTATGAACTCATGCTATATTGAAGGACCACCCCTGTATGATTTGGGCCACCTCTGTGAAAATAGTCTGGACATGGCACTGGAGCAACATCATGCTAAAAGTGCACCAAACGAATAAATGCATAACGCATAACGATTGAAAATCCAGTTTGTCCACAGAGAAATCCTTCCTGTTATCATCTCTGATATTGTCTGTCAGCTGCTTGGGCCAAATAATACATCTCTGATAAATATGTACACACACAAACAAACACAAGCAAATGTTGGTCATTATTTAGGTTAAGTAGAAAAAAAAATGTTTTTTTTGTGTTTTTTTTTTGTGCCGGGATGCCGGCTCGTGACGTTGGTCGTCTGCAGGGCGGCTGCTCCTATACGTTCGTCTCCAGGCCGTTCATGTCGATGGAGCAGTGGTCCTTGTCCCTGTGGTCTCTCTTGTGATGAGACGAGTGAGCGTGCTTCTTCTTCTCCAGCGGCCGGATGCCTTCCTCCAGCTGCATCAGGCGAGCCACGTCCGGGGAGAGGTGGTCCTGCTTGCTGCCCGGCGGCGCCTGGTAGCAGCCGTTCTTCTGGTTCTGGTAGGTCATCATCTGCTGGATGCTGATCATGGGCTTAGTCTCACAGATCAGAGGCACCTGGTGGACACAAGGACAGCAGACTCAACGTTCAGTTTGTCATTTGCAGACATACCATTCATACAAATAAAGCACGCATAGTGACGTTTGATTGGTTATTGCATGAGATACATCACAGCTCATCACTTTTTCCACGTTTTGTTGTATTACAGCCTTATTCCAAACTGGAATAAATTAATTCCCCCCTCAAAACTCTACACACAACACCCCATTATGACAACATGACAACATGGAAAAAAGATTTTTTTTCATATTTTCTGTCAGCAAATTTATTCACTCACTGAGTGCCAGCTCTTTCTTAAAACAGAAAGTGTTTTGTTCCAGTGTTTTTGTCCATTTTGAGTCATTTTTCTAGACCCACAGAATATTTTGTACTATGTCTCTGAAAACACTGAATAGCTCAAATGAAAGAAGAGACTCTCTATTTCATCATGAAAAAAATGTTTGTTTTTATCTTGTTCCATTCTTGTTTTATCAGAGGTAGAGTAGAGGACACTTTCACCAAAATCACCACTTTTTGTCCAGATTCTGTTTGTTTTACTCTCTAATCTCGATTGTCTCCACTTCCTGTTTTGATCTCTGTGGTGTATACCGTATCTTTATGCTCTGACTACATCTCCCAGAAGCCCCAACATTACTCACAGGCTGTGTGAGATCACGATCAGTGCAGAAAAAACACTTTGACGGCGAAATACATCAATGGCTCTCAGAGTTAAAAATAAAAAACAGTTATTCACAGTCTTTGCCATGAAGCTCTAAATTGAGCTCAGGTGCTTCCTGTTTCCACCGATCATCCTTGAGATGTTCAGGCGTCAGGGAAAAACAAAAAAAAGAGTTTATTCCGTTTTGGAATGAGGCTGTAACATAACGTGTGAATCCTTTCCAGATGCTCTGTATCCTCTGCAGCCTCCTGTTAACACATTCATGTTGGCTTTGGCCTCACTATGATGAATAAGTTATGCTTTCGCAGCATTATTGATGGTAAATATGCAGAGAAACTTGCTGGCATGCATTTATTATAATTTCCTTGATGAAACCTATGAAAATCTTTTTTTTTTTTTTAATCATTCATTTCTTTGAGTGCCATTGATGTATTTCGATGTCATTTAAAATCCGACGCTTGAGTGCCATCGACGTAATCGCTAATCGCGCTCTCCCGCATCCTGTGAGTAATGTTGGGGCTTCTGGGAGATGTAGTCGGAGCATAAAGAGACGGTAAGACCTCTGATAAAACAAGAAGTCAGAAGTCAGATTTGTTAAAGGTGCAGGCAGAGCCTATCTTTATTTGTGGTGTGATTTGTGACACATAGAAGGGAAACTTTGCCCTCATCCTGGAGCTTCATGAGTCTGTTTCAGAAGCTGCAGGGAATTTAATAAAAATAACTGGTAGAAACGTGGTAGAGCTGTTTGATCTTCAGCAAAGAAAGGTTACTTTCCAAACACTGAATGTCACCACGAGCGACGTTTCTATGATGAGACGACAGTAGATTGGCGGCTTGCTGGTCTTGTAGGATCTCTCACCTGCTCTCCTTCTTTGACGAAGTCTTTTCTGCAGATATGAGCCATGATGCCGGTGGCCAGAGCGTCACCCATCACATTGACCATGGTCCGGAAACGATCCCTGGATGATGAAATGATAAAAGTCACCCATGAAGCCTGGGAAATGACGTACTATACATAATCTAAAGCTTACTTACAAAGCCCAGTCAACAGCAATGATGAGGGTGATGTCATCGGTGGGCAGGCCCACAGAGGTCAGGACAATCACCATGGTAACCAGTCCAGCCTGCGGGATGCCCGCCGCCCCGATGCTGGCTGCCGTGGCAGTGATGCTGAGAGAGACGGAGGAGAGGAGTGAGAGTTTATTTACCCTGAACACGGCGGCAAATTAACCACTGAGAAATTCATCGTTTCTGCCTTCATTTCACACAAATAAAAGCAAAGACAGGCTCATCGTTAATTTGTATTACCAGCTGACTAATGAGTGAAGAAAATATTAAAAATATTATAGAGACATTATTCCATTTAGAAATATTGAGATGACAGCGGTGAAAACACTAAATTGTTAGTGTTCATTTTAGTGCATTTATTTACTGCAGTGATGGACACAATTACAACAGGTGCATTTACAGCAGAAATACTCGTTGTAACAACACAACAGACTAATGAACATTCATGTGCATCATATAGTATAGTATTAAAGACAATTATTAAGTATAACTAATACAGAAATATAAAGATCCTTAATCGAGCAATATGCCTTTGAAGCACATTAAATTACAAGTATTTAACACTTAAAATTAGGCTCAGTAATATATTAGAATAATTAATAATCGCTTATTAAATATGACAGCTGGGATAGGCTCCAGCCCCACGACCCTACTGAGGATAAGCGGTTGATAGTGAATGAATGAATACTACTACTACTACTACTACTACTACTAATAATAATAATAGGAGGGGATGGATTAATTTTTTTTCCCTAATTTTTTGGTATTAAATTGAATTAAATATTAGGGTGTCCTGAGTCTTCTCCGACCCACGAGCCCCAGCATCTCCAGTTTGATCTGAGGTGTTTTATTTTTCCAGTGGTGATTTGAAGCAGCAGAGATTAGAGATAGATTATTCTAGATATTATTGATATTTTAACCAGTGCTCTCCTGCCCAGAATGGATATTGGTAATTTCATCCGGTGGTGGAAATCGCTCTGTGTGATTTTCAGGAGCTCCGACAGTCTGGAGGAAATGTCAGGAAACGCATAACTAATATTAATCAATCAAGCTAAACATCTGATTTCATGTCACTCCATTTTCATTGACGGTGTAGAATATAATGTATTTTTTCCATCTGTGCTGGCATGCTTCAGGACACTAATATGCTTGTTTTATTTTATATCCCTATCTTATTTTTATTGTGTTATATTTTTTGGGGGATTTGTTCCATTGTTTCTGTGGTATCAATTATGGTTTATTTTATCTTAATAATCTATGTTATTATTATTGTTATTATTCAGGTATTTTTTTTCTCATGGGCCTTCTGCAAACATCCCGAGGCCACTATCGGTCCGTAGTCCTGGGGTTGGGAACCTTTAGCTTATATAAACCAGTTCACTTAGCTTCAGCCAGCTTCAACCTTAACATATATTCTACACTGTATGATAATCTAACCCTCTGACAGGAGCCAATCCCACACTCTTGTACTTTTAACGGAGTATTTTTAATTAACTCTGGATCAAATGAAGTTTTTAAATACTTCTTCCATGTGAGGAGAACGATTGAGGCGATGTTCAGTCTGGAGGGGTAAGCATGCAGATGGACAGCAGCCAAACGGCTCGGAAACAGGGAAAAAAATGATGATAATTCTGGCGTGACACAGGAGATGAGTAATACAGGTCATATGGGTTTTACCGCCAAAGGGATTAGAGCGAGCGGGCACAGACTGCAGCCTGAGGAGAGCTCTGCTTCCTGTTATTACAGCAGCACAGTCTGACCACCTCCCTTCACCTGTGGTTAAAGGCTACGTGACGCTACGGTACATGACGAAGAGGCCTGTTGGCGTTTTTGTCCGTCCGTCCGTCCCTCTGTGTCCCCAAAGCCTCCAGACTGATTTAGCAGAAATCAGATCAGACTAAGAAGCTCATGTGAGGCTTAATCTGTGTGACATTTACATTTATGTGTATCTAGCAAATCCCATAATGTTTTTTATTAATTCAGAATTAAACTAAATGTGTGACGTTAGATTAATTCACGTTGCATCATCTGTTTTTTTCACTCAGATGAAATTTGCTTTTGTTGTCACACTTTGGGAGTTTTTTGTTCCTCATTTGCAAAATCACTGCTGTGATGAAAAGACTTCTCATCCTTTTAAAGGACTAGTTTGATATGAAAGTGTGGAAAGTCAGATGAGAACATGGACACCATACTCTCATATCGGTACAGTGGATGTGACGTTGGTTTGGTTAGCTTAGCATAAAAAGCTAACCTGGTAACTAGGGGTGGGTATTGTAAAGGACTTCATGATACGTATCGTGATACGATGAATTGTTGCGATATTGTGATATTCTACAGAGATCACTGAGAATGTTATATATACAGTATGTGCATATATATGTCCATATATTTATATATGGACATATATAAATATATTAATGTGGATTTTTTTATTTAAATTTTATTTCAACAAGTTGCTCTGGATTTACAATTGGCCCCAAATGTGACTTTTTTTTTGGGGAAAAAAATCAATATTAAGAAATTAAAAATCGATATTATATCAGAAAAAAAATATTGCGATATTAATATTTTTTTCCCACCCCTACTGGTAACTCCCCACAACAACTGTACTCCAGACACAAGATCTCTTGTTTATGTGCAGCAATATATCTTTCATCTTATCTCATTTTATTTGTATTTATTTATTATTATTTTATTGAACTAATTAAATAATTCCCCAGCTTGGGATCAATAAAGTAATTCCATTCTATAGTTAAATATACCGTATATATGTGTCTATCAATAGAAATCCATCCATCACTAAGTCATAAACTAAGTGGTATCAGTGCTCCTTTAAATATTCTTTGGTAAAACTGCACTTCACTTCATTTTTTGGTGTAAAGCTCTGTGTCGCCTTTATTGCCTCCAAAAAGGAATAAATGTTTATTTACAAATACCAAGCGTAGCAGCAGCTACTACATATGTGGCAAAATGATACGATTTGATAATGAGCGGACTGCCCCTTTAAGACAGTTTTTTTGCACTACCTGTTGTTTTAAGTCATCCAACACATGTGTTTTCCCTCAGATATTTATTTCTTTAAAGGTCTGGATTTGTGCGGTCCCACCTGATCGTGATGATCTGTCCGAAGTCCAGCTCGTAGTTATTCACTTGGGCGATAAAGATGGCCGCCACGGCCTCGTAGAGCGCGGTGCCGTCCATGTTGATGGTGGCGCCGACAGGCAGCACGAAGCGGATGATGCGTCTGTCGATGTGGTTGTTCTCAAGGAGGCACTTGAAGGTGATAGGCAGAGTGGCAGAGCTGCAGCAGAAAATAATAATAATAGTAGTAATAGTAATAATAATAATAATAATATGTTTTCGGTGGTTACTGGACGTGTTATCAAACACACAATGAAGACATTATTCCATTTAGCATTTTTCTTGCCCTTGAAACACCCAATATTTGTCAACGTATTCATTTACTGGTATGATTTTAGTCTGAAGATATTATGTCCAAAAACCAAAAGATTTTTTTTTTCATAAAATTTAAAAAGCCTTATAATTTGTGTTTTGATGCGGGGAAATTTGGGTCGATATACAAAAAATCTTGTGAAAGTAAAATATGGATACATTTTTTGAGATGCTGTGACAAAAATGGCTGTTTTTTAAAAAACATTTCTCATTATTTGAGCAGTTTCGTTTCCTGTTGTCTGTTTCAGTATCTATTATTTACAGGGACCTTCACCGGACAAAAGTGAGCTGAACATTTGTCATCAGCAGGAGAGGATCTGAAGAGGATGTGTGATGAAGGTGACTGTCGTCCTCCTGATTGAAAACCAGGAGCTAGCACTTTATTTTGAAAGGACAGAGAATATCTTTGGGTTTGAGGTCAAAAGGGTCACACTGAAACCTTTTCAAGGACAATCCATTATCCACATCATCCTTTCACTCCTTCATGAGCATTACAGTTAAAATGCATTCATACACAGCAGAATTAAACCGACAGTGTTGAAATTAACACACACACACACACACACACACACACACACACACACACACAATCTGCATTTAATTCTGTCAGGACTCAATTCGCTAAATTAACTCCGACCCCAGAGCAATTTTATTACTGCCAGTGTAAAAACACCCAAATCAAAACCCATCAGCTCCAGATAATGGACACTGGAAAATGAACATTACAAGTAGGTGCTTACGATGTATTGGTGACCCTCACAGTTCAAATATTATACAGGGAAATAAACAAAGCAAGATGAGGTCCTGTCGCCACGTTTACCTGGACGAGGTGGCCAAGGATATGAGCAAGGCCTGCAGGATGCCTCGGATGTAAACGATGGGGCTCTTCTTAGTGATGAAGAAGTACATGGCCGGCAGGATGAACAGACCGTGCAGCACCAAGCCCATCACCACCGTGATGGCGTAAAAACCCAGCTTCTTCCCCATGGCCGAAGGGTCGTCCATCTCCAGGATCTTACCGGCAACCAGGAACACGATGCCGAAGGGGAAATACCTGCGCATGTTCGTAAAAAAGACAGCTACAGCTCGGGCTTTTATTGAAAATGAAACTATTTCTGATCAAGTCTGAGCAGTCAGGGCCGTTCTGTGAGGCTGTACTCTGTAGTGCTAACAGGTAGCAGGTGTTAGTGTTAATTTTGGCCAAATTAAAGCGTTTTGACCTTTGACGTTCATGTCTTGGAACCATCAATTCATATTATATCATATTATTATATTATCTTTAACTGTATATATTTTTTATATATTATAACTACATGTCTTTCTGTGCAATAAATAATAATAAAAATACCACTTCAATGTGCAATATTCAATTTCTGGGAATGTGCAATAACTTTTTGTAGCAAAATTATTAGCAAAACAGTGCCTTACCGCTGTAAATAGAGTCTTATTTCTTGCATAACTCTATTTATGTCTTGAATTTGTTTTACATTTGACTAAGAACCGTGCAGATACCAAATTTTGTTCTTTGCCCTGTCACTTTAAGACAATAAATGCTTTTGATTTATTGAATATCTGAACAAAATGTTGTGCCAAGCCATTGGACAAATCTCTGTGAATATGTGTCTAAAATAAAAGTGCATTCTATCCAATAGTTGTGGAGACATTTTTCAAAAGGACTGGAGGAAATCAGAGGGCTTTATTCCCTGGATAAACTCACAGTCAACCAACCAACCAAGGTGACATCCTTCAAGCTAAAAAGCAGAACTGTTGCTCGTTATTACCAATATAAGCAAAAAAACTGCTCACAAAGGTTATTTTATTTACTCCCAGCATGCATTTCTTACCAGATGACAATGGCGACAATCTTCAAAACGGCCTCGTTCACACTCTGGCAGAAGTTAACCAAAGCGCTTCCATTGGGCCCCATTCTCCCTAACATTATTCCTGGGTTGAGGAAAGAAACACAACATTTTACAATGCATTCATGAATAGATAAATGTGTCAATTATACACCTACAATGATGTTTGACAGATTTCTTCACTCTCTGCGTTCATTGTGGGAACACGACCCACTCTAAATTATTCAAAGATATGACTGCCAAGGCTGCAGTTATACATATTTATGTGCTGTATGTGCATTGAACATGCAGCACAGTGTGCAGGATGAGTGCCATCCGCTTACCCATGGTAGCGGAAAAAATGACGATTCCCAGCACATTCATGCCTTCGCTGGTGCCGGGTGACGTTTTCATGATGACGTCAGGTGGCGGCGTGAGGTCCAGGGAGAAATTCTGGACATCGGTGCCGTTGTCATCCTGGATGCCGTAGATGTAGACCCTGCGTGTCGTGGTCTCATCCAGGAGCTGAGCCACCGTCGGTTTGGGGATGAGCTCTGGGACTCTCTGGGTTCGATACTGGAAATACAGATTATCACATAATGAAGACACATGCTCAGGTGTGATATGACTGTTTACTCTCCTTAATGCAAACATGTTTTTGCTGTTTCATCTGGTGAAAGCGAAAACAAGGAACATTGCCTTTAGCCTGTTAGCTTAGCATAAAGGATGGAAACATCCATCCATCCATTTTCTACCACTTATCCTCAAGACAGGAAACAGCACCTCTTTTTATGTTCTCTACTGTGTCTTTGCTTTAACCTCAGTTCAAAACATTTTTTTTTCTTTTTGGTGTCCTTCACTAGTTTTTCTCACCTGTTGAAAAGTAGCTTGGACCAGGTTGGCTGGAAACATGTTGCTGCAGAGACAGAAACAGAGAGTATTTATGTTATGTGGCTGAAAGAGAAGCAGTCCTGTGACCAGTGACTTTTAACGTCTCTTCTATTGTTTTGTAATGTGCTTTTACCATGAATCATGTTGTGATTACTGTTGTAATTTTAAAACACTTTACAAGTAGGACTGCACTGTTTAATTTATAATTGGTGCAAAAATAAGTTTTTGTTCATCTGTATTTTATGTTATCCTGTGTAAAGTAAGGTTTAAAGAGTAGTTGATACGGTATTATGATTTTTATCTACTCTCAGAGAGAAACTGAAAGCTTCTGAAATGAGAAGAGAGACCCTGTGTTTACCTGTGTGCTAACTGTGCCCTCACTGCTGACTTGCAGGAATTAAATGTGCAGATCCTGACTTCTGTGTAGCTTCGTTTCTGTCTGCTTGAAAACCATCTCAAGTCTGCCACATTAGGAAGGTAATACATTTTAATGACTACCCTACAAAGCCTGTTCTCTTGTTTTCCCGTGAGCAACATCGTTCTGAGTGCTTTGCTTTTTAAGACAGAAGTGCAACCAGGAGGAAGAGGAACATGTGGATTGAAGAGACAAGGTCAAATAGCTGGAGAGGAAGACAGATGCCCAACAAACAAGAGCAGAGCGCTCAAGGATGGTGATGACGTCGCTTTTCTCTGCAGGAAGTTGGGCGAGACAATGAACTCCAAATGAGAAGCACATCAAGGCACACTGTTGTATTTTCACTTTATCATGCTGTGCAAGATCCGTCCTGCTCAGCAGGTGTAAATGGAGACCGAGAGCAGTGAGAAAATATAATTTACCAACAACATGTACTGATAACCTGTTGACTACTGTATACACACTGTGTGTGTGGCCACCTGTATGTGCTTTTATTATTATTATTATAGCTATTTTTATAAGAGCAAAAGTGTTGAAAAAGTGGGAGCACACATCCATGAATAATTTCTTTGAGAGCTGCGAAGGACGCAGGAGATAAACGTACACTGGATGAACAGCTCTAATTGGATCTCAGCACCTTTTATTTGTTCTGCAGCCTGTTGATCCAGAGGACCCTTTATGCAGCTTTCTTTATGCATATGGCATCAGCACAAATCCTGCATGGACGCAGAGCTCACAATCACAATCAGCCACAGAGGGATTAAAAAGGCATATTGTGTTTTACATCTCAAACACACAATGACTTAAAAAGGCATATGGCAAAGATATATAACATTAGAGCGACTCAGCGGGCTGGAGTGTGCTTTCTGCATGGATTTGACCACTTAGCCACTCAGCAGCCTATCATGTTTCTGAGATGGAGCAAAGCTTGCTAATGAACCACCCTGACCCCCGTGACCCTCATGCATTCAAGTACACACATATTCATGCATACTGCGCTCATGCACTGCAGACTTATCACACACACACACACACACACACACACACACACACACACACACACACGGCTGAACACAGTTGGGCCCATTTGTGAGTGCACCGATAGCGTTCGCCTGCATGATAGATGAAGGCTGTAAAGAAGCTTTGCGAGATAAATCCAAAGCACAGCTGTGCTCTGTAAAACACACACACACACACACACACACACACACACACACACACACACACACACACACACACACACACACACACACACACACTGAGAACCAAGGATGGCTTCACCTTTGCCACATGATCAGTACGTAGCTGGATTTCACAGACTTGGCCAGTTTATTTCTCCGTCTTTTTACATTCTGGCTCCTAAAAAACTCATTCAGATACAGTGGCGTCATTAGGCCTATTTTAGGCCTAAAATATTCTTAAGCCCTCCTAAATAATTTTGTTGGTTTATTTATTTTTTTTTACAAAAAAGTGCTGACAAACTCAGTATAAAGTGGCCAGAATATGAGTTTAAATCAATAATCATATAACCTTGCATTATTCATAATCACCCGTGGCCCAAGTGTTGAAATGTGTGTTAAAACACGCTAAAGTGCCCCCTTTGGAGGCAAAAATTTGCTTTAAAGTGCTCCTCTGTTTAGCAAAACACACTAAACTGCTCTGTTGGCTGGTTAAAACATGATAAAATATCCACTTGGGAGGCAAAAACAGGCTATATATATAGTCAAGTTAACCTCACCTGGGGGCTAAGCCCCCCCGTCCTTAAAACCTGGTGACGCCCCTGATCCTTAGTATGATTTGCTTTTGTCAGGAAAATGATCAAATATACCAAATTCAACAGAGGAGGCAGAGAGAAATCATTCTGAAAGACAAAATATTATTATTGTTTTCACTTTAAAGCACTTTGTTGGTCGTTTCGTGGTGCATTTGTGCTGATGCAGCATCATGAATTTAGATATTGTGTTTGTGGAGTCAGCAGGTCGCAGCGCTCCAGGCCGTCCACTTTATCCCAATGACCGACTGTCACACTGACACAGTCATGTTTCTGCTGCACGGCTGACCCAGGTTCACCTCACACACACCCACTCCATCCTTCAGCAGTGCTAATTAGCTTAGCACAATAACCCACTGGCACACGAGGCTCCGGGCTTTACGCTCTGACCTCATGCATTATCTGGACTTCAGTCCTCCTGAGACAGAGCGAAACATTTACACATCACGTGTACAGAAAGAAAAGCATCTGCATTGTGAAGAAAATACAGACACAGCCTCTATTTGGCGCCTAAGAGGATGTCTGTTACTTCATTTGCAATTTCACTGGTTCTCCAGTAAATCAAAGAGTTTTAAATGTATTCTTATTAACTCGACGTATTTCGATGTCATTTAAAATCCGACGCTCGAGTGCCATCAACGTAATAATACGTCAAAGGGGTTTTTCGGCTGATCACGCTCTCACACAGTCTGTGAGTAATGTTGGGGCTTCTGGGAGATGTAGTCAGAGCATAAAGAGACGGTATACACCACAGAGATCAAAACAGGAAGTGGAGACGATCGAGATTAGAGAGTAAAATAAACAGAATCTGGACAAAAAGTGGTGATTTTGGTGAAAGTGTCCTCTACTCTACCTCTGATAAAACAAGAATGGAACAAGGTAAAAACAAACATTTTTTTCATGATGAAAAAGAGAGTCTCTTCTTTCATTTGAGCTATTCAGTGTTTTCAGAGACATAGTACTAAATATTCTGTGGGTCTAGAAATATGACTCAAACAAGACACTTTCTGTTTTATAAAACGGCTTGAACTCAGTAAGTTAAAATGATCTCATGTGAGTTTGTTGAACATTGGACCACATGTTGGTGTCCATTCTGAGGACAAGACATTAACTCAAGACCCATATACACTGAATTTGATTAAAGAATGTCGTATATTAGAAGAGTCGCATGATAATGGGATTCCCCATTCTCATCTTGCAGTACCCTCAGGTTTATGTTCTCCAACACATAAAAGACAAACACGAGACCCCAAAGGAATCCAAAGAATGAAGAGCAGTTCCCAAACTTCTTTAATTCATGGCACATAAGGAAATCACCGCTTACCGGATGAGATCCAGCAGAGCGTCAGCAGAGCTGGTCATCGGCTTCTTGCTGTCCTCAGAGTCCTCCTTCTGGGCGGCTCCACCTGGGTGGATGATGTAAACCATGACGATGCCCACCACCACGGCAACAAAGGTGGTCCAGAGGTAGTAGGAGATGGTCATGATGCCCAGGCGGCTGGAGCACTTGGCGTCCAAGGCAGCCAGACCTGACATCAAACTGAGGTGGAGAGACAGAAATAGCAGCGAGACAAAAAAAAAACAAGATGGACAATGTTGGTAATCAATGTGTTTGTTCGATTCCAGCATAAGCCTTCTCATTCTACTTAATGAGACACTGATCAGGTGATCATTTTAAAAATCACTGCTGTGATTAAAGATTGAGATTATCCCACCAATAATGATTTCTAAACTCTTCCTCAGGTAAAATATTAGTGTTGTGTTGTTTAAAAATGAGTATGAACAGATTTTCTTTGCATTATTCGAGGTCTGAAAACAGTGCATCTCTTTTGGTTATTTTGACTAGTTGTCATTTTCTACCAATAAATGCTCTAAATAGTAATATTTTAATTTCAAATGTTGTCAGCAATATTGTCAGCACTTTATAGAATGAAATAAAAATGTTCATTTTACTCAAATGCATGCATATAAAAGGTAAAAACCAGCAAAAATAATCATTTTGCAGTGGTCTCTTAATTTTTTCCAGAACTGACGCGATCTTTATATTGAATTTGTCAGCACGTTTTTGTCAAAATAACGCTAACGCTAACATTTGGTGTCAGTTCGTACTTTAACCACAGTTTAGCAAACAAGTTTTAGTTCGTGAAGAGGAACACAAACCACTTAGATTCAATAATATAATGATAATTACAGTCAAACCTTAGAGAAAATATTAATAACATGCTAGATGATACATACATGATGACAACACTTAACCATTCAGTAAGCCTGTTTGCAGAGCTGTCATCTCAGAAGAGTCAATCAGTGGCACAGAGAGAAGGAAGCATCGAATCAAGTTATTGTTCCCTAAAGATAGAAAGCATGTACTGCATGTTGCTGTTGACAGAAGACTATAATTTACATTTAAATGGTCTGCTCGCAGTTTTCCTGTTCCCTGACGTGGTGACATTTGTTGAAAATACAAAAAAACCCCAAGAAGCATCCATTCGGCACTGATTGCTTCTGCAGCAGACGCCATTGTGGGAAACTTTCTGAAAAGGATTTTCAAGAAGAGAGAGGGAGATCTTTACTCCTCGTGGAAAAAAAGATTTCCTCCCTGTTCAGAGTGTAAGAATCTTTCCATACAGCTGTTACAGAATGAATATAAATGTAGGCTGTTGTACAAATGGTCATATTCCCACATCACCCGAGCAAATTCTGTACTGCGTGAGGTATTTTTGTTGTTGAGAAAAGCGAATTTAAAGCAAGATGATTGTGTTGGAATGAGGCCACAAGCAATTTGAATGCAGCTGCACAAACTCCAACGCCACCTTTCATGACATGACACGCTTTATTATTGTTTTGGACATTTAGGGTTGTTGATGTTGATTATTCAAACTACATTGTAACTGACTGCTTAAAAAAACTTTTATTCAAGAAAATAATTCCAGTATTCTTTCATATGTGCACATATGTACAAGAATGGCAGCTTTTTTTTCGCTTATTTAACGTTCTTATTTTGTGATTTTTATTTTAAAATTTCTTACTTTATTAATTATCAAAAATGGGCACAACACTCCACTTGGTTGTCTTCTACTGATGTTATTATTCTTCATTTTTACAGGCCCTTCTTGTAATGTTGCACTATCCACTTTGCTGCTGTGACAGTGCAAAGTTCCCCCGTCTGTGGGAGGATTAAAGGATTATCTTGTCTTAAAGGTATGCATGTAATTAGTACTGATACGTATCTACGTGCAAGTGAAGTATGAAATTGTTATGCCATGTAACCATGGCTCAACAAAGGAATCCATGCAACCTCAATTCCTGCGTATTGGGCTGTCAAGTCGAGTCAGTTTTATTTGTATAGCACAATATCACAAATTACAAATTTCCCTCAGAGAGCCACAGTCTGTCCAAACAAATGATGTGTTCAGTGTAGTGCAGAATGAAACAAAGGCAGGTGTCTAAGTGACTGATCGTTATCTCCTGCTGCTGCAGTGTTGATGATGGAGCCGACACCTTCTTATCTTCGTTTTACTGAAGGCACACTCCAGGAAGATATCGTTCTTCAGTGGCACCTGTTGGTGGATTGTGCCTTTTGAACTGCTGATAACGGTGAAAACATTTCAGTTGACCTTGTTGGTGCCTCATTCTCACTCAGTTCAACACCCACCATTTGAGTTTAGCCACTGGACTGAAAGGTCTGTCGACACTTCTAAAGCAGTTAGCAGTAGCATCGATGGGGTTGTGACGGAGTCTGGCTCTAATCGCCAAGATGCAATCATCATCAACAGTATTACAGACTGAGATGCAAGTTATCAATATTCCACCCACCATGCTCTTCTTATACTGTCTAATAAACAGAAAAGCTCTTGAAATTCACTGACTGTGGTGCTCCAGCTTTCAGTGTTTGTTGCTTGAAGTGACTGGAATAACAATGTCAGAAGGACACACAGCTTAGGGCTGGAGAGCTGCAGTCAAGCAAGCAGACAACCTACGAAAGCTTAAAACTACCAGTCAAGCTGAGGTGGATTACAGCAAAACATAACACCATTTTTTTATTTATTTTATTTTTTTCATTCTTTGGGAAACCAGAAACTGCAGCCAGGAAGTCAAAAAGTCAAAAAAATACTTTGCTATTCCAAGGATTTATGTCATGAATTTCTCCTCCTCCCTCCTCTTTGTATTTAAATCTGATAATAATATCACACTCATCTATCTTATCTCCTGTCTCCATGGCACTGATAAAAGGAATGACTTGCAACTTTTTTTTTAATTAAACTGACTTGTTTAATTAATCAGGTCACGTTATTCAAACCAGTTGCAGACCCCTCACCAAATTATTTAGACAGTTAAAAATTCAATTAAAAACTTAAAGCACTCTTGCTTTTTAATGAGTTTAATTTTAATTATTAGAGTTATTTATTAGACTCCAGGTCCATTTCACAAAGGACAAACACACACACACCTCATTCCTCTGCATAGATTTTTTTTAATATTGCATCCACTGACTGATGATTTCACGAATGTCTACTTTGTGGATATGTTTGTGCAAAAATGTGAAAAACGTGTGTGCTACCCATCCAGATTTAGTTGGCAAACATGCAGAGCAGCCAAAATGACCATATTCTGACTTTTTAAGTTCGTATAGTGAACTAATATTCACTCTCTATTCACTTCTCGCTGCTAAGCACTCCACTTTGTTTATTCGCTAACCTTTAACCTTTGGAGCTGATCAGGTAGCATCCTTTTTCCTCTCCCTGCTCCCACCAAAAACTACTTTATGGGAGCAGAGGGACTGAGCCAGAACAGTAAAGACAAATGAGAGGAATGCAGCATCAGGTGATAAATCTGTGACTGTGTCAGTACGAGCATACGTAGTAGTGTAATCCATTGTAAAGTAAACAATCATTTTTGAAAAAAAGGTCATAGCTGCTTAAAAAAAAGAAGCTTATTTAAAGTCATGACTCAAAATCATTGTGAAAGTCTGGGTTTTCCTTCTTCCCAGTGAATAACCATTGCATTAAATCACTGGACACAATTTGTTTTCATTACATCACACACTAAATTCAAGAAGAAATTATTGTTATTATTGCTAAAGGTCTAAACACATTTTTCCTCCAGACACACCCAAAGAAAATGTTTTGAATTTTGAACCTCTGATCGGACCCACAGGGTTCATAACCAACGGCAATATATAAGAATAAAGAATATTAACATATTTTATGTTCTGTAAAGTTTTTAATCCACTAAATAAATAAATAAATAGTAAATAATCAGTTTCCAAAAAAGCTCATAGCTGCTTTAAAAGTCATGTCTCATGGATTGTAAAACAGATTAAATATGAGTCACAAATAATATTTCCCATATATTTATTACCTCCGCCAAGGAAGTTATGTTTTCACCAGGGTTTGTTTGTTTATTTATGTATTTGTATGTTTGTTGGTTTGCAAAATAACTCAAAAAGTTATGGACGTATTTTGACGAAATTTTCAGGGTTGGTCAGAAGTGAGGAACTTAAAAATGATTCATTTTTGGTGGTGACGTTGAATCGGATCCAATCACCACCAAAAATGAATCAGTTCTGGCCATTCCTGAAAATTTCCTCAAAAAACGTCCATAACTTTTTGAGTCACTTTGCAAACCAACCAACAAATAAATAAACAAGCCCCGGTGAAAACGTAACCTCCTTGGCGGTGGGGCGAACTTTAAATAAAGGAGGTCTGCGCTCTCTGAGCGCTTTTCTAGTTATACATATATATATATATATCTATATATGAATATTTATTTCCTGTGCATTTAACTGTCCTTGGCTCCCTCGGTGGGTCCCTGCTGGTTGGAGACCAGTGGTGTACACAAAGCTACACGAAGCAAATGAAAGGGAGTTAATGGATGTTTTTTAAATCAATGCCATCGGAAGGGGAAGACAGGCAACAGCAGTGCTTTCAGTGCACTCGAAGGGTCGCTTTACTGCGTCTCATTGACAGGAAACTGAATAGCTTTAACCTCTTGAGATCTCTGAGTCTTCTCTCTGATATGTTAGTCAAGGTGAGCTTACAGTTTGTTACCTGCCATGTGGAGCTGCCTCAATCAGATCTGCCGCAAGACTTTTGCACCATATGGGGCTTACACTCTTCAGCATTACAGTAATCCTTGGTCCAGATGAATAAAAAAGGCTGAGGCTCCTTGGAGGACGGTTATCCATGACATCCATGGTGACACTGTGGCCTTTATAGACCTCATCAGTGTTTTGCTTTGTGCCACTTTCACTGTTTGATCTCCGGATCATTCAAGATCGCCAGATCTCACACTATCAACAACTTCAGAATTAAAAATACAGCACAGAGTGGGTGTATAGAGACAAGAAGCTCAGTCCGGCTCTGACAACTTCCCACAAGATGGACTGAATAATAAATGACATTTTTCTTTTAGGAACTTTGACTTGAAAGCTTTTCAAAATGAATGCCTCGTAGACCAAGAATATGTGTTAATTGACTTGGAGCCTCGCTGATTTTTGATTTACATGTTTGATTTATTTGCGGACAGCGAGCATCGTTGGTCGTTTGAGAAATCAGGTGCATGTCAGTTTGTGTTAATGATCGAGTCTCCTCAAGGGCTCTCATTATTAACAGGCAGTTCTCAATGGCACAGCAGAAGGAAATCAATACAAGTCAGCTTATGTGAAAACAGTGCAGCCAGTTGAAAAGAAGGCCACGATTTATGCCTTGTCTTGTTAGTCGTGTATTGACCAAGTGTCAAGCACTAAAGAGCACTAAATCAACAATTGTGATTTAAGAAATCAATGAACGATTGGATGTATTTCTCAGATAAGTTTTGTGATCTTAGTTTGGCTTACTGTCGTTTTATGGCCATCAGCGTCAGGGATCAGAGAGTCCTCACTACACCACTGTGTTTATCTATGCTGTGATGAAGAAAACCAATTCACTATAAACCTCTTGTTCAGTGTGACTCTGCTCCCTGACCTGCTGAGCTGACATCGCTGTCAGATGCTAGCTTTATGCTTCCTGGAAAGGCAGTTGGTCTGATTCAACAGACCAGAGAATTTAATGCTCCTGAAGACAGAAAGGAGTCAGCTAGCACAGAATAAACCTTCAGGGTCAAAGGTCAGGGCTTTTCTGGCAGGCTGGTGGACATAATGTTACGTCTGATCCGTGTTTAAGTTTACTTCAATATTTATGATGGACTCTCAGAGCTGTTACTGGTAAGAAGAAGTCAAAGTGACGCTGTAATCTTGTGTTTTCAATGCCGGGCCAGACTGGGGCCAGACAAGCACCAAGTCTTTGCTGGCCCACAATTAAGAACCGATTATGTTGAGGGCTTGGGGTGGGGTTATCAAGACCAACAAGACTGGAGTAAATACTGCCTGGTTCCATCGCAAATGTATTGAAAGGACTCCTGGAACACAAGGAAGTTTTGCACAAACTGTTGTTGACTGAAATCCAGATCAATAGTGTCCCACCAGTACTGTGATTGTGGATGTGATCAGGCAATAGACGACCTCTGTCTCTCTGGCAGCCACCATACAATCTGTTCTCGAACAGAGTCGCTGCTCTTAGTAACAGTTATATGATGTTTTATTTGTGCCACATTTCTGAGCGAGCAAAGACAGATTTTGAGCACAGGTATTCTATATATCTGTGCTCAGTAAATGTATTTTTGCATGTGTCACAATCACTGCTGAGTCTCAGTGTTTCTCCTGCTCAGGAATGTGACACAAATATAACTCCGCACAGTTAGTTTTGTGGGCTCTGGATTTTTTTTTTGCAAAGCCTTGTTTTGTTTTTGCACCGCACAAGCTTTGCCGGGTGAAAACAAAAATGCAGTGACGTAATGACGTGACTCTGACTGGACTCCTTGACAATGGAAAAGTGACCGGTGCTAAAGAGGAACACAAGTTGAACCATCTAAGCACCAGAACTGAACTAGAAGCAGGTTCCTTTAGGTGGAAAAGGGCTAACAGGGATGGACCTGACCTGCTGGGACCTGACATGAGTTCAGTACAGAGGGAGCACTTTTCCCACCCTCAAGAAGTAAAATCAGCAAAACAAATTCTGCATGACGCTGAAGAGATGCCTCCATCATTTCCTGTGCAGCACAGCCTGACAGCAAAGGAGCACAATGCAACCTGATGAGCGCTGGACTTGGTGACTCACTCTGAGAAAAATGGATTTAAATTAGAGGTGAAGATCCGTGTCCTTTATGCTCTGTTACTGAGCCGCTCTCTGAAGAAAATGACTGTGACTTCATCTCTATTTTCTTCTTTTAGTCAGAGAACAGAGAATAAGGCAAAAAATGAAACCATCCAAAACACATGATTAAAGCATCCTCTTCCACACTTGATATTAAATTACTTTTTTTTAAAAAAAAAAAAATTGTAAAACATGCTGCTACAGGAAGTACAAAACTTACTTAAGAGAAACGCATAAAAACATTTTCACATGTTTATATTTCATTGTGAACACGAACCCAAACGCCCAGAACTGCCATTTGTTTAATGTGATTTTAAATGCTTCACATTTAAATAAAACATCTTTCAGCCCGTGTGATGGTGTTTCTCCTGCAGGATTCAAATCTGCTCATCTTCTATGTTAATCATCCATGTCCAGTTATTTCTTCCTCACTGTGGAAGAAATTCATCATCATTGGTCCCAGAATCCCTCCTCCCTCCACCCAGGGCTTCACACTCTCCATTGATGGTCACATGGTCACTCCCTCTCCACAGACCAGAAACCTCAGATTCATTTTTGACCCCACCCTCTCCTTCCAGCCTCACATCTGTCACATCACCAAATCAGCCTTCTTCCTTCTTCACCCACCCTCCCTAAATCTGCCAACAGATCTCTGATCCATGCCTTCATTTCCTCCAGACAATAACCTGCAATAACCTCCTTTACGGTCTCTCCTCCACTCACCTACAAAAACTCCACCACCTGCTCCAGAGACCTCATCACCCCTTTCCGCCAACAGCATCCACTTCAAGACCCTGCTCATCACCTACAGATCCCTCAACAACCTGTCCACCTCACACCTCACAAACTTTCTGCAGCTCCGATCTTTTAACCTTAACCGAAGAGGGAGGGTATAAATAAGATGAGCAGGTATGGGACGCCCTCCTCACGCCGCTGGAAAATGGAAGCACACGTCGCCATGGCAACAGAAAGATGGCTCTTGTGCAGTAGCAGCTACAATACACTTCAATCATTTAACTCATTGAGTGCCAACTGTTTTATAAAACACAAAGTGTCTTGTTCCAGCGTTTTTGTCCATTTTGAGTCATATTTCTAGACCCACGGAATATTTTGTACTATGTCTCTGAAAAACAAGAGCTCAAATGAAAGAAGAGACTCTCTATTTCATCATGAAAAAAAATGTTTGTTTTTACCTTGTTCCATTCTTGTTTTATCAGAGGTAGAGTAGAGGACACTTTCACCAAAATCACCACTTTTTGTCCAGATTCTGTTTGTTTTGCTCTCTAATCTTGATCGTCTCCACTTCCTGCTTTGATCTCTGTGGTGTATACCGTCTCTTTATGCTCTGACTACATCTCCCAGAAGCCCCAAAATTACTCACAGGCTGTGTGAGAGCGCGATCGGCGACCCGCTGCTGAAAAACTCATGGAGTTAAAGTGATTCCACCAGTCTTTCAGCCCCAGCACCATGTGACATTTCCAATCAAACAAATGAAGCCAGATGAATTTTGCTGCCAGTTGTTCTCAGATTTTGAGGATCCAGGGCTGCAAAATCAACCCAAATGTCAGCAGAGAGGAGAATTTGCTAGTTTTGTCTTTTTTTTATCTTTCTAAATCACATCTTTTATTTTATTTTCAGTCAGTATGACAAAGGTGTGAGGAACATATTGGACACATGCTGAACTTAAATTTGTGTGTTGTTTCCTCCTTCTTTTTTTTGCCGTCACGCTTCCTGCTAAAGCCATTGGAAGTGTGCATCAATGCAGACTCGCTATGTAAGGGCTCAATGGTCCACTCGCCCTCCGCCCTATGAAAAGCAATGCGTTATTGCATGTATATCCCCTTATAGGTTTAATAATAATAATAATAATAATAACAATAATAATAATAATTATTATTATTATTGTTAAACCTATAAGTGGGTATATACAGACATACAGAGAGTGAAACAACTCTGGATATAGACAGTCGTCGTGTCACAGCGTCATCAGTAGGAAGGAGTCAGTCACACCTCTGTAATGTCTTAATATCACATGATGATGGCGGTTTGGAGCCATATGTTTGTACAGCTGCTGCATATAATTGACCTCTTCACCTTTGACCTTCATATCTCAGTCAAGACATTGGTAAATAAGAGGGCTTTCTGAAAACGGCAATGCTTTCTATAAACTTTTTTTTTTCAAAATTAAATGCACTGAATTCCGACCCCAAATATTAAAAACTGAAGAAACCTGGAACATAAGGAGGCAGTAAGAGGAGTGATCATTGATTCTGCATGACGTGTTCATGGGTTAATCTGGTTTCTGCTTTGGCTGCGCGCAGATGGCGCTGGGAAGGGAGGAGGGGTAAAAATGGGGACAGGCAGGCTATAGGGCTGGGGCGGATATTCACCCCCTCGATAAGCCCTTACTGCACCATGCAGCCAGTCTGTGCATCCCTATGGAGAGAGGACTGAGAATGAGGACTGCAAATATATACAGATATACCACTCCGTGTCTGAGTGCATGGGTAGACATTAGCCATGCCTTCCTACTTCATTACCTGTTACTGTCTCCAGAGAGTCACAGACAGAACAGAGTGTTTGAGACTCAGCAGGAGCTCCAGCAGCCTGTTGAACGTTTGCTCTGACTGCTTTCACACTGAAGCGGTGCGTTGTTTCAGATTAGTTGTGAGTAATGCCTCTTGTCGTCACGTGCCTCACATTTGGCTAATCTAAGGAAACCTGCACTGAACTCCTCTCCTGGTCTGTGAGACGGGGAGAGTGGACCATGAGCATGAACAGATCCACAAACACAGACTCGTACTTTGCCATTTGCCTTGTGTTTAAACAACATAGATTGGGACAAAAAGAGAAGAGACAGAGAGACAGAGAACGACAGACAGACAGAGTGACGGAGGGAGGATTAACTTCTCATCCAGTCTTTGCTGTTGCATAGATTGTAAGTAGCTTATTGCACAAAGCACCCAGCCTGTAACCAGTGCGTTTGCATGATTTGTTTTGGGAGTTTTTTGTTTTTTTATGTGGTGAACATCACTGACCTCATGCAGGCAACTAAGAGCTTTGGGCCCAAAATAGTCAAACTGCAGAATCTGGCAGGCTGCGAGCTTCTAATAATGCATCCAAAGCTATAAAAGGGCGACAGGTTTACTTCCACATTTAATCCTCAACGTTGAAAAAAGGGCGCTGGGTGCTTGTGTAAAAAGTCATGCCATTGTATGGAGAAAGCATTATTTTAAACTTAAATCAGGGCTGGAACAGGAGAATTTGATATTAAATATTTCGTTTTTTGAATTTGTAACAATGCAGTCCTATTTTGCACGCTAGCGTAATCCATTTCATTCAAGTTCAGCTCATTTGCATCTTCTATGCTTCTCTTTTTAAATCATGTTACTCAGTGTTTGTGTGTCTTTTTTATCTTGCCTTAGTTTTCATGTCTTGTATAAAGTACTTTCAATTGCTTTGGTGTTGAAAGGCACTTTACAATGCAATGACCTTATGTTTTGTATTTATAGTTCACAGAAATTCTCTCCGGTTACTTGAATTTGTGCGTCTAAGCTAAAGCTAGGTATAAAGGCTGAGATTTAAAAAGTGTTTTCTTGGTCTCAGTGCAAAATAGCGGCCGTCTGCTTTTTGTTATCAAGCACTACAAGCCTTGTGCAACTCTCTGAGTCTCTGAGCTCAATAAAAAGCACTAATTCGTATTTATTTTAAGAAATGTCGAACAATGAACCCTGATTTCTCTATGCAGCTCTCTGCAAAGTAAATTCATTCTCAGAATGCCAGTTCATTTCTGAGAAATTATGCCGCAGCATGTCATCGCACTCCACTTTAAATGTCTGTAATTGGAAGAGAGTGCCTGCAGATATGTGCTCTATGCAATTCATTTGGTTCAATTATTTTCAACATATACAATCCAAAGCAACAAAATTACAGAGCACAGATACAGCAGCTGCATCTGTGTTCTGCAAGCAAATATATAATTTATTGTGTTGTTTGATGCTTCTTTTAATCACTTATTAAAACCTGACTTTGTTCTCCAGCACATTCTTGCGCTGAATATCAACGGACACTCTAATAATTATGAAATTCTTTCATCAATTTTGGCATTTGATGTGCACAGAACAAAGTGTTTATGTTTGTGTGTGGAGTTGTGACGCTCTTACCTGGATACGACAAGGGGCAAAATTAACATTTTTAACATCCTCATCAGCAGTTCTCCAGGAAACTGGAAGTACTTCACCTCCTGCAGAAAGCAAGAAAAAACATTTTTTGTTCAAGCTAAATATGCTGTTAATGTTTCGCTCACTGTGCATGATTCTTATTGGTTAGATTTCTGCACTGTGCACATTATTGTAAAATTATGTTCCTGGAGCAGAACTTGATGCGAAATAGCTGCTAAGTGTTGTCCAGCAAGGGTTTACTGTATGCAAACAAGAGCAGAGGCCAATCTTAATTTCTTGTAATCTGCTTTCTTGCCGAGACTTAGCAATCAAAGACGCTCTCGTGTCTTTATGAAGCTAAAACTAGCAGCCCCTTAGCTTAGCACAAAGACAGAAGAAGACATGGGGAAGCAGCTAATGGTTAAAAAACACCTGTCAGCACCTCTAAAACTTTTACATCTAATTTATTTTATCTGCCATCTTAATGCTAAGATAATCTAGACAGTTTGCAACAGCTTGATCCAGAATTCGATCACACCTAATTGTGCTTTTTGGAACTTCTATAAAAGAAATGGTGAAAGGAGGCTGACAGCTCTGTGAGCTGTCATCAAAGTTTTGACAGGATGTAAGAAAAGAGAGAGGACACAGTAGGCTTTCAGTGTAATTGTGTTTTAGATTATTTTGCTCTCATGAAAAGCATGAATGTTCTTTCAGTTTGGCTTCCGGCTTCCCGCTGTAAATTCAAGTCTCAAAGTGATCCTTGAAAAAGTCTTAGAGAAAACTCTTTTCTTTCCACCTCCTTTAAAAATTACCTTGACATTTTCTTTTTCCACTTGGCAATATGTTTTATGTAGGTTTGTAGAAGATCAGAGCGGTTGAAAAGTCTTATTTTTTCCAATTCTAATCCCATGCTGATGGCCTTTTTAAAGTCACTTAAAATAACCTCCATTTTAGTGTGGACACAACAGAGCATGCAACACAACTATTTGGCTAGAAAGGCACTCCTATTGACCAGTGCAAAATGACGCCGACGTCCATCGACTTCCCTTGTCCCTCAATACCCACCAGATCCATCTTGCTGACCTACGAGATCTGGCAAATTCACGTATAATCACATGATAGAGCGAGTTGTAGCGGAGCATCAGTGAAAGTGTCCACCTTGAGCACAGATTATTTTATTTTGAAAATAAACTGGATGTTTAATTTTGTGTCTGTACACGACTTCCTGTCCCATACAATCTGCTCTGTGCTGAATTCATGCGCTGTGTGTCGACGCCCTTCAAAAACAGAAGCTCTGCTGATTTGTTTCGGCAGGCATCGGCACGTCGGTGGCGTTCCGCATGTGGTGGAAATTAAGAGGAAGTCAGGGTAGCTTGGTTGTACAGAGACAACTGGACGCAGCGTTGGTGGTGGACATTGATCATCTGCAGGTGCAGCGATTGCTTTGACTCCAACTCTACCTTGGTCCAGCTCATTCATATGAATGTAACTATAACTGTGGATTAGGACCTAATAATTTATAGAAGGACTATTCAAGTGGTCATACTGGGAGATTCATCCATCCATCCATTATCTACCGCTTATCCTCATAGGGTCAGGGGGGCTGGAGCCTATCCCAGCTGTCTTAGGGTGAAAGACAGGGTACACCCTGGACAAGTCTCCAGTTCATCACAGGACACATAGAGACAGACAACCACTCACACTCACATTCACACCTACGGTCAATTTAAATTAACCAGTTAACCTAATCCCCATGCATGTTTTTGGATGGTGGGAGGAAGCCGGAGTACCAGAGAGAACCCACACAGACATGAGGAGAACATGCAAACTCCACACAGAAAGGCCCTGGGCCGGGAATCAAACCCAGTACCTTCTGAGGTGGCAGGGCTAACCACTACACCACCATCCTGTACTGGGAGATTGACTGACAAAAAAAACAAACATCTTATTCTAAGTCTATGGATGAACATGCATTATTTGCATGATGTGACAAACACAGAAGTTTCAATTCCACCTTTTGGCCTCTACAAATATTTACGTCAAAGCCTGGCACTCTTCCTGGAGGCTCAGTTCATACAGAGGAGACAAATACAAACACCAGCGCAAGCAAATTTTCCACGTTTTGCTCGTATGAAACCTACTTTGACTTAGCCATTAACTCTTGGAGTGCCATTGTCGTATATTTACAACAAAGTGTTTTTTCGGCAACTGGCACAAGGGGGCGCTCTCACACAGCCTGTGAGTAAATTTGGGGTTTCTGGGAGATGTAGTCAGAGCATAAAGAGACGGTATACACCACAGAGATCAAAACAGGAAGTGGAGACGATCGAGATTAGAGAGCAAAACAGAATCTGGAGAAAAAATGGTGATTTTGGCGAAAGTGTCCTCTACTCTACCTCTGATAAAACAAAAATGGAACAAGATAAAAACAAACATTTTTTCATGTTAAAAAAAACTGCTGGCACTCAATGAGTTAATGAAGACAGTGCCATGCTGCATTATGCAGTTGTCTTTTCAATTTCCTTCCTTTCACATAATGTTCCATACATGAGTACAGAAGGTTTTTATATAGCGGATGAGGCGAATCGCTGAACAAAATTACGTCTGTGCATGTCTGAATACACTGAGCTCTTGAGCTGGACACAGTGTCATGTTTCATTTTGTGGTTCGTACTTTCACAGTTTGATTAAACGCTCTGAACAGAATTTTCCATATGAAAAGCTCCTTCGTGAAATAAAAAACTATAAGTATAGAATAGAATAGAATGCCTTTATTGTCACTATACACAAGACCAATGAGATTAAGATATACATATAAAAGATAAAGAGGCCAGAAAAAAATGTAATGTTAAAAAAGTTTTCCAAACAAATGTCAGCAAATCAAGCATGTTAATACTTAGTCATGGATGTTTTGTCCAAATGCAGTGACAAGTCTGGATTTGAAATCCTCTACACATCTGAAATGCAATGCAATGCAAATCTGTTCAAAAACATGTTGCATCATGCCAGTCAGTCATAAAGACAAAACAGCAGCAGAAAAATAAAACAAAGGTGAGCAGCTGGAACTTGAAAATGTAAGTGCAGCACATCTGTCCAGTGAGGTGATGGAGCAATAAAAGCTTTTTGATTCTGTTTGGGAGTGAAAGAGCTTTTAGGCCAAATGGCAGTGTATGGGTGTGAAGTAGGGGAAGGTACGTTTTTATGTTTTGTGTTGTATGTTAGTCTGTCAACAGTGTGTGTTCATGTGTGTGTTCATGTGTGAGTGCAGGAAGGACGAGCGAGTTTTCAGAGACAAAATATTCTTTAGGTCTTGACAAAAGACTCAAAATGGGTCAAAACGTTGGTATAAGGCAGTGTGTAGCAGAAGTGTGTGTTCATGTGTGAGTGCAGGAAGGACGAGCTGTCCTTCATCTGTAAACAGTGGAACAAACACTTCTGCTACACACTGCCTTATGCCAGCGTTTTTACCCATTTTGAGTCTTTTGCCAAGACCTAAAGAATATTTTGTCTCTGAAAACACTGAATAGCTCAAATGAAAGAAGAGACTCTCTATTTCATCATGAAAATAAAGTTTGTTTTTACCTTGTTCCATTCTTGTTTTATCAGAGGTAGAGTAGAGGATACTTTCACCAAAATCAACACTTTTTGTCCAGATTCTGTTTGTTTTGTTCTCTAATCTCGATCGTCTCCACTTCCTGTTTTGATCTCTGTGGTGTATACCGTCTCTTTATGCTCTGACTACATCTCCCAGAAGCCCCAATGTTACTCACAGGCTGTGTGAGAGCGCCCCCTTGTGCCAGTTGCCGAAAAAACACTTTGTTGTAAATATACGACAATGGCACTCCAAGAGTTAATGGCTAAGTCAAAGCAGGTTTCATACGAGCAAAACGTGGAAAATTTGCTCGCGATGGTGTTTGTTTGTGTTTGCAATCGTTGACCTGCTGCTGAAAAAACACTTTGACGTATTACTACATCAATGGCGTCGCCTTTTAAATGACGCTGAAATACGTCAATGGCAC
The DNA here is from genome assembly GCA_029721515.1 of Synanceia verrucosa. NCBI lineage: Eukaryota > Metazoa > Chordata > Actinopteri > Perciformes > Synanceiidae > Synanceia > Synanceia verrucosa. Next base: position 2,413,177 of record CM056554.1, read on the forward strand.
TCAGTGAGTGAATTAAACCTAACTTTACACAAGTCCATCAAGCCATTTTAAAGATCTCACATTGTGAAACATGAGATTTCCATGTCTTTGGGGATTAGATGCTGTAGAAATACTGTAAAAGAATCAAAGTCACAAAGAAAATACATTCAGAAATCTGAACGTTTCTGTCCATGTTTGATGTCACACATCTACCATAGACTGTTTCATACTTCTACAGGTAAACGTTCTAAACATGTTTTTGATTGCGGTGTAAGTGAAGGACTTCAGGTGGCAAGCCATAAACATAAACCCAAGTTGTTGCCTGGCAACATGTATGCTTTTGGAAAAGTATGAATATGAAGCTGAAAATGTGCAAAACATGGGAACTTTTATAAATCTCTCTCGAAATTTACCAGACATTTGAAACACAGATTGTGACCAATAAATGCTCGGTACACCTGTTCAATTGCTTGTTAGCACAAATAGCTAGATGGACAAGAAGCTGGACTAGAGCAGCAGAAGAGCACACCTGGAGCCACACCTGTCAGCTAAGAACAGGAAACTGAGACTACACTTCACACAGGATCACCAAAATAAGACAATAGAAGATGAGGAAACGCTATCTGGTCTGACCAGTCTCCATTTTAGCTGAACTTTAAGATGGTAGATGGTCAGAGTTTGGAGTAAACACCATGAAAGCATGGATCCATCCTGCCTTGTATCAACGGTTCAGGCTGCTGCTGGTGTAATATTGGAGGATATTTTCTTTAGTACCAACTGAGCATGGTTTAAACACTGCAGCCTACCTGAGTATTGTTGCTGACCATGTTCGTCCCTTTATGACCAAGTGGACCATCTTCTGATGTCTACTTCCTGCAGAATAATGCTCCATGACACAAAGCTCAGATCATCTCAAACTGGTTTGCGTGAAGTTCTCATGTCAGTATGGACCAAAATCTGTGAGGAATGTTTCCAACATATTGTTGAAAGTGTGCCACGAAGAATTTAGGCAGTTCTGAACCCAAAAGGGGGTCCAACCTTTTACTAGCAAGGTGGCAGTGGGTGTATCTACATCTATATGAAAAACGACGAATGTCTTGATTGTTTGAGCGTTGAAAGAGAGGGCAATATGACTCATAGATGCAGTAGCATCCACCCCCACCTCTGTGATGCTCCCCAGAGTATTGTATCATATTTCATTTGAATGCATGACTGTCCTCACCTTCATTGTTACCTCCACTCAGCCAGCTGCCGCACAGTCCAATCTAATCTAGCCTTTTCATTCTACACCATTTCTCTCTGTATGGAGGGCTTCCCCATACAGTTCAGGTCAGGGTTGTTTAGAAGCTCTCCAAATGCTGCTGCATTTTATTTTCCCCTGCAGAGAGATCCTCCTGGAGCCCTGACACTGTCAGGCTTACTGCTCATAGATAACTGTGTTTGTGATAGAGACAGGAGTGAATACATTCTCCCAGAACTAACAACGTTAAAATCAGCCTCAGCTGCACTTCATATTCAGTGCTAAATAACTCTTTGAGTGCAAGCCCTTTTTTAAACAGTAAACAAATTCCTAGTATGTGAAAACATGCCTCTGCCTCTGATTCTGATTATAATACATCATTAAAACTACGAATGCCAAGATTATATCAGTTAAATTACTGTTTTTCCTTACAATTTGGATTGTGTCACGCAAATATCTGGATATGTAAAGTAAAAAGTAAAAGCATGACAATTAGTTTACAAACAAAAAAGATTTGTATTAGCTGATAGGGCTCATTATATCTGTGGCAATAAAATGTCTGTAAAAGTCATGTTTGCTCTCTTTTTTTAGCCCTCTGCAGTTGTTAAAGACTAAAATCTTCTGTTTTCGTATGTATGGGTTTGCTCGGATGCACGCTGAAAGGAAACGTGTGCTCCATGTGAAACACTCATCAGAGTGGTACTTTGGCACTCATGGATCAAAGGCACACGGCTGAATTTCCCCTGCGTCTTAACACTCATTCAATTTTCATTGTCATTCCTTTGACATCACATAGCATGCTAAACATGAATGGAAATATTTTTACATACACCCACCACAGTACAGCGGGTTTCACCATCCAATTCGAAAACCGTTTCCTTTCCTTTCGCATCCTCAGAATAGTGTTCAGATTTAATTTTCCGCATGTTTTCCCAGACTTTGTGACAATCTCCTCGTGTGTTTCCAACCTTAAATTCAGTCATTACCAAAGTGCGTGGAGAAATAATCGTCTGTCGCCTGCAGAAATGTAATTTCTCTTCTCATCTGCAGACTTTTTTTCATTCTCTAAACACCAACTATTTAAATTCCCATTCAGTCATGTGTGAATTATATAAGTGGACACTGATGGTATGTTGCTGACTTCATGTCTCTGTGAGTGAATGACAACTTATCTCCCTGCTGCCAATCCATTTCCATGGATGCACTGACAGGCTGATACTGTATCAACTGTTCTCTCACTCTTTTACATGACAATGCACCTGCTGCAGCACACCAAATTGGCTTTTGGATGAGCTATTTTAATGCCATTATAGGAGCTACCACTCACGTCTTCTTAAAAAGAGCTTCCCCATCTGTCCGAAGCAATAGCTACCTTTGATTTGCTCCTGTCTTTAGTCCTGTGCGTCCAGCTGATTTAGATTCAAAATTCAAGATTAATGGGGATAAAAACAAACCATTTTGTCAGAATTGGTGAAGCTGGTTTACAAAAATATGATTTGATGTGCGTGGTCGAACATTGGTATTGTGTGTTCATCCCATTGTTAAGGTTAAGGTGAAGGCCTCCAGAGATTGAATGTGACTCAATACACAGTGGCCTCAGAAAGATAGCAGTTCATGTTTGTGTGTGTGGTTGTGAAATCGTTGGTGTGTAGCACATGGACTGGAGGTAAGGAGGCAGATGCAGGGAGCAGGGAGTCGGGTAATCTCTTGTATTAGGGGTTGTAGAGGCTGAATCCATCACAGCATTTAGGAAGGAGATGGGGTCAAACACGTACTCTTTAGGGGGGGTCTAAAGGAGGTGGGTGGTGGGAGTTTTTTTTTTTTGTGGGCACCACAATCACCAACTGACCTGCTCGGAGAGCTGCTTGCCTCTGAGGAAGAAGCCCAGCAGGCAGCCGATGACCACGGCCAGCACAGACAGGATGAGCAGTCCGTTCTGCTTGCAGACATTCTTCACCCGCCCCCAAACTTCATCCAGAGCCACCGCCATCCTCCTCCACCCCGTCCTGGTCCTGACTGCAACTTCTCAACCCCCCCCCTGCAGAGAGAAAACAGCCAGAGGAAGCCCCCCCCTCCTCTGTCAACCACTTATTCAGCCATACAGAACCAGCACTGAGGCAACAGCCACCGACGCTCCACAGGAAATGGATGCAGCAGACAGATGGATGCCTGCCGATGAAGAGATAGAAGGGCACCGATGATGCGGAAAAAGTTTCAGAGATGGGTGGTGAAAAGTAAAATTGAAGAGGTAGTCGTCCAAAAGCAAAAGCACCTCAGGAGTTTGTATGTTCCCCCTCCAAACTGCTTCCTTGGTTATTCCACATGAGACCAAGAGCATCACACGATCTCTATCTCCGTCTATCTGTGTCCGTCTCCCTCTGTCAGTTGTCAGTCACCTCCCCCTCTGTCTCCCTAACCCCCCCAAAGCATTCCTCCTGTGGCCAACAGGGGGCTCTGTGACAGCTGGTGGCATTGTCATCAGCGCTAATACTACGATCCTATTAGGCCGCGCTGCACGACTCAGATCTCAGGCTGGATTAGAGAGCTCTCTGAACAATTGGACAGCGGACTGTTCCTGACCATAAAAAAGAGAAAAAAAAAAAGAAAAAGCACAAGGTGTTTACATGCTTCACATGATTGGACGTAACTACACACAGAGATAAACACAGAAAGACACACTCAGTCCTGAATTGGTTGCCCATTATTCATAATAATACCAGCTATAAACAACATGCAGGAGATAGCTATTTTCTTCTATTTTGTCCAGAGGCCGGCCACCTGGACCAGAGATCGAACTGACTCATCCTCATCCATCATTCATACGATCCACCTCTGGGTAAGATGTGACGTGTCATTTCTGAATTTCAAAATGACCATCCCTCACGTTCTACTCATTTTCAGAAAAAAAAATGGTGTGTAAAGATAAATTTAAATAGCCTGGAATAAAATTCAACTTCATTTTTAACGCCTGACTATTGTTTTTACAATATACACACACATTAGCCTCAAGCGGCTCATTTAACAGCGACACATCCACTTAACAAGACCCCCGAGGTTGAAGCTGTTATATGAGAAAAATCATTCAGAGCATGTTCTGCAGGTTGCTAATTGATGAAGATCACTCGACCATATTATGACTCTCCTACACATTTTACCTTATTAATTTAATTATGTGACACTGGTACAAGGTGTGACCTGCTCACGAGGAGCCATAAACAACTGTCAGACTTTTTTATTTCTATTTTTAATCTCTCATAGTTTATCATAAACTATCTATCTATCTAGAGTCAAATCATCAGTGTATGTATCAGCATGCGTGTAGTGTCTGTTCTGTTTAGGTTTTGGTGATCAAAAGTCACTGTGGCCTCATTAAACAAATTTTACTTTAATATGCTAACTATAACAATTTCTCACAAATGTCTGTCTGGATAATGTGATGAAGTGACATTTTGGACAAACACGGATGTAAACTGCAACTTGACCCGATGGCAGAAGCATGCGATCATGAGACGGGAAGGACTTTAATTCAGTCTATTGAAGGGCTGGATAAATTATGATTGATATGTTTTTAATCCCATAAATGAACAGAGGTCATTAGACCATACTGTGTTTAAATTAATCAGAAGCAGATCCTTGGTCGTTAACAGTCATTTTACATCAAGTAATTTTCTCCTCTGAGTACCATTGAACACACACTGGAAGAAATACACATGACAAGATTCTGTAGCACAATACCATTAGGGAAAAAAAAGGTCTCTGAATTAATGACATTTCTGTTTGTGTGACCGGTTGGCATTACATGTCCTTCAAAAGAAATTCATTTGCTTTTTGGAAATGAGTTTCATAGAAACATAACATAAAGGAAGCAGGGACATTAAGTCCTTCTGTTTTTTCTTTACCTTCTCAAAAATCAGGATCAAATTTAGGGGAAAATGCAGAAAGCTGTCAATTACAGCCTCGACAAAGGAAGCAAAGACAGAGGCTGTCTTGGACGTAACTAACCAACATGGACACAGCAGGGAACTGGACAGGAAAGAACCTGGAATAAGGAAGCATGAAATGGAAAAAGATATGAAAGATGAGCGAGAGGACAAGTGGAAGTAGAGCAAAAATGATCTCAGAAAGATCCACCCTGCACCCCCTCAGACCTCCATCATGCTGATTACATCAAAGTCCTGCACAATGCAAACAGCTTATTTCATTTCCATTAACAATGCCCCACGAGTGACACATGGGCAAAACCAGAGGCGCTCCTCTTGTGTTACCATAACAAGCTTTCATATGATGGGTGATATTACTCTAATTGTAATCCCAGATGCCGCATCTGCTGTGAGGCTGCCCTGTAATCCCTGACCGGGCTCCAGGATGTGCTGTCGTCTGCGGCTAAAGATGTGGACTCGGACGCTGCACAGTGAATCTGCTGTGGACAATCTCATTTATGAAAATCTACAGGCGACTTTTGTTGCTGATGAGAAACAGCTAGAGGTCGCTCAGCGACTCTGCGCTCAGCTCTGCAGCATTGTTTGTGATAATCACAGGGATGCTGTGATCAAATACTCACAAAGGACAGCCGCATGTGTGCTGATGGATGGGTCTTAATGACTTTTCAATGGACGGTTGTTTCAGGAATTCCCACTATGAATGAATGACCTCTAGCACAGTATCAGTGCTGGGCAGTAACGCGTTACTAGTAACGCCTTTATTTTTGAAAGTAACTAATACTCATTACTTTTAAAATAAATAAACGCAATTACTGTTACAAAATGGTGCGTTTGTCCATGATAAATGATTTCCTGATTGATGAATTCAGATTGCTTTCATTCATGCTATCAGATGTCTCTACGGACGGAGGGGACATATCCCCTTCAGATTCATAGAGACACTGATCCGTCCCCCCACTATCCCAGCGTAAGGAGACAAACATCACCACTAAAACAGAGAATTTATGTCACTGCAGCAGCACTGGGAGCCTGAAGTTTGAGTGATTCATCTCATGGTGCGTTCAGGTTGACACGAATGACAGAATTCTCAACTTCAATTCAGAATTTAAATCAGAACCCCCGAGGAGTCAAATCTCCAACTCGGAAAGTCAGATTAATCATCCAGACATAGAATTCATGCTATCTGCTCCTGACGTAAACAGTAGCTCCATGTTTTGATGTTCGTCTGTAAGGCTGGAAGAGCTGGAAGCACTAAACTTTGAGGTTAAGATGATCTGAGCTCCAAGTTCTGACTTCCGGTGAACACACCAGAAGACAAACTCTCACTCCCCAGGGTCATAAAGAGGAAAAGTTACTTTTAAGAGTAATGTGTTACTTTTTGATGTTAGTAATCAACAAAGTAATTGAGTTACCTTTTGAATGAATTAACTGTAACTGTAACTATTTACTATTTTTAAGTAACTAGCACTAGCAGTAGGGATGGTGACATTCACAGACTCATATCGATGGTCCAATACAAATGTTTGCGACTGCATCTGTAAATTGGGGATGCACTGGATGTAATTTACTGGTTATTTGCGGTGCATTGCTTCTAGCCTGTCTGCATCTGTAAGATGGAATTATATCATGTTCTGTTCCCTGCTTTATGGTGTTCCCGAGGCAACCTTAATCATGGAACCTGAATCGCTTCCTTGTGTATGAATGGGCCCCGGAAGTACACAAGAAATTTGGCAAACATGAATGATGTTAGTTAAGTCAGCTGACTGAAACTTTGTTCGGTTTAAGCACATCGGTCTGGCAGACACTTGCACGTAGTGTTTCCCCTAGCACTGTACAAGGAGACCTGCCGCCAGGCCCAAAAAAAAAATCAATATGCCAAAATTAAGCCACCTATCAATTCATTTATAAATCAACAATCATTTATGTCAGGAGCGTCTCCGTGCAGCGCAGCGCCGCAGAGTCAACCTGCTTCGTTTCCACATAACGATGCGAGTACCGCTGCTGAGAATATTAAATGTTGTTTCACAGTGACCCACATGACCAAGGAGTAAACATTACCTACAGCTCTGAGAGGACACTCTGTGTTTGTCAGCATAAGCAGCCCGTTAAAAGAGGACCATCCCAGAGGGTTTTCACTGAGATCCCTTCTGCAATGTACAGAAAAGATGTGCTTGATGCTCATCTGGGTTCAGACCACCACTCTGATTTCATTCAAGTGATATCATTCAGCAACATAGGCCTACAGCGATTTTTAATGTAAATGATTGTTATTGCTTTCGCAGGTCACACTGTCCAAACAGCCTTTGAGCCAGTGTTGAGAGCTGAACATGAGGCTGTGATGGGTGGTTTTACATCTTGATCTTGAATACACTCTGATTGAACAAAAATTTGAATTCAAATATAATAATTGCAGAATTGCAGACTGCTTGCTGTGCAAAATGATTTAATCCATCTGCACCAATACACCATCCCATGCGTCTCATCTGTTTAGGGTCTTTTCGGTGGCTACCCTCGGGCCTGAAAAAAATTCTAGGGGAAACACTGTGCATGTGTTGCATAATGGTCATATCAGAGGTAGAGACCACTTTCACCAAAATCACCACTTTTGTATACCATCTTTTTATGCTCTGACTACATCTCCCAGAAGCCTCAAAATTTCTCACAGGCTGCAGGAGACCGTGATCAGAGACCCACTGCTGAAAAATCACTTTGACGTCGAAATACGTCAATGGCACTCAAAGAGTTAAAATTAATTAAATTTGAATGCTGTCTGTACACACACATTTTCAATCAGTTAATTTCCACCCCATGAAATACCAATGCAGCTGTTAATTGAAAATTTAATTTGGAATCAGTCTTTTTCTTTTTTTGTGGGGTGCACAGCAAGCAAGGCAGAAATAAATCACCAGAGTGAGAGGAGTGCTGGGATGTGTGATGTGGCGGCATGGAGGATGTTTACCAGCGTGTCTCTGGGAGGACTGGGATTGATGGGTTGGATAGCTGGTCAAGTGTCACTTGTCTGTCATGAATGCAGAAGTGGTGAGAAACTGAGCACATTTCTGTATGTGTGTTAGCCATGTTTCTGAACAAGCCGGTTCGCGTCCTGACCCCAGCCCCCCCACCGCTGTCAAATAATCCCCTTTCTTCTGCCAATTTTTCCCCGTGTCTGGATTGGACTGGCAGAGATAATCTGGGATTAGAGCGAGCAGTCAGGCCTGGTGCGCTCGTCATTCATTTCCACGGGGCAGACATGTTCAACATCCACAAGTCATCTGCTGCAGGCCTCGACATATTCCATCACGTATCATCTCAGGGCAAAATCAGAGCAGATTTGGGCGCTTTTCATGCTCGACTGAGAGCAAAAGGGTGTGTGGTCGCCGCCTGTTGGGCTGCAGTGATGCAGCTGATTTCATCACCAGCAGCCGCAACGAACGTAGTCCTGACAGGCAATGATTTGATCCCAAATTTTCCCTTCTGTTATGTCTCTCTGGCATTTTACCAGAGTATGTGTTTCTGTGGAAAAAATGAATTTTCATTCACTTAACTCTTCGAGTGCCAAAGACGTATATGTCTTTAACTCCCTGAGTGACAGTCCATTTTATAAAACACAAAGTGTCTTGTTCCAGTGTTTTTGTCCATTTTGACTCATATTTCTAGACCCACAGAATATTTTGTACTCTCTCTGACAACACTGAATAGCTCGAAAGAAGAAACAAGGATGAAACAAGGTAAAAACAAACATTTTTTTTCATGATGAAATAGAATCTCTACTTTCATTTGAACTAGTCAGTGTTTTCAGAATCATAATACAAATTATTCTGCGCATCATGAAAGATGATTCAAAATGGCCAAAACGCTGGCATAAGGCACTTCCTGTTTTAAAAAGGGGCTGGCACTCAATGAGCTAATTTCAACAGGTTGTCTCTTTAAATCTCAGGGAATTTGATCATTACAGATATTTCAAATGTTTCACTTTTATTCCTTCTTTGTATGTGCTTAACACATTCATGAGATGCAGGCTAGTGCTGCTGGGCTGGGGGAGTCCCTCCAGCATGTCTTCAACCTGAGTCTGAGACTGGGGAGGGATCCTCCACTGTGGAAACCATCCTGCCTCATCCCAGTTCCCATGACTACTGACCTGCTCCATCACCTCAGACCCCAGGTTCACCATGTGCTAGATCCAATATAGTTCAATATCAGGAGGAGGTGTGGGTGGATGACGCCATCCTCTATCTGCTACACATGTATGCATCTAGAGCCTCCAGCATCCTTTCAGAGCTATTATGCAGACTCACTGAGTTCCCTGAAAAACAAACAAAAAATATATATTTAGCATTTATTGTATCATTTTGATTAAAGAGCTTGCACAAAGAAAGATAATCAGTAATACTCTTAATTTGGGCAGCGGTCGCAAACACCTGACACCTGGCTGCAGTTTGATAAATTAGCACTGTTTATTTGTGTATACAATAATTACAGTCCTAAAGTGTGGTGTGTTTTTTCTGGGCGGATGTCCTCCCACTGATGTATAGAGTGAGATCAATGCTCATCAATAAGTCACTTTAGTGGTCCACTCCCTCTACAAGATGATTAAACTGTGTTGTCACATCTTCCAACAGGATGCTCATCTATCTATCTATCTATCTATCTATCTACATTACATTGCCAAAAGTATTCACTCACCCATCCAAATAATCAGAATCAGGTGTTCCAATCACTTCCATGGCCACAGGTGTATAAAATCAAGCACCTAGGCATGCAGACTGCTTTTACAAACATTTGTGAAAGAATGGGTCGCTCTCAGGAGCTCAGTTCTCTGGAGTGACGAATCACGCTTCTCCATCTGGCAATCTGATGGACGAGTCTGGGTTTGGCGGTTGCCAGGTGAACGATACTTGTCGGACTGCATTGTGCCAAGTGTAAAGTTTGGTGGAGGGGGGATTATGGTGTGGGGTTGTTTTTCAGGAGCTGGGCTTGGCCCCTTAGTTCCAGTGAAAGGAACTCTGAATGCTTCAGCATACCAAGACATTTTGGACAATTCCATGCTCCCAACTTTGTGGGAACAGTTTGGAGCTGGCCCCTTCCTCTTCCAACATGACTGTGCACCACTGCACAAAGCAAGGTCCATAAAGACATGGATGACAGAGTCTGGTGTGGATGAACTTGACTGGCCTGCACAGAGTCCTGACCTCAACCCGATAGAACACCTTTGGGATGAATTAGAGCAGAGACTGAGAGCCAGGCCTTCTCATCCAACATCAGTGTGTGACCTCACAAATACACTTCTGGAAGAATGGTCAAAAGTTCCCATAAACACACTCCTAAACCTTGTGGACAGCCTTCCCAGAAGAGTTGAAGCTGTTATAGCTGCAAAGGGTGGACCGACGTCATATTGAACCCTATGGATTAGGAATGGGATGTCACTTAAATTCATATTCGAGTCAAGACAGGTGAGTGAATATGTGAATATATATATATATATATATATATATATATATATATATATATATATATATATATATATATATGTGTGTGTGTATATATGTACATATATATATGTGTGTATATATGTACATATATATATGTGTGTATATATGTACATATATACACACATATATATATATATATATATATATATATATGTGTGTATATATGTACATATATACACACATATATATATGTGTGTATATATGTGTGTATATATATGTACACACATATATATATATATACACACATATATATATATATATGTATAATCTGCCTTTGCTTGCTCAGGAATGACGCACAAATATAACAGCATGAGGATGCGATTTGACTCATCCTGCTGAGGTCTGAATGCAGCACTGACATTATCACACATACTCTCTGGAATTGAACTATTTCTCTCCATTTGAGACTCTCGTGGAAGAAAAAGCCCTGGTAATAGTTCATTTCGACTCCGTAGTAAATGAAGTCGCCATTAGAGCTACTTCAGTATGAAATGGTCAACGTGAGTCATGCTGAGACCAGACAATGAGGAATTAGTCTTTTACTGACACATGGTCAAGGCTCCTTTTCAAGCCGTCTGACCTGGAATAAGCAAAGGCATAGACAGACTAAGTGATTCTAGAAAGAATGGCAAAAAAAACACCATTACACACAGTCATTTTACCAACTGTGTAATGTATAAGTATTGATCTGCAGGTATATTCAGTACTTTAGACATTTGTTTTCTACTGAGTCTACTTGTTCACTGATGTCACTGCTTCTTATTTTTATTATTTAGGCCTCATGTTGTTGCACATGCAGTGTAATATTACAACTTTAATATTTATATTTGTGTCGTCTGACAACCATAGATGGTTGTGTGATTGCTGAGTTTGAGAATAAAAGAAATATTCTGTTTCCATCAAATGTACCTAATTGCCTTGAAGATGGATTTTTATTCCCATGATGGATATGGCGGTACTCTAAAATGAATCCAGTTGTACTCACAGCATGCACGCTTTCACCAGAAACTGGTAATTACAGCAACTCTAATGACAGCACTGCATCATTATGTGAGCTTCATTGTATTGAAAGGTCTATAAGAGGTCATCTCATGTCAGGAGCTGCACATGTAAACAGTGGTTTCCTGCTAACATTCAAACTGTAGAACAACTCAGAAGTTGTCAGCTCTCACATAATGCCTGAAACAAAAGAATTACTGTATGTGAAGCCTCAAAGGCAGCCATCTTATAAACAAGACAAGAAAAAGACAATGATAGATACGAATGGAAAAAAAAAAATAATATAAAACTACGAGAATAAGGTGAGATCAAGTCGGTCCAGTGCACTACGGCTGTCAGCTGGATGAATGGAAAGTGTCCAGATTTATCCAGGAATGTGCAGCTCTGTCATTGTGCTACTCAAGGATGAATTTTGCTGCAGATCCTCAAGGACTTTGAAAACCACTGAAAACCTGCATGGGTGCCCTCAGCTGTTTGCTGCACACAGTTCACATTCATATTATTTGTAGAAATAGGTTAACCAAAATCTAAATAATAAGAAATTTACAGTGTTATAGTCGCAAGTGGATACAGCAACAACATCATAAGGGACTATATCAAAATTAAGAAGTAGTGACATCAAAAAAGACTAAGTAGTAGTTCAAAATAATATATAAAAATAAATATACATAATAATATATTACATTGTATAATAAATAATAATATATATATAACTAATATTTTAAAAAAAAATCTACTTAGTCTTTTGTTTTCTCATTTTTTATATCGTCCTTTATACATATATAGTCAATAATTACTAGCAGGTCAATTTATATGTAGTCTTATTATGTAATTATTAAAAAGTGCCTGTTGTTCTGTTTCTAAAGTGACTAATCAGACAAAATAAGCTTCTAATGTCCAAAAAGCAGATAAAGCAGATTAAATGAGTGGAGTAAAACCATGTGTCTGAGAGAGAGAGAGAGAGAGAGAGAGCTTCAGTTCCTCCTCCTCCTCCTCCTCCTTCACTCCTTCACACTGAGGCAGCACGGAGCCTTTTTTCCATTTTGATCTGCACACTGAGGAGTGTTTCTTCTGTTTGTTTGTTTGTTTGTTTGTTGTTTTTCCAGTCCTGCAGGATGAGCTCTGAATGCAGCAGCTACTCCAGCTCTGAAGGAGTGCTGCTGGATGGATTCTCATGTCCCAGACCTGGAAACGCCGCTGCTGCTGTTTACTGCTGCGGCTTCAATGATGTCAAATACTGCTGCGATGATCCCAACAGCTTCTTCCCCTACGAGTATGGATACATGTGGTGGCTGAGGTGAGGCCAGTTCTCTCAACTTTTCTCTCTCTGTCACCATTTTTGTCATCATAATGACAATGATGATGCTCTCTAGTTAGACAAATCTGTCTTTTCGTTGATTGTTGATTCATTATTTCCTGTTTTTGTTTTAATGTGATCTACTGCAGTTTTACTTTAATGTAAAACCTGATATCTCAGATTATTTACTGAATTATTCATTTTTTCATTATGGTCCTCATCAACCTGCCCACTTTTTTCTCCCTCTCCTTATCTCCTCTCTTTTATTTTTCTCTCCTCTTCTTCTCTTTTCTTTTCTCATCTCATCTTTCATATTTCCCTCTCCTGTTATCGTCTCCTCTCTCCTTCACTCTTCCTTTTCCCTTCTCTCCTCTATTCTTTTCCTTTTCTTTCTCACCCTGTCTCCTTCTCTCCTCCCCTTCCTCCCCTCTCCTCCTCTCCACTTTCCTCTCTCTTCTCTCTTCTCCTCTTCTCCTCCTCTCCCCCTCTCACCTTCTCTCTCTTCCTCTCCTCTTTCTCCTCTATGATTTCTTCCTCTCCTCCTCCCCTCTCCTCATCTCCTTTCTCTTCTCCTCTATGTTGTCCTCCTCCTTCTCCTCCTCTCTACTCTTCTCTTCTCTTCCTTCCCTCTCCTCTTTTCTTTCTCCTCTCCTCCACCCCCCTCATCCTCTCTCTTCTCCTCCTCTCCTCTCCTCTCCTCTCCTCCCAGTATCGGCGCTCTGGTTGGTCTATCCATTGCAGCAGTGGTCCTCCTTGCCTTCCTCATCACTCTATGTGTCCTCTGCTACCTTTTTATCGCCACCAAACCCAATCGTCTTGACAACGGCCTACCTCTCCAAGTACCAGGTTGGTGTAGGGTTAGTGTAAACATATGTGTGTCTCTATATTTATTCACACAGGCTCTGTCTGAACACATTCTTCTTCAACTTTTTTCAGTGATGGATAAACAGAGCATATGTTTTGTGAGCTTGAGCTCTGAGCCTTTGCTTCTGTGTTTTCAGCAGATGATCCCAGCGAGGGGGCCAGTCACATGAGAGCGACCAGAGTCTCAGGTCCGCAGGGATTCAGAAAACACTTCATGAGCAGGAAGCTGGACTGTGATAACCAGCCGCCGGCCCCAGAGCTCCTGTTCCAGAAATGCTTCACAGCGACCGTCACTGGCATGAAAGCAGAAAATCCTTCATAGGCCAGCAGTCAGATCGAGAGTGTCTGTGAATGTGGTGGCCGATTGCAATTGTTCGACTTGAGTAAATGTTAAGTAACACAAACACAAAACAAAAAGATCCGTCCTCAGCCCACCTGAATGAGCACAATGAAGCCTTGACTGAATTTCATGGCTGCGTTTCTGCATCGTGCAGCAGGCATCAAGAGCACATGGTGGAGGAGGAGGAGTGTACTTATAAATGACTGGCGATGTAGGCCGAGTGGATGCACGGTCTCATACGAGTCTGTCAAGATGCCGAACTACGTGGCTGATAGCTGGACAGCCAGGCCGTAAAGGTCAGGGTGAACTTCGGTGACGTCTGGTGCTGTGGATTTGTGGCCACATCTGCATTTTACTCAGGGACTGAAGGATTTGTTGGGACAATCTACAGAAAACTGACTTAGTTATTTGTTCAAATGCTTAAAATGCTTGGCGACAGACCTGTGAAGAGACTCCAGCGCTTCACTACAGAAGCGAAAAAAGTGGCAAAGGTGGTGCCTTGATGATGCGCTAAAGATTGATTTATGTTTGATGCATCAGCAACAGTTTTTGCCGTTCTTTGGTCCAAGTTTGGACAGTTTAGAGCTACGGCATTAACAAACATTGCAACAGGAAATCCAAAAGGGGCACACATGGACTTGGTACATGGTACAAGGTTGGAAACTTTGTACCTGCATGACTGTGATTGGATGTTACTAGTCAGCTGATTGCCACACAGGTGTGAATTAGTCGGTGATTGTGAAGCATGAATCAAGCAGCTTTGTTGCTTAGATCAACCAAATATTAGTCCTCATTCAGACCGTCTGGTTATGAAAGACAATATAATTGACACTGTGATCATTTCTGAGCTGTGAAATCTTCAGTATTACGTGCAGTGTTTGGGCATTTGATAAGACTTGAAATGTCTCAAATGAGACCACACGTCCTTGATTTTATTTTATCAGAGCCGGATCTAGGCATAAGCGAACCAAGCATGTGCTTCGGGCCAAGAGCACTGAAAAAGGGGCGAATAAGCAGAAGGATTCTAGATAAATATTCAGAGAGGCTCCTAATATAATCACACTAACAAATTAATATGACACTGTAATGAACTTACAGTGAATCATTTACAGTGTATTGGCAACACTAAGTTTATTTGTATTGGGAAAAACTTCTCAACATCCCCCCTCTATTAACTGTTTGAGTGCAGTTGATGTATATATACGTCAAAGGGGTTTTTCAGGGGCTGACATTAGAGGGCGCTCTCCCACAGCCTGTAGGTAATTTTGGGGCTTCTGGGAGATGTAGTCAGAGCATAAAGAGACTGTATACACCACAGAGATCAAAGCAGGAAGTGGAGATGATCGAGATTAGAGAGCAAAACAAACAGAATCTGGACAAAAAGTGGTGATTTTGGTGAAAGTGTCCTCTACTCTACCTCTGATAAAACAAGAATGGAACAAGGTAAAAACAAACATTTTTTTCATGATGAAATAGAGAGTCTCTTCTTTCATTTGAGCTATTCAGTGTTTTCAGAGTCATAGTACAACATATTCTGTGGGTCTAGAAATATGACTCAAAATGGACAAAACACAAGGCACTTTTGTTGTTTAACGGGGCTGGCACTCAAAAAGTTAATGTTAAATGGTTCAGTCCAGCTGCTCCATCAGACAGCCTGCAGAGAGCTAACTTTTCACAGACAGAGTGGAGGAGGAGACGACAGAATGCCTCAAAAGTCAGGGATTAAAAAGAAAAGTAAGAAAGTTCAGACAGGAGAAGGAAGTGAAGGGTCGACATTTGTCACCAGTTCTTTCGTAGGAATAATTTCTGCACCAGGAAAGAAGAAGAATCCTTTTTTGTTGTTAAAACTTGAGAACATCATCTCTATGTAGCGTACTGTACTAGTTGTGCATATGAAGATGGACGTTTTTCAGGACAATCACAAAGTTCTCTGACCACTGTGCCACAGAGCCAAGGCCATTGTTCAGTCTGTTCTTCAGTGATTCACACACTAACCTACAGAAACGATACTTGGCAAGGTCACACAGAGATATGTTTGACTACACGCTTGGAAAACATGAGGAAAAAGTATGCTGCATTACATTTATAAATGTAGCCTAACGTCTAATGTCCACACAGCTCATGACAGAAAAGTGACAGTATGTCTCTCTGCTTAACCAGCATTAAAAACCATTAAATGTGTCTTTTGTCTGAAGTGCTTTAAAGTATATAAACTGTATCTTACTGTATATAAAAAGGCACAAAGACCCGCTCACACACCAACCCAGTCATTAGGAACAATTGTTGGCATTGTGTGTTTCTGCAAACCACAGGGTACATTGAACATCAGCGTTTCATGAGTTTCATGTTGCTGTTCTGAAACCTTTCAAGTGCCCTTGTTTTTGAAAGTCAAAATGGTAGCTGGAGTATTTCTAAATCCATGCAAAATGTCACGTCTTGTACTTGTGAGTAAATTTCGCTGGTGTAATTGTCACACTGGAACTGACTTCTCTTTTGAATGTCAACACGTTCTTTATGCTTTTCAGCACTCCTCCTTGTTTTCTCTGTTTAAACGCACCGGAAGTTCAGAAATCTGTATGCGTTATGCAATTTTACAAAACATCAATTGCCGGCATGTTCGTCATGTTTTCTGTGGCATTCAGTTCACTGCTGTACTCTTGCATAATGTCGATAAATTAAATGTCAGCACCAAGGTGTGCGCTGTATTTGACTGTACCAAGAGGAAGACATATGACGTCCATCTGTTTGAGGAATTTATGTTGTGCTTTATTGAAAGAGCATCAATAAATTCAGCTTCAAAAGAAACAGCCTGATCATTATGCAGTGATGCTGCCAGGCTGTCAGGTGGTGGAAATGCAACACACGAGTCACAGCTGATGTTATTTACAACAGGAGGTGAGACAGGATAAGAGATTGTGTTTTTTATTGGTTTTTCTTCTCCACTGCCAAGCTGCTGGTTGTCATCCAGATGATAAACATCAAACTTCCCTCTTCCTCTTCGCTTCAAAGCGGAAAAAATGAGGCTTAAAGTGACATTTTGCTTCTTGATTTTTCACTGAAAAAAATCACTCACTTCTTTTCTGATGAAGGCTTTAAATCAAACTAATGCCTCCTACCTTACTGACCAGTCCTTATCCCCTGCAGGAGAATAAGAACTGAAGATATTTTGCTCCACTTCAGGTCTGTTAACTCATTGAGTGCCAGCCATTTTTTTTTAAATCAAAAGTATATTGTTCCAGTGTTTTTGTCCATTTTGAGTCATATTTCGAGACCCACAGAATATTTAGTACTATGTCTCTGAAAACACTGAATAGCTCAAATGAAAGAAGAGACTCTCTATTTCATCATGAAAAAAAATGTTTGTTTTTACCTTGTTCCATTCTTGTTTTATCAGAGGTAGAGTAGAGGACACTTTCACCAAAATCACCACTTTTTGTCCAGATTCTGTTTGTTTTACTCTCTAATCTCAATCGTCTCCACTTCCTGTTTTGATCTCTGTGGTGTATACCGTCTCTTTATGCTCTGACTACATCTCCCAGAAGCCCCTGCTGCAGAAAAAACACTTTGATGTATTATTACGTTGATGGCACTGAAGTGTTGGATTTTAAATGACGTCAAAATGTGTCAATGGCACTCAAAGAGTCAATGACGGTTGAATTATAATCAGTTGGGGTTTCTTCCTCTTACTAATCTACACACTGAGTGAGAGCTGTACTCCAGTAACAGATGCACTTACAAAACCACCATTAGCATCTAATATGCTTCAAGTATGAGTGGAGGTGTATTAATACACTACTGTAGTGATGACATAACTAACTATTAATTAACGGCAAAATGTGCACCTGAATGAAAATGCCTGTCATGATGGTTTCTGGTTTGTTTCTGGTTTAAATGTCCATTATGACACAGATGTGACCTTCAAAGGCATCGAGGAGTCAACATGATTCATCATAACAACCCAACACAGCACAGATATATTGATTTACCTGATGAAATGAGCCTTTTCATTCTTGACACCACGTGCATTTTGTTGCACGTCTGTCAAACAAAACCCCAAAGGATCTATATAATAAGATTAATTCCAGAACTGGCGGCACGGTGGTGTAGTGGTTAGCACTGTCACCTCACAGCAAGAAGGTACCGGGTTCGTATCCCTGTTCGTATCTGTGTGGAGTTTGCATGTTCTCCCCGTGTCTGCGTGGGTTCTCTCCGGGTACTCCGGCTTCCTCCCACCATCCAAAAACACGCATGGGGATTAGGTTAATTGGCTAATTTAAATTGACCATAGGTGTGAATGTGAGTGTGAGTGGTTGTCTGTCTCTATGTGCCCTGCGATGAGGTGGCGACTTGTCCAGGGTGTACCCCGCCTTCCGCCCTAAGACAGCTGGGATAGGCTCCAGCCCCCCCGCGACCCTATGAGGATAAGCGGTAGATAATGGATGGATGGATGGATGGATTCCAGAACTGGAGAGCGTGTGATTATAAAGTGAACGGGCTACTGCAAATTAAATTGATGAACTGTGATGGGCTGGAAAATGGAATATTAATGCTTCATATATAAGGGAGCACAAACAAATTAATAGAAGCAGAGGGGAGGTCAGAAAAGGAGTGAAGGTTATTTTTTTTATTTGTTTGTAGATGGCAGGGTCATGAACTCCCACTCTACCACTAAAGGGAGGTGGTTCAAGAAAAAGCCTCTCCAGTATTTTCTCTCTGTCATGTGATTACAGTGACACTATCTGGCCTCAGAGCACAGATGCAACCATTGTGACCACTTCTATCTATCTTTCTATCTATCTATCTATACATATAAAATTGTCTTGACTATGTCCATTGACCTCCATTCTGAAATAATAAAAGCATCTTCAGCGTTACCCACAATAGAGTCCAAAGTAAAATCTGGAACAGTGAAAATGGAATTAGTAGGACGACAAACCTAATAAAGTTACTCATTAACATCTGTGTCTTAAGGGCACGGAGCAGGTAGAGTATTATGGTCTGTCCTGCAACCTTTGGCCAGCAAGTTTTTTTTTTTTTTCAGAAGGAGTTGAAGAGGAAGACGAAAACAGCAGTTTCAAGTCTGTGACAAACACCTGCTCTGTCCGTTATCCTATTTAGTACAGGTAAGCCTTTTTCTGACTGTGTGTGTGTGTTGTTTTTGTAAACTGACAGTGAGGTTGTAGTAGATGTTATTGGTTGTGTTGTCATACCTGCATCACCAGGTACGTGTTTACCTGTGTACTAAATACCTTCAGCCTCGATACACGGTCTAAAGATTATCATCTGTATCACATGTAATTAGAGAGCGTGATCATTGCTCAGCCAACATCATGTGACAGTTTCTGTGTCAAATTTAATCACAACGTTTGATGATTTTATTCAGGTGAAATTGTTAATAGATCATATTTTATCGGCTGGTTGAAGGCACCTGTTAACACTTTATTTGAACTCTGGTGTTGCAGCATTTTTTTTGCTGGGTAATGGTGTCTAATCAAATCAGATGTGGGGAAGGAGAGAAGTATCCGTCTCTAACGGCCTAACAGTTTGATCTGAACATGTGTTGAGCATTCAGAAAATATTCCAGCGTCTCACTGTCTGATACTTGTCCATTAAAAGTTTATTGACGATGAAATATGAAGGATGTCATCATACAAAGCCATTAAAGCATTGAAGGAGGGATTCACATTTCTGACTCCAAACATCAGATGTTTGTTGAAAGAGTCACTGGTTGCTGTGGTTGTTCCTCTTCTCCATACCTTCTGCAAAAACATGATGAAATAATCTCCTTATTCTGATGAGAGAGAATCAACTCATCATCTCTTTGTGTTTCCTGATAGTGTTTCCTTTCTGTTGGAGCATTTTTTCACCCCAGAATGACCCAAATATTTTACATTTTGTGTCTCCCACCACTCTCCCATGATCCTCAGCAGGTGTAATCTCTTAACGACCTGATTTCTTCAGGTTTTCAGGAGGCAGAGATGAGCCGGTGGAGCTGCAGCCTCTTTGTGGCGTTTCTCCTTTGCGAAGGTTTTATCAGAGAAGCACGGCAGGCTGCGATAGCTGATGTTGGGGCACACAAAGGCGCTCAGAGACACCTCCTAATGGAAGTGGACGACCACAGCAGCAGTAACAGCACCGAACTTCAAAGTGAGTAACAAACAGTGCCGTGTCCAGACTATTTTCGCAAGGGTGGCCCAAGTGGGGCACAAAGTCATACAGGGGTGGTCCAACAATATAGCATCAGTTCATAATTTTTCATCTTTTATGATTAATTTGACTACTGAAATGGTCTTAATCTTAAATGTTAGTATAAATTGAAATATAAATAGAAAAGCAGGACAGAAAAGGACAATTGGCTTGTACATCTGCACTACTTCCTGAACTTCAAATAGCTCCTTTGTTTCCTGTCTGCCATTATTGGACAAACTGATTAATCCAGGTGTGTCTGATCTCAGTAGTCACAACAAAAATAATCAGACACACCTGGATTAATCAATTTGTCCAATAATGGCAGACAGGAGCTATCTGAAGTTCAGGAAGTAGTGCAGCTGTGCATCAAGCCAATACAAGTGTAATACAAAGCCTTGATCTTTTGTTTTTTTATGAAAGGTGCAAATAAAGGCAATGCAAAAATATAAATCCTTGTATAAATCCGTGCCGACCAAATAAAACTAAATAAATGAATAAAAAACAAAAAGGTTGACTTTACGAATCAGGCTGCATTTGCTGCTCTTCGAGAATTCTGGCGCAATACTGCCCCTCAGGTCGGAGGTCGAATTGCAAACTAGGTCACGTCTGATGATCAGATAGTCCATCATGCAGGATGGCACCTGGGGTGGCCAGTCACCCGTGGCCACCCCCCTATATACGCCCCTGGTGACAAACCATACCATCATGTAGCTTTACAACCAGGTGTGTCTGAGGAACTTTGAACACCTTCATTGACGGGAAACTATTTAAATGTCTTTATAGCTGCACGCAGGTGCAATAAAGGTCTCCTTTACTGCTGTTCACAGGGGCGGTCGAGCCGGACGAGAGCCCCAAGTCGCTGGAGTGGTCCTACCTGGCTGCAGGTCTGGGCACCGTCCTCACCATCTCACTCCTCATCACCATGACCGTCAAGTTTCGTCTCTTCCATCGCTTCTTGGCCAGCTACAGACACTCTCTGCTCCAAGAGGCCGACGGCGTCAGCCAGTACGGCCAGGACGAGCCTTTCCCTAACAGCGTGATGGGTCGAATGGAAGATATCGGAGGGACTGTCAGAGGGCAGGATGACGACGATGATGGCTTCATCGAGGATAACTACATCCAGGCCAGTGAGAAGCACAGAGCAGAGCAAGAGCGAGAGGAAGAGGAGGAGGAGGGGGAAGGGATAGAAGACAGCGATGATGAGCTCCACTTCACCATAGGGTGATTAGAGGACGAACAAGCAGCTGAAATGACACTAAAGAGGAGATTTTGATTTTTCAGTTTCAGCTTTTCTGGCTCGTGACCCCCTTAAGCTGAATTAATCAATCACTGAATCACCCCTAAGAGAGTAAACTCTCCTCATAAAGTCTCCTATTGTTTCATTCGTCATCAGCCAGAATGGGCAAAACTTTACTGACCTCACAGAAAAATCCAAATTAATTATTTTCCTGCTCCAGTTAATTATCTCGTGACCCATGGAGGGGATCAGAACCACAGTTTGGGAGTCGCTGAACGTGCAGAGTAGATGTGTGATTAATGTGAAACCTGAAGCTGCAATAATGATTGGACTAGTGTCCAAAAGCACATTTAAATAGTACAATATGATTAATACACTGACAAAAATGCATAAACAGAAGTAAATGTTACTGCTTATCTTTGAGTGCAGTATAGTGGTTGCACCTCATGATAAAAGAAGAGATTATCTGCACATTGTATTATGTCTCCTCACACTATACTGGACATTTTCACTGCACTGGGTCTCCATTAGATGTCAAACTTGCTTTTTGTTGCGTTAGCTGGCAGGTTCATCTTTGTTTTTCATGCAGAATATGAATTATTCTCCTTGTAATTAAAAAAACTATATTATGTATATCCATCTGTTCTGTACGTTGTTGGAAGTTGCTGCTCATACCAGGAGGGAAGGTCCTGCCAATCACCTGAACAAGTCAAGTATAAAATGACTCAACACGTTATCAGTTTGGTTGGAGTTTTTAAATGTGCAGAAAGTCGCAGGTTTCAGCTTTAAATTGCCTGATCAGTGTGGGAGGCAGGAGTGCATCATGAATAAATTCTCCATGATTCCAGTTAAATAGGCATGATGTTGTTCACTTTGGCAACCTTGAATCTGTCGGTGGTAGAGAGCACAATGTGTACAGAGAAGCGCTCAGAAATAGTAATAAAGGTGTTAATTCAGAAAAGCACAAAATAATTTCAAATGTAATCAGACAGCTCTTTCATGGTGTAATTCTGTCTCCCCCAAGTCCATATAAGCACCTGAAGGCCTTTTTCCGATCAAACGCTATTAAAAGCTCTGAGAGCCTCTGTTGAACAGTGGTGTTTTGTTTATGTGTAAACACTTAGAGAGTCTTTCTTCTCAAACATAATTACTAAACCTGACATAATTACTGGTGTTTTCAGACGGCAGAAGCACTGATTGAGCCATTGTTGAATGCATGAGGCGCAGCAGTAGAGGCAGGATGGTGATGATGATGATGATGATGATGATGGCTTCACTGAGGATATCTACATCCAGGCCAGTGAGAAGGACAGGGCAGAGGAGGAAGATGAGGAGGGGGGAAGGATAGAAAAATCTACTGAAATGACACTATAGTAAAGGTGGGAAAAAACACTGACATGGCAATATATCGTGATACTTTTTCTTCTTACATAATATTGATTTTGAATTTCTTAACATCTATTTTTTCCCCCAAAAAAGGTCATGTTTTGGGCTGATTGTACATTGAGACTGACTTTTACATGTTGAAATAAGAAGTTAATAAAAAAAAATCTGCATCATATGTATGTATATATTAATACAGTATGTACATACATACACACACACACACACACACATATATAGCTTGTATTTTAAGCTGCATTTTACATTTCTCAGTGATCTATGTAGAATATCGCAATATGTTGCAATAACACAATATCACGATAATGTATCGTATCATGACTCCAGTATCGCAATACGTATCGTATCGTGAAGTCTTTACCAGTACACTCCCCTACACTATAGAGGAGATTTGAGTGGTAGTAGACAGTAAAGCTGTGGTGTTTTGTTGACATATAAACACTTAAAATGATGTATTCACGAGGTGGAAATACTGATTTACTGATTTGTTGCTGAATGCATATGGAAGTATTCTTTTCTGTACTCATTTTAATGTTTCTAAAAGACTGCTACAGCTACTGATACCGACCCGTTCAGATCAGGCTGGTCCTGCTGGAGGACGTCTCTCTTCTGGCCTGGCTCATCTGTCCTCCTGAGACACTGAACACCCTGATGGTTCGACTCCTCATCCTCCTCGCTCTGCTCATCCTCATCCTCATCCTCTGCTCCCTTCTTCTTTTAAAGTAGACCAGCCCGCCGTAGCCCGCCACAGCTAGAGCCATGCCGGCCCCGGCGGCCATCAGCACCAGGCTGGACACCAACATCTCCCTGCTGTCATGACCTTGGCTGCCGAGTGTGGCCACACAGAGAAGCACCGTCCCACAGAGCATCACTGCCAGCCCCACGGCCAACATGAGCACTGGGTCGGCCCTGCCGCCGCTCTTAAGCTGGTCGATCCGACGCCAGCTGTGCACACAGTTCATGTCCTGGATGGCGGAGCTGAGGAGCTGCTTGAGGAGGACAGCCAGGGCTAAGAGGCAGAGGGTGGCCCCCACCCCGAGGCGCCACTCCCCAGACAGGCTGGTGGTGGTGGAGAGGAGGCCCACGCCGCCGAGGCCTAGGCCCAGTATGAGGGCCACGGAGGCACAGTAGCACAGCAGGGAGCGCCGTGGCTCTCTGGACCACCACAGCTCCACCTGGTCTTCCAGGACATGTCGCTGCATCAGGGTGGGGTCCAGGTAGACACCTGGCTGGTAGAAGGGCTGCATGTCAGGCGTGGTGGTGGTCGCAGCTCAAAACCAGACTGAGAGAGAAGAAGATGCGTATTTTACTGTTACTTTTTATCATAGATCTGTGATAACAGTTACTCACTTGTGTGTCAGATGAGTGTTCCTGTCCATCATCTGCAGCCCGTCACTTTACCTCAGTCAAAGCATCACAGTCGTTAGTTTGGAAGATCCCAAACTTTTTGTTCGGTGCTGTTGCTTCAGATTAAACAATCCAGCTTCGAGGAAAAAAAAAATCCCACTGGTGAAGAAGCGAATATGAAACTCTTCTCAGGGTCGATAGCAGAACAGACAAACAGCAGGGACTCCCACTGTGTGACACTGTGTTGACAGCCTGGCTGGGTGGTGTGTGTGCAGCCTGTCCACATGTCTGATCAAGATCTGGCGTCACAGATTACTGATCTGTGTTCTGGTCACATTCTCTGCTCTGGTGCCAGGCAGGACAGAGGATCCCCCCAACGCCTCTCACCACACGGGGACACCATCACATCTGAGTGGGGAAGAAGACCGGACAATAGTGTTGGATCATGGTTTGGACAGAGACATTGTCCACCATTCCCGAACACAATGACTGTGCTGCAGGAGGCGGGCGGTGGTGTGTGTGTGCCGTGGAGCTGCTGAGTGATGTCACTGTGTGGTGATAATGGTGTGTCTGTGATCCTGAGGATAGCGTCATTCACACAGATAGACCACAGTGAACGCAGCCTGCCCTCGATGAGACGTTCACTGACATGGGCCAGCGGTGAAACACTTCTCGAGCTGGAAATATTCCTGCAACAACAGCTGTGCCTTGACTTTAAAATAGTAGTTTGAGCAATAGCTCAGTCTGTAGTGATTTAGGCTGGGATCTGGAGGGTTGCTGTTTCAAGTCCAGGTTGGACCAAATCTGGAGTGTGGAGGGGTGCCACTTCCTCCTCCTGGGCAATGCAGAGGTGCCCTTTAGCAACCCCCAAATGCTCAGGGCGCCTGTATTTGGGGCAGCCCCCTCACTCTGACACCTCTCCATTAATGCATGTGTTTCATAACCTGTGTGTGTGTGCAACAGAAAAAATTACCACCAGAGTGTAAATTGTAGTTCCCTCACTGAGGGAATTCTTCTTCACATTTTGAGAAATAGCAGCTTTAATAGTGATGAATGTGAAAAATGAAGCTCCAGTAATGATGGGACTAGTGTCCAAAATTAGCACATTTAAATAGTATGATATGATTAATACACTAACAAAAATGCATAAACAGAAAACAGTGGTTGCACCTCATGCTATACTTGCGCCTGGTGCAGGATTGGAGATTTACTGCAGGAAAAAGAGACACCTCACCTGACAACAAACACATTCAAATCCATTTAACGTCAGTACTCTGCATGATTTTAATTTATGTTGCACAAAAAACCTGGACAGCAGCAACACCCTGAACACCCCTCCACTAATTACCACATGGTATTTCCCAGAAGCTTTACACTGCTACTCAGGTGACCTGAAGGATCTTTAAGTGAGGAGAGGACATCCAGAGAAGGAGACACAGCAGAGGTGAAGGAAGACCTGAAAAGAGCTCATTATGTTGAGGTAACCAAATTCACTCTCCTTACAGAGCTGACCTCCTGCAGCTACAATATCTGCAAGACAGGCTTTGTTGAGAGTTGCCATGACTTCAGCTGCTATTGTTGAGGAGGGTAGAGGTGTTGAGAGCTGTGAATGCTCTGCAATATTGGAGGAATGCCACAGCTGCTCTTATTTTGAAATGAATGAAACCAAGGACAGAGTGAACTTACTACTGAACCAAAACATTCAAACACTGCACCAGCATCAGTGTTATCAGATCATTTCACATAAATCTTACATCTTCTCTCTGTTGTGCATGGATGGATGAATGATGGACCTTATTGCACTAAATTAAAAGAAATGGATAAAAAATGAAGGAATTTTCTTGTGTAACACCCTGATCTTACACCATCAAGGACATTTATTAAATCAACATTTATTGAATCAATCCATCCAGTCAGTTATTGAGTTATTCACATAATAAAGAAAATTCTGAGAATATGGAAATCTGGTTTGGATCAGATTTAACCACAAGGTGGCAACAAACAACCATGTCACTCCTGAGGAGTCACTCAAAACAAGACATAAGACGAGACATGTTGGTTTATTACATTTTTTGTTATTGTTACTAAACCTTCTAATCTGTGCTGCACCAGCAAATTAAACACAGTTGCTAGACAACTTGAGCACTGCTTTTAGGATGGATTCCTGGTACAAACTGGGAGAGCATCCATCATGCAGCATAAAACAGGATGTAAAAAAAAAAAAGAAATGATGGATAGTTGTAGGACTTTATGTTTGGACAGAGACTGTTTCTGCATTCACTGTCACTGTCCAAATATTTGTTTATATTCCTTTAAAAAAGGACTCTGGTTCCCACAATGCACCCTCACACCTTTAAAGATGTATTGCTTTAACCTCATCATCACTGGTTCATTTAAAAATAATAGAGTCACATGGCAAAATAAACATAATTATAGTTTTTAAAGACTGTTGAGGGCAAAGCCATAAATTTAGGCAAAACAATATTGATTCCATTCATTTGAATAGGGTAGATATCTAAGATGTTTTTAATATATGCAACTTGTGCAGTTTACTGTGATATTACATCAACAGTGCAGTTACACAGCGGTGCAAAAAGTGAGGAGTCCTTGTTGTCAAAGATTAACCAGTAGAGGGCAGCAGCAGCTAAGTTTGCACTGCAGCCTGCAAGCTGTTTATACAATAACAGTCTAATAAGTTACATCAGTACTCAGGTATTTTATAGTAAAAACCACAATTAAACTTCTAATATGTAAACCTCCTTTGGGAGTATTAAAAGCCCTGAACAAAAACACATGTATTCACATCTAAAATGTTTAATTTTACTGTTGTGACTGGATGAGGTGGATCTAATTTAATAATTATTAGACTGTTTTAATCTGTAATTCAATCTGTGACGATGCATTCATTTTATGGGCTGATATTTTGCATGAAAATCCTGTCTGCAAATATTAGTAGGTGGTAAATAGCTGTCAAATAATGTAGTGGAGGAAAAACTGCAGTATTTCTGCACTGAAATAGAGTGAAGTAGAAGCATAACTGTAGCTGTGTAGTGGACCACCAAGGACCCTCAAAATCATCTTTATTCTATTTATCATTGAAGCAAATTAGCTTGTCTCTTTTTTTTGTAGTGTTATAACATTTCATACCTGTACCAGTCTGTACTTACAAAGCTTAAACACATCTTTTAACGTGACTTATTTAAGAGGAACATCAAGTTTTAACACTGAGTTTTGAGCTGGGTATGTGGAGGAGGGATGAAGCTCTGCTTAGAGGCTCAAAAAGTGATTGTTTCTGGTTAAGATGAAGGTGGGAGTGCTGAGCAGAAACAGTGGCCTGCAGCAGTTTGGGCTTCGCTGTTAATGAATCAGTGTTCAAGAACGTGCCACGGGCAGATTTGTGTGAACACTTTCCCATCCTGGCCTGAAGCTCCAGCAGCTGATTTCACTGACAGGAGCAGCATCAAGCAGACAGGATGAACTAATCACAGCTGCAGACAAACAGGGCTTGTGACCAGACTGCGGCTGGTCCAGCTTCCTGAAACTGACGTTTCTCTCTCATCTCTGAAAAGCAGCTGCTGAGGTGTTCTTGAACAAGGTACCAAAACCTAATTGCTTCAGTGCTCAGAGGCCATTGGTGGATAGCTGCACTGCAACTGAACCATAAAACCCACCAACGCCAGCTTCTGCAGCTGCGTGGATGCAGGGCAGAGAACAGCTGGCGAGGGAAAAAGTATGCACGCTCAGCAAATGTTCCCTAAAGGTTAATTAAATAAGAAATGTGTCCAGAGTAGAAGTCACACTAATGCTGCTCACATGCAAGGGGAGCTGCTCAGACAGAGAGATGTGTTATGAACAGACTTCATATCAGCAGCAGAATGGCAGTGAGGGATTTTGATGCTGCAAGATGATACAGAGAATAATTTATCGAATTACATCTGTGCTCAGCCTCTTCATGACCGCTGTTACTCAGTAAACAAATTGTTGGTGCCATGAAAGTTTGTTCAAAGACATTTCAGACCCTGAGATGAATCTGATGTTCCTCCAGTGTCACCACCTGCTGGTGATAATAGAAGAAACATAATAGTGTTTAAAGTGGCTTTGGGTGATGATAATACACACTTTTCATCTCATTCCACCATCATTATGTTTAGGATAAAATATCATCATGCTAACATATAAAACTATGACCACAGTAATCAATTATTGTCATTATGTGACAGTGCACACAACGAAATTACATAACAAGCAGTGCCTGCTGAGCATTAGCGTATTCAAGGTTTGTTCTTGTCATTATACTGCTGCAGACAAAAATAGAAAAAGGTTATGATGGCACTTCCTGATATTTAAATAAAAACTATGCAATACAACAAAATATGCACAGTATACAAATAGAAAAAATGTGAAGTAAATAAATGACTCATGGCCTGTGAGAGGTCAGTGGCAAATCAGGAATCAAACATAAAGTGTTGCTTTTATTTTGAAGGCAGTGCAAAGGTAAACCCAGGTGTCCGTTTGTGCAGTAAAGGTAGAAGTTATTATGATTTGAATCATCATAACCAGAATGAACACCTGTTCATGTTTATCCAAAGTTAATGTTGGTCTTAGTGACATGAGGTTTTTCTGGTCCTGTTCCACATTTCTATTGCCTATTAAAACCACAAAACTGACTGCTTCTTTTGAAGAAATAGAACTGATTCTGAGCATAAATGAGTTCCTCCATAAGTGTCAGTTTCTTATGTGGCCTCTTGGCTGCTTTAGAGGGTCAAGCTCCCTGCAAACCAGTCACAGAACATGGTGGGAAAGGGGGCTGGTGGATGGAGCCCTGAGGTCCAGTGCAGGTAAAGCACCATAGACTCTGTTAGATATGGCATGCAAAATCTGCTCTCAAGTATTTTCTAGTATTTGCATATTTTAGTTGATTGACAGTCTCCCTCAGTCTCTCAGATGTGCCCTGCATTAATCCTCAGTGTGCTAAAAGCATTTTCATGACTCACTCCTCACAGCAAATTGACTGTAAATTCAATTTAGGCCGTGTTATCTCTGATGGGTGAGAACTGGATTTGCAGCCAAATCAAAAACATTTCTTGTGCTTCATCAATTAGACGTCGCTGTAATCTTTACTTGAGCGAGGCAGATGGGGCGCCAGCGATAACACATATATGCATAATGTAATCATCCTTTAAAGTATGTGAGCATTTATTGTGATCAGCAGGGTTTAAAAACTTACGCTGTGATTCATTTGCCTGCCAACGTGCAGTGTTGAGGGAGGTTTGCGTTGTGTTGTGTCCTGTACTGCTAAAGACCCCAGTCACACCTCAAAATCAGGATCTGGAATGAGCTAACATCACAGTGGCTGATATTTCTTAGACTTATAACATGCTGGTGCTTTGAGCACCTTTTCGACAACCAATCTGCTCCTCATTCTTATTGGAAGATTATGCAACCATGACAACCAAATATCTTTTTTTTCTCCTGACCTTATTGAGGGCGAATAGGCCACAATCTGCAAATGTGTGCATGTATAACAGAATCTGCTGCTTCTGTACTTACTATAGGTTGAGGATGGGAGGGGGATTAAGTTATCTTTCAGCTTATCTCCATTAAAATGACTGATTATGCTGTCAGCAATGGTTGTGGCCTAGATTTGAAAGACAGCCTCGTTGGCTCTGGCTGGGAGCCACTAGACCTTGTAAATACTACTGATGCACTTTTATCTGCAGACGAGTGTTAGCTCATTGTGTTTAGTAAGAGCAACAACGCTGCAGTTATAGGAAGAAGTACAGGGGGCCTTTTCCTGTCGCTGCTGCCTCTGAGAAACCGTATAGCCTGCGGTTCACCTGATCATAATTTGCATATAGATGAGAGGAAAGAAACACGTTATTGCATTGAGGTACGTTAATAACGGAGTTGTTGAACAGGATATGGCACTGTACAGGTGGAGCGTTTCTGTCTCACTGAAGCCATATTGCTCCTTGTGTTTCACCTCCATCAGCTTCCTCTGTTTACATTCATGAAGGATTTAAGAGGATGTGCTGTGTGTGGATCTACTGCTGATGGACTTCTAGCTAGCTGCTTTTCTAAATTACTCCACCCAGAGTGAACACAAAAACACCACAGGGACACCAAATTGCTTGACCTCTTGATCCCTTCCTATCAGCTCCTGCTGGTCGCCACCAATGTACAGATATTACCTGTCCGTCATGCTCCAAAACTGATTTCACTGACTCAGTGGTGGGTGTGAC
Source organism: Synanceia verrucosa (assembly GCA_029721515.1). Taxonomy (NCBI): domain Eukaryota; kingdom Metazoa; phylum Chordata; class Actinopteri; order Perciformes; family Synanceiidae; genus Synanceia; species Synanceia verrucosa. The sequence goes on from CM056554.1 coordinate 2,443,742, forward strand.
ATGGACAACCTGAGGACCCCACTTTTTCCTCCCTCCCCCACACACATATAACTTTAGGCGTAGTGTACTCACACACACACACACAGAGTACTTTCTTCATTAGTATTACTGGTAGTAGCGTAGCCCCAGCACAGTGGATCTGACATCAAGGACCCTTAAAATGACACAAATTAAACCACAAATCCTCATCTGATAAGATTTTTTTAATCATATAAACTGTATGCACCCCACTCAGTGTCCCCTGAGGGTCCCTGGACCCCATTTGAAAACCACTTGCCTGGCTGTCTGGATAAATGCTGCATTGAAATGCATTTCTCTGATGTTGAATTTCTCTCCTATGTTGCTTATAGGTCCCAGCAGCCTGTTTTTTCCAGCTGTTAGCCATGTGGTGGTTGGTTTGATGCCCGACTCCTCCTGCCTGACAATGAGTGTGACATTGAACCCTAAATTGCTCCCAGGTAGCTTTACAATTTTACAAATGCTGATGGTGAGTTAAATGCAGAGGTCAAATTTCATGTACATGTTTAATTAAAAGTTTAATTTAGCCAGGTTGCTGCACCACAAAGCAGCACACTTGACTTGTTTTTTCCTGTTCATAGGGAATTAAAGGCATCTGCCATTGTTACCTTTGTAGTGGTAAGTTGAGGTAACTTATATATTTACAGAATAACACCATAAACATCCCAACAAACAGCGTTTTCCAGCTAACAGCTAATGCGCAGCTGTTAGCTACCATTAGCTTTCCTCTATGACTATCAAACATTTGCAGGCACAGTAGTGCAGGTGCAAAAACAAGATATTGAAATATTAAAAATAGCATCACAGCAATTCAGTGTGAAGCCTCAAGAACACTGACACCTGGCCTTAACTGGCTAACAGGATAGTTATGCAAAAAGCTAGCATGCTAGTGTTTTGTTTTCAGCTTATAACGTTTATGAACACAATATAAAGTCTTGAATCACACCAACATGTTATTTCTGTAGTGCTAATGTTGTGCCTGCATGTGTTGCTACACCTTACCATCTCCATCAATGTGTGCTGGAGATGGTGAGGTGTTTCAGGTCTGAAAGTTACTCTCTCTGTATTTTTAATATAGATTTTATTACAATACACCCACACCACTCATTGTTCACTGCAGACATAGCAGGACACAGGTGTCTCCACCGTCACAGAGCCACACACCTGTGCTTTTCTCACTGTGACAAGTCCAAACACATGCTGTAAAATGTTTGTGTTCAGCACAGTTCAGGCTGTGCTAATTGTACCTGATGGGACCAATGATCATTCCTAGAGGTCTAATTAACCAGGGTGATTGAAAACACCTGTGTGTGGGCATATAGGGCTCTCTGTGTCACTGTCAGCTATCATGAGGTGAGTTTACAATCACCAAACTGCGATGCAAATATGAAAAAATGTGTCAGAATCCTTCAGGCTTTAGATGACGAAAATTTAATGTAATTTCAGTAGTGAACTAAACCACATATGCTGCTTAATTCCAGAAATATCAACCGTTGTGTTAAAATTTTGTGATTAATTTATTTTAACTTGGCCCCTGTTATGTGTAATATATGTCTTTTATAAATTAATAGCAGCTGTTTCTATTTACTTCTAGTTACTTCTTAATATTTATTGCATCAGTTGGTCCATTTGTTCATGTTTGTCGTACATTTTTTGACATAGTTTTCATTTGGTCTGTTGCATATGTGGAGTATTTTTGTACATTTTTTTTAAAGGAAACACTTGTCACACACTTCAACACATTTACTACTTATTATAATTGACACACTTATTATGCCATTAATTCTTTTCTTTCTTTTTTTTTTTTTTTTTACATATTTGCCCTTACTGTAATTTTTTCCTTTTGTGGGAATAAATGATCATCTTATTTATGTTGACAAAAACATCACAAACAGACCCTGCTTTCATCCAGCTGCTGCTTCCAAAGCCAGGAATGATGCTCAGTGAAAAAAATGGCATAACCAGATATACTACTAGTTTTTATCCTGTCCTCCTCCTCCACCTCCTCTCTCCGCCCCACGCAGCCGTCACGCACCGTGCAGCCAGTGAGGCGGAGGGAGGAGGGGAGAGAGGCGGTGTTTCACCGCGCAGAGAGGCGGGCGGGCGGGCGGCAGCGACGCAGCGCTACAACAAGAGCGGCTGTCGGGCTTTGTGTTGTGGATGTGAATGAGCTCCATCACCTCCTTCAGAAATGTGGACGGATATAAGGACGTTGCTGCTTTTTCACTCGCTGGTCCTGAGGATTCATCTCTCAGAAGGTCAGTAGTGTTTTTTTTAAACCTCCATGCGTATTAATGAGATATGATATAATATAGTGTAATATAAAAACCCATGGTGTGTGTGTGTGTGTGTGTGTGTGTGAGTGATGGAGGTGAGCGGTGTTTGGTGACTATCAGAATAAACACTTTCCTCCATCATCAGAGCAGGATGACTCGTTTCATTTGGATGAGTGATAGCAGACCTGCTCCATGACATGTGTTCCCCTGCTGTGAGCGTCCATACCGCATCAGAGGTGGTGTCTGCAGGAGCCCCACACTGGATCTTTGTCTTCATGTTGTGGAGCTTCACAGACAAGGGGGCCCTCCTCTGCTTCTCCCATAACAGCTTTTAATTATGGTGCTAAAAGTAGATCAATACTGAAAGGAAACGCAGGGCATGACGCTCACAGCGCCTCAGCCAATTGACCTGAATGAATGCTGAATATCAATTAGGCATTCATTTGCAAATGACAGTTTGAACTACAAGCGGCTGCTGCTCCACTCTGATCCGTGTTGCTCATCCATCTGGACGCTGTTTCTCCCCTCTTGTTTGTTGTTTGTATCTTCCTCCAGCAACGGATGAGTGTGAGGATGGACAGTTTCAGTGCCACAACAAAAGGTGTATACCCACCATCTGGAGGTGCGACGACGATGACGACTGCTCAGACAACAGTGATGAAGAAAACTGTCGTAAGTGTTCAAAATCAGTGGAGAAATTAATGCCAATGAGCTGTGTGAACTGTGTACAGCGGCTGTGAAGATGGCAAATATCACAAACTGTCATGGATGATCATGCAAAAATAGAACAAAACAAATCAGATTTATTAGGTCACTGCAGCGCTGCACAGTGTGAACATATTTACTGAAACATTTGATTGTGATCTTATAAAGAGAGTATTTTAATCCATCCAAAGTTAGAAAAATAATTAGATTTTTGGCATCAATCTCATCACGAGACAATACCTACACCTGCTCCCATCAGCTCTCCATTAGCGCCCGACTCAATGGTGTGTTCATGACAGGAGTGTGTATCCAAGCTGAAGCTGCTCTATCTTAATGAGCTCTATTTTCTCATAATGTTAACAGTTATGAACCAGAAAATGCACCTCTATCTCCCCTAGGCCTCTGCCCTCCCATCATTTCATTTCATTTTTATGGTGGATTTGTGATACTATTAGCATTTTTTTCTATTTTCTCATTATGCAGGACAGTGCTTTATTATAGGGAGACATAAAAGCTTTCAGAGTTTACAAAAAGGTACAAATAAAATGATGTTTTGAGTGAGGATTAGACGTGTGTGCACCTCAGGCCCAGAGTGTTTGCAGGTGATTTCATCCAATATATAGAAAGCTACACAAGCAATGCTTTCTTTTTTTTCTAAATGAGGGTTGATTGAGTGGAACCATTTTCCAATCATTGTCAAATGACAGACTGTGCGTTATGTGGGTCGAGTGCACAGCACAAAGCTCTGACAGGTATCTCGGATGTGTTGTTCTGCGCGGGAATAATAGAATTCCAGTTTCCTTTCTGACTGTGAGCCAGTGGCCTATATTTTAGAAGAGTACTTTGCGCTGAAACCAGTGAAGTTGTGCCAACGTCGAATCGGAGCCCTCTACATGTTTGCCATGCAGCGATGTTCTTTTGTATCGAGGTTAATTGTGGCTCGGGAGGAATTCCTGCACCTCCCTGCACATGCATGCAAACATATGTCTCCTCATAGCTCCTCTTTGGCTTTGTTTGTTTCTGTCTCTTTCACCCACAAACTCAGACCTGTTGTTCACAAACACCTCATGGCTCTTTTGCCCGTCAGTCTGGAGGTGTTGCCGTTGCAGGACGAGTCCTCGGGCATGCCAAAGAAATAAAGCATTCATGTGTCACTGCCTCACACATACACAAACCCCTGATGTTTGGAGAAAATCATTACTCTGTCAGGCTTTATTTCCTTTATGAATGAAATGGGAAATTGTCAGCGAGGTTTTATTACCCCCTGTGTGTTTTCCATCATCTAGCGCCTCTGACACATTTAGGGTTTGAGTAAAAGCACTCCTCCTGAAAGCCTTTTAAGCTGAGACTACTGTCAACGTGCCATTTGATGATAATGACAGTCCAGCATTACTTGCCGTTATGTCAGAGAGTGGCCTTCTCTCTGTGTCCATGTCCTTTCCTTGTGTGTGCTGAGTTTGCGTGGGAGGCTAGATGCTCTGTGCAGAGTCAGATTTTTCTCTGCACAGGCGTCCTCTGATTGGCTCAGAACAGCAGCTGTTTAACTGCTACCCTGTTTGATTTGGAGAAGAGGCTCTCTGGCACACTGTGCAGCTCCATAGGCATATATTTAATTGATGTGTTACTAATGAGAAGTCAGTGAACTCTTGCTTCTGTAAACTCTTTTTCTGTTTCTACATCTGAGGTGGCTAACTCTAGCCTGGGCCCGTGCATACTTCCTGTGACACTACTCTTTCCAATGCCGAGCATTTCCAATGCTCGATTGAGGCGCGTTTAAGGTAATGATGCAGTAGTTCTGCAACCGGAAACCTACCTACCTCCCTGTCAACACGACAAACATGGAGCAGCAGCAATAGCCAGGCTAGGCTAACCCCTAATTTCCAGTGGATGTGGAACGACGCAGACGTCCATCGACTTCCGTCGTCTATCAATACGTGCTGCGGCACCGTCGGACAGCTGGAATCGAGAGAACGAGATCTAGCTGACTAACAAGATTTTGCAAATTCACGTGTTATCACGCGACATAACTGGTTGTAGCGGAGCGTCAGTGAAAGAGAACCACCCTGTGTCGACTGAGTAGAAGGAAATCAATTATACCATCTGCCACGAACACGTATTCTTTTATTTTAAAAAATAAAGCAGATATTTTTCCTGTCCCACGCGATCTGCTCTGTGCTGAATTTCACGCGCCAGCGTCCAAGAAAAATAGAAGTTCCCTCCATTTGTTTCGGCAGGTGTCGGCGGCATTTTGCATCCAGTGGAAATTGGGGGTAAGAGTCGCAGGAACAGACAGTGTACTGCAGCAAAGTGTAAACCTTCACGACGTATGCTGCACAGGGGAGGGGTGCGCACTACAGTTTCTTGTGTCTTTTAATTGAGTTTCTACATAGGAATCCAGTGACTGAATGTGCAACAGACCATGGTTATGAAATATGCAGGAACACACAGCTCCTTATTTGTCATGCTGGTGTCACCTTATTTCCAAGCTGCCTGGTGCTTGTAGTTGAACCTCACAGAACAGGTGTAAATATCTTACAACGCTGTTGCTGCTCGTATAGCCTGTATGCATCCTCCATCCTCCACCCTCCACCCTGTTCCTGTTAGCCCCCATCCCCCACCAGTCCACCCCCTGACTGCATCCCATCACCATCCCCCATCATCTAAACTCTATTCCCCACTGACCAGTCACTCGTCACATGCACCCATACATTCATACATGCATAATTGCACTCATAAGTATGCATGGACACAAGTTTGGATCGTTAATGCGTTTATAGGTAAACACACATGAATGCATACCAGTGCACCTTTCTGATAAGTTGAATCTACATAAATAGAAACTGCATTATTCTGTTTACGGGTTGTAAGACATTTCTGTGGAGGATGAGATGCAGAGCCGGCCTGTCTCTCCCCTCGTCTGGAGTTGACAACAAAAAGAAGTGTGCGTTGAATCCTCAAACTTAGATTTGTGCCATCTCTGACACGGAGCCGCCGATTTAATCCTCACCCTGATAAAAGCAGCGTATCGGCCAGTTTGCGTCTCTCTGCGTCACCTTCAAAGTCGCTCGACTTTCTTTTCATCCTCGAATGCGATAACGATCCGCTCCATCCGTGTTCATGAATTTAACATCCGTACCTGCGGGGGAGGCATTTTCACGTCATATTCTTTTGTTTTCCTACAAGATGCAGAGTCAGCAGCAAGCATGCCTCCTCCCTCTGTGTTCTTTAAACTAATAAATCTGCACAATTCCTTCAGAGGCAGACTCACTTTGGAAACTGCTGGCAAACTGTTGTCACCGTTCAGTTCTTTATTCCAAAGCCTTTCCAGTGGATGCAGCCTCCTCTGCTGCAGCTGTTGAAAACAAAGTCCTGCCAACACACCTCGTTTTAGAAATGCAAAAAGCATCCTGCCAGCCTCAATGCTTTATTCAACAGTGTTTAAACCTCTGCTGCCTTTTTATGCTTACATCCGACACCAGTTGAGGACAGAGTAAAACTATGAGTGAATCCAACGTGCAGGAATCTTTTATTTTTTTTTAAATTTTCGTCTCAAGAACACAGGTCTTATGTGGATCTTCTCCACTCTCTGTCTGTAAATGAATTACATTATCTAAGCTTCTTTAGAGCTTCTTGAGTGTTTCTGTGCACCATTGCTCACACAAGTGCTTTTTTTTTTCCTGACAACGGTCAACATTGCTCGCTAGGGCTGGGTATCACCAAGTACCTCGCAATGCGATGCTATCCCAATATTTTGCCCATGATGACGTTAATATTGCGATATAGCGATTCTGCAATAATTGATATATTGCAACAAATTTCATCCATGATATCTGTGTCACTGAAGACACATTTAGAACTTATTGACTGCACTGAATCATTTCACAGGAAATACAAAACACTGTCAATAAGTTTCACATGAATGACAGCCAAGTAAAAAAGTGCATACTGCATGTGCTATATGTATCTGAGCAGCCCAATTTAAATTGATTTAAGAAATTAAGACAAAATCTTTTTTTGTTTTTGTTTTCCCACCCCTGTTGCTCGCTGGCTTTAACGTTGAATTCCTTCCTTCCATGTATATTTTGAAATGTTGCTTTGAACACAATGACAGAACATTGAAAAACAAGTCATTTATTGGTAACTGAAAGGAAGCGGGCCTCACCTTTTTGGATTTGCTTTTGTGTCGCCTGTTCTCTGCATTTCTTTTTTCTTTAAAAAGAGAAAATAATTTGCTGTCAGAAATCTCTTCCACACCTCTGATTGCTCACTTCTGTGTTATTGTCTGTTTAAATACGCCATGTAAAATAGAGGCACGACATTATCTGTATCATTGTGACTGTGTGACAAACACTTTCAGCTCTACTCTTTGATTACTTATTCTTGTTTATAACTTCTCCTCGCTGCATGGACACTTCCCAACCAGGCTAGTTGACAGCAATTTTCCACAAAATGTGACTCTCCACAGGAAATCAGTTTGCCCAACTGCTGAGCTCTACTTGTAAAAGCTTAATAATGACGCAGTAAGCCGTGATTTTCGCCTGTGTGTCATAAAAGCTTCCTAGAAAAGAAAGAGACCCATCATCTTGTCGTGTTTTTGACTTATCAGAGTTGAAAACGTGTCTTGGTTTGTGTGCACATATTTTTTTTTTTTTTTCTTCTCCCTGCAGTTTTTGCCTCTGACGGCGTAGAAGTGAGGCGTTGGTGATGATCTGGAAAAACAAAGACAGTGGGATCAAAACGAATAAAGTTGAAGTGATAGAAAGTGGGGAAAAGAAATCATTCTGCCCTGCAGGGCGAGTCGGGGAGGTTGTTTGTGCTCCTATCAAATTCTCTCTGTAATCTCCACGGTTGTTGACAACTGTACGCAGCGTGGAAAGGATTAGGCCTTTATCTCGACATGCAGTGAGGCAGTGCATTTCCCTTTGGGTCTGCGGTCAATTTATGTTCTGTTAACTCGCACAATCATCACAGAGCCTTAATTAATGTAATTTTTAATAGCCTCGAATTTATTTATTTATATTGATGGTATCAAGTCATAGTTTAAGCTCACTAAATTTGAATTCTGATCAGTCTTGTGTTGGTAAATATGAAGTTATTATTGGACATATTTGTGGTGTTTGCCGCGGCAGCAGTTGACATTTTAGATGTGCTGTTGGCTTCTGTAGACCTGGATAACCTACGAAAGTTAATGCAATAAGTTCTTTCCTGTTTTCCGTCAAGCCCACATAGCGTCGGTGTTACTTCCCCTCAAAGATACTCAACAATTTGACCACTGGATGACGTCACTGTCATTTAACTGCCACGTCGACGTCATTTAACATCTCACTTGAGTGCCATCAACGTAATAATACATCAAAGTTGTTTTTTGGTAGCGGGTCGCAGATCGTGGCAAAGAGACGGTATACACCACAGAGATCAAAACAGGAAGTGGAAACGATCGAGATTAGAGAGCAAAACAAACAGAATCTGGACAGAAAGTGGTGATTTTGGTGAAAGTGTCCTCTACTCTACCTCTGATAAAACAAGAATGGAACAAGGTAAAAACAAACATTTTTTTCATGATGAAATAGAGAGTCTCTTCTTTCATTTGAGCTATTCACTGTTTTAAGAGACATAGTACAAAATATTCTGTGGGTCTAGAAATATGACTCAAAATGGACAAAAAACACTGGAACAAGGCACTTTGTGTTTTGTTTCCACTTCCTGTTTTGATCTCTGTGGTGTATACCGTCTCTTTATGCTCTGACTACATCTCCCAGAAGCCCCAGCATTACTCACAGGCTGTGTGAGATCACGATCAGCGACCCGCTACTGAAAAACCACTTTGACATATGGATACAACAATGAGTTAATATTCATTGTGTTTTAAATCAGCTCCCAGTCTGACCGCTGGACAGCGAGTGGACAGTTGTTGACATCAGGTGTCTCAAACTGTCGGAGGATCCAGCTCATGTCTGGTTTCTGTGTTACTGTGTTTCTTTGCTTGGTCGCTGGCTTTACTGGCCCACTGCCAGCGTGCCCAAAGTGATCATTGAGAAATCTGCAATTGAGCTATTATCTCAGATTAGTGCAAAGATGCTGAGAGAGAGGATGAGCCAAAGAGAGGCGAGGGGGGGAGGGGATTAATGTGGGGATATAAAACATCACTCAGCCTCAACCTCTTGCTCTCACTTGTCATGTATTTATCCCCCGTTCCACTTAGATTTTAGTGTTCAACACCTAAAAGAGAGCTTTTATTGACGTCATTTTCAGTATTACACCTCCCAGACGTCTCCGTTCATTTTGAATGAAAATTTCAGACCTTCCTCCGGGGATCATTATGAGCTGCCTCATGTAAAAATGATCTTCTCAGTTTGGTTGAATCATTGAAATACAGCCAAGGTGTTAAAACAACAGTGTTCATCATGTTTTCAGTGTGGCTTTAACACTGGATTCTGGTCTTAAATTATTTATTGTTTTTATTTATCTATTATTTTTTAAGGCTTCATTTTGCCTTTTTTATTTGAATCGTGTTGTTTAAAAGCTGAACCGGCGAGTTTATGTCACATCGAGTGGATTTTTACATGTCTAGCGCTTCTGAGTGACAGTTAATGCTGCAAGAGCACAGTGGTGCTTAGAAACAGAAGTACCTGTCAAAGAAAAAAAGCTCATTTGAATATTCACAACACCTGATGGTTGTTGTCAAAATGTAAAATGAGGACAGTGTGTGCATGCATCTGGTGTTCTGGTATCACTTTATTTTTTTTTTAAACTCTTAAAGTGCCAAAAGCGTATATTTACATCCTTAAACCCAGCCCTTTTTTTAAAAACAGAAAGTACCTTGTTCCAGTATTTTTGCCCATTTTGAGTCATATTTCTAGACCCACAGAATATTTTGGACTATGTCTCTGAAAACACTGAATATCTCAAATGAAAGAAGAGACTCTATTTCATCATGAAAAAAATGTTTGTTTTTACCTTGTTCCATTCTTGTTTTATCAGAGGTAGAGTAGAGGACACTTTCACCAAAATCACCACTTTTTGTCCAGATTCTGTTTGTTTTACTCTCTGATCTCGATCATCTCCATTTTCTGTTTGATCTCTGTGGTGTACCAAAAAAGGAAAAACATATATACTGAATACGTTTTTGGCACTCAAAGAGTTAAAATAGAATGCCAAAGTGCCATAAATGTGTATATGTTTTTCCTTTTTTCAGAGACATAGTACAAAATATTCTGTGAGTCTAGAAATATGACTCAAATTGGGCAAAAACCGCTGGCACAAGGCACTTCCTGTTTTATTAAACAGCTGGCACTCATTGAGTTAAAGAAATCCCTTCGTTTCCTTTACCTGACCATGTCACAGATAAAGCGCTGCTGCTGTGCAGGGCTGTCGTTTTTGTTAGTTTCTCAGTAGATCCAGTGAAGTGAACCCAGGTGAGCTTGAAAGTCGTTATAGCACACATGCTGGATGATGTGGAGCGAAGCTGCCTGCTCTGTGAACGCAGACCTGGGGGCCTTTCATCCACAATCACTGTCAGCAAAAAACAGGCCCATCAGGGAGGACGCCGGCCCACACTGCAGGAACTGTGGCCCTTTGCAACTTGTGATTCATTTCTGTGAAAAATGTCACTTCATGTGACTCAACGGGCGTGCTTGTGAATCTTCGTCGATAGCTCCGGGGATGTTGGGATTGGTCGAGTGCGGCAGCGAGTCTCACTTTATTTTTGATTTATCTGTTTGCGGATGAGCACACACACTCATCACAGACCTATAGAGGACATTATTCCACTCTGAAGTCATGCCAGGGTAACGGAGAGCGTCAGCTAGTGAATGGGAATGATGAACAAATGGCTGTGACACAGCAGCCTCAGTCTCTTTTATTTTTTATTGATGATTCAGAGTAGCTGGATGAATTGTGACTGCCACTTCCACTCATTGAAGGAGCAGCAGTCGCCTCCTCGTGCACAGCGAGTGACTCATTACATCGCCACCATCGCAGCGTTAAAGCTTTGCATGCAGGCACTCATTGCCTTGAAATCTTCCACCATCAGTGCAGAAATGATCATGCTTTGCTTCTTAAGGCTACGGTCAGCTAACATGGATGCACTTACAGTTGGGCCTGAGAGATGAATGATTACATATAATCAATCTTCAACACAAACTTCACTACCCGTGAGTGTTACAGCTAATTGGTTAGTTCCATGATCAATTCATCTGTTGATTAGTTTCTCAAGTGACTGATTAATTATTTAGTCTGTTTGAAAGAGAGGTTCTTAGATGTCTTACTTTGTCCAACAGCAGCCTTAAAGTCAAAGACATTCACTTCTAAATAAGACTTTTAAGACAACATCAGCATCACTGGCTGACGTTCATCCACTCATTACCACCATTGCCATTGATTTCATGCTCTGTCATTTGGCACAGACAAATTTGCACTGCCTTTTTATTTTATTTGATGAGTCACATCCATATAACAAACAGGGAAAAAAACACATTTTATTCATCTGATAACTTTAACTCATTCAGTGCCAGCCCTTTTATAAAACACAAAGTACCTTGTTCCAGCGATTTTGTCCATTATGAGTCATTTTTCTAGACTCACAGAATATTTTGTACTATGTCTCTGAAAACACTGAATAGAAATTTCTCAAATGAAAGAAGAGACTATTTCATGATTTCATCATGAAAAAAAAGTTTGTTTTTATCTTGTTCCATTCTTGTTTTATCAGAGGTAGAGTAGAGGACACTTTCACCAAAATCACCACTTTTTCTCCAGATTCTGTTTGTTTTGCTCTCTAATCTCGATCGTCTCCACTTTCTGTTTTGATCTCTGTGGTGTATACCGTCTCTTTATGCTCTGACTACATCTCCCAGAAGCCCCAACATTACTCGCAGGCTGCGGGAGACCACGATCGGCAAACTACTCCTGAAAAACCACTTTGACGTCAAAATATGTCAGTGGCACCCAAAGGATTAACTAAGAGTTAATTTGCAATTAAAAATACATCTTCTTCCTTTGTATTTAGCACATAATAATAGAGTAAATATTTATATTATTACTTATTATATTGTATCATTGCTGTAGTCTATTGTTTCTTTATTACTGTAATTTTGACTGTAATTTGTCTATGCTGCGGTGGTGGGTGAATTTTCCCCAAATGAGGGATACATAAAAAAACTATTTTATTCTAATTTTGTTTAATTTGCCAACGGAAACGGATGTTTTTTAGTACTAAACCCTCTAAGATATTATATATCATAAGCATATTCTGCCAATAAGAGCTAATAGTGTGATAATCATGGCAGTATTCATTTTGACCATATCATCAACCCCTAGTTATGGTCTATTCAAGCAGACAGAGTAGCTCTTTGTGTGACATGACCTCTATGTAATTCCATGGAAATTAATTCCTTTTTTCATAACCATGTGTTATAACTGGAGTGGCCACCGCTGAGTCTCTTTTTCCTTCATTGGCTGGTCGTTGTGCAGTTTCAGCTGAATGCAGAAGCTAAAATGATTCGATAAATTATTGTGATGTTGCGAGATGAAAAATTTGACGCTCTGTGTCATAACTGAATTTAATGTCTGTGTCGTACGGAGTTTTCCTGCCGTCCTCTGCAGGCCTGCTTTACATCAAAGTCTCAAATCACTTTCTTAAAGTTTCCACTTTAAAACAGCAGCTGACATATTTCCTTTCTCCGTTTTCTTTCAAATGCTCAGTCATATTAATGCACATTCTGTGTGAAATATTTTGTGGATGAACCAAAGGGAATGAGTAGTATCAGTCTTTGTAAAGGTTTGGAAAACCTGCTCAGTTTTGTCATGATTTAAATATAAATAGAATGAGCCAGCACCCAAATTGGCGAATCTTCCCAAAAGCTCAAATGAAATTACTTTTTCCCCCCATCATTTTTATCTTTAATCACAGGGTAATGTGGAGCTTTTAATAGATTTAATAGACCGGCCCCTCAGGGGAAAAGCAGATGTCATATCAGGAAAGGTCAGCCATGTCTGTTTTTAAAATTAGAAAGCTTATATTTAAATCATAGGTTATATAAGAATTTAATGCTTATTCAAGACACCAAAGTTGTGGCTTTGTAATCTGGCTGGAGTTTGCTTGAAAGAGGAAGGAAATACAATGTGGATAGAAGAGCAGAGGATCGTGGTTTTTGTGAGTTGCCAGACCTCATGTGCTTTGAGGAGGCGTATTTTGATCAAAGCTCAGTGGCTTAGCTCTGCCTGGAGATACGTTACAAATGCATAGCCGTCGGCGACTCACCATAATGAAAGATACTCGTTCAGTAGCTTGATGTAGACAGAGTGCAGGATGTTTTTTTTTTTGGTTTGTGCTCACCTATCCTGCACAGAAAGTGATGTAATCCCTTGTCCCAGGGATCACCAGAGAGGAGAACAAGAGCAATGGAGGGTGGAGAAAAATAAAAGAAGAGGAAGAGGAGGCGGTGCAGTGTCATTGATTTTAGAGTGGTTGTTTTGCAGGCCAGCAAACAAGACAAAATCACCTGTGGGCTTTCCTTCAGGGAGGTCAACGATTTCTGTTTCGTGTCCCTCTCTGGGTGATATAATCTAGTGAGAGATGGAAGGAGAACGACCACAGCAGCAAGCAAACTAAGAAGTGGTGCCCGTTTGGTTCGAAAGAAGATCTTTGTGAGAGGCTCTAACTCACCGCAGAACATCTGCTCATCTGATCGGACAGACTGGGAACACCTGGCGTACCTGCAGCGCTCCTGCAGTACAGTTTCTGTATTTAACCGTCAGTGGAAACGGCTGATCCTTTACAAACTGCGTACATGCAACGTTTGAACTCAGGCTTGATTAAAAAATGTAATTCGGCAACAGCATCATCGCTCTAAATCGCCTCCTGTGCGGTGCAGACTCCTCAGTCTTCTGAAAAATCATGAATTCTCTGTCACTTTTCCACTTGAATTGAGCCCTAAACATCAGAGACCTGCATACAGCTCAGCAGCACGGCCTACTTTGAATCTCAACGCCACTTTTATTATTACAGGGTAGAAATAGCAGCGATAATGCCCCAGAAAAAGCTTCATTAAACCGCCTCATGCAACAGGAAGTTGCTATTGCATTTGAAAGCTGCCACTTCTTTCACAGAGAGAGAGCATTGGAATATATATATATATATATATATATATATATATATATATATATATATATATATCATGATCTCAACGCTAATGTGCAAGCTTGTATTCGTTTTACGCCAGGGGCCTGTAAAAATGCCTGTATAAATGAAGAAACTGTGCTAACTGTGCAGTGGCGTAAATGACTTTGAGTGAGTTTGAGTTTTAAAAATCTTAATCCACTTGCACTGTCTCTCTTTCCTGTAACTTTCGGAGTAAACGCCTGTGAAGAGGATCGCTTGATGCCTCTACCCACTGCTGCGTTAAATCAGTTTTGTCTTGTGACATTTAGGTCTTCAGGAATGTTTTATTCCTTCAGCCCTATGGAAATCGCTAATGAATCACTTCACGTCTCTGCTTATTAGTTTAAGGGAGGCCAACCGAAATGTTGCATCTCAGATGTGTAACAAATGTATCGTGGCTTTAATGGAGCCATCTGAGCTTTACATGCATGAGAGGAACCCCAGTGAAGAGCGACAGTCGCTGTTTCACCTTCAGTGTTTTTTCAAAGACGCTCGGAGTGAATTTGATCGTACTGATGCTGCAGCACATACAGATGTGTGGCATCGCAAAAAGGTAAAGAGGGAGAGAGATGCTTTTTTCACATACAATGAATGTGCAATGTCTGGGTGTGACTATTAACTCACTGATTCCAGCTGTTTTATAAAACACAAAGTGTCTTGTTCCAGCATTTTTGTCCATTTTGAGTCATATTTCTAGACCCACAGAATATTTTGTACTATGTCTCTGAAAACACTGAATAGCTCAAATGAAAGAAGAGACTCTCTATTTCATCATGAAAAAAATGTTTGTTTTTACCTTGTTCCATTCTTGTTTTATCAGAGGTAGAGTAGAGGACACTTTCACCAAAATCACCACTTTTTCTCCAGATTCTGTTTTGCTTTCTAATCTCGATCGTCTCCACTTCCTGTTTTGATCTCTGTGATGTATATTGTCTCTTAATGCTCTGACTACATCTCCCAGAAGCCACGATTTTACTCACGTGAGAGAGCACGATTGGTGACCCTCCAGAAAAACCACTTTGACGTATTATTACGTTGATGGCACTTGACTTCGGTTTTTAACTCTTTGAGTGACAGCTTTCACCATCTAAATGTTTTTTCTGCTGCGGGTCGCTGATCGCAGTTTCCTGCAGCCTTTGAGTAATGCTGGGGCTTCTGGGAGATGTAGTCAGAGCATAAAAAGACAGTATACACCACAGAGATCAAAACAGGAAGTGGAGACGATCGAGATTAGAGAGCAAAACAAACAGAATCTGGAGAAAAAGTGGTGATTTTGGTGAAAGGGTCCTCTACTCTACCTCTGATAAAACAAGAATGGAACAAGGTAGGAACAAAATATTCTGTGGGTATTGAAATA
This sequence comes from Synanceia verrucosa, assembly GCA_029721515.1. Classification (NCBI taxonomy): domain Eukaryota; kingdom Metazoa; phylum Chordata; class Actinopteri; order Perciformes; family Synanceiidae; genus Synanceia; species Synanceia verrucosa. The sequence continues at coordinate 2,459,259 of CM056554.1, forward strand.
TGGCTCAAAAATTGGCAAAAACACTGGCCCAAGGTACTTTCCGTTTTATAAAATGGCTGACACTCAATGAGTTAAAAGTTTTAATGCTTAGTTACAAACATCCCGACCTCACACGTCCATCAAGGTGCATTCACAGCCCATTGATCAAGTATTAATTTATTATGATGTGCCCAGCCTGTACATTCAGCAGCTCTGGTGGTAAAGAGGGAAGCCATTCGTCACAGTCTGAGTAATCTGTGTCTGTGGTGGGTGGACTCTTTGATTGGACAGCAGGTCCACACTGGAGGATTTCAGCCCTCACAGCATACAGATAGCTGACTGCCACTTTGCTGACAGTGTGCTCTTTAAGTTTGATTAAAAAAAACAAAACAAAAAACAGAGGAAGCGTGACGCTTTAAACGCAGAGACACAAAAGCTGCATTCACACAAGTGCAGAAGTGTGTGTGTGTGAGTGTGTGTGCTGTGTTTGCATGTAGTAGTCGGGTTGCGCTCAAAGGAAAGCAGCAGTTGGGGCTAAAATCTGACAGCCTTAATTACGCTGGCTTTTCGCTGTTGGGGGCAGGTTTTCTAGAACAAGAAATGTGACCTCGGGCAGTATTACAGTTATGCTAATTTACGTCTGCAGCAGTGGGAATTGTAAAATCCTCTCAGTGCCTCGTCACAGCCGTTTCAATGCTGTCGTCTTCAGGCCAGTTCGGGTCTTTCTGAGGATTCGGGCATTGTGTTTGGTGTTATTGGAGAGAAGAGCGATATGTGGCTCATTCTCTTTGCATGCTAAATCTCCCGCTTCCCATTACAGGCCCTTGGTTAGTAGTCAGACACTATAATCCAGTGTGTGCTCATTTCTATGTGCAGGTTTGACTGAGCTGTGGGCTCCACTAATGCTTTTGGATGCCTGTGACTCCAGAGTGGCAAACTTTTATAGGATTTATTCCTCAATCCAGACCTATTGTAAACTCAAAACTTCTCCAAAGTCATCAGCATAGACAGGAACCTTTCTGAAGTCATCTATTTTTGGCATAGTGCTCAGAAACAGGCTGCTCTCAACAAGCACTTTCATTTCTAAATCTGAAATCAGCAGTGTGACTGCAGAGGAGATCTAGCCATGAAAAATGGCTCTTGTTAGGGCGTCATATGCCCCATTTACACTTACATCTCAGGTTTAAATGATCTCCAAATGTGATTTATTTTACACTCAGCCACGTGTGTGTGTGTGATTCTTGACTGCATCTGTCTTGGTTTTCCCAGTACTTTGTCAGAAAATTGTGTTTCCTCTTTCCTTAACTTGTGCTTTTAACCTCTTTTTTATCCTAACAATGGTGTTCAGTGCCACAAACGGGAACACTTTACAAACTTTGACATAAGCTCTGGACTCTGCTCCAGAGAGGTGGTCGTGCAGCTTAACCTTGACAACACATATTATGCTAAAATGTGCCAAAATGGCACGACCGATGGTTCCTCCTGGACACACCTGTACTAATACATGTCTAAAATGTTTCAGTTTCACCTTTTTTTCCTTCTACTTTTGCACAGTTACTTAGCCAATGTTACATTACCTATTCCTATGTGAATTGGGCTACTATACTATGATTCAGGAAAATGATTAATTTGAGAGTCAACTAATCTATCGACTATCTAAACGATTAGTCAACTAATTGGATAATGAAGCGTACACGTATGCATTGGCTCTTTTTTAGCCACCGGCCTTTAAATTCAGCTTGAGGTAATGATAAATAAAATACAATAAAGACAATAAAAATGTTTACTATCATACAGAGATATTTCTGAACTGTGCTGCTCATTAGGCCGCCACCAAAACAAAAATAACTCTATTAAACTTTTAACTTTCAGCCGTTTTATAAAAGAGAAAGTGTCTTATGCCAGTGTTTTTGCCCATTTTGAGTCATATTTTAAGACTAAGTCTTAAGTCTGTCACTCAAAGAGTTAAGAGGGTGTTTTGTAACAGACAGATAAGTAGTTGTACACAACATAAACAGTTCAGCTTGCTAGCCAACAACTATTCAGTTGTACAGATTATTCAGTGGTTGCGCTGCTCAGAGACCCTGATAAACTCTGCAGCTGCTTGTCACACCTTCTGTATGAAGTGTTGAAATTGCTCGAGGTGCTTTGTTCCTGTCGCTACGTGAGACAGGAAAAGGTCAGTTTATTTACCACAGATCACTACTGACCGAGTAACATTTGGATGCATTTACACCTTTTCTACATCTGGCTTGAAAGTGTCTCATTTGAGGCTTTTTAGCGGTGTCACTCCAGGGATGGAAATGCTAGCCACAACCTATGGAGCTATGGAACCTAACGAGCTATTTTAATAAACAAATGGTGCTAAGCTGCACCAAGCTAGTGAACATGACGAACAACCACTGTGAGCGTGGTGGCATGTCGGTGGTGTTCTCTCAGAGCTGCGATCATGGCTGCAGACTTGTTTGATTTTTGTTAGAACATGATGCATGAAGTGGTTAATATTAGATCACACGTTCATCTTAAAATGACAGACCTGCTGGCTCTTTCATTTTTGCAGACTGTATGGATCGTGTCAGTCAGGTCTCATTGGGCTCTGCAGCTAGAATTACTTTTGACAGATGGATAATAATTGTTAAGAGGAGTGTCTCCTGTGTGTCACCACATTGAGGTGGTCCAAGTGAAGAAGTGAAGGGGGGATTCTCCTCATTAATTTCCATTCATCTGATCGCTCAGCAGCACAGACTCATTTTGGAGCCATATTTGTTCTGTAAAAGTGCTGTAAAGATTTCTGTCACACTAAGAGTGCATAGATAGAAAGTACAGAGTGTGTGCTTCAGCAGGAGGGAATCTTATGCTTGTATGAACGTATTTGTGCATTTTAATTGATAAGCAAATTTGTGTTGTACTGTAAAGTGTTTTTCCCTGAGGAGAATCTCCTGTAAAGCTTCAAAACTTCTCTGCTTCTAAGTATAAGTGTACATTTATAGAGGAAGCTTTCAGTTTGGATTTCTTTTGTTACCTCAAAACTACTCAAATGTACAGGCAGCAATGACGCAGACGTGGTCTTTGGAGATGGAAGCTCTACTTTGTGGGAAGTTAAACACCCTCCTTTTCCTCTTCCCTAATAGTTTCTGCAATAAACAAGTTTCTGCATTAAACAAGTTTCTGCGCCACTGGAGCTGCTTGAAAGTGAAGCGAGACATCGTTGAGATGTGTGTGCCGTCGAGCCTCCCTGAATCATTAAAGGTTAACAACAGGGATTTGATCAATACCTCTCTGGGGAAGAGGTCTGGGTAGAACCGCTGCGTCTGTGATGAGAAATACAAGACCTCAAGATCCAGTAACGCAAAGCAGGAGGGAGTAACCTCTGCGTTCACCAGGATCCTGGTTGGACTGTGGTGTTCGGGGCCAGGCAGAGGGAGCATCTGGCTGCTGGCTTGATTTGGAGTCATTTCCGTTGAAGCGTGCAGGAGAAGCTCTGGAGGGAAGAGCAACAGTGGAGGTGTCAGCTGTTCAGTTGAGAGACCTGTCCTCAAACTATGCCTCCTTGTTTTCTACACCACTTTATACCAAAAACGGCAGGGCAGGTGACAGAACCAAGCAGCTTGTCTCCTTTCATTCAGTTACCAGCTACCCTGCTTTATTTTTTTTAATTAGTAGCTTCAAAGTTAGCATTTCAGTAATGCGTTTCCTTGTGCAAAGGCTTTTGATTTTGTCAGAGAGTCAGGCCTTGGTCAAAATGAAGCTTTCAGCTCAAGAGGCCCGTCCATCTGTTTGCAGGATTACTTATTCAGAAGTTCCTGTTTTCTGCTCATTTTCTGATAAAAGGATTTTGGGGCGGGAGTGCATGCATGAGCTCCAACTGCAAAAAAAGGAAGTGCACATTATCTGACCTTCCGCCGTGGATTCAGGAACAGCAGAGGAGGCTGGTTTCCTGAAAACACCTGCTGTTAAAACCTTGTCTGCTTCCGCCATTGCCCACCGCTACGAAGCTCCTCTGCTCTACTTCTTGCAGGACATAAGTACATCATCTGTGCAACACCAGGTGATTTTCACCTGAATCAAATCACTGTGAACACATGAAACATGGCAGCTGATGAGGTTTATCCCTGCAGCTCGTACTGTAGCTGCTGCTCTGCTGCAGACTGGTTTCGCTGTTTACTTCTTCCTCCATCTCCCCCTCCTGTGAAGCTCCTGTCGTCTGTTTCTGGAGGCGTTTCTTTTTCCAAATCTTAGAAATGTGTCTGCTTGGCTCAGTTGTGACACCCCTGTGGTTTGATCGTGCTCCCTGCTGAATCATTAGCAGGGAACGACCCAGAGAGCAGAACCTCCACTGTATAACTTGTTTTAGTTGCGTAATGAGATGCAAAAATTCCTGGCTGAATCTAGGATAAACTTTCCAGCAGAAGCTATAATTGCTTATAATAGAATTGGGTGACATTACAGTTGTGTTGCGTCACCTATGCTGCTGTAGAGGAGGTACAGTACGCTCTGACATGTGCCGTATATTAGCTCAACTGTTTCATTCTGATCCTTGTTGATATGGATTCTGTTCTGCACCAAGGTTGGGATTTTTCATTATAGTTCAGTTTTATTTAGCTTTGGCTTTTTTTTCTCTAATTCAGTTTGTTTTAATATTGGTTTTAGAGCAGGTTTCCTAGTTTTTGTTAGTTTTCATTTTTTCTAAATGATTTTTGAAATGAGTTTTAGTTATTGTTTTATTATTTTTAGTGTTATTTTTAGGGTTTTTTTATACTTTGGGTTATTTGTCAGGTGTTGGATTCCAAAAGAATAAAATAATAAAACTCAGCATTTTAAAAATGTATTCAGTCACTGTTGAACATAACAGTCCACAGCTCATATAGTATGTGTATGATACTGCTGCTGGGGTTAAATACAGAGAGTGAGTCTGCCCGCTTATCAGTTTCTTTTAATTATAGTTTTCATTTATTTCAGTTAATGATAATAACGTTCTACGCACATGGCAAAAATGGAAATATCTTAGCAGCTTAATGCGAGATGAGCAGTAAACTGAAGTATTGTTAGCTGATGTAGGTCAGTTCATTATGTGACTGCATGAGTCACAGCGACCGACAACAAGTCCAGAGCGTTTCTGCATCAACCAAACGCGTCATCGAGCTAAACAGGGTTTGACTGTTTACTCCTCTCTGGTTAATACAGTGAATAAATTCTGGGTGTTTTGTGTCCATTACTGGTCATTTGACAGCCAGAGGCTGAATGGACCCAAATTCAATAACATCTAAGCACTTTAATTCTTTGAGTGCCACAGACGTGTTTGTTTGTCATTTAAATTCAACACTTGAGTGCCATTGATGTAGAAAGTGTTTTTTTCAGCAGCAGACTCAAGATGGCGCTCTCACACAGCCTGTGAGCAATTTAGGGGCTTCTGGGAGATGTAGTCAGAGCATAAAGAGACGGTATACACCACAGAGATCAAAACAGGAAGTGGAGACGATCGAAATTAGAGAGCAAAACAGAATCTGGACAAAAAGTGGTGATTTTGGTGAAAGTGTCCTCTACTCTACCTCTGATAAAACGAGATGGAACAAGGTAAAAACAAACATTTTTTTCATGATGAAATAGAGAGTTTCTTCTTTAATTTGAGCTATTCACTGTTTTCAGAGTCATAGTACAAAATATTCTGTGGGTCTAGAAATATGACTGAAAATGGAGAAAAACACTGGAACAAGGCATTTCTGTTTTATAAAACGACTGGCACTCAGAGAGTTAAGGGCATAATCCTTAGCATTTCAATAACTTAATACAGTCCTGTGTTAGTATATGGTGTCAGCAGAGTGAAAGGTAAACAGTGAAGTTGATATCAATGAAATAAAAGTATCAGTGATGCTGGATGGACTACTTGCATTGGAAACAGTGGAAACATGTTGCATGTGAAGAAAACAGTGTTACTATATTCTGTTTGTTGTTTTCATCATTTCCATGTTTCCTGTCACTGTAAACATCCCAAACATTCACTGGGAGAAGGTTTTGCTGCATGTCCATCATTCTGAAGTTATACCAGCTGTCATATTTCCTTTTCACCCTTGATAAAACTTAATTTTAAACAGTGTTCGGCTTGTTTGACTGTGTGGAGTCTTTGCTCTGTGCTGTGGTTTGTATGATGAAAGAGTTTGTCCCAGAGAAGAGGCAGGCTGAGGATGAAATCTTGAGACATGGATCTACAGCAACCATATTTCACTGCTCTAAACCGGAAAACAGGACAATGGCAGAAGGTCAGACACAAGGAGCAGGTGTCCTGTGGTGAAGAGCAGGGATTTACTGTGTGTGTGTGTGTGTGTGTGTGTTTTTGCTGACAGTCAGAAGTGACAACATTTTTAATTCGATGCTAATGTCTGTACCTTTGTTTATTTTTAATTTTTAATTTCAACTCAACAGGTTATTTTTGTGTAATGGCACAGGCTGCTACCGGTTCCTCTTTAGGACCCTGGGGAGTGAGAGTTTGCCTTATGGTGTGTTCACTGGAAGTCAGAATTTGGAGCTCAGATCATCTTAAGCTCAAAGTTTAGTGCTTCCAGCTCTTCCAGCCTTACAGACGAACAACAAAACATGTAGCTACTGTTTACGTCAGTAGCAGATAGCATGAATTCTGTCAGGTTGGTGAGATTAATCCGACTTTCTGAGTTGGGGATCTGACTTCACGGGAGGGCTTTGATTTAAATTCTGACTTGGAGCTTGGAAATTAAGATATTCATGTACAACTTGAATGCACCATGAAGCTAAACACACAAATACCAGGCTCCCAGTGTTGCTGCAGTGACATTAATGTTTTACAGGCGATGTTTGTCTCCTTATGCAAGGAAAGTGTGGGGACAGATCAGTGTCTCTATGAATCTTAAGGGGACATGTCCCCCCGTCCATACAGACATCTGAAAGCAAGGGTCACAGACATTTGAGTATCGGGTTTTGGCATTGAAAAATTACTAATTTTTTGATACCCAGCAGCGTCCTTGTTTGCCTTCTCACATCCACCTGTACCATCTCATATGGCTCTGTCATACCTCAGACATCGAGGTAAATCTCTTTGGGTTTTCACCAACCTGAACTGAACTGTCTTCGGTATAAATCACTCTCAGGCTGCCTTGAAGGAAGTAAGAAGCTCTGCTAGCTTACGCTGCCCATCCTCCTCCTCCTTGGCCTGCGGGTGTTTGTGCCAAAGTGACCTGACAGGGAGAGAAAACATGTCTTTCTGCAGGCAGAGAGCTATAATTAGCACAGTATGTGTTTTTGGTCAGTACACAAGGTCAGAGGGAATGCTGGGCAGTGGACAGTACACCTGACAGCAGGCTTTGTGGGTCACGTAAACATGTTTAGGCTGCAAAGTTTGTCTTCATCATGGTTGCTGAAAGCGTTGCTGATTTAGTGATATTTGCATATCACTACAGAACAGTTCATTTATCCATCTAGGTGCAATTTCAAGCATTCATGTGTACTGTAAAACTATTTAAAAACACAACACTTGGGTTGTGATGTTCATCATCTGGCCAATGAAGTTCAAGTTAAGTCAGTTGTATTTATAAAGAGTTTTCGATAAGGGAAAACAAGAATTTGCTTATAAAGACAATTACGTTTGCAGCCTAGATAGGATTTACCGTACGAGGAGAAGCAATCTGATGCTACATCTACCCTAATTTAATCTTTAACATCTACTCAATTTGTCCAAAAGGGCAAAAAGGTACAGCGAGAGAGAGAGAGAGCCAGGGAGATTTAATCTGAAAACGCCACTACTCTGCAGCTCTGTGCTGCTGGATCAATACTCTATCAACCAGTGTCCAGTTAGTGCTCCGTCCCATTTGGCTTTTTGTCTCGTGTTGGTTCCCGAGGCGTGTTTGATTGACGGGAGACGATGCTTAATGACTTCCAGATTAGGGGGTGGAATCAACAGGAAAGTCACCCACTCAACTTTAATTCACCTGTGTGGAGTTTCCACTGTGTGGCTTCAATATTAGTGATTTATTAAAACATAAATTAGAGAAGTTCTGTCTGTGCGTCTGGAGCTTCTTGCAAACCTCATCACTCGAATTAGCCCTAATTAGATTGGATAATCATTCGCCGAAGCGTTTTCAGGAACAGCTCGTCCCGTGTTTTGTTGACGCCGTGCTCTATGTTGCATGATACCATTAATTTTGGAAGGTCCAGTCTTTTGCATGCTAGTTTAAGCCAACAGGATACATTATGCTTCCTGCTTCGACAACACTCCCTACTTCACTCTGAGCTAATGAGGCCATTTGTCTTCTAATGCCCAGGGGAATGTGCTTATCACTGCGTTACCTATTAAGCTTCTCCTGGCCTCCAAATGGAAAGAGCTGTCATTAATATCCTTCATGATAAAAAAAAAAAAAAGTTTCATCAAGGGGTTATTGAGTGTGTGTGATGACTGACGGCTGTCTGCTGCTCTGCTCTTTAACATCACTGAATGATTGAGTGAGTTTAGGCCACATTAAATCTACATCCATACTCACTCATACTCATATATTCACACATCTTCCAAGTTGGTGTTTTGTACCAATATGCAATACTTTTTACCTCATTTTACTAATTGAGGAAAATATTGATTCAAACTAATGTCACGCTGAAAAATCCTACAGTTAGAATGAATTGACACAAAACTAACAATCGTCAGTGCAAAAGATTAACATGTAAGAGTTGTCTCATCCCATATTGATATTGGATATCAGCAAAAAAACAGCATGAGAATTTTTGGAAAACCACAGAAGCTAAGAAACATCGGTATCGTATCAGAAGTCAAAAAGTTGTATCGGGACACCCCTAAAACATCTGATTCTTTGATGAAAGCGTCATGGTGCAAACCTGTGAACGTAAAAATGCAGAGAAGGAGCTAACTACATCTCCCAAGATGCAATCTGGTATTAAACATTTAATACCTTTGCTCAAAATGCATGATCTGCTAATGGATGGAAGTTAATATTTACAAACCACAGCCAGCTATCGTCTTGTAATCTGGCTAATTGTGACACAAGTCATGTGCTTTGTTTCTAAACTCCATCTCCAGTCGCATCATGTGGACAGTAAGTATTTTACAGGAAAAGGAAGTTTTGGCGACACTATTACCCAGAAATATATCCACTTGCCCACCCCAGAGGCTTATCATCTTCAGACAGATAGTCGAGGAGGTTCTGAGATTGTGGACTGATGGTGTCATCCCCAGAGCTACGCTGCTAGCTCGGGTAAAAGTTAGCAGCTCCGCAAGGCAGGATAAAGCAGAATTCATTTCAGCGTTTACACTCCAGCCCTTAAGCTGCTGTGGAAAATCATTCAGTCGCAATCAGTGGGAAAGAAAAACTGATATCTGATGATCACATAAAGCTCAACGTCAATGCAACTGCAAACCCACCCACACTGTACATGCAACATTCACATCCGTACGGATTGCGTTTAAGAAAGATGAGAAGGATGAGAAGCGGTGAAATGTTGACAACACGGCCCCCAGAGGACGCAGCTCCAGGTGGGGTTGTCGGAGCGTGGCGCTCCTTCCCACTGCACCTCCTCCAGGAGACATAACATGGCTGGGTGAGCTCCCCTGTGCCGGCCCTCGTTCTGTCGGTGTCACATCCCATTTGTAGTGCTCATGATAGGTGACTCACACAGCACTGAATCGCTGTTGTTTCCTTTTTCTTCGATTTTTCTCAAACGAACGGGTGCTGTGTCTCTGTGTGGAAGTCTACCAGTTATAGTCACCTATAAGGGAGACACAGTGTGTTACATGTCATAAGTAGGGATGTCCTGATCCCATATTGATCCGGATTGATATCAAGGATCAGAGTGTTTATGTCGGGAGATTATAAATGCAGGCCAATATAATCCGATACTCGTTTTTTTTGTGGATATCAGACGACGAGTTTTTTTATCGATCCGATATCAGCAAAAAACAAATAGCAGATTTAAAAAAAAAAAAATCTGATATTCGGTTTTTATCAACCTATGTTTAAATCTCTGATATCAACACTCCAGTCCAGCTCTTCTGTCCAGCAGCAGAGCCCAGTGATCACAACAACAGCTGTGCTAAGATGCTAACAAAGTAGCGAGGAGGAGGAGTGATGTCGGCTGTGTGGCAGGATTTAGCGTAAAAGACTGACGTTGCAGCTGCAAAGTTTCCTGTGAAGCCGGAAAGTTTAATATGAAGCGACCAGATTCCTGAAATGAAATCCGGGGACATTTCCAGCTATCATAACAGTTAATACGCCAGCGACTGGCTAACTGTTCTAGTCAACACGCATCACCAAAACAGCATGGGTTTTCTAATTTATTTTGAATTGATTCTATTCAATTGTAGTGTGCGCTTATGTTTAAGTTAAACTAGTGGTTATTTTGCACTTTAAAATATATTTTTTTTGTTTTATTGGATTTATTGAGGTTATTTTTGGATTATTTTATTTATTTTTTAGGTTAAAATTGACCTAATCCATTGGTTAACAAAAATTTTTTTTAACAGTTTTTTCTCAGACCTACTGTTCCTCACTATTGTTCTCTGTTTGAGTAAACTGACTTGATAAAGGCCTTCTCTAACACTCCATACTACAAAATAAGTAATAAAGGTATATATGATTAGTGCTGATATGGTATTGGATCAATATCAGTATCGGCCAATACTCAAGGTTGCAGTATCAGTATGGTATTGGAAGTGAAAAAGTTGTATATCGGGACACCCCTAAGTGCTATCCCTGCCATCTACAGTAATATTCAGTGTTTTTATTGAGTAGCACACTTTGCATTAGGATTACTGCGTGTGTCGCTCTCCATCTCCACCACTATCGCTCACCTCTGTTTCTCAGCTTTCTATCCATTCTCATTCTTCTGTCACTTCCCTCCTTCAGAGTAACATTTTAAAACCACTCCTAATTAAAGCACAAAGGCGTTCTTAGCAGATGGCATGAGCTGGCCTGGGTAATTATTGCCAAGTGAGCCACGGCCCCTGTAGACCTCCACTGAAATGAGGAGCGGGCTCAGTTTTATCCGCTAGGAAGCTCAAACCGAACGACGTGGACACATCTGACCTGCAGAGGCCATGTAGCGGACGAGTGGGAGATTTTCAAGGTTTTTGTCATGCAATCAAGTGAAGTCTGAAGCACAGTCGCTTTAGACTGTCATCTCTCAGATTAATTAATTCATTGAATAATAATTTTAATGTGTTGTATCTTTCAGGATTTTGTGTCTCTGACAGCGCCACACCTACTTCCATTAATAATAAATAAGTGTGGAAAACATTCCTTATGTGAGCTTCTGTGTGTCGCAGGAAACATTTTTTTTTCCGTTTTTAAACTTGAGCACCCCACTAATGAGTTTATACACTTGAGGGAGGTGTTAGTTAAAAGGATGTCAGAATTCTCGTTTACCCCTTAATCATCTGTCTTCACCTTTTAACAAAAAGCCCACATTCCTGCTCTGTAATGAGGACACAAGCGGCACTTAACGCTCCGGAAAAACCTCCACGCTTCATGTGAAGAAAAAACAACAATCAAGAATGTGTTTATTCTGCTGTGGCGACAACGTTGGAGGCTTGTGGTTTAGTGAAAGGAGAGACCTGAGGGAACAAAGGGAGGAGTGTTTGTGTCGCTGTTTTAATGGGGTCACTTCATTACGTTGTGCAGAAAAGGCGAGAAAGGAAGTTAATTCACATTTTTGAAGCAAAATGAAGCTCCACCGCGTATCACGTTAGCTATTAGAGCGACACCATAAGACGTTTCATAATTTCCTTTCATGGCGTCATCGAGCCCCGATGAGCCGTTATCAGTTTGACTTTGACACTCTGACACAGGAGATAACTGAGAATGAGGCAATTAAACAAGATTTAGAATTAGAGACGAGCAGTTTTTTAATAGGAGCGCTTCGTTGCGACGGGCTTTCCTAAAAGAATTAAAAAGAATTACAGTCGTACATAATGTACTGTAATGAATGAAAAACATATTTTTAGGTTTACAGTTTGATCATAACTAGTTATGAAAATCACACAAGTCTCAACTCTCTACTCAGGATTGTATGAACTATTGCTAGAAATGAATGAAGTTAAATTAATAAAGTTGAAGTAGACTTCAGTATTAATGTTACTTTGAGTGTTTGAGTGTTGAGTGTTTTTGTATATAATTTAATCTCTACTTAAATTGCGCTAACTTATGTCCTTTTTTCCTTCGGATTTAACCAGTAAACACTGATGCACAGAGCCTCAGAATTCATTTAAAAAGTAGAAAGTACTGTATGAAATATAATGTGTGAAGTAGCTCACATGATAAAACGTGTTTGTCTATAGCCGCATCACTAATATCAGAAACAGAAATAAGTTCATTGCCAAGAAAGTTTGCACAAACAATGAGTTTAGCTTGGTATTCTGGTGCATGACATATAAACAAGTAAACACAGTGCAGAGATGATAAAGTGACGAAGAATAAATACAAATATGAATGCAAAAAACTCTGATTCTGTGACAAGGCGAAAAACAGTGCAATATGGCAGTTAAATGGAGACAAAAAATGTACAGAAATGTGCAAATAAATAAGTAATATGGTCATAAATAATAGCTGCATCAGCATCAGTCACTTGTAAGAATACTTCATACTACTACCTGCAAAATTACTATTTTTATGTCACTTACTCACCACGTCATGAATGCTGCAGTGTTGAATGAGAGTTGGCTAATTAGTGGATGGGTTGTGTGAACGCTTCTTGATGTTGTTTTGCAATTTATACTAAGAGGCATTAAAAACACAACAAAGTCAATGTAAAATAAAATTGGATACAACTACTTTGTATACAAAAGAATGTTTTGTTTACTACCACTCGTGGCTATTGAAACTATGGAGCCACATTTTTCAGCTCAAACAATAAATTAACGTGGCAGACGGTACCAATCCCTGTTTTTCATGTATGATTCGTTAGGACATTGTTTGAAAGCTTTCAATGAGTTCTTTTGGTGATTTGAGTTCAACTGGTCAAGGCTTTAAAAACCTGGGGGAAAAATGCAAGCTGTCACAGACGGTCATCATGCCACGCTTAGCAGCAAACATGAGGGAGCAGGCCATTGGTATGCTGAGATCCGGAATGACCGAAGCGAGGGTAGCCAGGCATTTTGGCGTCCACAGATGCACTATCTCACGCCTGCAGGCACGTTATGCACAGACATAATGTGCAGGTTATGGACTGGCCGCCTTATTCCCCGGATATGAATCCGATTGAACACCTTTGGGACAATCTGGATCGCCGTGTACGGCGTCGTATTCCACTGCCGGTGACGGTTGCTGATCTCTGTACTGCACTCTTGGAAGAGTGGGAAGCGATTCCAGTGGCCGAAATCAACGCACTCATCATGTCTATGTCACGACGATCACACAAGATACTGACATTTGTAATCCATGTCCATTCATTTTTCTATTGTTGCTTTGTTCATTCATGTTCAGTATCATACCAAGTGAAGTCGCCCAATAAATTATGAAAATTCAAATTAATATAAAAAAAATACAATGCTGCGTTTTTAATGCCTCTTAATGTATTAAGGTTTTCCTATTCTGCTTCACCATGGAGACATGCAAGTTAAAAACAAAAAACAAAAACAAAAATCCAACTTCATGAGGGGAGTGATTGATATGTGAATGGTCATTTCGTGAGTGAACTATTCCTTTATCATGTGGAAGTTGTGTTTCAAGCAGCCAGTAGTAGAGCTTACACTGCTCTGTGATATCAAGGTCAAAGAGCTGCAGAAGTGAGAGCAGAGTTAGATGAGTGTGAGCACAGCAACAACAGACTTCTTCCTTCCAGCTCCTCAGCTGAGCTTAAACTCCCTGCTCGTCTCTAAACGCATCAGAGCCAGGATGAGTTCAAACCGGTGAGCCAGTGATTTACTCCTCTTGGAGTAACAGGCTGAGGAAATTGAATGGCTCTGACCTCTGTCTGCTTTCGGCCTCGTTGCTACAGGTGGACTGTTTTTGTCTGAAGTGCACTTTTTTGTCTGAACACAGTTTTAGAAACTGTGATAAGCTCTGGGCTCTTGCGTGAAACTTTTGATCACTCTCATTTTCTTCTTGCTGCTGAAGCCAGACCGTGCATTTTTCCCACATTTTTTTCACGCTTGACATGTTATCAGCCCGTGGCCTCGCTGGCTTGTTGCTTTCTGTGGTAAACAGGTTTGGGAGGTAAAAGGTTTAACCTCGCTGTGTTTCCATTTCACTGGAAAACCTGCAGGAGAGATTTCTGGAGAGAGTCAGCACAAGGAAGAAGAGTCAAGAAAACGGAGATAATTAACAAGAGGGCTGCATGGGAATAATGTGAGGGATCCACATGATGTGACCTGTTTCTTATTCTCTCTCTGTGTTTCTGTCTCTTCCTCTCTGAGCAGCCAGGAAGACTTGCGCCCCTGCAGAGTTCGCATGCTTAAATGGGCAGTGCGTCCCTGGACGCTGGCGATGCGACGGGGAACCAGAATGTCCCGATGGCTCCGACGAGGCAGAGGAGACCTGCAGTAAGTGAAACCACCCACCTGTTTGTGTCGCTCTAAAATAACCGGTCAGACAAACAGCCTGGTGGTAAACAAGCCAGCGGTGCATGTTGCATCAGGATACGCCGTCGCGCCTTCATCTCAGTTGTTCAGATTTAATTTTACTCTCTTAGAACCTGTACTCGCGTCGCTGATTTACCTCGTTATCACGGCGCCAGCAGCCGTTCAGCGGCCTCGCCTGCCTCCACTCGCCCACACACTTCAATACTCAATGCCGTCTGATGGAGAGTGCACAGAAAGGCCTCGATTCCCTCTCTGCCAAGCTGTGAGAGCCGAGGATCTCTGGCTGGCTCACTTAAAGCCGCTGCCAGCCTGGCACACCCACACAGCCACACAGGCCCTGATGGGGGTTAGGTGAGCTGACGTCTCCACAAACCAAGCAGGGCCTCAGGTGTGGGAGGCTTAATCCACTTATTAATTGTTTTTTTTTCTTTCCTTAATGGTAATTTAGTTTCCTCCATGGCTGCTTGCTTCTCTCTTGGGGTTACAGATATCAGATGGAGCTGAAGCACTGCTTGATAAATGATGAGAAGAGAATCCACTCACTGGAATATAGCAAAAAAGAAACGTGTTAACTGAAGAGGCGTTTCAGCGCTTTCAGGTCGTCATCAGACAAATGTTATCAGCATTGGAATATATTATTCATCCACACTGCTCCTCTTTGTTTTTAAATGTGGCACAATCTGCACACACAGTGTAAGGAGACAAAACACTGTTTCGTCTGTTTTATAAAACAGAAAGGACCTTGTTCCAGTGTTTTTTGTCCATTTTGTGTCATATTTCTAGACCCACAGAATATTTTGTACTGTCTCTGAAAGCACTGAATAGCTCAAATGAAAGAAGAGACTCTCTATTTCATCATGAAAAAAAATGTTTGTTTTTATCTTGTTCCATTCTTGTTTTATCAGAGGTAGAGTAGAGGACACTTTCACCAAAATCACCACTTTTTCTCCAGTTTGTTTTGCTCTCTAATCTCGATCGTCTCCACTTCCTGTTTTGATCTCTGTGGTGTATACCGTCTCTTTATGCTCTGACTACATCTCCCAGAAGCCCCAACATTACTCACAGGCTGTGTGAGAGCGCGATCAGTGACCCGGTGCTGAAAAAAATCACTTTGACGTATTATTACGCTGATGGCTGATGGAAGAGTTAAATTCTAAGTGAAAAAAAAAAGTTTTGTGACTTTGCCTTCTGCTAAACTGTGTGAGTGCTGCAGCAACACATATTTTAATTTTGACACCTGTTTACCTTTCAGGAGAAATTATAGCTCATCGTCCATAAAAAAGTGTTTTTTTGTATTGTTTTTGAATTTTATAACATCTTTGAAATAAACAAAAAATAAAAAAATCTTTTACCTTTTCAGAACATGTTTGTATAATAATAATAATAATGATAATAAGTAACTTTATTTATATAGCACTTTTTAAACGTGTGCTTTACATGCTTGATGGATTTCAGGACTCTGATGACGCAAATGAGATTAGCCAGAAATAAAATGAAAATACAATATCCAACAATTATGTGGAATAAAAATGTTAATGAGAAGGTTTTTATTTCTAAAGAAAAGTTTTGAGAAGTGATTTAAAAAACTGTGAGTTCAGAGCGCCGTCACCTTTTAATATTGAGACTTAAGCACCAGCTTAAGCATGAACTGCTTTAAGGGTAATCAGTAAAATCTTTAAGGCAATTCTGAAGTGACTATGAGCCAGTGAAGAGAGGTTAAATCAAGGCCTCGGTCATATTTGTGTATCATCTTTTTTCCTTACAAAGTAGGGTCATTTTTTGTTATTTCACAGCAGAGCTCTCAGTGTTTTTATCTTTACGGTGACATCACTCAGCAGGGTGATGATGTCACATATCAGACCAGTCACAGTTTAGCCTGATAACTATACACAAAAAAGTTCAATCTAAACTTTTGCCGTTGCTTTTTTGTGAATTTTGAGTTGCAAGTCTTATATTTGGCTGTCTGCCCTCATCCATCACTGCTGATGTGCAATGCATGCTGGGATACAGGGCTTGTCTGCCCACATAAGTAAATTCCCAAAGCTGATACATGTAAATTGTGAATATTTAAAACTTCCACCAGTAGGAGGAGAACTTGAATACTGATGGGTTTAGGAGGATAGCGGAGGATGGGGAATGACGCTCACGTTGTTGAAACTGATATACTGGTTCCAACACCATTATCATGCTTTAATCTTTGAACTTTTTACTTAACGTTATTAAAGTGCAGCAAGCCGAGCGGGAAATGAGGAATCGGGGAAAAAGGCGAACTAATCTTTCAGGGGATGTTCATTCCAGTTTTGGTCCATTTTATTGGCTGCGGATGTGTGGGTCGGTTCGATGAATAATGTAGCAGCTGAGCTAAAGCTTCTAATGTCACCCCCAGAAAGTTGAGTGTGAGGAGGGAGACATAAAGGGACCTCTGAAGGATAACAAGTTTATATTGGAAATCCAATTAAAGATAAATGAAGGAATGATTCATCTGCTGGCTGCAGAATAAAGAGATGGAGATCTGGGCTGAGAAGAAAGCCATTTATATGGAAATCCCTTGTTTATTGACTTGATGTTGATGCAGAAATTCTGAACACTGAACATTTTTGGCAGAAGGGTTTATTTCTACTGTAAACAATAATCGGACTAGAGTTTTGAATTTGACACTGTTCGTGGTGTATTTTGGAGATATTTGTTCTGCTGTGCTGTGGGTAAAATGGAAACAATCATGTCCTGCTTCTTCCTAAAAGTCAAACTTTAACAGAAGAAGTCCTCACCGCTGTGCAGCCCTCCTCATCATGTGCACCAGTGTGACATGGAGGCTGTATCCTGAACAGATCCACTTCATCTCAGCTGCCTTTCACTTTAAGTGGATCCATCATCACACCGAAGAGAAAAGACACTCAAGGATGGACATTGTACGAATTTGCATCCAGCATCTTGAGCAATAGCAGCCAACCTGCTCTTGAATGGCTCTTTTGTCATCATCTCATTAATCCGATCTCACTGGTAAATTACCTGCCTTTGCCAGCCACTTGGTGAGATTACAAAGCTGTAATGAGAACTGCACATCTGTCAGCGAAAACCTCTCGACGTGCCGTATATTTCTGATTTGATTGAAAATGAAAAAAAACAGCCTCTGACATGAAGCTAGAAAAAGAATTTCTTATTATTATGGTTGGTTTTTCGGGGTAATTTCTTTCAGATTTTCTGAGTAATTATTTTTCCTATGTACATTGAGCAATAGGCTTACAATAGAAGGATAAGGTCTAAAACATAACAAGAGTATCATAACCTGGTTAACTAATTACATGCCTTGCTTTTATTGAGTTGAAGATGGGGCATCACTGTACGGGGCAGTACTCATAGAACCATAGAACCTAGAATGGGAGTCACTTGCAGGTTGGATGATCTCACGGGACTCCTAATAATTACCATGAAAAAACAGAAAAATATTACTCAGAAAAACAGACAAATATTACTCAAACAAAACAGAAAAACTCTGAAAAACAGAAAAAAAATCAGGAAAAACAGGAAAACATTAGAAAAAAATACTCTGAAAAACAGGAAAAAATTACTCTGAAAAACAGAAAAAAATTACTCAGAAATACAGGAAAACATTAGCCAGAAAAAATAGAAAAAATACGCTGGAAAACAGTAAGAAATTACTCCAGAAAAATTAAAAAATGAGTCTGAAAAAGAGAAAAAATACTCAGAAATACAGGAAAACATTAGCCAGAAAAAATATGCTGAAAAACAGTAAGAAATTACTCAGAAAAAAATGAAAAATGAGTCTGAAAAACAGAACATTATGCCAAAAAACACAAAAAAAATACTCAGAAAAACAGAAAAAAATGACTCCAAAACACAGAAAAAAAATCCTCTGAAAAACAGAAAAAATACTCTGAAAAACAAGAAAAATGACTGAAAAAACGAAGAAATACTTTGAAAAAATTCTCAGAAAAACAGGAAAACATTAGCCAGGAAAACTGAAAAAATATTCCAAAAAACAAAACCCAAAAATAAATTACTCAGAAAAAAAAACTGTTTTTTTCCCAAGTGAATGCAATACACTTCCATAACATTTAACATATCCAGTTTGATTTTTTGCCCTAATCTCATGCACACTTCACTTTAAAGTCAAAAGCTCCCAAGCTTCTCATTTATCAATTAAACTGTGCTATAGTGGGGGTTGTTATGCCGATTTTACAGCGGAGGGAAGCGCAGAATTTCACACAGCCTGCCTCCAATCTTTAACATGATAGAGATGTGAAATTATGTAAATAGCAGAGAGCGGCGAGTGCATGACCGTTTTACACGGGTTAATTACGTACAGCACGGCTTACACCTTAATGCATCATGCTCTGCTAATGCTAACACCTGATAAGCCCTGCAACCCTCTCATTCAGCTTGCCCCCAACTCTCCTGTACTTTCTGTTTCAGTTCCACATGTGCACAAACATGTAACGCACACATATGTGCACGCACACACACTTTGGATGAAGGCATTTTTGGACGCTATGCTGCAGACATCTGTGCCACAATCATTCTGGCTCGCCGAGTTGATTCTCAATTACACGCTGGAGTAGCGTTACACTGCTTTATTAAGAATTCAAATTCGGGCCACACTGACTTGCGAGCGCTGAAAAATGAATGACTCTTTGGAGAAACGTGTGAAGTACCAGAGCTCATCGTCTTTGTATTAGATTAACGTGTAACCATGGAGGCTGCAGCCAGCTGTGCAGCAGCAGCCACTGCAGTGACATTTCACACTGCTCTGAGATGCCCCAGTCCCTTTTTTAAGGATTTAACACCAGAGGAAGGGAAGAGCAATTTAGTCAGAAAGTGTCAAGTAGCTCAGTTCTGCGTGTCAGTTTGTCTTCTCAGCTTTTAAATTCATTTCCAGGAGTCGACAGGCGTGAGCGAACTTCTCAGCGTTTCATCTTTCCAAAGGAGTCTTTCATTATGTGAGGACACAACCCTGAACCGCTGCCTGTTTGGAATCCAAAATGAGGAAAACGGATGGAAAATTTCTTTTTAAATCCTCCATATTGTGTTTTTTTTTTTCTTTTTTTGTTCGATTTATTCTTTTCAGTGTTGTGTAATTTGTGGTGGATTATAGAATATTTCACCAAAAGGGGCTTTGATGAAAACTTCCTCCTATAAACCTCTGTTGTCGATATTGAGCTTTTTTTTCTGGGGGAGTTGATAATAAAGCCTCGCTTTTTTTATTACCTTTATGACGGGATTGAGTTTATTGGTGAATATGTTTGGAGGAGGCTGTTTCATTGACACTGCAAATAAGAAGAGACGAACCCACACTGAACGTATACAAACAAGTAATATGATAGCATTAATCAATTAATCAGTTGGACAAAAAATGTACTTAAATACAAAACTTGTTCAGTTTTGTCAGTCCATACAGATGAAGGCACATAATGATTGTTTGCTGTTTTACTTTTGAGAAGCAAACATTTAACATGTTAGGGTTAGTAGTGATAAAGAGATGTTATTTTATACAGCAGGACTGCATCAAATGATTAATGTCATTATCTGTCAGTTATTTCCTCCAGGCAAACGCCACATTTTCCTAAACAGCGCTGTGACATTAACGCTTTTGTCAGTAATCCAGATTATAATCGAAAGAGACGGCAGAAAAAACATTTGATTGATTTTTTTTAACTCATTGAATGCCAGCCGTTTTTTCTGAAACAGAATGTGTCTTGTTCCAGGGTTTTTGTACTATAGAGTATTTTCTACTATGACTCTGAAAACAGTGAATAGCTCAAATGAAAGAAGAGACTCTCTATTTCATCATGAAAAAAATGTTTGTTTTTACCTTGTTCCATTCTTGTTTTATCAGAGGTAGAGTAGAGGACACTTTCAACAAAAATCACCACTTTTTATCCAGATTCTGTTTGTTTTGCTCTCTAATCTCGATCGTCTCCACTTCCTGTTTTGATCTCTGTGGTGTATACCGTCTCTTTATGCTCTGACTACATCTCCCAGAAGCCCCGGTAGTACTCACAGGCTGTGTGAGAGCGTGATCAGTGCCAAAAAAGCACTTTGATGTACATATACGTAAATAGTGCTCAAGCGTTGTATTTTCAATGACATATAGATACGTCAGTGACACTCAATGAGTTACTTTAGTTTCATCAAATTGATTAATCTCCTCATGAAAATGGCATTATGGTAACGTTACCCGTTAACCTCAGAAAAATGAAAAGAACTATGAATTAAAAGGAAGAATGATCCTGTGCTTAATTCTGAGTTTTTAATAGCATGAAATTCTGGGATTAAATGCACAAACTTGTCTTTTCTAACAGTTAAATAGTAAATGTGTTGGCCCTGTGATAAACTGCCTTCCAGTCCAGGCATGTTGGACCCGTCGCCCAGTGAAAACAGTTTAAATGTGCCAACATTAGTTTGGCTTTATTCAGCTGTCACACTGGGGGAGCTTCATGCTGAGCGGAGCTGCATGCCACAGTGCGTTTACTTGCTAATGCACTTTGCTGAAAGAAAACAATTTTTCCCTCCTTGTAGTTCGCAAGCAGCAAGTGTTCTCCGCTGTACCAGATCTATAATTCAGAGAGGAGGACATGGCCACGCTAACCCGGCTTAATGAAGCGGTGAATCTGAGTAGGATTCATGTAACCGGAGAGCTTTGTGCATTTTTATTTCTGAAGCAAAGAGGTCGACGTTGTTTCTCCTTCAAACACCGATGTCTCCTGGATCGACACCTCAAAGCCTTTTAACTCAGCTGGTTGGAATAGAGGGTCAGGTTTATGCAGAAAGAGGTTTGTTAGATTTCTCAGATTCTGAATGACGATGTGCAATAGCCATTAACTCTCTGATTGCCAGCTGTTTTTAAAACAGAAAGTGCCTTGTTCCAGTGTTTTTGCCCATTTTGAGTCATATTTCTAGACCCACAGAATATTTTGTACTATGTCTCTGAAAACAGTGAATAGCTCAAATGAAAGAAGAGACTCTCTATTTCATCATGAAAAAATGTTTGTTTTTACCTCGTTCCATTCTTGTTTTATCAGAGGTAGAGTAGAGGACACTTTCACCAAAATCACCACTGTTTGTCCAGATTCTGTTTTACTCTCACGAGAACGCTTGCGGGTAAAAACGACAAAATACTTCATCGGACGTGCCTTTCGTTCATAGGGTGATGGCGTTTTTGGGGCTTGAAAACGCAAAGAAGTGAAACCACCCTCCAGAGTGGAAAACTCTGTAGCGTCTCCGTCCACACTGCCAAGACGCAAAACTCTGATCTCCTCACATCGCATTTAAGTCATATAAATGCACCAGTACAGGGAAATAAACAAACATGTCGGATTATTTGCGTGCGTCGGACCTTCAACTTGCTCTGGCAGCTCTAATAAACACACAGAAGTCTTTCCAACAAATGTACAGAATCTGTACAGATAGTATTAATGAACAGAGAGGATCTGTAATTACATACGGACATGGCGGTGTTGTGTGATAGTAAATCACGTCGTGCATACCCAACTGAATTCCACACACTTTTGCATCACCGTATGCACGCAGATTTCCTCTCGAAAACGCTCATCTAAACGCGGAATAAAAAGTGAAGACGCAACGCCACTTTTGCGTCTTCTGTTCAGACCGTCATCATATAAACGTGGCCTAATGTCGATCGTCTCCACTTCCTGTTTTGATATCTGTGGTGTATACCGTCTCTTTATGCTCGACTACATCTCCCAGAAGCCCCAACATTAATCACAGGCTGTGTGAGAGCGTGATGACACTCAAGCGTCACGTTTTAAATGATGTCAAAATACATCAATGAGAGTTAATCAAAGAGGTGATGTTCTATTTTGTTATTTACATCTTGCCCAGTTAGAGAGGCTTCATGTATCACTGATAAATATTCATTTTTACTTTTGTACTTAAGTAAATTTCAGAACCTGTACTTTCTTACTTACTTACTTACAAATATCTGTACTTCTACTTTACCAAAGAATGGGAGTACTTTTGCCACCTCTGCTGAATTATGGTTTTAGCAGTATCATGTTGCTGTATCTAGCTATATCTAGGCACACAGAAAAGCTGCCATGAGCTGGTGGACAGATGAATCACCACTGTGCAATAACCATTAAAGATCCAAAGCAGCAAAATAGATGTCAATTTATATGAATAATCTGCAAATGAGGGCTTTAGCTGCTCCGTGTCAGGCTGTAGTGTCGTGTTAGATTTGTCAAAAAGCTGCAGTTCATCGCATCAGATCAGTTTCACACGGCTCTGTGACATTTGTTCGACTTTCCTTTATCTGTATAATATCACACACCTGGCGACAACTGACAAATTAAAGAGTTTCTGCACTTCTTCAGCTGAAAGCCAAGTTTAGGGTAAAAGGCTGTCAGCGATAACAAGGTCAATCGTGATGATCAAATGAAAAGTTAAGCTATTAAAGCATTGCGCCGTGCAGACGAACGCCGCCTCGGGTCTCGTAAAAGGTGATGAATTCTAAACAGATCTCCTGCCAAAACGCCACCGTGGAGACGAGTCCTCGTTCGTCAGTCTGCCGGTAAACAGCAGCCTGGCAGCCAGTTTGTCTCTGAGTAATTGACTTTTATTATGTTCCCCCCTTTTCTCAGGCAAAAACCCATTACCGATGTCTTTATAGAAATCGGAGGTGTCAGTAATCAATAGCTGCCACCAGGGTTAGTGAGTTAGCACTGCTTTTGTCGGAGTGAAGTTTGGTTTCTTTGTCTGGGTTGGTGAGGAGTGGAGCTCACGGTTCATTAAAGAGTCGTCAGTTGAAAGGACAGGACGGCTCGTCCTCCTCCGCTCTCTGGATTCACATTCTGCCTCTCCTTCATCTCTTTCCACTGACTCTGATTTGGCTTCAGGATAAGAACCTGAAAGGTCAAGCAGCAGTTTGTCTTCATCCAGTCCTATCACAAAGTCGTCTTCTGTATTTCTCTTCTCTCTGCCCTTTCTCCTTTTCATTCATTTCCTTCTTTCATCTCATTCAGACTTATTAGTCTGAGTTCATTCAGGCGGCATGTTATTCCTCCTCGCGTCTTTCATCACAGACGTTTTTCAGTTTCCTGTGTTTCCTCCCTGACCAGCCAGTCTGTCTCTTTCAGACTAAAGTGAATCATTACTCAGCTGTAATCATTCATTTTTAGCTAATCATTCCTCCCCTCGTTTCGTTTCTTCAGTCGTTATTAAACTCACTCGACGTTCTCGACAGCTGTGTCTGGAAAGTGGTGACTGAAAAACACTTCATAATTGTCTCTGTAGCGTGGATGATGAATTTAGCAGTGACACAGGCACCATCAAAGACTGTCACACATCGTAGCTTGCCTTCGTAGTGCACTTTCCCAACTCCCTCACACATGAAACAGAAGAAACAAAATACGCTTTTATAACCCGTGATGGTGTATAATCCTCACCAGGAGCAGCAGGTGGAAGAGGTTAACCACTCGATCACTTACTTATTCATTAAATGTACAGCTGTTTTTTTTATGTGAACAACCAAAAATAAAAGTTCAAGTTATTTCTTACTGTTTTACTCACGGTAGGATGTTGAGTGACACTGTTTTAGTTTGATACACCTGTCGAGAATGCAAGAGATACGAGAGTTCAGTGCAAGGTACAAATTATGGTAAAATATGAGAGATAAAAGATAGAAATATAAGAAAAAAACAAGAGATAAAATAGAAATATCAGACAAAAGAGAAATATAAGACACAATAGAAATATAAGACAACAATGAGAGATAAAAAAAAAATAGAAATATAAGCCAAAAATGAGAGTTAAAAACAGAAATATAACACAAAAACAAGAGATTAAAAAAAGAAATATTAGACAAAAATGAGAGATAAAAATACAAATATAAGACAAATGAGAGATAAAAAATAGCAATATAAGAAAAAAATGAGATAAAAAAGAAATATAAGACAAAAATGAGATAAAAAGAAATATAAGACAAAAATGAGAATAACAAATAGAAATATAAGACAAATGAGAGATAAAAAATAGAAATATAAGAAAAATGAGATAAAAAAGAAATATAAGACAAAAATGAGAATAACAAATAGAAATATAAGACAAAAATGAGAGATAAAAATAGAAATATAAGAAAAAAATGAGATAAAAAATAGAAATATAAGACAAAAATGAGAGATAAAAATAGAAATATAAGAAAAAAATGAGATAAAAAATAGAAATATAAGACAAAAATGAGAGATAAAAATAGAAATATTAGGAAAAACAGAAATATGAGACAAAAGAGACATATAAGACAAAAATAGCAATATAAGACAAAAACGACAGATAAAAAATAGAAATATAAGACAGAAATATAAGACAGAAGGAGAGATATAAGGCAAAACGTTGTTGTTGAAAGTCAAAAAGTCAGCTGCCTGGCCTGAAAAATGACTGTAGGTAGATATACAGTACAGGGTGTTTCCTGCTGGAAACAGCACTGCAGAGGCCACTGTGTGAATGTGGGGGATGTGCAGGTGGGCAGGTGGGAGGGTCACGGCTTCTCTGCATCAGCCATTTTCCCCACTCGGCCTCCCCAGAGGCACCTGCTGTCCCTCCACCCTCCTCCAGCCTCCTCTGTCCTGTCACCCTCCATGCTGCAGGGACAGAAAAGAAGGACTGAAAAATGACCCTTCATACTAAAACGACATCCGTACCTATCTGAGTACAGCTCATCGCAGGTCTGTATTGATGTGTACGTTATATACAGCGCTCTCCATTCTCTGCTACAGCTCCCTGTTGCAGTCCTCATCCAGGTCAAGAGTCAAGGGCAGTGAAAGGAGCTTCCTCCTTCCCAGTCAAAGCCATCACGCTCCTGTGCTCCTGGATGATTGGCCTCCCTGTCACTCTGTGGTCGCTCATCTCGGTCAAGGCTCTTTTCTATTCTGGTCCCACAGTGACGGGATGAGCTCACAAGTGAAGTCAGGACATAAGCGCGTCAAAACCCACGTCTTTAGGATCCTTCTCAGTACCTCACTGGCAATTTAAGTGTCGTCCAAATGGATGTAATATAATGTATGCATACCATATACCTGTCTGGGAGAGCAAAATACCAAAATATGATTATTTAAAAATGAAAACTATATAGAGCCACTTCTGTAATTGTCATGGAAGCTATAGTGTTCATTTAATAATTAAAATCTACTGCATATTGAATTTACATTACATAAAAAGGAATTTAAATTTATCAGGAGTGCAGTGTTCTAACGAATGCATTTCCATGTGAACAGATGTGCGTTGTTTAGAGAGATGGTATGGCTGACCTTCTCCCTGTCTGGTCCCATTACTCACAGTGCAGTTTACACCTACCGTAGCATCGCTCGTGACAGCGTCAGGCATCCTTCTAACCTCAGAAATGATATTCATTATGGAGCTTGTTCTCAGTGATCACGCTACTAATGATCCTCTCCTGGCATTGTTAGTCAGTCTGTAGCCGTGCTGTTTGACTGAGCTTGTGTCAAAAAGAAAACATGACCAGGGAGAGGTCTGGAAAGAAAGAAAGAACATCTGCATAGAGTAGGGTTGATGTATGTATATATATATGCATGTGTGTGAATATATAATATACAGTATATATATGCATGCATGTATATGTATGTATATATGTGTGTATATACATGTATATCTGTATATGTATATGTGGACATATATTACAAATTCTTACTTTAACGATGCTCTTTGGTGGATTATTTGTTTGCTGAATTACAGGAGACTCTTGGACAGATTCAGAAAAGATGGTTAATCTAATTTTATCAGCATGATTGATCGTTAGTTAAGACTTTGTTGTTAGTTTCCTTGATTTTTTGAATGGAGTTCTGTTCATGACCTGCTTTAATCTTCTTTAGTTGTTACGCATTTCAGATAGTTTGTCCAGTTAGCCGCCACGGATCGTGTTAATGCGGCGGCATACCTAAATATATGATTTGATAAAATAATTTGGACAAGTTTGGTGAAATTAAAAAGCCCAGTACATGCCTTGTGGGCTGTCTCGTGTGAAAGCCAGTTGGCAAACAAAAAGGATAATGATAGTAATCCAATAATTAGGCATAATTACGGTTAGTGTTCGCTAAAAGTAATGGATAAATGGTCAAAATATTTAGGTTAAAGCAATGGGTACATTTGTAGAAAAGTTAGAAGTAATGGAGAAAATGTCAAGATAGTTTGCTCAAGTACTCAAAAAGCATACATTGTAGAAAGTGCCACTCCTAGTGATTGTACTTTAAACAGAAACTTGACCAAAATTAACTAAATATTTACAATGAAGGAGTTGGAATATTAAAATAAAATATAGGCTGACCTCTTGATTTCATGCGAGGGGAGCTTAGGGCTGCACTGTAAGCAAAGATGTATAATTAACAACAGGCTTCATATTAAACGCACTGTAATCTGGATCAAACGTCCCGGCTGCCAACTGGGGCAGATTGGCAGGAAAAGGAAAAGAGGGGGTGGTTTGTTCTTTTGCTTTTTGCTGTATTTCGTGATCTTTAGGCTTTTCTCTTCAGAGGCGGCCCAGACAGTTAAATCAGTTAAACCAGTGTGATGGACTGTGGGATGACTTTTTACTGCATTGTGGGGGTGAAAATGAAATCCAGCGGTGTCTTGTACTTGTCTTTTTCTGCCTTTATGGGACCATAAAAGCACTGCAGTAATCTCCCTATCTCTACTGTCTCTGCCCACAGGCAAACAGACGTGTCCTCCAGAGAAATTTGACTGTGGGGGATCCACCAACAAGTGTGTCTCGTTGTCATGGAGATGTGACGGGGAGAAGGACTGCGAGAACGGGGCGGACGAGGAGGACTGTGCATCCGGTGAGTTTCCTGTCAGTTCTGACATTATCTGCTGACTAAGGCTAGATACCGAACTTCGATACTTTTGTAGCACCGACCTATTGGGTATCAAAAACTGAACCATTTTTCTGTGTCAAAATCCAATACCGAAGTGTCTGTGAGCTATGATCTCAGCTGTCTCCATGGACAGGGGGACATGTCCCCTTCAGATTCATAGAGACACTGACCTGTCCCCCCATTTTCCCAGCATAAAGATTCAAACCACAAAACAGAGGATTAATGTCATTACAGTAGTTCAGCGTGTGTGTTTAGGTTCATGGTGCATTCAGGTTACACAGGAATGTCTGAATTTCCAAGCTCAAAATCAGGATTTAAATCAGAACCCTCCATGAATCTCACCAACCAGACATAGAATTCATGCTATCTGCTCCTGACGTAAACAGTGGCTACATGTTTTGTTGTACGTCTGTAAGGCTGGAAGAGCTGAGAGCACTAAACTTAAGAGGTTAAGATGATCTGAGCTCCAAATTGTGACTTCCAGTGAACACACCATAAGACAAACTCTCACTCCCCAGGGTCCTAAAGACAATACATGTAATCTAGTATGTTTATTATAATAATAATAATACTAATAATAATAACACCCAGCCATACTGTTGCCAGCTGCATTTCAAGAGGAGCTTTAATTCAAATGATGAACATGCAGAAGCGAATAACTTGAAGAGGCCTGCAGTCGGTAGAATAATGAGCTCTCACATTCCTCTTTATTTTTGTATTTCATGAGGTTTCATCCTTTCTGATCTCACTTATCATCCAGCAGCATTAAAGCACAGCAGGGAACACTACGTATATAATTAGAAGGATTAGAAGTGAGGTTTAAGGTTAAGCCAGCTGCACTCGACAAGTCCTCTGTGGTGTCACACATTTACTGCTTTCTGTTGATATTTTAGGCTGCTGTCCTTACAGTTTGGAAGTCTTTAGCCTTTCCGCTGCGGGCGTGGCCCTCAGAAGCATCAAAAAATGACATCACCTCTTACTCAGCCAATAAGAGCAGTGATCCGTGCGCTGCCGCCCCACCCCCCTGCCCCCCTGCAGGGACTTTCCTTGCCCTACTTCTGAGACGCCGTGAAGAATCGGCTTCTCCTTTTCTCTCTCTTTTCCCCCCGTCGCTTCCTCTCGTCAAGAAAAATTGATTGAGGCAACGGAGCTGTAGGGTGTGTGCTGTTTAAGCTTTGAAGATGGCATAAAATGGCAGGGGAGGGAAAAAAAATTAAGCCGTCTCCTTATTATCCTCAATAAATGATGTTGTTGGTCTTTTTCCGGCATCTGCTCCCTGTCAAATTGTTTGTGTGCGTGGGTGCTGACAATTACGAGACTCTGACGTTTAAGAAATCCATGTTTATTTGTTAAGAATACTCACGCTTGTGTTTGTTTAGAGGACACCAAATCAGTTTGGCATAAAATTAAAACAGCTCCAACTCGGTGCTTTGCAAATTTACAGACAAAATACTTCAGTATAAAAATAAGCAGATGAAATAGATATTTACTCTCTCCTCCCTGAGGGATATTGATACAAGTGCTTTTAATTTCTCATGCAATAAAGATATTTTATGCCAGACTAGCCTCTAAATGGCCTTTCGGTGACTCCCCGTCTCAGAGTAGCCTCACGCTCTCGTGCCGGAGCAAATGGTAGTGATTCCATTGACTTTAGGTCTAATGCCTTCTTAGCTCAGATGGCTTTTCCCTGCGCTGTCCAGTGAGACCCAGTCTAGCTTGCGCTAATCCTTTTTTCATTCTAATGTCTGTATTGATGCCGCAGTCTTAAGCTTCTCAATGGTGACATGAGGGCAAGCAGCAGACCGCCGCCCACCCAGGCAGAGGTCGTAAAGGCGACCGGGGGGAGAAGTTGACTCACACACCAGCTCTAGATAACATCACATTAGGCCTATTAAGTGCAGCTCAGGCCGGTTAATCTGCAGACTGATTCAGCCTGATGCCAAACATGAAAGATGACGTCTAAACCGAGTGCAAGAAGCTTTTCACTGTGACCTCACAGCGAATCAGTGTCAAGGTAGGAAGGAATGATGGTCACATTAATCCTTAATCCATGTATCATTCGTTCATTTGTTTTTCAAAACAAAACCAAAACTTAATGACTTGTTTTCTCAATGTTCATTCCCAAAACCAAAATAAAAAAAGGATAACGACTTGTTTTTCCAATTTCTGATTTTGGACACAATTGGAAAATGGTCAAAACAGATTACAGGCGATTCCTGCATTTCATCCAATTCAGATATTTTCATTTGCCGCAAGTTGCATATTGCGGTCCAGCCAGACGCCTCTTGCAAATTCCTGGTCAAATGAGTCGCTCGTCATTTTTGAATGCAAATGATCATGTATTTACGGTAATCGCTGTGAACCAGCTCTGAGGTTGACAGGAGCTTTTCTCTTTCCACAAAACTTTACTGAAGAACATCATTTATTAAACTTGTGGGATAAAGTATATTTCCTTGACATGTTTTTTGTAAATATGTGTGACAATATTTATAAATGAATGGATATATTTCCTTCCAAAACACAACTACAAAGCCTCTTCTGCCCTTGAATATGGATTTTTGCCATAAGTTCTGTTATTTCTGGACTTGGTACATGTCAGAGTATGAAGAAAAATATTAGGAGGTACTTTTACTGTGTACTTTTTGAGTAATAATTCTCAAAGTCTCTTGCAGAGAACATATGACTAACAATGACTATTCATTGGTAATTTTGCACACTCAAAAACAATTTTTTTGACCACAAATTTGCAGGAGGCAGCTGACTGGACCGCAGTACGCAACTTGCGGCAAATGAAAGTATCCAAATTGGATGAAACGCTCAATTTTTTTCCATTTGTTTACGAATGCTGAAATCAGACAAATGAGTCGTTATCCCTTTTTGGGAACGAATATGGAGAAAACAATTATTTCTTTTTTTTTAAGTTTCAGTTTTGTTTTGAAAAATCAATGATACATGGCTCGATTATACAATGTATAAGGATTTTCCCATACATCCACACTGTAGTGCTTGGCTGCTGGAGGAGTAAACAATATAATGTATCCTTGTGAAATGCAAATTTTAAAAGTTTTGACAAAGTTAGGACTGTGCATGGTTGATAAATGTTTCGTGTTAGTCTTAAATACTGCAGACACAAGACTTCAGATCTTCCACATTTAAAGTCTCTGTTGGTTGCAGCTGGAGAATTCACTTCAAAGCAGCATTAACTCCACTCTGCATGGGTTCAGAGGGAGATGGTGAACAAATGAAGATGTATAAAATGATGCAGCAGCCTGAGAATATCTAGAATAAAACAGTGTGTTTGTATTCTGCCATCCCTCCAAAGGCTCGGCTGCAAACGGCAGTGAGTGAGGCTGCACATGTAGTCACAAATCATCTTCGGGTGCAGTTAATTTAAAATATTGAAGCATAAATGGAAGTGTCAGCACCGTCGAGCATGAAATGTTGAAGGGAGTCTCCGAGTGTAAACATGAAACAAAAAAAAACTGCTAAACGGCCGTCCCTTCAGCAGCACAATCATCACTGTTGGTAAAACTCAGTGGCGTTTCACCTCATTTTCTCACCTTCCTGTTCAGGTAACTTCAACTTCACCTGCATGTTTTTGAATGAACCTCAAGTTACAAACGCAGCTAACCAGTAGTTTATAGTATACTTATAATACTTATTATACTTATTAGATGAATTAAGGTTAGGATTAGAATAATATAGACGGATTAAAATGCTCTGACATCATTTCTTGGGCAATCAAAAGTTTATGGGACTGTCATATGAAGTTATGCTCTACTTCACTGCACCTTGTGCATTATCCTTTCTGAGTGAGGGAGACTGGTCATAAATAATGATGAGCAGGTAAAAACTGAGACAGAAAATAAGGAAAGGGAAATGTTGAGTGATGTTTTCAATGAGGAACTGTCAAAACTCATGGACTGCGACACACACCACTTTCATTTTTAAACCCATTTTCTCTTGAGCGTAGATAAATAACTTTGAGGTTGATTCTTTCCTTTAACTTATTGAGTTCCAGCCATTTTTTAAAACACAAACTGTCTGGTTCCAGTGTTTTTGTCCATTTTGAGTCATATTTCTAGACCCACAGAATATTTTGTACTATGACTCTGAAAACACTGAATAGCTCAAATGAAAGAAGAAACTATTTCATCGATGGCACTTGCGTTGATTTTTAAATGTCGTTGAAATACGTCAATAGCACTCAAAGAGTTAACGATCAACTTGTTTAGTTTCTCAGACAAGTTTTTTAGTTTATTCTCACAAACAAACCAAACTAGGAAAAACATCCTGTTTGCTTATGTTTGAGTCGTGAACGCCTCCTCAACGCCTCCTTTATCCTGCCCACAGTGAGCAAAACATTCAAACCCACTTCACCCTTTCACTCGTGTTTACCTAGCCACGAATAAATGGGCTGCACTCCCAAAACTGACTGAGCGGCAGCGTAAACAGTTAGCCCCAGCGCGCTCCACCATTAGTAGAAATCTACAGCGTGCATAGCCTGCCGCAGACACGGTAAAGTAAATCTTGCAGAGGCATCCTGCTAATTGAGTCATCCACATGTTGAATTATGTATTAAGTGGAATCTAGCCCTCACTAGAGGAAGCTTTCCTTGATCAACATTACATTAAGCAGCAGTTCTAGAGAGCTTCTGCGAGAAAGTTGAACTGTCCTCACCCCTCAGCGATGAGGGGATTAATGTGCATTTGCTCTGCTGTCTGCTGGGATCTTCAGGACTCTGGATTTGTGTGGTTTTCTTGTGTTTGCATTTGCACTCGGTGTAAGGTTGAGATTCCTGCATGTAATATTTCTCTGCGGCTTCATTTTTGCATGTTTTCTTTATTCATATTTAAAGCTGCTTGGATAGCACGAGATGAGCAGTTTCCTCCAGCGCTCCTCACAGCCGTCTCCCTGACCGGTTAGCTTACCTCAACAGGAAGGAGCTTCACTTGCACTTTGACTGCCACCTTCCTCCTCCTCTATTATCTTCTCTGGGTCGTTACTGGAGATGAGTCGGCTGTGTTTCCTCTGTAAATGTTTGTGTGGCGTCACAGCAAAGGTCAGCCGCTGAGCTGTTGACCCTTGTTGACCCAAGCCTTTCCAGGCTCGTCTTAGTGGATGTTTATGGGGACCACTCTGAACTGTCCCCTCAGTTTAAGTCTGAATATCTATAAGAAAAGCTGCACAGACACTGACTGATCGGCTTAGAGGTTTTGCAGATAAAAGAGACACAAGCATTTTTCATGCTCACAGCCTTGATCTCCACTCTGGTACACTAAAAAAACATTCATATTATATATTTACCTTTATTCAGCCTCAGTCCCAACTATTCATACTTGCACCTCACACTCATCCGCTGTGACGCCAGTATGAGTCGAACAATCAGTCATCTCTCGCCTCTTCATCTCAGTGACTGGTTGCTGCTGGCAACCATCTCTCATCATCAAAGCCGCCAGGAAAAGTGAAGTGTGTCACGCTGCCAGCGTCTTACCACCACCATGCTAGTCATAGAAGAGAGGCAATGCATGACTGTGTGCTACCAGTTTTTATTTTTAGTTGACATCATTGTGCATTTCCTGTTCAGTTATGAGGTGTTCATTATAGCCAGAAAACAAAAGTTATGTTTGCTTTTAAAAATGAGCTGAGATTAACTCACTGAGTGCCAGTCGTTTTATAAAACTGAAAGTACCTTCATAAAGTCATATTTCAAGACCCACAGAATATTTTGTACTATGTCTCTGAAAACACTGAATAGCTCAAATGAAAGAAGAGACTCTATTTCATCATGGAAAAAAATGTTAGTTTTTACCTTGTTCCATTCTTGTTTCATCAGAGGTAGAGTAGAGGACACTTTCACCAAAATCACCACTTTTTCTCCAGTTTGTTTTGCTCTCTAATCTCGATCGTCTCCACTTCCTGTTTTGATCTCTGTGGTGTATACTGTCTCTTTATTTCCCAACTACATCTCCCCGAAGTACAAAATTAATCACAGGCTGCGGGAAACCGCGATCGCCGACCTGAAAAAACACTTTTGACGTATTATTACGTTTATGACACTAACAGGAAGTGGAGACGATTGAGATTAGAGAGCAAAACAAACAGAATCTAGAAAAAAGTGATTTTCTTTCTATAGATCACTGAAAATTTTAAAATGCAGCTTAAAATCCAAGTTGTATATCTGTAGATATTTATATATCTGTACACATATTTACATATATACGTACATACATATATATTGCCGAAGTTACCACATTAACATGGATTATTGTTTTATTTTATTTTTTATTTAACTTCTTATTTCAATGTGCGGAAATCATTCTGGATTTACAATCGGCCTCAAACATGACTTTTTTGGGGGAAAAAAACTATGTTGAGAAATTAAAAATCAATATTATATCAGAAGTAGAAGAATCATTAATATCTGTTGTGACCACTGAATTTTTTGTTTTAGTTGTGTGTGACTTCATCTCTGTCTGGTTGGCTGGAGTTAGCAAAAGCAATGCTTTGATCAGGTTTACAGCTCCGACATATGGATGTATAGCACATATCATGTTTAGCATGACTTTAACAGCGCATTACATAACTTCCATGTGCATATAATATGATATACACTACACACTGTACATGTAAACATATAAACATCCATTTGGTATTCGGCATGTAAAGCATTTTCCTGCTTTTGTCCCAGCATCCATACTTAAATATGTAAAAAGATCCAGCCCACTGAGTGAAATGTCGGGTCCCTCTGTGATTTATTCATCATTTAAAACCCTCTGACTTGTTCAACATCACACGCAGGCAGTCTGTGGGCTCAAAGTTGCTCCAAAGTTCATTCACTTTTTGCCTTCAGTGTAACCAGGCCACTCATGTACATTACTAATGGTCTGCCCGCTGTGCAATAATGTACACGTCTGTGACTCTCCTTCATTATTTAGCGCTAAAGTTAGTATGAAGTTAACAGGGTTAGCAGTTATGAAGCGCATCAGAATCAGATGGCGCTTCTTTAATATTAATGAATATAAACCCTTTCACTGAACTGAATCTTGACTTTTCCTATCAGCCGCTTTCTGTGGCTGTCACATCGGTACGAGTGAATTAATTAAAAATAGATTGCTATTTAACATAAGGCATAATTACACAGGAAAGCAATTAGTACATGTGATGTTTGTTCGCCCAGTTAAACTCAGCACATGGGAATGCATGTGATTTCCCACTCTGCTATGCAATTTAATTTAATTTGATTATTTAGCATTATTATTAAGGTTAATGCTTTTAATTTTTGTTCAGAACATTTTTTATGCTTGTGCTGCAGCCATTTAAACAGATCCATCTGATTCAGATTCATCTAAATATCAGTATCATATCACAGCTGCTCTGAGATTTGTCCTGCAGGTCACCGACAATATGCTGCCACTTAAAACACCTCCTTCCTGTAACCAGTCTTAACAGCCAAAAGCAGCGGTGTTGAAGTTGAACTCCCCATCGTTTTGTGTAAATATCAAATAGGGTTTCTCTCTGTGCTGCCATGGGCTCACAGTGGGAACCCAGAGTCTCCTCACAGCTTCGGCCCTTTCGACCAGACTTGAGTAGAAACAGAAAGCTGGAAAAAAAGTTAGGACAGTGGGAGAGAAAAGGATTTACCTTGAGGTTGGCTGACTTTTACTTCCTGCAGAGACACGTATGCATGCAGGAAGTCAGCATCATACAGTATCAACTGTGCGTGCTAACGTTCAGTGTATGGATAACCAACGTCTCGTCGTTAAATATAGCAGGGGCATCACTTAAGGAGGGAGTGTAATAGTAGTAAATGTGTAGTAGGCACCTTTTTTCATCATTTAAGTGTGCATTTTTGCCTCCCAACAGGGCAGTTTAGTGTGTTTTGCCAAACAAGATCAAGTTCCCATTTTACCTCCAAAGGACAATAATCAATAATTGGGTCACAAGGGGGGGAAACTGTATTTAAGTGATTTATAAATAATGCAAGGTTATATCTCATATTCTGGCCACTTTATATTGAATTTTTTGCACTTTTTTTGTAAAAAAAAAATGAAGAAATGAAAAAAGGAAATAACACAACACCAAATTATTTAGAGGGTGGCGTAAGAATATTTTTGTAGGCTTAAAGTAGGCTTCATGACGCAACAGATATATAGGGCACCTACAGCGCATTCTCGCTACTAAAATGTGCAATTTTGAAACCCAAGAGAGCATTTTAGTGTTTTAACCAGCGGAAGGCAGTTGAGCATGTTTTGCCAAACGGGGGCAATATAGCACACATCTTTCAACAATCGGGGGGCACTTTTTTTGTAAAAAAAAAAAAATAAAACAACACCAAGTTATTTGGGGGGGGCTATGAATATTTC
The DNA here is from genome assembly GCA_029721515.1 of Synanceia verrucosa. NCBI lineage: Eukaryota > Metazoa > Chordata > Actinopteri > Perciformes > Synanceiidae > Synanceia > Synanceia verrucosa. The sequence goes on from CM056554.1 coordinate 2,495,012, forward strand.
AGGGGGCTTCAGCCCTCTTAAAATAGGCCTAGTGACGCCACTGGGGTATAGATGAGTCAAGATAAAACTAGAGATCTTTTGAGAGAGGATAAAGCACCAGAGACAGCTCTATTGTCTTTTGCTTCACAGGAAGTCTTTCATCATCTTCTTGTGACAAACACAGTCATCCCCCGTCTCTTCCCTGATATTGACTTACAGCCAACCTGAAATACTGTTACTGTCACCGTGTCCTTATATTTGAAACAAAGTTAAGCCAATATGTGTCTTCTTTTCTCTTAGATAGATAGATAGATAGATATTTACTCATCTCACAGAGAAGAAGACATCCACACAGGGTTCAGTATACTTTGATAGATCCATGAGAAGAATGCAAGGTGCAAATTATGATAAAATATAGAATATCAGAGCTATGTCATTTAATGCGCTGCGAGCTAAGCCTGAAACACTGGTGTGCATGTTTGATCCGTCTCACTTATCTTAAATCATGGGCCTTTGGACATATTCATTAAATTCCACTTTTAAGCACTACGAGGACATTCAGCAACCCATAAATAAATGCTTCAGTGTTGGTACAGTCTTAAACTGAGTGTTTTCCCTTTGTGTTCGCTCTCTAGATGCCAAAGCCTGTCCCAGCGGCGAGTTCATGTGCGCCAACCGCAAGTGCTTGGCCTCCGTCTACGTGTGCGACGGCGACGACGACTGCGGAGACGGCAGCGACGAGCTCAAGTGCGCCTCCCCTCTGACCTGCGGGCCCAACCACCTCCGCTGCAACACGTCGGAGTGCGTGCCGCTCATGTGGAGCTGCGACGGAGACCCCGACTGCTCCGACAGTTCGGACGAGGGCCCGGAGCGCTGCGGCGGCGACGGGGTGCCGTACCGCCGGACGAACTGCACTGCTGGAGAGTTTCGCTGCGACAACGGAGAGTGTATACGGCTGACCTGGAAGTGTGATGGAGATCCAGACTGCAAGGACAAATCTGATGAGTCCGACTGCCGTGAGTTTCTCTGTTTTCTTTACTTCCTCCTCTCGTACTGAACTCTCCTGTCCTCCTCGCAGGAGCTTTTACATTTCCTGTTGTATGAAGAACATACCTAGATGTACATGCATCCCACACTCAAAATTATCATTTGTTGGGTGAACATAAAAAAATTATGGCTAATATTTCCAATTATAATACGCTCATTTAGCAAGAAATTGTTTTGTTGAGTGAAATTGAGTTAAAATAAGTAGCATAGCAACTAATGCTGCTATGATTAGTGAGCACGCTACGAAAACATTCAACGATGAAATTAATGTTCAAAATTATAGAACGGACAATAACAAGTTGACATTTCTGTGCAGTGCTTTATTTTGAAGTCAAAGTCATTTTAAGTTAAGTAAAGGACTTACTGTACTTACTGTCTTCATTGTCGACTCTCAGCATGTGTTTTGAGCTGTAAAGTTACTGTAAAGTTAAAGTTACTGCCACCTTCTGCTCTGGAGTTGTACATGCATTTCACTGTCTTACCCAAAATGCATTAGGTTCTGTCAACATAAATTGATTTACACAATGTTAAGTTATTGCACATCATGCTAAAATAACTTTACTTAATGATATTCAACCAGAAAACATGACGATATATGGTAGAAGCTACATGTTACACTTAGATTAATGTAGCAGAGTGCTATTCTTTCCTACAGGACGAGCTGGTTCAAGGCAGGATTATTATTTTTGAGTGTACTGGTGATGTACACTGGTCCCACAATGCCGTGCAGAAAGAAAACAGAGCTATTCACAGCTGCAAAACATTAAATCAATGAACAGATGATGTAAAACAGCTTGAAAAAGATGAAAAGTTAAATATGTGCTCGTATACCCACTTTAAAGAACAGCACTTATATTGTGCGTTATGTTGAGTAGCATGTAGTCTGAATGTGAAACACAGTTTATCCCTCCAGCTGGTGATCATGGTTACATATTTTTATTCATATTTCTGTGGGTTTTCATCTTATTTCAATCTGTGAGTCATATTTTGTTTGGGTTAATGTTTCAGTTATTTGTCTTTCTTTCATATTTCATGAATATGTTAATCTGTAGCATCTGGACTTTCTACATGTCTTATATTTGTCTTGTTCGAGGTTAACTTCAGACCAGTCAAATTCCAACACGTTCAGAAATAATGATACTTTTTTTTTTTATTTGACAGCATCTTTGTGTGGACGCTGTCTGTTTGCTTTGAGACCGCAGAGAATATTTCCTTCCTCTTCTTTCTAAATGTGTCTGATAAAGAGTGTGTTTCTGTGGATAAACACACTGTGAAGATGGGTCCTTGTGATAAAACAGGTTTTTCCTATTAGCCGGTCATGGATGGAGGAGCCTGAAGCTTCTGTCTCACTAAGCTGGAGTGTGAAGCCCAGATAGTCCCAGTGTGGTGCACACATCAAGCGCACCTCTGTCACATAAGCAGCACTTTATGACAGAGAGCCATGTTTTGTTCCCCATCTGGATCACTGCATTAAGAGGTGGTCAGATTTGTCCAGAGGTTACTATGGTTACCATTTACAGCCACTGCTTTCGTCATACTGACATGCTTTAATGCTATTATTGTATAATTATTATAAATTGAAAATGCTTCCGACTCAAACGCTGTTGTGAATTCATAAAAACCAGGGTTCCTGTGGTTCCTTAAAAACTCTTAAAATGTCTTAAATTAAAACCCGGGTCATTAACCCTGTGGGTCCTATAATCATGCCGGCGTGATCAGATTTTTTGATTGTAAATATTTGTATATAGTATTACTTTATTTCAATTTTACATTTATATATTCATACTAGCAAACTATATTTCGTTTTTTAAGTTTCAAAACAGTGAATTGAACATGTTTATGGTTTTTATTGTAATAAATACAATTTTCTTTTTCAATTTGAATTTGATTTTTTTAGGCCCAATATGTTAATGAAGGAGGTTATAGTGAAATAATAACTATCTCTTCATATAGATGAAGATGTGCTGAAAAAAAAAAGATACCAAGCATGTTAACCTTTTTTTTTTTTTGTTTTGTTTTTTGAATCAAAAATATTAAAAACGGTAAAAATAGACTCAGGACTTAAAGGGTTAAGGTCTTAAATTGTCTTAAATTTACCATAAATCTGCTGTAGGTATTAAATTTAAAGATGGTGCGTTTATAGCCAATAGGAGAACACACTATTCAGAGATTTACTGCAATTTTGCACATTATTTTTTTTAAAATAGTTAAGTGTTATGCCTTCAGTTTACATAGTTGTTGCAAGTGTTAAAGGGCTGAAAAAAAAAAAATATTATCAGAGATTAGTCTTTTTTCCTGCTAAATATCGATATGGGCATTGGCCTCAAAAACTCCATATTGATCGGGCCCTACAGTAAATTGACTATTTTCTACCAAAGAAATTCTTATGATATTTTTGAGCCTTAAATTATGTTTGTTGAGATCTTAAAAAGGTCTTAAAAAGTATTTAATCTGACTTTTAAAAATGGCGCAGGAACCCTGAGTACATTTCTGACACTGGATATGCAGCTTATGCATGTGTCTGCATGCAGCGTTACGCTACCGGCCAATCAGATCTCTAGATTGATCTCCCAGATCCAGAAAAACACTGTCTGCTGTCATGTGTTTATATGTGCATAAGTGTGTGCAGGCTCCAGCGGCCCTGTGTCCATTACTCTCCCTCCTCCATCTTCTTCTTATGATAACACTAAATCATATCCCTCTCAGTCATATATTGCTTTTTAGTGTGGTTTAGCAAGGACTCATATGAGCGTACAGGGCCGCCGTTGATGAAAAGCTTGTCTGTGCTCTGGATATTAATGAAATGTGGTGTGACTTCATGCAGCCTCCATCGTCGCTTTACTATATTGAAAATCATTCATCACACGCCCTCCGGTTGACTGTCTCTGTCCCAGGCAACACCTAACACACTCTGTAGAGTACAGTACTGTTTTACTGCAAAGGCTTTTTAAAATAGGTTTTGGACATGTGTTGCCCTTATTAGATGGGCGAAATACTGACAAAGTGAAATGTTATCAAAGTTCTTGGGTTGCTTTTGACCCCGGGATGTTGTGTTCATCTTTAAGGGATTAAAGGGGATTTACAAGTCCACTTTCAAGTGTGTGTGTGTGTTCATATCCGTGTGTGTGTGCGCCACTTCCAGCCCTGCTGACGTGTCGTCCCGATGAGTTCCAGTGCGGTGACGGTTCATGCATCCATGGCACCAAGCAGTGCAACAAGGTCCATGACTGTCCTGACCACAGCGACGAATCAGGCTGCGTCAACGGTGAGTTCACCTGTCACCACTGCTCACCTGTCTGACTGCCAGAAAGACTGTTCACCTGTCTCCTTCTTTTATTGTTATTCTGTCTGCTAGAATGTTTGAGTCAGTGTGATGTGCTTTAAAATGAGAGGGCTCATGTGACACTAGTCCTTTGTGTGCCAGCCCTTTTATAAAACAGTGCCTTGTTCCAGCGTTTTTACCATTTTGAGTCATATTTCTAGACTCAGAATATTTTGTACTATGACTCTGAAAACACTGAATATCTCAAATGAAAGAAGAGACTCTCTATTTCATCATGAAAAAAATGTTTGTTTTTACCTTGTTCCATTCTTGTTTTATCAGAGGTAGAGTAGAGGACACTTTCACCAAAATCACCACTTTTTGTCCAGATTGTTTGTTTTGCTCTCTAATCTTGATCATCTCCACTTCCTGTTTTGATCTCTGTGGTGTATACCGTCTCTTTATGTTCTGACTACATCTCCCAGAAGCCCAACAAAACCATTTTGACATACTGTAAATGAGACGCTAAATTGTTGCTTCACTCTATCTAGTAATATAATTGTACTCTACGATCTGATGTCATGTTGTGCACAGCAAGGAAAAGGCTGCTCTGGGTTGTTTTATTAATTCTATTAATCCCTATGATATTTAAAACTCACACGCTGTCTGAAAACTGCACACATGAAACATGGGTTTACGTCATGTTTTATCAGTTGAACGCTTCTAATGTGATGCAGGATCAGTCGGAAGTCACTTTCTTGTTTCCTGCAGCTAATTACAGAATATAAACACCAGTGCTGGGCAGTAACACATTACAAGTAACACTTTGGTTACTTTTGACAGTAACTAATACTCTAACTCATTACTTTTGAAATAAATAAACACAGTTACCGTTACAAAATGATGCATTTTTCCGTTACTTGGTGAATGATTTCCTTATTGATGAATTCAGATTGATTTCATTCATGCTCTCAGATGTCTCTATGGACGGGGGGACATGTCCCCTTCAGATTCATAGAGACACTAATCCGTCCCCCCACTTTCCCAGCACAAGGAGACACACATCACCACTAAAACAGAGGATTTATGTCACTGCAGCAGCACTGGGAACCTGGTGTTTGTGTGATTCAACTCATGGTGCGTTCCATTCTACACAAATGTTGGAATTTCTAACTTCAAGTCAGAAGTTAAACAAGAACCGCTGAGAAGTCAAATCTCCAACGTGGAAAGTTGGATTAACCGACCCGACATAGAATTCATGCTATCTGCTACTGACGTAAACAGTAGCTCCATTTTTGTTGTTCGTCTGTAAGGCTGGAAGAGCTGGAAGCACTAAACTTTGAGGTTAAGATGATCTGAGCTCCAAGTTCTGAGTTCCAGTGAACACACCATAAGACAAACTCTCACTCCCCAGGGTCCTAAAGAGGAGCCACAGGGTACTTTTAACAGTAACATGTTACTTTTTGATGTAAGTAATCAACAGAGTAATTGAGTTACTTTTTGAATGAAGTAACTATAACTAGTTATTAATTTTCAGTAACTAGCACAACCCTGATAAACACATTCAATGACTATGTATCAGTATCAAAAATAGGTTTTGAGTTTATGAAAAACTTTTAACGATAATTATGTGGGATTTTTCTTGTCATTGTTAGATAAATTGTTATAATATCACAGTGTGGATGGCTCTTCTAACCCTTCTCACTGTGATGCATAATTTACTGCAAAAAGACATTCCAGGAAATTAAGCCCTAGCACTGTGAAACTGGACCAAATTAAAGTCCAGCTTTTATTACCCTGTATTTTTTTAATGTGGTGTGATATGAATATCCTCGTGTGGAGTATTTTTCTTTTGCTGTCACTTGTTTCATGTGAGACCACTGGAGATATTCACTATGACTTTTTCATGCACGAGTTTCCGAATTAGCTTTCGACAGCTTTTAAATTGCTATTTGTGCTGCAGCCACCAAATGTGAGGGGCCCCTGAAGTTTCTGTGCAAGAACGGAGAGTGCATCGACAGCTCCAAGGTCTGCGACTCTGTCAAGGACTGCAAGGACCGATCAGATGAGCCCAAGAAGGAGTGTGGTAAGAGGACTTTCTGTGTGATCTCCGCTGCCCTCGGTGCAGTACTATGAAACAAAGGGGATTGTGGGGCTTCTTTTAAGCCCCGTGCAGCGAGTACAAAGCATACATACTGGAGTAAATGGATTTGTGCCGTTAATGTAGCAGCGTAATCGTGTTTGCCATAACAAAACTGTGATTACCTCCCTCCTATTACCTTGCATTTCAAAGGCTTGGGAGGCTGAAATCAGCAGCAGCCTCTGTTGATCAGAACAAGAGGCTGCATGTTCTAATTAGCATCAGACAGGAGGAAGAGGCTTCTCCTGCTCTGCACTGATCCCTGTCTCCATATGTCTTCATGACTTAGCAATATTTTAGCGACAATGAGTAAATGAAAGTGAGTTTCTGACATGACATCTCAGAGGAACATAAAGTTGTGACAGATGGCAGAATAGACTGACCTCTGCCAGACTCTGGCATCCCAGAGAGTAAATCTCCTCCTCTTCCTCCCTCCCCTCATATTTCCCTCTCTCCTCCCACTCAGGTCCTGTTCTCAGCTCATTAAAAGCGTGTCCACACACACCTAACTCATCGCTCTGCTCGCTCAGCCATTTACTCACAAGATGTTCCCCGAACCACAACACACACAGACGATAATATGCTGCCCTGAATCACACACTCTCACGTAGCTGTTCGCTGTGATTGCGTTTGCCGCATCAGCCTTACATCAGGGGATAATAAAGACAATGCAGCTAAGTAAATGTTTCTCCGTTTCCCTTCTCATTAGAAATAATGGCGTATTAGCACAGTACTGACTCATTACTCTGCAACACCATTCGTTTCTCAACGCCGGGCCATCACTTCCAGCTTTCACCGAGAGGAAAAAAAATAGCTAGTGCATAATGGGTTTCCATGGTGAGAGAGATGGAGGGGGAGTAGAGGAGGAGAGACGTCATGTTTGTTTGCCCATGGGAGAGTGACCTCTAAATCATGGCTGTCCTTGGAAGTGGTCGAGGGAAAAAAAGCCGTCTCCTGAGGCGTCTTTGTTCCCCCCTCTCTAAGAAACAGGAGTCCTCAAATACAAACACATCTTGGTCTTTCTTCTGTCTGCAGTTAATTCTGAACCGACATGAAGGGAGTTAGCAGGAGCCGCTGTGAGTGGCAGCTCGCTGTCACCCATCCAGCTGAATTAGAAATGGGAATTTAAAGCTGCTCAGAGTCTGCTGGCGCTTACACAAAGCAAAGAGTCAATCTTTGGAGAGTGGGCCTAATCTTTCTTTATTTTTGTTAAGATAAGCAAAGGAGAGCTTACTTTTCTGGAAGCTTAGCAGGTCATTTAAGATCACTGCAGACAGGTGTGTCGGCAGTAGCGGGTGTTTTAGCTGTAGTAAATGAAATAAAAAGCATAAATCAACATGGCAACATACATGTGTCATTTCTGATTCATCAGATTTATGCATTAAAATCTATAAAGCTTTAGCCCTAAAAGTAAAAAATGCATTGTTGAAAGCCACTTAAAAAAATGAGCAAGTATCTGCTTTCTTGGTAAGTTAGATGAGAAAACTTTCATATCTGTACAGTAAACATAAAGTCTAAAGGTGACAAAATCCACTGACCGTACAAAAATGTAACCATACAAACAACATGTTTTTATCACAATTAGAAGATTCAATATTTCTTGGCCAGACGCAGTAACTTCCCAGATTTACGCCGTTTCCATGCGGTTGCCAGGCAACCAGCCTCCCTCTCTGCTGGAAAGTGAATATGTGTAACGTAAAGAGGACGTAAAGTGCCCAAACATAAAATTCTAAAAAATATAAGAGGAAGTATTATTTATACTACACTGGCTCACATATACGTTAACATATATATTTTTTTTTTAATTTTGGTGGGGAGTTTACAGATGCTTTGCTTTTACTAACTCAGCCCCTTCCTGTACAGTAGTGTTACCATGGCGCTTTCAGTGACTGATGATGTACAGTAAATCTGCCTGGTGATCGACAAATGTGTTACACTAGATTGGGCAGGATGCAGGTGACAGAATAAGCACTCCTTCCTATCGAGGAGGGAGGTTTCTCATGCAGTTTAATCCATTTTTTCCCTTTATCTCCCCTTTCCAGTTGTTGGTTGTTCATTGTGCAGCCATGCTGAATTGTTTGTATAAAAAGCAAAGCCTGTGCGCTTCACCCCGATCTATGTACACTCACCAGTACATACAGCAACATGTGTATGTATGTAGATGCTAGATTATATTGAGTTCTCAGCTGTATTGAGAATTAAAAAATGACTTCACTTGGTGAGTTTTGCTTGGTCTCTAACTGTCTCTGTCGTCTTTATTGTTCCGACCTTGGGCCAGCTGCTTTGACCTAGTTTAAATCGAGAGTGGTTGTGTTTTTACATCTTGTTTTTTCCACCTCTTTCACTCTCTGGATGCTTTTACATCCCTGTGCCTCAGTTTAATTTAGACGTCCTTTCTCACTCCTGTGATAGATTCTGACGGGACGCTTCAGAATCCCGGCTCACACGTCACATTTCATTCTCGGTTTTGAGGTTTCCATCTGTGTGATGTTGTGTCTCTTTGATTCTCCTTTTCACTTTTGAGAACATCTGATAAGAAATCAAAAAGAGCCGAGTACAAGAGCCAAGATAAAGTGGAGATGTGCCACACATATTTATACGCCGTTATCAAATATCACGAGCCGTTCACTGCACCTGTCTCTTTTTCAGAGACATTTTTTCTCTCAGTCTGATTTTGACCTTTTGGCTGATCATAACCTCTTCTGTGATTGCCTGCATTTGACCACTGGCCTCTTTTCTGTGTCTCCCAGGTCTGAATGAGTGTATGATCAACAACGGCGGCTGCTCCCATGTCTGCATGGACCGACCAATCGGCTTTGAGTGCCAGTGCCCCACTGGCTACCAGCTACTGGACAAAAAGACCTGTGGTGGTAAATAAATAACCTTTAGAAAGGCAGACAGGCGGATGAGTGGCAGGCTGGCTGCTGACCATGCATCTGTGTGGTGCTTTGAGCAGCTCTCTAGCTGTCTGTCTTTGTTTTATGAGCCCAGCCTGTCACTCCCACAGGGAAACTAGCACAGTCATTCCGCCTCTCTACACTCTGTCCTTCACACCCTTCCCTTCCTTTTAACACTAATGTTTCCACATAACACCCCAGGAAAAAGCCTGAGATCTGCTAGAAGGAAGCAGAACAGGGAAGTCATCAGGGACACGCCTCGTCTCTTTCCTTCTGACGGCTTTTCTGTTTCTTCAGCACTTGCTGTTATAAATGTGCACATTTACTCATCCATTGCTGCTATATATTTACATTTTGGCCATTTAGTTGCAGCTCGTATCCGGTGCAGCTCCTGAGCGTGAATGAATCTTTCTCTCAGTTGATTGATAACCTCCTTATTCTCCCTGCAGACATTGACGAGTGTGAGAATCCTGATGCTTGCAGCCAGATCTGCATTAACTACAAGGGGGATTTTAAGTGTGAATGCTATGAAGGCTATGAGATGGACCCTGTTACTAAGACCTGCAAGGCAGAAGGTGAGTGGCGATGCTCAGTGATCAACAGTACGAGTCGTCTGATACTGGAGGGTTTAATACAAAAGGATGCCAGAGACTATACTTTGTTTTCCTGCATCATCCTGCAGTTTATAACCTCCATAGTTGCTGTTGTTGAGCACTAAAAGTACAAACAGCTGTGTCCATAACGGCACATTCTCTCAGATATTGCGCAGTCTCATTAGTGCAGCGCTTCACAGCTCAGCTTTTGTGTCGAAACCCTCTTCATCTCATAATCACAGACATCTCTCTGCCGTTAGGTTCTTATCGTTGCTCTGAACTCGCTTGTGTGCTTGACATAATTGCTAAATCATAAAAAAAAGCACGCATCACCAAGGAAACCATCCTAGGCCAAATATGTCCTGCAGCGCCTCGTCTCATCAGACGGTTTTGTGAGTGACAGGCTGATGTGTTCAAGCGTGCAAAATGCTTATAATTAGGTAAAGCGTCTCTTCAGAGGTACCTGGCTGAGTCATGCTGGATGCTAATTACAATGTCGACAACAGTTATCAGACTAGTGAAGAACAAATTTAACTGCGAAGAGGCCAATTAATTTCCTTTGACCTCTAACCACGGCTAAAAGCTATAGAGAGAAAGCAGGGGCGCCATTAGGCCTATTTTAGGGGGGCTTAAACCCCCTAAATAATGTGGTGTTGGTTTATTCATTTATTTATTTTTTCTAACAAAATGTTCAGACATATTCAACATAAAGCAGCCCAAATATGAGTTTAAATAAAATTCTAATAATAAAAAAAATAATAATATAACCTTTCAGTGTCCAAAGACTCCACCTCCAACCTAAAGAAACATCTTAAAGTAAGTTATTTTTTTAATTAGCCAGGGATAACATTAGTTTCCTGCTGTAGTTTTATTGTCTATTTTATACTTGTCCCTAATGTTAGCCCTGTTTGACATGCTAGCTCACGTTAGCTACAATTAGCTCATGTTAGCTTAGACTGCATGTGAGTTTACTGTGAAACATCCTGCACAGGTCTGTGCAAGCACCCGACGGTTGACGGGTTGGCTCTGGTGCGTCACGTAATTTGGGAATAATCCAAGTATTCAGAATACATCACTGAGATTGTGTAATGTAATGGAATGCGTGAAGAGAGAGAGAGAGGCCAGTTTATATGGTTGCACTCCATTTCCCCTAAAATGTTCATTATTTAATTGGCAGGAAACAGTGAGTCAAATCAAATGTGCTGATTTGGTCCCAGTGGTTGTCAAATGCTGCATTTTCATTTCCCTCAATTAAGCCGAGCTGATATCAAAGCTCTGCACTCGTGTGTGTTTGAAGCTGTACACAGTGTATCTGCCCCCCTGCCTCTGTCTGCACATTGTCTATTTCTCTGTGCATGACTTCCCCGCTGTGTTTGCTATCAGTTCATCATGGCCAGGACAGGACTGCGTGCCTGGCTGCGAGTCAAAAGTGAGCGTCGCAGTGAATGCAGCAGCTCCAGCGCTGCTGTGACAGCCCATAAAACCAGCAGGGGAACATTTCCCCCCTTAGAGGGGTTGGAGATGTTGTCATTGTAACGACCAGTTCTTGAGAACGCTTCGTCCTGACCAACACTGTCATCATTCAGACTTTGGAAAGGGAAGAAAGTGAACATGCAGGGGTGAGATACCACACTGAGGCTACGACACAGACTGTCAAACAGGAAGCTAAGGCGAGGGAGCCGTTAATGAGAGAATATCATATCTGCCTCTGGAGATAACTGGCTGCAGCTGCCGTCCTGTTAACGTTCAATGTCAGAAAGTAATATAGATGTTACAAGACAAAGGTGGACAGTAGTTGCCAGCCAGAAGTGATAAAACCTTTTTCCTGCTGGAATTCTAAGGAAATAAACATCAAGGCATGATGATATAAAAGTGTCTAAAGCAGATTTGGGGCTAATTAAAGTGCATCCGGGGTGACCTTATCACAAGTGGACAGCTCCAAAAATAGACACACTGATGTACTGATAAAGCTACTAAACACAGTCCATACCTGACTGTCTTTGTCTCTCTCTGACTGTGATTTCATATTGTTATGTCAGAGTTTTTTTTGTTTGTATTTATACTTGTTTATCCAGAATGCAAATATCCACTTCAAAGAGCAAGTGTATATTTTTAGTCAGTCAGTTGGTTAGTCCACCACGTTGGTCCACACTGAAATAGCAACAACGATTTGATGGATTGTTATTCAATTTTGTACTGAAAATCATGCTTTTTTTGGGTTTGTTTTTTTTTTTTTTAGAGAAACATCTGAACAACTAGACCCTTTAAGGATACACTGTCATCACAGTTAATTAAATTTGTCCTAATTCTTAAGTTTTTAACTCTTGCATGCTAAAATGAATTACAACTAAAAATAAAATATACAATATTGTTATGAATAATTATTGTAGCCATAAATTGTATTTTTTTAACAATTTCCTTTGGGATGATTAAAGTTCTTAAATCTTATCTTCTTAACTCATTGAGTGCAAGCTGTTTTATAAAACACAAAGTGTCTTGTTCCAGGGTTTTTGTCCATTTTGAGTCATATTTCTAGGCCCACAGAATATTTAGTACTATGACTCTGAAAACACTGAATAGTTCAAATGAAAGAAGAGACTCTCTATTTCATCATGAAAAAAATGATTGTTTTTACCTTGTTCCATTCTTGTTTTATCAGAGGTAGAGTAGAGGACACTTTCACCAAAATCACCACTTTTTCTCCAGATTCTGTTTGTTTTGTTCTCTAATCTGGATCATCTCGACTTCCTGTTTGATCTCTGTGGTGTATACCATCTCTTTATGCTCTGACTACATCTCCCAGAAGCCCCAAAATTACTCACAGGCTGCAGGAGACCTCAATCACCGACTTGCTGCAGAAAAAAGGAAAAACGTATATACGTTTATGGCACTGAAGCATTATATTTTAAAGGGCCTAAATATATGTTCTTGGCACTCAAAGAGTGAATGGAGCATGATGATTGTGTTACACGTTACACCTGCTTTGCATCTAATCATGCATTAGTTTTTACCTCAAAGCACCAAAGTGAAATACAGCCTCACGGAGCTGCTAGCGTGGCTGCAGACGCCTTGTTAGCAGTGGTCACCTTTTCCTCACTGATAAAATTAAATCACTGGGAAACTATAATAAGTGATCACATGAGATGCCTTTAAGATGTGTTCTGTTGCCCCTATAATCCACAGCAGCTCCATCATAGAACATAGACATATGTATTAACATTTTTCTGTTCAGTTTCGTGTTAAGAGGCCAAGAACTGTCTGATTTAACTTTGTTCAAGGTCATTTGTCGCCCATGCACGTCTATTTAGCTCTTCCGCCTGTGCACAAGTTGACAGCTTGCTGTTTAAACAGTCACCACCGAATGCTAAGGTATTCGTGATCTATATTTGGAGGAGAAGATAATAAAGGAGCGCACAACTTAATGATGCATCCAGGCACACTGATCGATGCGGCGACTATTCAGCAGTTTTAATGAAGGATTATTGCCCCCGCTCTCTTGTTAGAGGAGAATATTGAGCTGCATCACAAAAGCTTGGTTGTGTTATTTATCTGTGTTGAAAGATGACATTTAGAGCGTTGACTCTGGTGCAGGGCGGCACATTGAGCCACCTTTTGACACTGTGGTGAAGTCTCAGTGTTGCCACCGAGGAAGATTTTCTACATCATCTCCTAACAGCGTTTCCTATCATGGTCAGCCGTCTTATGCAGAACAAAACGCAGAGGCTTATTGGTGTCTTCTTTCTTTGTGCACTGCCTTTCTTATTTTTAATCCAGATCATATTTGCCCAGAATGTATTTGGATGTTAAGTTAATTTTACTGGCTGAAGGCTGAATGTATTCTATTACATTGTACTTGCTTGCTTTGTATGAATCATGTAAGGCACAAACATATGGCTCAAAATACCCGTCAATCAAAATGGGATTCAGCCTTTTGACTGATCCTCCAGTCAGTCAGTCACTTGTCATCTGTTCTGTAAATTTGACATGGATTGTTTGCTCATTAATTTTCAGAATAAAACATTTTGATGTCTTGTTATTGTCAGGTTAACATGCAGTGGTTGAACTGGTCCGGCCCGTGAAATAAAATGAGTTTGACACCCCTGATGTAAAGGCTGCTTGCATAGAGGACGAGAGCATTTTTCTAATGAGACCTAATGGTTTGGGCTCTCCTTTTGGCTCTTTACCAAACTCTAAAAGCTGATTTGACTGACCATTATCCCAACTCCACATATCAATAATGCATTCCTTCCTCTTAATAATGTATTTGTTCTGTTTCTGAATTGCTTTGCATTGTAACCGTTGTAACCGTGTAAATTGTAAATTTCAGCCGGATAAGCTTTCTTTGCTTCTTCAGGGAAGAGCCCCTACCTGTTATTCACCAACCGGCACGAGATCCGACGCATCGACCTGGTGAAGAGGGACTACAGCCAGGTGGTGTCCACCCAGAAGAACGCCGTCGCTCTGGACCTGGACGTGGCCAACAACCGTGTCTTCTGGTGTGACCGCTTTCACCGCAAAATCTACAGGTAAAAAAGTAGAAACACGAGTTTTGATTGCAAACTTAACAGAGTTCCCACACGTCCTGGAAAAACTATAATCAAGCATCCAGTCATGCAGAACATGGAAAATAAGAAAATTCGGTCAAATGTCCTGGAAATGGTTAAGATATCCTGGAAAAACATTCATACAAACAGATTAAAAGTCACCTTTAACCTGTTTGGATTTGCTCACAAAGCATGGGGACGATAAATGATTTTCCAGGAAAACTCAACTGTTTCCAGGACATTTGACCTTTTTTCTCATTTTTCATGACTGGAAAATTGGTCAATCATTTTCCAGGTTTTCCAGGACACGTGGGAACCCTGACCTACTGTAATTACGTTTAAGTAGCACATCAGAAAAAAAATTATAATTTAGAGTTTAGAGTACCGCTAGATTTCAAGGCTAGTTTTGAATTCTGAACATTAAACGCACCCTGGGGAATTTTTCATGTTTACTTTCTCATCAAAACTAACTGTGTGCATGCTTAAGGCCTAATTTAATGTCTTGAGTGTGTTTCCATTTTCATAAAATGTTTGCAAAGCAGATATTTTGGAGGAAACTCACAGCGTTTATATAATTAAGTCCCATCCACACCAGAGGGGGAAACAATTCATCACTCTTCCTTTGACTTTATATTGCATGAAGGAGCCTCCTTGTCACTTTTGTCTGCTGGAAAACAGCAGGCAGATGTCTAAAAGCTCCTGTGTGGTGGGATGCACCACCAACATGGTAAAGAACCCAGAACTAAGTTTGTTTAAGCTGCCAAAAAAACTGAGCCTTTAAGAGGACTTAAGTGAGGCATCAGCAGGAAGAGCGGCCAAACTGTGGGATCCTGACTCTCAGTGTGCAGCAAGCCTTTTGTCCAAATCTTACTTTTAGACTAACTTTGTTTCTTTCAGTGACTTTAAAGCATTTTGACAATAAACAGCGTTGTTTATATTGGATGTGTGGATGAAGCAGAAAGCTATGAAGCTCAAGTCTGCAACTGCTGACTACAATCTGCATCCCTGGTAGCTAAAATAGTCTTTTGACATTATTGTTTTCAGCTGCTGCAGGATATTAATAAGTGTTTCAGTTTATTAACTCATTGAGTTCAAGCCGTTTTATAAAACACGAAGTACCTTGTTCCAGCGATTTTGCCCATTTTGAGTCATATTTCAAGACCCACAGAATATTTTGTACTATGACTCTGAAAACACTGAACAGCTCAAATGAAAGAAGAGACTCTCTATTTCATCGTGAAAAAAATGTTTGTTTTTACCTTGTTCCATTCTTGTTTTATCAGAGGTAGAGTAGAGGACACTTTCACCAAGATCACCACATTTTCTCCAGATTCTGTTTGTTTTGCTCTCTAATCTCGATCGTCTCCACTTCCTGTTTTGATCTCTGTGGTGTATACCGTCTCTTTATGCTCTGACTACATCTCCCAGAAGCCCCAAAATTACTCACAGGCTGTGTGAGACCACAGTCAGCAACCCCCTGTAGAAAAAACACTTTGACGTATAATTACGGCATTCATAGAGTTAATGTTGTTGACATGACCTTGCTTTTCCAGACGTAAACCACTTTTTTCACAGCTTCATATTTAAGCAGAATAATCCAATGATGTGCCAAATCATATTCTGTTGCACCCTGACAGGATTCATACTTGCTTTACTGAGCAACTCCTAATTCAATCAATAGTTGATGGATCATGCCTGCTCATATTTTACATTAATTTCACCCCACCTATTGTTATCCCAACTACGTTTTCTCCCCAGAGTGTTTTCTAAGTGGAGCACTGCGGTCTCTTTATAAAGTGGATGTTAAGAGGAAAGATCTCTGGGGGAAACTGAAATTGAAATTGCTGTTGAGGAGCACAGCTGCCTGGCCCTCACCTCATACCTCTGCCAGGGCCAAATCATTAGCGAGCAGGGCAACGCCAGAGCTGAGCCTTGTCTTTTCAGATAAGTGGTCCATGTAAGAAGGATGCTAACCCTCGGATGAACCTGCCCAGCTCATGGCCCAAGGCTACGGCACGAACACCAGCCTCCACTGTTAGAGCGGCAGTGGAGGATGGAGAGTCAGTTTACACATCACTGGTGATGATACACAATCTTTAGGCTATTCACTTTGCTTTATGTGCTCTTAAAGCCATTTACATCCACTTATAATTTGTCTAATTTCTTGGGCAGCCATTTTATAAAACACAAAGTGCCTTGTTCTAGTGTTTTTGTCCATTTTCAGTCATATTTCTAGACCCACAGAATATTTTGTACTATGTCTCTGAAAACACTGAATAGCTCAAATGAAAGAAGAGACTCTCTATTTCATCATGAAAAAAATGTTTGTTTTTACCTTGTTCCATTCTTGTTTTATCAGAGGTAGAGTAGAGGACACTTTCACCAAAAATCACCACTTTTTGTCCAGATTCTGTTTGTTTTACTCTCTAATCTCGATCGTCTCCACTTCCTGTTTTGATCTCTGTGGTGTATACTGTCTCTTTTTGCTCTGACTACATCTCCCAGAAGCCCCAACATTACTCACAGACTGTGTGAGAGCGCCCTCTTGTGCCTGCTGCTGAAAAAAGGAAAGACGTATATATACATTTCTGTCACTCAAGCGTTCTTTTTTTGAAGGACGTAATTATACATCTTTGCCATTCAAAGATCTAATTCTATTATTATTCATTCTTGTTGCTGGATTGACTTTCACTGGTGTCATTACAGCTGTTTTTATTAAGTTGCTGTCAATATTTTATAAGGTAAAATAAATCTCTTTGATAAGGTGCCATGTCGTAATAAGGACAGCGTACACAGACACATTATCACTAAACGGGGCCCCACTACACATCGATTTTGCCGTAACAGCTGCCTTTCCGTGGATGATGACTTGCATATTCCCCCTCTCCCCCCCTGCAGTGCCTTCATCCATGAAGCCAGCGACCCCTCCCAGCAGGTGCCGCTGCTGGACTCTCTCCTGCAGACCCCAGTGGGTCTGGCCCTGGACTGGCTCCAGCACAACCTGTACTGGACTGACTCCGGGGACAAATCCATCTCCGTGGCCTCGGCGGACGCCACCAAGAGACGCGTCCTCATTAACACCGACCTGAGTGAACCGCGGGCCATAGTGCTGGATCCTCACCACGGGTAGGGATTTATGCTAATTTCATAACTGTATGCTATTAATTTACATGAAAATGTACAGTATATCAGCTTAAAATAGTGTCAAACTGAGTTTATATGGGTTACCCTCCTGTGGCTCTTTGAATGTGCTGGTAGATACTGAGCTTGTATATTTATTTTTTTATTGAAAGATAAAAATAGAATAGAACTTTATTGTCGTTGTCATCAAACCATGAAAGGCAGTTTAGCAGCTCGTTTTCAATTTAGCAGCATCACACAAACATGAACTAGACAGTAAATATGGTGTATTAAAATAGAATACAATGGAGTAAAAATAGTATTAAAAAAAATAAAATTAAAGAAGTTTCAGATGAATATGTACACACTACAGTTGGCAGTGGTATTAGGGATAGGACATGATGGCTATTTACCGTTATTTACGTCGTGAAAGATGGTGGTCAGTGACGAGGGGTGGGAATAAATAATGATATGGCAATATATTGCAATACTTTTTCTTCTGATATAATATCTATTTTTTATTTCTTAATATTGTTTTTTTTCCCCCAGATAAAATCACGTTTTTGGCAAATTTAAATCCAGAGAAACTTCTGCACGTTGAAATAAAAATTTAAATAAAAAATAAAATTAAAAAAATAATCCATGTTATCATGTAACTTAAACAGCCCTAATATATGTATATATATACTCTACATATTTAAATATATTTACATATACTGTAAATAAATGTGTGTACATATACATAAATTTTGGAAATACAGAGTAGTGAGTCTGTGACCCATTTAGCATCCTCACTCTATGGTGTTTTTCAGAAAGTCTGTCCCAGATGATCACTCCTAACCAGCGAAGCTTTATGAATATGTGCCAGCATGTGCCTCTGCATCTTTTGTGTTCTGGTGATCCAAACAACCAGGTGCTAAAATAAACTAAAATAAACAGGTGCAATGAGACTTTTTGCACATTACAGACCCAGTCCTATCTGCCCAACATGAACACACAGATTTCCTACTCTGACACTAAATGATAGTTTTGTCTTTGCAGAAAAATTATCTCGAGGCTATAATAAACATTTCCAGAGGAAGTGTCTAAATCATGTTGTATTTTTGCTGCTGATATCGCCCAGTAACCATTTAAACCACACTTGTATTTGGCTGTTTAAACACATTAAGCCGAGCATGAATCACTGGCATGGCTGCAGAAGAGTTTTTTCTCACACTGATGATGTACATTAGCACAGCTGCAGAGTTCAACGTGAACACACTCTGCTGCGACTTATCACATAATGGGCTGTGTGACATTTGTCTCTAACACTTATGAAAATGAAAAGTTTCAGTGAAAAAGCACGACATGTGGGAAAGACGATACTCTTTTGATTTGTGGTTTTGTGATATACCACAGTTATTAACAAACGTTTCTCTTCCTGCGTCCCCTTAAATTCCACAGGTGCTATTCCCAGACATCAAATCAGAGACAGCGTTGCCTCTGCAGCGAAAAATCACGTTTTCAGCTGCTTTTGGAAAAAATGACATTCCCCTGTTTTTGGCAGTCTTATATGGGACTGCTTTACAATAGGCTGTGTATTGCATCGGCAGTTTTTAGCACTGTCATTGTGTGCTGTCATCATGCCAGAGCAAAAATGCAAAAAGCTGCAGATTATCATATTAAAAATAGAAGAAATCTGAGTGGTTAGTCCTTAACTCACTGAACCCAGCTGTTTTATAAAACACAAAGTACCTTGTTCCAGTGTTTTTGTCCATTTTCAGTCATATTTCTAGACCCACAGAATATTTTGTACTATGACTCTGAAAACACTGAATAGCTCAAATGAAAGAAGAGACTCTCTATTTCATCATGAAAAAAATGTTTGTTTTTACCTTGTTCCATTCTTGTTTTATCAGAGGTAGAGTAGAGGACACTTTCACCAAAATCACCACTTTTTCTCCAGATTCTGTTTGTTTTACTCTCTAATCTTGATCGTCTCCACTTCCTGTTTTGATCTCTGTGGTGTATACCGTCTCTTTATGCTCTGACTACATCTCCCAGAAGCCCCAAAGTTACTCACAGGCTGCGGGGGACCGCGATCAGCAACCCAATGTAGAAAAAACACTTTAACGTATTATTACGTTAAGGGCACTCAAAGAGTTATAAAAGCTTCAGCATGGTTTTAGTAGATCGACACCCCTGGTGTCTGGAAGCTTTTTTCTATTAATCGATGGGAAAGTGTATCAGTGCAAAACTGGTAAAACAGCACAACAGGGACTGTTAGCATAATGTCACCTAACTAACCATTGTCAAGTCAAGTCAATTTTATTTGTATAGCCCAATATCACAATTAAGAATTTATCCTCAGAGGGCTTTACAGTCTGTTTAGCAGATTAATTCATGAGCCACATTCAGCCCAAAGTGGGCCAGACCGGTTAAACCAGTTAAACAGCTGCATGTTAACCCTGACAATAATAAGACCTCGAAATGTTCTGAAAATGTTTGCAAATTAATAAACAAACAATCCAAATTTACAGAGCAGATAGTGAGATAATCTACTGATTGTTGATTTGCTGTTTACTCCAAATCTGCCAACAAATCATTTGTCATATTTGTCCTGTGTTCTTGTATGTTTTCTAGTCTGAATGTTAGGTGTTAAGGGTCAATATTATTCCAATGAGTGAACACACTAAGCACACAGGATTCACTTTTATTCACTGGTCAATATTTCTTGGAAACCCTCTGCTTGACAGCGCTGTGTCACAGCCTGGACTTCATTTTGTAGACAAACAGGAAGTAAAGACATCTAGTCGTCCAGTGGGCTGAATTGGACCCCCGGTTTGTATGTTTGACACACTTTATGATAACTGTGCTTTCTTTGTCCATTCCAGCTTCATGTACTGGTCAGACTGGGGCACTCGAGCCAAGATCGAGAAGGCCGGCATGAATGGAGTGGACCGACAGGTGCTGGTGGCTGATAACATTGAATGGCCCAATGGCATCTCTCTAGGTGAGAAGCGCTGCTTTTCAGCTCTTGTCCTCACATTCTACGTGACACGGTGCTATAGTTCACCCGAAGCACGATCCTTAAAAAGAGCGAAAGCACTCAAATCAACTCCGCGTACAGAAAAGATCAGAAGTAATTGAAATTATCAGGGCATATGCTAAACGATAATGGCAAGAAATAGATTAATAAAGATATCACGGGTGCTGTTGAGTGACATTTTGAAGCGTTGGAGAAGTTATAGATCGACGCAGGAAAACTGGCGGCGGTGTAATCGTGAGAGTCTGACATTTTAAAATGTGATCGATATCACCTAAGGGGATTTGTTGGTCAGAGAGCAAGAGTGCTTACCGCGAAGACAATCAATTTCTGCTCAGCTTGGGAAAGTCTATCCACCTGTGTGTGTGTGTGTGTGTGTGTGTGTGTGTGTGTGTCAGATGTAGCCAACAGGCGTCTGTACTGGGTGGATTCAAAGCTGCACCTGATAGCCAGTGTGGACCTGAACGGCGCTCACCGCAGGACGCACATGTCGTCCGCTGATAGGCTGGGACACCCCTACGCTCTGGCTGTTTTTGAGGTTTGTGTGTGTTTTTTTTTCTCCAAACATCCCATCATATCTTCGTCTCTCTCATTAGCCTCACAGGAGCCTGCAGTCTGACTGGGAGTCTGAATGTAATGGCTGTTAAATTCAATTTAGCGTACGCTCGGTTTGTGTGTGTTTTTGTGTTTTCCCTTATGGAGCCGACTGGCTGGGCGTATAGAGAGTAGAGCGCCTGAAGCAGCACACACTCATTCTTCAGTGTGTGTGTGTGTTTCGGCCATCAAAGAGAAACTTTAATCAAATCTGCTGCCTTGTTGTGCAAGCATGCTCTTGCTTGCAAACTCTTGTCCTGCTCTTGTGTCAGCCAGTTTTTGATGCTAATGGCATCGCCCAGGCGGCCGACTCCCCTGTGAGGCTCCTCTCAGGGGGAGATAGAGATACAGGTTTTATTCAGCAGCTGAACAGATTTACAAGGATTTGTTGGGTTTGAATTGCATTTGTCACAAGGTCATGAAACAGGACTGTTTAACTCATTGAACGCCAGCTGTTTTATAAAACACAAAATGCTTTGTGCATTTTGAGTCATATTTCTAGACTCACAGAATATTTTGTACTGTGACTCTGAAAACAGTGAATAGCTCAAATGAAAGAAGAGACTCTCTATTTCATCATGAAAAAAATGTTTGTTTTTATCTTGATCCATTCTTCTACTTTTTCTCCAGATTCTGTTTGTTTTGATCTCTAATCTCGATCGTCTCCACTTCCTGTTTTGATCTCTGTGGCGTATACTGTCTCTTTATGTTCTGACTACATCTCCCAGAAACCCCAAAGTTATTCACAGGCTGTGTGAGAGCGCGATCGGCGACCCACTGCCAAAAAAACACTTTGACATCGAAATATATCAATGGCACTCAAAGAATCCAAGACTGGATTCAAATGTTCCTCTTTCAACCTTTAACACAGTGAGGAAGCCTCAACTCTGCAGACCTGATCAAAAAAAACAGCTGGAAGAAGTATTAATAACTTAAATTTTACAAAAAACACCATGTAAAGATACTCATTATCAAAAAGATTCAAAAATAAAAGTACCTTAGCCATAGAATATAATATTTTTCTTAATTATCCCCCATCGGGGGAAATTCACCTGCAAAGTTTCAGTAATACAGAAAGAGTAGACAACAGCTATGACATAATAGAATAAGTAATAATGATAATGAATAAATATTTACAGTGTGTACTAAATACAAAGGAAGAAAGATATAGTTTTAATTGCCAATGAACTGTTAATTAAACACAATTATTAGATAAATAAAATGTGTTTTTATTACACTTATCACCTGTAGAATAAAATAAAAAAGCAGTGCAAATTTTTCTGTGCAAAAGGATAGCAAACAGTCATACTGTGTATTACAATAGACTGTTTTATTATTATACTTATATTCTGTTATTTTTGATGCAGTAATGTTGAGGTGGGGCTAATATAAATTATTTTACATTAATTCAGTTTATAAATCTGCATCACATTCAACATGTTTTATGTAAAATCTTAAATAAAAAAATAAATGAATCTAATGGAGTGAAAAGGACAATATTTTCCCTCTGAAATGTTGTTAAATTCATGTATGCACTACTTGAATTTGTACTGGAGTACAGTAATAAAATGGATTATATTACATTAGCTCACTTGTTAGAGAGAAATGTTGTTCAGGAGGAAAAACTTCTCACAAATGTTCCAGTTCTAACCTTTGAAAATGAAAATGCCAGCAGAGGAAAGCTGTCCAAAGCGTGACCTTGAGGTTTGGCTCGGTGCAGGCAGACTGGAGGGAAGCTCACAGAAACTATGCCATATTCCCTCCAGTTTAATACCTGATCGATCCGGAGCGTCTCTGCTTCCTGCCCTGTTGTGACAACAAGGTGACCTTCTTGTTCAGGATGCTGAATGTTGTTAATGACTGCAGCGTGTTGCTTTGGTGTACGTCACACTGCCATCTCTTTCTGAATCACATCAACACTCACTCACACAGCGCCCGTTGTCTCGTTGCACATTAGCCCTTTAGTTTCTAAGGCGACTGCAGAAAGTGAGCAGTTTGTGTCTTTTTAAAGTGCTGGGGGAGTGAACTGGAGGAATATGACTTTGAGCTTCTATATTTAGAGCTAAATAATCATTCAAGAACTAACTGGTTTGTGCAAAATCTGTACTCAGAACTTTAAGAGAGTGCTGCAACTCTCTCATAATATACATAATGTGTATATATAGTATGTGTGTGTGTATATCAAGGTTAAGTAATGTATGGGAGACATATTTCTGAATGCTACATCTAATGTGGTATATAAACTAATATAGGAATCCAGAAGTCGCTGATTCACTTTGGTCAAGATCAGTAAAAGGTCAAGGTCACCAAGGTCAGTTATGCCTTTTTTAAACATAACTTCATGTAGGAAGGAGCTAGAGCAATGCATCTGGTCTCAGAACATCCAGAAAAGAATTCTCAATTTATAATTTACAGTCAAATATTAATATTTTCCCTGATAATCGTGAAAAACTGTGCATAGAGGGCGAAATCGTGGCAGAATGCTGCCTTGGTGGAAGTCTGCGCTCTCTGAGTGCCTTTGTAGTGTTGTATATGACACCTACTCGCTTATTGTATATATGATGCCATTTTTTCCACTTGGTTGTTTTTCTACTGATGTTCTTATTTCTTATTTTTTTATAGGTCCTCCTCATAATGTTGCTCTATCCACTTTGCTGCTATAACGATGTAAATTTCCCCGTATTTGTAGGACAAATAAAGGATTATCTTTTGTTATCTTAAACCTGCATAGAACCAGAAAGGAAAACACATAAAACCAGCTGCTAGAATCATCTTCCACACAGTTTACTGCATGCCTGCTGTTTGCTGTTTATCTTAGTTCCCATTAAACCTCTTGATACATTTAATACATTTCCTTGATGGATTCTTTGCATCGTGTTATTTGCAGAGAAAGCCACATTAAAGCACTCTGTCTCTTACAAAGCACGATGAATTAGACTGTGTGTGTGGCAACAAATATTTAGCAGTGCATGTTTCACTTACCCTTATTTTCTCTCCATTATTTTTTCCTCAAATAAATTAGACTCGTGACTCTCTGAGCCAAACATTTACTGCTGTGTATTTTAACACAGCATGCAGTCATGTTAAGTGAGGCTTTTCGCTTAGCTGACGCTGCTGGGAATGTCAGTAGTTTTGTAGGTTTTAACGTTAAATCAGAATAATTTAAATCGGACGATGGTGCTCGAGTTAAGTTAAGGACTTATTGAGTTAAGTTACTACAATTCAGATTGTTTGGAGACATGAGTCATGAGTTCGTTGAGTCAAATATTTCCTTTCAGAACAGTCACAGTGTCACTAAAATCATGACAATCCATCGAGTGGGAACCACACACTGCTGAGGGCTCGCAAAGCTGTCAGAATTACCAAATTAAAAGCACCAAATTAAAAACTAGCTAACAAGTGTGACGTCATACCAGCAACAAACCCAACAGAATGGATAAAAGTAGTAGAATAAATAATATAAAAAAGACATGCAAATGTTAATTATGCAGCACGTCCAGGTTGCCCAAAAGCCATAAAGATACTTACTGCTACCAATAATGATAATACATTTTAATTTATTAAAAACAGACACTTTATAAAATTAAACAGATTCAAACAGATCATCTTCTTTACCTCCTAAGGTTAGAAATTAGTACTGTGTCTCTGTCCTTGCTCTGGTGTTTCTCACATTAAGTCGATCTTTCTGTGTCCCTCTCAGGATCGTATCTACTGGACAGACAGAGACAGGGCGGCGGTCTTCATGGCCAACAGGCTGACCGGTCAGGACATTCACACTCTGGCTGAAAACCTCAACGACCCTCACGACATCGTGGTTTTTCACCAGCTCCGTCAGCCACAAGGTGTGCGTTTCCTCCCGTCGATTGTGTGAGCTGAGTCGGTTTCCTCCGCGGATCCGTGTCGACCGAGGCGCATGAATAAGTGATGGCGAGGCTTGTGACTGTGGCGGAGCGATCAAAGCTTGAGGGAGCGGCAGTACATTCACACATCTGTCACAGTCCTGCCTCCAGCCTGGTTTTCTCTGACACGACAATCCAGATCTGAGCTCACTTCTTAATCATGAATGCTCCTTTCTTCTTCAGTATTCTTACATATCTTACAGATTTTATTCTTTAATATTTTTATGCATAGTAATTGACTTTGTTGAATGGGAATTTGTGTTCACAGCATCCTCATGTGTCTCTGTGTGAATGCCTGCATGCTGAATAAGTGATAGCAATAACTCTCTTCCTCTCCAGGCCCAGACAGCTGTAATCTGGGCAGTGTGGCCAATGGAGGCTGTGACTACTTGTGTCTGAAGGCTCCTCAGATTACCGAACACTCGCCCAAATACACCTGCGCTTGTCCAGACGGGCAGGATCTGGGGCCTGATATGAGGGGCTGTGTGCCAGGTGAGTGTGTTAAGTAATCAATAGCACTTAAAGGGATTTATCGGGCCGAGTGCCGCATGACTTACTGTGCAGGTTATCAGATTCTGCTTAAGGACACTCTTTTTTTATGCATTGAATGTCATCAGAGGGATTTTGGACAGTCCTGGATTACTGCTGACAGAGGCTTACATTATAGATAATCTTGTATTTAAGAAATAATAATAATAATACTAATAATATTAAATTCATTTATATAGCACTTTTCAATATTTAGCATAAAATGCTTTCAAATTAACTCTTTGAGTGCCACTGATTTCCATGTCAAAGTGTTTTTTTGTCAGTAGGTCACCGATCGTGCTCTCTCGCAGCTTGTGAGTAATGTTGGGGCTTCTGGGAGATGTAGTCAGAGCATAAAGAGACGGTATACACCACAGAGATCAAAACAGGAAGTGGAGACGATCGAGATTAGAGAGCAAAACAGAATCTGGACAGAAAGTGGTGATTTTGGTGAAAGTGTCCTCTACTCTACCTCTGATAAAACAAGAATGGAACAAGGTAAAAACAAACTTTTTTTTCATGATGAAATAGAGTCTCTTCTTTCATTTGAGCTATTCAGTGTTTTCAGAGACATAGTACAAAATATTCTGTGGGTCTAGAAATATGACTCAAAAGGGACCTGCTGGAACAAGACACTTTGTGTTTGATAGAACGACTGGCACTCAAAGAGTTAAGGAAGCTCTTTTTTTATGTATTGAATGTCATCAGACAGTCCAGATGATTATAAATCATCAAATATGCTCCCTTCAACCTAGTCATTGAACCTGGAAGTAGAAGAGGTAGTTGCTAAGCAACACATGCAGGCGCTGGATACAATAACATGACCGACTTTGCAATGTAATGCGATGCAACAGCAGCACATTTCTGGAACAAATACTCCATGTGCTGTACCACATTGCATCATGATGGATGATGTCGGTGTTGATGTCTCATCATGCCAAGGAGGGAACAGCTGCTTTCAACAGATCCAAGATCAGCTCCAGTCCATGTATTTATAAACAAAAATGTTTCTGACTGATCATCATGGCGCAAGTCCGCCAGAGCGTTCTTTACATTACACAAAAAGACAGCATGTATATAAAAAAAAAAAGAATAGTGCAATGAAATCTCCAAGTGTGCCAGACACTTATGAGTATATATATATAGCTTCCATAAAAGTGTAATAAACGATAGCTAAACAGAAAATCATTTGTTACGTCACACACACAACATGATGATGTATGTTCCAACCTATGGATTATACTGTCTTTTTTTTGGTGTGCCTTTTTTCTGGTTTTCTGCAAAACCAGAGTTAGTGGAAGGAAACATCTCTCTGGGACACAAATGCATGATATGTTAGTGTTAATCTTCCGGTTTGTCTATGCAAAAAGAATTATTGCTCTGATCTTATATGGTTGCAATTCACCCTGCATTTGAAAGTCTCTGTGCACATGGAAGAGCCGACGCTCCTGTAGGACTTAAAAGGTTGACAGGTGTTATCAGTAGTGATGAATGTTCATTTTTGGTAATTTTATCATGGACAATTAGGGGTGGGAAAAAATATTGATATGGCAGTGTATTGTGAAACCTTTTCTTCGGATATAATATTGATTTTTAATTTCTTAATATCAATCAAAAAAATATTGTATCATGAAGTCCTTGCCTATACCCACCCCTCTTAATAATAATTCAGTTTGTGGTGCTGAATGTTTCTGCGGTGCATTTCCTGTCTTTGCAGCAGCGCCAAGAAATGACACAACACCCTCGCCTCCCCCTGGATTTCCACCTGGCAGCAGAGCGACTGTGTCAGAGGACTTGTCGGCGTCCTCAGGGGGAGTATCACAGGCTGACGCCACCCCCCACCTGACCACAGCTCCCTCTGGGGCCCTGGAGGCCCTCACACCCCTCTCCACTCTAAAGCCTTTGTCGTCGCAGGAGTCGAAGGCGCTGGGCTCCCACTCCACCGCCACCGCCATGGTCATCTCCACCACGCCTGCAGGGGACAGCAGCGTCTCTCAGCACTGTGAGTGGGCTGTGAATTCAAAAGCAACTTTACCTCTGTGTGAAGATTCTGGAAAAACTACTGAGACTGACCTTGGGGGTCTGAGTGATGTTTGAAAGGTCAGCCTGGTTTGTCTGGGAGTTGACTAAAGATGGCGCCCTGCTCTCTGATAAAGGGGCACTTTCACCTGAGCGTCCTCACTTCCTGCTAAGCACCACATTCTCCAGTCCTGTTCACACTCATAATGTCGCTAACCACCTCACCCTCTACGTAATGATGGCATTAAAGTGAGGTATCTACTGGCCCCAGCAAGCGCGCTCTCCTGTCTTTAATAAGACTGATGGATGGTCGTCTGGAAAATGTCGCCTTTCCCTCCATAAATTGTACTCCGTGTGGGCTGCAGGGTGTTTGCATGTCTGCCAGGGCACATGTGTGATATGTAAATCAGTGTGATGGTGACATTGGGGTCTGATGGAGCCTGGATGGATGAAGTGTAGAAGGTCAGGCATAGTGTCAAGGTCACACTCCCAACAAATGCCAAGCACTTCATCATTTCCCTTTCCCCTCTTTCATTTTTTCTCTCCAGCCTCTTTTTCTCTATCTGTCCCTCTTTGTAAAACACTCACGGTCATGCACGCCTGGTCGGACACTCCCCTGCTTTATCTCCTGTCCTTTATCTCACATTTTGCTTGTCTTCTCTCGCTCTGCTGTCTTTTCTGACGCTCTCTCGTTCTTTCTCTCTCTGCAGCTGGAAGCGAGCATTTCCTCCTGGGCGAGAACCTGACGGTGGCTGTTTTGGGAGTGGTCATCCCCATCGGTAAGCCGTCCTGTCTGTGTGCGTCTGTCCACACTGAGGGCCTGCAGAGCGGCGTAAAGCTGCCGTCTGCCTGTTTGTCGTCCATTCACACTGACCCTGCTGTGCAGGATGAGAGCAGCCTGGCCCACAGGTTTCCCTCCATGAGGTTTCTCAGGAGTCATTTTCTGTTTGTCTGACATCGCTGCCATGCTGCATTATTCATTTCACACTGTGTGGCTGTGTTGGGTTCTGCTGCCGCTTCAGACAGACTTCTACTCAGTAGACCTTTTTTGTTTTTGTGTGCTTAACATACTGCACCAAGAACGCAGGTTTAAGGCTTGATGTACCCTCTCACTGACTGTACCACTAGTGGTATATATAATCTATAATCCATACAGTTTTGTTTTTTATTTTCCCACATTTTGTAAACCAATGCAGCATCCAGAGGGTTATACAGTATTCAGGATTCTTTCACCATTTTTAAAGTAAAATGTAATACTTTTTAAGACCATTTTAAGACCTCAACAAATATAATTTAAGAACCAAAGAATGTCATAACAGTTTATTTGGTAGAAAATAGTCTATTTATTGAAGGGGCCGACAAATATGGAGTCCAATCCAATGACCGATTAATCTCTGATAATAATTTTTTATGAATTTTTTCTGCCCTTTAACACTTGCAACAATGATATAAAATGAAGGCATAACACTTAACTTTAATTTCACAACTTTCAACAAAGAATTGAACTTTGTGAACAAAATAATGTGCAAAATTGCGGTACTACTGTGTTTTCCTATTGGCATTAAACACAACATCTGAAAATTTAATACCTACAGCAAATTTACGTTAAATTTAAGACAATTTAAGACCTGGATTTTTATATAAGACATTTTAAGACTTTTTAAGGAACCATGGGAATCCTGCAGTTTTCACTTAGATCTGTGCGATATTACGGTATATATCGTAGTGCGATATAAAACTATCTGCTGCAGGATATTACCCTCTGTTGTTTATGTCCTAATTTTAATGTGTAGCTCCCTGGTTAGCTCTGTTGCTACGCTAACATTAACGTTACTCTGGTTGTGGTAAAGAACAACTCAGTTGTCACAACACTGTTCTTTTGTTAAGCTAGTTTAAATAAGTGTTACACTTATTTTTTAAAGACAAAATGTAAAATGTACAGCTCGCTAATGTTTGGCAAATATAACTATGTCTCAGGTAAGACTGGCTGGGATCACTGGAACTCTGACAAGAGAGATGATGATGTCTGCCAATTTAGTTTGAAAAATTTCATTTTTTTCCAAAAATATTTACTGTTAGTCTGAGTGATGGAAGTGCCCTTTTTAAAGATGTAATATTTGATTAAAATAATAATCCTCGCTGGGAATATTTTCTCTCGGTTCAAGCTGACCTTAGTTTGTCACCATTATAGCAAAATATATGAAAGCTATTGAACAATAAACACACTGTATATGTGGGGAATATTAGCCAAAGTACTCCATCGTTTCAGATGGACTGTTCTCCTTGTACACCTCAGTACAGGAGAGGAAAAAGATGAAACTATGAAAGCTTTATTGGTATAATTTAATGAAGCGTTAGTAAATTACAGGGACACATCTGCTGAGATGCCAGTAGTTTGTGATGTAATGTGACAGGATGGTTTAAAACTAATTTACTCCACATCCAGTCCACTGACGCTGCTTCACACATTTAAAGTATGTTCAAAATTTGACCCAGCTTTGACCTTTGACCTGCCGCCCACACACACAACCTCTCCTGTCCCCGTCCCGCCTCTCATTTCATGCCATGGACTCGTGATGCATCGTTAACGCTCCCCCTTCCCGTCTCCCTGCCGCTGTGTGTTAAACGCATGCAGTTCCTATCGTTGCCACAGTGGTGTTCGGCCTGGTCTGCGCCGGGGTCTACCTGGTGTGGCGCAACTGGCGGCGCAACTCCACCAAGAGCATGAACTTCGACAACCCCGTCTACCGCAAGACCACCGGCGAGGGCGAGGAGGACGAGATCCACATCGGGCGGACCGACGCCATGGGGCACCACGCTCACCACCACCCGTATCCGCAGGGCGTCAACATGGGAGTCGTTGGAGCGGGAGGTGGCACCTGTCCGCAGTTCATCGCCCTGCCACTCGGCGGCAGCATGCCGGATCCTGGGACTCACTGGTACACGGAGCAGCCCATGCTCTCCACGGCGAAGTGACCCACCGGGACGGATACAGGGGAAGATGGCCGCTCAGGCACACGCGCACACAGCGAGGTCAGGACGGACTTGGACTGTTTGCAGAAGGTACGAAGTGATACATGCAGCCATTCACAGCCGTGTCCGATGCCAATTTTAAAAACCGACATGATTCTTTATAAAAAATAATGTTTCATATCTTTTTCTGTGCCAGAGCTGGTTCTGTGCTGAGAATTCATTACATAGAGTGTTGTAATGTGTTCCCAACATTGACCTAAACTGGAATATGGAGGCGGACTGGTTCCTGTTTTTGAGTCTTTTGCAGTGATAACTGAGTGAGGTGTGTGCTGTGTGTCTTATAATTTGTGATGGGGCTATGAGATGATGTCCTCATTTGGGATGGTGTTTTTCCTGGCAGACTGTGGAGCTCTGGGAACTCTGTATAAGAACTGGGACAGCTACTGCGTTGATGGGACAATCTGTACAGATTCATAACAGAATCAATCACAAACGTCATAAGTAGTTTTTCCCATTTTTATTCATTTTAAAGTAAAGTTACTGCCCATGTTATGTGCTTTCTCAAGCCTTTTAACTCTTTGAGTGCCATCAACGTAAAAATACGTCAAAGTGTTTTTTCAGCAGCGGGTCGCCGATCGTGCTCTCCCACAGCCTATGATTAATTTTAGGGCTTCTGGGAGATGTAGTCAGAGCACAAAGAGATGGTATACACCGCAGAGATCAAAACATGAAGTGGAGACGATCAAGATTAGAGAGCAAAACAAACAGAATCTGGACAAAAAGTGGTGATTTTGGTGAAAGTGTCCTCTACTCTACCTCTGATAAAACAAGAATGGAACAAGATAAAAACAAACATTTTTTTCATGATGAAATAGAGAGTCTCTTCTTTCATTTGAGCTATTCAGTGTTTTCAGAGACATAGTACTAAATATACTGTGGGTCTAGAAATAAGGCTCAAAATGGGCAAAATCGCTGGAACAAGACACTTTCTGTTTTATAAAACAGCTGGCACTCAAAGAGTTAAGGTTGTGTTGTCTGACATTTCGGAGTGCAGTTAATAGGAGGAGTTTTTTTTTTTATTTGACCCCTGACATACCTGTATTCAGACCTTAGAGGGAAGTGGATTCAACGAGTTCGTCCTTATTTTGACTTGTTTGGATGTTAAATGGTTTGAGAAAAGCAATAGACTCCTTCTTTTAGTCAGGCCGCAGTGTTACGTGGTGTTAAAAATTTACTTCACCTGATTCTGACTGTGACGAATGGTGCACATAAACAGACTCGGGGTGCAGCGACAGCAGATTCACGCTGTTCTCCAGAGGACGCCGACGCCGTGGACTCAACCTCCGAAAAACACAAACAGCATGCGTAATCGCTCACCGGCTGACAACGCAGCCATTCATCGCTCCAGGCGTGACACACACGGACGCACACGTAGAAGCAAAAGCGATAGAGAGGGCCGATGTCTGAGCAGACAGTTTTGGATAGAGCCGTGTGGGAGGGCCCAGCTGGAGGCTGCATGGAGACGAACATGCAACATGTGATGTGACGAAGAGCCATCAGTGAGCGTGCCTCCTGCTGGTTCTGTCCAGTCATTTAACTCTGCTTCTCCATTCATAAACCTTCAAAAAGTCTGTGTGTGTGTGTGTGTGTGTGTCTGTCTGTCTGTGTGTGTGTGTGTGTGTGTGTGTTCATTATTACGCATGTGAGTGCCAACGTTCATCCCACAGCCATATTTGAGACGTTTCGTATGCTATTTGTTGCACAACCCTCTGAGAATGCCTTTGTATTGTGTCCTGCATGGGAGGAAACGCCGTGTTAAGGGTGTGTGTGTGTGTGTGTTTGTGTGTGTGTGTGTGTGTGTGACACTGGAGAAGTGTTGAGGGTGCTTTTTGATTCATTGATTTGTAAATATGTTTTCATAAGGTTTTTGATAATGTATTATACAACTATGTAAAAGAGAAGATGTACATAAGATTTTAGATAAAGTGTGGACAGCTATATTAATTTATTTGTATAAAAGCAGAGCACTGCATTCCCTGATTGTAAGAAATTACCCACCAAAGTGGTTTGTGTTGTTTCTCGCTGTGCACCATTTAGCATCCCTTTATTCTGTTTTTTTTTGTTTATTTGTGCCTTCTGGTTTCCTTTCTCATTCTCCTGTCGTGTTTTTCACTAAAAGGTCAGGGATCAGCCGACTACTGTACATGCAAAGATAAACTGGATGAAGACCAAACTGGTTCCACTTTTTCATTTTCTGTAATGGATTACTTTTGAATATCTCTATATATTGATATATAAAATCTGACTGAAAACTTCTTTAATGTGTTCTGTTTCTTTTTTTTTTTTTCCCCTGCAAAACATCCTCAGTGGTGACGACAGCGACGCTGGTGTGGATTTCATATGAATCGGACAAACAGAGGACTTTCACCTAGGAAGCTGCTGTTCATGTCTCACAAATCTCATCACATTAAGTTATTTTATGTTAAAGAGTTTAAAACATTAAAAAAATGGCAGACTGGCAAATGTTAGCAGCTAGCTAGAGAAGTGAGCTAGTGTCTTGTTCCAGCGTTTTTTTTACCATTTTGAGTCATATTTTAAGACCTACTATTATTAAAGATTTATTAAAGAATAGAATTACTTTATTGATCCCAACTTGGGAAATTACTTAAGTGCTTTGTTCCAGCGTTTTTGCGTCATATTTCTAGACCCACAGAATATTTTCTACTATGTCTCTGAAAACAGTGAATAGCTCAAATGAAAGAAGAGACTCTCTATTTCATCATGAAAAAAATGTTTGTTTTTTACCTTGTTCCATTCTTGTTTTATCAGAGGTAGAGTAGAGGACACTTTCACCAAAATCACCACTTTTTGTCCAGATTCTGTTTGTTTTGCTCTCTAATCTCGATCGTCTCCACTTCCTGTTTTGATCTCTGTGGTGTATACTGTAGCAGCAAAACCCCTGGATATATTGATCTGTGAAACGTAGGTTTTCTTATTGAAGTTCTGCTTTCTGGTTAAATCAGATAAGAAGCTGCTCTCAGTGTGTGTAGAGTCCCTTCTTTTCACATTCATCCACTTACAAAGTGATTCATCAGCAGACAGAAAAACAGTCGTGGATAAATCCGCTCCATTATCGTATTAAACTGAAGCAAATGCCTTAAAATGCTTCCTTCACTTCCCATTAGGATATTGTGTGATGCAGATATTTGTCCGGTGGTTTCTGCAGCAGACAAGCTGCAGTCATGGATGCTCATAGCTGCACAAAAGCAAAGAATAACACCTTTATTCACTGTGAGTGCCTGTTGGTGTGGAGGATGGTCTGTCTAAGGCTTGTACCTACACATGAATACATATTGTCACAATGCTTTAATATTTCATCTATAAACATGGACCACCCATTCAGAGCCACACTGATTTCCACACTAGTGTCTGTCTGCTTATAGCACATATAGCAGCTGATTTCATCTCTCTGGCTTTTGGAGGATATATATATTTGCTCAGGGTCATTACAGCAGGACACTCAGTCAGCCATGCTGGGGAAAAAAAACCTTTACTCTGTCAGACAGAAATCCAGCCGTCAATCCTTTTTGTCTCATCTCACTGACGTAATCTCAAATCCTTGCAGCAAATCCAAACCTCTGTCCTTTACTGTTTCCCAGGGGGTTTAGAGGAACAAAGGCCGCTCATACTGGTTTGCTTTCATGTCTGACTGAGCCTTACAGGCTGCCATACGGTCAGAGTGCAGGTGAATCTCATTGTGTCCTCTGTCAGAGTGGAATTAATGCAATAAGGAGGGTGTCATGTTCATGATTATCTGTCACACTTGAAAGGGATCAGAAATAATCCCTTGAATATGCTCATGTTTAGAATTCCAGGTTTGTGTATGTTGTTGCTGTCTGTTATTGAGTTTGAAGTGGAGGAGCTTTGCCACCTGCTGGTCAGGTTCGTCACTACAGCACGAAAGCTGATAGATGAGATCTTAATACCTGCATGTTTGTATCTTTGACCCAATAATAAGTTTTTATTAAACAGGCAGTTTATACATCAGTATAGCAGAGAACTCAACTGGTTGGCACCAACAAAAAGTTTCTTTCTTTCATATTCCTGGCATGCAGCATGAGTATTTTTGCTTTTCTTTGTATATTTTACACACATTTTTATTGAAAAAAGTGCGTAGATTTTTAAAAAAAAAAAACAAGACCAATACAATAAATATTTGTGAACTGCATAGTTTGCAAAGCTTCTCCTTAGATGTGCAAAAGTCAGACCTAACGTTAAAGATCACACATCCCATTTATTGGATACTGGGTCAGCAATCATGGAAAATTTTGGCTTCACTTCACTCAATGGTCTTGTTATAACGATATAATCTCATCCAGAACTCTAATTCATGTGAATTCAGAAACAAAATAAGAAGGCGACTGCTCAAAGCCCCTGGATTCAAAGTGCATCAGAAGAAAAAGAGCCAAAGTGAGAGGGTCAGGCTGGATGTCAGCAGATTATTTTCCACCTTCCCAGCATGCTACAGAGCTCGAGCTTTAGCGTGGGCCTGCAGGAGGGCGGCTGTGTCTGTGTGGGAGCCCTGCATGGCGATAGAAAGTGCTGTTCGACCACGCTGGGGGACAAAGAGAGAGAAAAACAACAAAGACACAAGTCTTAAATTGGACTCATATTAAATTAGACACTTAAACACACATTCTTATGTTATCATGCAAATGCTAGCATGCATTACGTGTTGTGCATGGTTTGTGATGTTAGCATTTAGCACAAAAACGTACTTATTCCTGTTTTCTTGTGAATAATCACGTCAAGGTGCACAATCAAGGCTCCCAGAAGACAAATTAATTGCTAAAACTTGGTGCAAAGTTGCCTTTTCTGTCCTTAAGATTAATGTGTTACGATTTAATTTCATCAGATCCTAATTAGTCAAATTAATCAGAGGTTCCGTCAAGGTGAAAC
The DNA here is from genome assembly GCA_029721515.1 of Synanceia verrucosa. NCBI lineage: Eukaryota > Metazoa > Chordata > Actinopteri > Perciformes > Synanceiidae > Synanceia > Synanceia verrucosa. The sequence continues at coordinate 2,530,591 of CM056554.1, forward strand.
AGAGTCGAGATAGGACGCCTGTGGTTTTCTCTTAGAAATGCTACTTTAAATGCAGACGGTGTCAAAAGTAGAAGACACATTTGCACATCCTCCCTGCCTCCTCTCGCTCCAGACTGGCAGATAAGGTACTGTTAGCGGATTAGCTCATCTCAGCCCAGGGAGATTTGTCTTACTGTAGCCCTGATTAATCCTGGGAAAGCTCTATTCCACTGCATTCAAACTGTCAGTCCACCCACGTCCACATTCAAGCTTTCACACATCTAAGCTGCTTTTTGTGTTCAGTTATGTGGATAGAAAAGTAGCTGTTGTTCACAAATATAACAGGATTTCAGTTGGAGTCATCACAGGAGCTCTATATTTCTGGAATTTAATTTATGGGGGTGCTGCCTATATCATTTTGTGTGGTATAATGCCCATAAACAAGTCAGCCTGCATCTCACAGCAGTGGGAATGAAGACTTTTTCCTGTGGTCAGAGAATAGGGGATTATGTTGTCTGTTTCATGCAGGAGCACCTTGTCGGTCAGGGTGAGGTCGCACTGGCTCCTCTCCAGCAGCAGCCTTGCGATGTGAGTGTGGCCCCTCTCGGATGCAAACATCAGGGCCGTGGTCGCCTGGTGGTCCTGCAGGTTAGCGTCTGCTCCACAGCTCAGCAGCAAGCGAACCATCACAACTCGCCCATGTCTCACCGCCAAGTGGAGCGCTGTTTGACCTGTCTGTAGAAACAGGACGGAAGACAAACATTTAGACATCTGTGAAAAGGCAATACATTCATCTGTGCTACTTTGTCCCTTAGCCTACTTAGATTCTGTTTGTCTAAGACAGGAGGGCAAACTTGTTGACTCGTGGGCCATAATGGGTTCTAAAATTTGACAAGAGGAGCAGTATATACTGTACATAATACTTTAACGATGTTTTTTATTTATTATTTGTTTGCTGAATTACAAGAGAAGCTTGGACAGATTCAGAAATTATATCAGCATGTTTGATCGGTTGTTATGACTGCGTTCTTACTTTCCTTGAGTTTTTGAATGGAGTTCTGCTTCATGACCTGCTTTAATCTTTTTTAGTTGTTTGGGCAGTTTGTCCAGTTAGACTTACCATAGCAGCAGCCCTTAATATAATATAATTAAATTTAATAATATAATATAAGTTTGGTGGGCTGGATAGAAATGCTCAGTGGTCACATTTTGAGCTTCAGTGTCCTACTAAAGCATGCTTTAGAGGGACTTTAGCAATTTAGTGTTGCATTATTATCACATTTGCGAAGAAAACATGCATTTTAAAACAATAATTGTGAAAATTTAGGTAGCAGATATCCAGGTTTTTAGTCTCTAGTGTGGGTCAAGTTTCAAAAACACTGCATCCAAGTATTGCTGTAATGTAACTCAGTTGTCTCATTCGTCAGACAAAAAAAGCCTACTTCTTTTAACTCTTTGAGTGCCAGCTGTTTTAGAAAAGAGAAAGTGTCTTGTTCCAGTATTTTTGCCCATTTTCAGTCATATTTCTAGACCCACAGAATATTTTGTACTATGTCTCTGAAAACACTGAATAGCTCAAATGAAAGAAGAGACTCTCTATTTCATCAAAAAAAATGTTTGTTTTTATCTTGTTCCATTCTTGTTTTATCAGAGGTAGAGGACACTTTCACAAAAATCACCACTTTTTGTCCAGATTCTGTTTGTTTTGCTCTCTAATCTCGATCGTCTCCACTTCCTGTTTTGATCTCTGTGGTGTATACCGTCTCTTTATGCTCTGACTACATCTTCCAGAAGCCCCTATATTACTCACAGGCTGTGTGAGAACGCCCTCTTGTGCTTGCTGCCAAAAACACTTTGAGGTATATACACGTAGATGGCACTCAAGCATTGGATTTTAAATGACGTATAAATACGTCTATGGCAAAACTGTC